>CM070502.1:55731080-56331443 GCA_036346375.1 Guadua angustifolia | reverse complement strand
GGTAATCAAGTGCACATTGCTAGACATAAACACAAATACGAATATTTGATAGTTAAATTCAGGGCCTAACGGCCAGAGTTTTACAAAAGGTGCGACGGGCACCAGATACATTACCAAAACAACCACAGGAAAGGCTCGAGCAGATAGACCAAGGACTTCAAAACCTAATTATCGACGCTATCGGCATTCTTCGGAACTCGCCATCTTCATTGAAATCTAAAAGGGGGATTAGGAGCAAGGGTGAGTACACAACCGTACTCAACAAACCACACGAAAAATTCTGAATATTACATGCACAGAGTTTCAAGAGATTGGCTCTAGTTTAAGTATTTAGTGGATGCATGAACTAGAACTTAACTTAACATATATATATATTACATTTGAAACACAAACCAATTCAGCATCCATCATCCACACCACAGAGTTATTAATAAAATCCAGATCACGTTAAGCAAGTTTATTTTAAAACTACTCAAGCTCGCCATCGGAATCACTCAAATTAACCCAACTTCATTAACAGGAAAGCACGGCGTGATTCGATACCATTTGTTTCACTCTGCAGAGCTACTCAACTTACCCACAAGATAATCCACTTTCGTTGGTGCTCATGCAATTAACATGCAACTTTTATGCATGCGTACGACCATGATTAACATAACCTTTCATTGAATTCCCTTTAGCCCCTACCCAAGAGGTTAACATTTATTCCCTAGCCCCCAGATGCCCACGGGCCAATGCGGGCGCCACGGACTGGCCAACTGAGGAATACCTACCGTTATGAGAACCGGCAATGGCCGCACCAATCCGTTCCACCCCCAATCCTCACGATACCACCTGTAGGTATTCCAAGGGGAAAAACAATATATCGCTACATTGGATCAGTCAACAGAGTGAAAGCCCAACTTGTGGTTGAGAGAGGACTAAGTTATTTACTTTGCTCAAGGGGTTGATCCTTAATTGCCAAAGACCCAGCCCAACGCACAAGACCACACGAGTACCACTGGACGCCTCCCCTATCGCACTTGGGCTGGCCATCGATTGGGGTCTGGGCCGCAACCACCTTCCGTGGTCCCCCCAGGACGGCCCCCAACCGTATTAGGTTTTAAAAATAAGCCCCAAATCGACATTCGGGGTTTTTGAGTAATTAAATAAAAGTAAAGATTATAGTTTTAACTATCCTACATGGTTCATTTCATGATAATCTAGGGTTGACAAATGAATATGGCGTAATCAACATGGTCTTAACAAGGGGGTGGGATTTTAACTAGTCATGTCTTTCCAAACTAGCTCTTTTTTAATTGCTACTCTATTTACAATCAAGTGCAATAGCTACGTCTGCATATACAGTAATTATACGGAAAATGGGATTCAACATGTTCAAGGAGTGTGGCTTGCCTTGCGAGGTTAGAGGTTCGCCTAATGAGAGATGGTCGGTGTCGTGTCTGGTCTCGTGCGGCGCTTGCTCCTGGCGCTTCTCCAAGAACTGCTCCAGCTCCGATTTCACTCCGAGAGTTGTTCCAACGTCGGATCTAGCGTGAAAAAGCGAAACCGATAAATAAACAAAAAAATAACAACAAAAGAAATAAAATCAGAAAAAGAACAGGGGAGAAAATGGTCGGAACGGAGTCCAGGGGCATTTTTGGAATTTTCTAGACTAGATATGGCAAAACGGAGGTCATTTTTGGACTTAGCGGCTCGAACGGATCACAAATATGTATTTTTGGCTATTTTTGGATTTTTGGGAATTTTGGGGATTTTTGTGGAATTTTCTAGAATTTATATTGATTTTTTGGATTTTGAATTAAATCAATAATCCAAAAAATCAAAAAGGAAATTAGAAAAGAAAATGGGAAGGGATTTTTGGCTTGGGTTTTGCCAAAACGCATGGCCCAAACTTCTGTGCCCACTTGTTGTGAGCATGGCATTACAAATGAAGTGAAATGGAGGTGGTAATCGCCTGTATTGTGTAGCAGCAAACAGTGGGGGCATTTGCGAGAAACCTTCAGCTATTGGGGCCCAGTGTCACGACTGTGGACGGCCGCTAGCTAGCAGTGGGACCAGGCTGGTGGTGAGTGAGGAAATGGGGCGAGCGGTGGCGACAAAAATTTGGTCGGTCTTGGAGAAGATGGCGTGATGACATGAACTGTGGCGCGTGGCAGTGAATGAAGTGGCGAGGGAGAATGAAGAGCTCACGGTGAACTCGGTGGTGGTTGAAATTGTCGGGGAGAGAAAGAGGAGGCGGGCGACGCAAGGCACCTGGAGGAGGGAAGAAAGGGTCGTGGCACAAGGGAGGCGGCGGAGGGAAAAGGGTGACTGGGGGAGGAAGAGGAGAGTCTTGTGGACTCGGGGCGAAGAAAATGGGGGCACGGGCGAGGCTATTTGTAGCCGAAGGCGCGGAGGGAGGGACGCGGTGCGGAGGAGAGAGAGACGGCCGCGATTTTCAACGGCGAGGACGGGGGCGGGTGATGGAGATGACTGGCCGAGTGCGGTTTAGTGGCGGGGGTGACGGGAAATGGCGTAGGCATCCTGCGGCGAGGAAAACCAGGGCGGAGTTGGCAGCGCTGATGGCGAGGGAGCGTAGGCGGAGGTGATGGGAGTTGACATCGGTCTTTGAGGCGAGGCGCCGTGGTGATCAAGTGAGTGGTTGGGCGACGTAACGCGACGGCCAAGGGTGACAATGGCATGGAAAAGGCTGGCGCCAAGGACGAGGCGAGCTTCGGACTGGGCGGAGGGCTGGCGCGGCGGTCGCAAGGAAGAAGAAGGGGGAGGAGGAAGAAGGGCTACCGCGTGGGTGGGCCGAGGGAAAGAAAATGGCGCGGGAGAATGGAAACCGGGCCGGAGGAAAAGAAAAGAGGAAACGGGCCGGAGGGGAAAAAGGAAATGGGCCACGGGAAAACAAATCGGGCTAGAGGGAATTGGGCCAAAGGCCAGAAAGGGAAAATGGCCGAAAAGGGAAGGCGCCCAAAATGGAAAGCTTTCCCGAAACAGAAAAGATTCAAGGCAAAACCAAATAAGTTCAAATAAATTCGGGGAAATTTCAAATAAAATCCAAATAAATAAAATAAAAATTTTGAAATTTTGGGGTGTTTCATGTGTCACCGGCCGTTGTCCAAGAACTCGATTTTAAATTTTATTTCCTTTTTAGTCCTTCTCATGTAGGGACTAACTATGCTAAAATACTCCATATTCTCAGGAACCCTTTTGTAAATCTCTAGGTGGTTGAACTGAAACTTTAATATAATTCCAAAGTAATGGCACTAGGCCGTTTTTGTCTTTAAAAAAGGATTGTAATTTTTTTACAGAAAAACTATCGAACGGTACAACATTTTGTGCAAAACTAACAGGACAAGTCCATGCCATCAGATTGCTTCATCTACAACCAATTATCCTACTTTGCATCCACCTCTACATAATACTTATCAAGATACCCACTAACTTGCATTCTCCTCACACATTCCTTATCCAGATCCCCGGCCAACACATGCACTCACTTGAATTTCAAGAAAAACATGCACCCACTCTTCTCTCTCTATCTATGTTGGGTGAGGCTAGCAACGGTGGTGGTGTGAGGGTGCAGTAACCAGTGAGGTGTCTCACATGTGTCATGAGCTAGGTGCAGCGATATTAGCTGTGGTGGTGGTCTGATGGGTACCTCAAGGCTAGCTATGGTGGTGGAGCGAGGAGCATGACAAACAACAAGTGGCTAGCGTTTGTCACAAGCCTGGTGTGGAAACTAGAGAGTAGAATTAGACGGCTCGGTGACCGGCAAATGGTGTACACAGGTTTGTCTGCTAGCGATCGGTTCCACAACGTTGTCCATCCCCTACCCAAGCCTTAGTGGTGTTCATCACCGGTGAGGCTAGAAATGATTTTGTGGATGTCACTTTGGAATGTGATTATATGAAATTTGTGATTTTTCTTTTAAAATTTGTTTTAGGTTTTTTTTTTGGTTTAGACTTGTGAAGCTTCTTTGAAACTTGCTAAAACGTGAATGAAACTTCGCTTGAAATTGAGAAACTCACTCTATATTTTGGAACTTATGTAAAAATGAATTTTGATTTGAAACTTAAAGCATCAATGAAACTTGTTGAAATATAGCATTTTCAAATTTGAAACTAGTTAAAAATTGCTAAAATATTGAAATATGGCACTCTAAAACAAGGAACAAGAAAAGTTGTTGAAACTTGCTGGAACACAAATGAAACTTTGCTTGAAACTTTGTGAAACTCACTATATATTTTGAAACTTTTGTGAAACTTGCATGAATTTTTATTTGAATCTTGAAGAATCAAAATATATTTAAACTTGCTGAAACATAGAGTTTTCAAACTTGAAATTAGTTGAAATTTGCTTGAACATGGCATTTTTAAACATGGAGACTAGTTGAAATTTGATGAAACATAGCATTGGGAAACTTGAAATTTATGAAACTTTCTTGAACTTGGGTCTTTAAACCTTAAGAAATACGATGAAACATGCAAAACATATATCATACAATTAAACTTCATGAAATTGCTATACCGTTGGAATGCAATCCAATGGTACAGCGTGGGCTGGTTGCCTCCATTGTTTTTTAAGGCAAAAGACCACAAAATTGTGAAAGGTGAACTTTGCAATGGATATATAGCTTTCGCCCAAGGAGCTCTTGGTTAACTTGGAGACATTTTGTCTGAAGGATAAAGAGCCATGCAGAGACCACGACACTGTGATTAATATTTGCAATGTTTTTATATGCTATATGCATACTCCTTTACATGCCACTACAAAATGGAAACCCAGCCCCTTTATGGCACTATTGTCAACTCCATTAGATTTTGCCCATCAAATTTTTTTCTAAAATACACATATTACCCTCATATTCCTCTAAAATAACCATATTATCCTCATCTTCCTCCACCCTCCTCTTGTTATCTCTCTACATGCTGCGGTGATGGGAATCCATGTCAGCCCCTCCTCTTTTACTGCCTCTTCCTGAGCCCCGCCTCCCCATCCGCCACTAGCGCCGCCAGTCAACACAGGCTCTTTCACAGTAGCCCGATCCTGCAGACCCAATGCCATGCGACCACGCCACTGACCTCCTCCATATTTGCGTCGAGGAGTTCCGCGCTCTCCTCTTTAGTTGCGGAGCCACCGCCTAGACATGCTGCCTCCTCGACTCTTCCTCACCAATGCCACTACCATGCTCACCTTCCCGACAACGTCATGCCGTTCGGGAAGGGCTATACTTTAAATATTATATTGTTTCAAAGTATTGCATGTTAATTCAATTATCACTTGTTTCACATATGTTGGGAATAGTTAATTGTCCACTTTGAATTACATACACCTTGCTATGTCGTATGTCATATCTCATTTGTCACCCTAGAATGGTTTCATAGTAGTTGGTAGCTATAATTACCAATGTGGGTAGTTAGAACGCAAGTAGTATACTTAGCCATGCAATGAGTCATCATTTTATAAACAAATGAATAATCTTGCTTAATGATTATGGAACATGTCTATTAACTTGTGTGTCGGGTGTTGTCACACAATGTTGGTATTGTTGATGGCACGTGGTGTATGGTAAATCAACCGAGGTGGTAAAATAATTTAAACCGAGGCAAGTGGCATGTACTTGTGGTGGGCCAATGTGGCACTTGGACGGTCGCATTGCTTGTTACGATAATTGTGGTTTATGATTATGATGATTTTTGTTTAGTCTTGCCTTGGTCAATTAAGGACTAAATCTTGCAAGAATTTGAACTGCGTCATTCATACAACCATAAATCTGGTATGGAATATAGATCTAGCTGATTAATTTGTTGAGTCTGAACTTTGTTACTGTTAGTGGTGGTGTGAGGCCCGGGTAGTGGTAACCAGTTGTCAACGTTTGTTACCGACAATAATGAAAAGGGGGCTAGGCGCTGGACCCAAACTTGATGGTAGCACAAGATACCGGATGTATACAGGTTCGGGCTCTCGCGGTGGAGATAATACCCTAGTCTTGTGCTCTGGAATTATATGTGGCTAGCTAATTGTTGATGAAATTGTGTGTTGATATTCCTCCGCCCCTCCCTTTATATAGTAGGGGAAGGGTGGTTACAAAGAGGGTCCTACTCGGATACGCAGTAGAGATTATAACTCTTATTCCTATCCGTATCATAACGGTCTGGATTACAATCTTCTACTTCCTATCCCGAGTCGGTTACCATCTCTGGGATTTCCTTATTGTGCGCGTCTTGGCGCGCCCTCATTGCTTTCTGTCTTCTGTGTTATCAGCCTGGCCCATCCGCTTCTGGCTGGGCTTCCTTGGCTTGTCGTGCAGACACCTGGGTGCATATATCCCACAGTAGCTCCTGAGTGCTTCGCGGTCGGATTGCCTTCTTACTTCTAAGTCTTCCCGACTGGTCTTTTGTACCACCGAGTGCTTCATAGACAGCAAGTAGGTCGTGAAGGACTCATCAGAGCTCCACGTGTCGCCCTTTCGAGTGGTTCCCAACCCAACTTCTTGGATCGGTACATGACTCAACATAAAGAATATCGGCTTTTCGGCCTAGGGTACCAGATGTAAAACACCTGACTATTGGCTTATCCTGAAGCGTACCACCGGATTTCATGTTTTAAACTATCTTTATGATATTTGATCCCATTTCGAACGGTATTCAGCACTCGGCCTGACATGAGGCATATCATAAGAGGATGTTTATACTTGCTAATTTCGGCCCAATTGTGTTTTTGTATAATGATTTACTGTACCTGTCCACAGGCCTATCTTAAGGCGTGCCCTAGGGCAATCCCAAGATGTGCGGAGGGCGCAGCATTTTCCCGCTCAAGGCGAAAGCTGGCATCGCTCCTTTATAAACTTGAGCCTTGGCACAACCGAAACGGTTTTTCGCGCACTGTGCCCACTTCATCTTCTTTTGTTTAGCGTCCCTCTCGCAAAGTCCGCCGCTAGGGTTTGCATCCTTTGCCTTTTCAATCTAGCACGATCGCAAGTTGATTCCGTCCAAAAAATGTCTTCTCCTCTCTCAGGCGTTCCTCTATCAGCATCGGCCAAGGATTGGGCTACTTCTGTGACTACGGATAATCGGCTGGAGGAACTGGTTAGCGCCAGCGTTTTTCCCCTATTAGTGGTACTCTCCGCCCGTCCTAATGCAGGCGAATCTTGCCCCACCCCTCGCACTGAAGAGGTAGTTGTTTTTGAGTCCTTCTTTTTGCGTGGATTTAGCCTTCCCGTATGCCCCTTCTTCCGAGGTCTTCTAGAATTTTATGAAATTGAGCTAACCCATCTCAACCCCAATTCCATTCTTCAAATCGCCATTTTTGTTCATCTCTGTGAAGCCTATCTTGGTATCCGCCCACATTTCAATCTCTTTCGCCATTTTTTTCTTCTCAAACCCTTCCCCGGCAAGAACTCCCCTAGGGCTATAGGAGGCGCCGGGTTTCAATTGAGAGATGGCCTGAATAAAGCCTATTTTGCTTTTCCATTTAAAACTTCCAACAAAGGCTGGCATCAAGAATGGTTCTACTGCTCCAATCCCAAGCCTCCTCTGCCTGCTTTTACTGGGACACCACCCAAGCATTCTATTACTTGGTCCTCGCTTCCTTCGGGTGACGGAATGGACCAAGTAGTAGATCTCATGGGAATGATTGCTGATCTTAAGCAAAACGGACTTACCGGAGTAGCCATTGTGCTGAGTTTTGGCTCCCGCCGAGTTTAGCCCCTCAAAGAACGAGTCCACCTCGGGTACGATCATGAGGGACCTAACGACCCCACATGAGAAGTCCCTGAACCGATATCAAGGAAGGTGCTACTCAGCCGCGTGGCCGACTTCTTTGCTTCGGGCGTCCCAATTAACAACGACGGATGCCCAAAATTCTTCAAGAAATCAAACCCTCCTCCCTTAGTAAAGTGTCTTCTTGTTTTCTTGGATTGAACCTCCTGTTTGTCACTTGATTGTGCCTGAGCAAGTGTCTTGCTTACATTTGCAGGGACGTGACGCTTTCTTTTCCGAAGCACCACTGCCCGAGTTTCCTGTGCATAAAAGCGTTAAGCAAAATCGCCCTACTCGCACTCTGCCTCCCTCTCCAAGTGCCAAGAAGAGCAAGGTGAACGAAGCTGAAGATCCCTTGGGAAAGGGAAAAACGTCCAACCGTCCATGTGTCCAAGGAAGAAAGAAGGAAGGCGGCGGCGAATGTGCATCCGACTAGTGGCCTGAAAGTTCAGGACCCGACTGCCGTACGCCCTCTATCACCCTCGTCGTCTTCAAGTCAATCCATGACTCCAGTGAACCCCGAGCCCGGCTCGTACTCACCGACAAAGACCGCCACCGCCTCCGCACCCGAGGAAAGACCCTTTGACCCCCACTCCAGGTGTGCAGACCGGATCTTCTGCCAGTGGTGCTCCTGCCTGGAAGAACTCGTCGTTTAAAGTAACGAGGTCCAGCAGGTAAGTTGCCTTGTTCATTCTTTGGTGCTTTTCTACGTCCTGCGCTGACTGGTTCTTCTTTCAGAGGGCCTTCTGATAAAGTTCCTATAGATGCGCCACCTCCGGAGCCCCAGAAGGTAGTTGCTGAAGATGTCACAAACTTCCCGAGTGCCTATACATAGACTGCGGCTGAGCCCGCCATTGTCGATGTGGCCGGGGAGCAGTCGGCGACGATTCCTCCAGCTGCCTCCGCTGTGCCATCTACCGACGTTGATCCAAACCCGATCAGTCCCCAGCCGCCGACTCCGCCAGAGCCGACTGGACCAACTGTGCCTCCTGAGCCTGCCATTGATCCTCCACTAGAAGAGCGTCCTCAGTCTCCTCACCACTCGCCACCAATAGAGGAACTCCCCCCACTTCCCCGCCCCACCTCTCCGATATGGATTACTTTCTTTGATAAACACAATCAGGGGAGGAACTTTGAAGAAGGGGACGAGGATGAAGAGTGGGAATCGTTTCGCGACGCCGCTTTCACCTGCTATTGCCTTGGCGGTGTGAGTTGCTTATGCAGAGACGTCGCTCGATATCTCCGTTTTTTATCATGTATGATGCGTGATGCGTCTCCTTTGTCTTTGTCATCGTCTTCAGTGTCTGGCGAAACATTCCCGAGATCGGAACGCCCTTATCCAGGAGTTGATTATAAGGACCAAGATGAGGAAGAAGTATGAAGACGAAATCGAGCAACTTCGCGTCTAGCTTCAAGAAGAACTCAACCGGGCCCAAGTTCAGAGCCAAGAAGAGCTGGAGAAACTTCGGGCCCGGATCTCTGAGTCCGAGGCGGAAAAGTTTAATCTTACGTCCTCCCTTGATGGTAATTCCTTTGTCCGACAGCTTCGCTTTGTGTTTTAGCTTCTTACATCTTGACCTCACCCTGCCTTGTCTCGACATCTTTTGCTATTCGAGATCTTGATGACTCAAGTCCTCCGATGGTAAATTTGAGAAACTAAAGAAATCTGAAGAGGAACCTAAAACTGAGGTGGCAAAGTTGAAGAAAGAGTTGGAAGGTTTGCTCCCGACTCATTCTTTATTTCCTCTTGTGCTTGGTAGTGATCTTGAGTTAATCCATTGGTTATGCAGTGCACCGAGCCAACTCATGAGCCCGATGTCGCGTTCTTGATGAGAAGATCAAGTCTTCTGAGCTGCGGGTTGGTAAAATTCAAGAGGGCTCTGAAAAATTCTTTGAGATCTTGAGCCTCGACGAGGTGGGCCATAGCGATCCCATATGATCACGAGATGCCACAATCCGTGCTATCGAAGGGCCCGAGAAGTGGTGGCTTGCTTGAAGGATGTGGCGACCTGGCGCCGCCAAGCATTGGCCATCACGAAATCCCTGTATCCCCGAATAGAACTTGAAGCGATCAGGGAGGGCTTCGCCTGTACCGTTGATGATGACCAAATGCTTGCCCTTGTCGATGAGGTTAGAGACACCGCTTCTGCTTTAGTTGAGAGCCTCGATTTGGGTGTCGCATAAACGTTGTATTCTAAGGTTTGGATTGTACTTGCTCTTCTTGCTTGTTGGAGGAATGTTTGATTATTCATGCTTTGTTTTGCTTTTGAATGCCGCAACTGTGGGACCCTCCTTTTCTTTTTTGAGGCTGGGCTTGATTTAGAAAGTCCCTAGTTCCCGTCCTTGACCCAGTTTTTGGCTTTCAACCCATCATGGGGCCCATTGTGCCTAAAACTAAATCCGCCCCATCTTTGCGATTCCTGTTTGTATAACAATCATCGTGCGCGCCGCCTGGCCCGTATCGAACCATGCGCTAGGCCGTACCTAGTACACATGAAAGGTGAAGCGTTTCCCGCTTGGGGCAGAGGCTGACGTCATTCCTTTATAAGGATGAGACTTGCCTCGAACGCAGCGGACTGCAGCGCACTACCGCAATTCGGTTGTCTCTTCTTCTTCTTCAAGCACTCCTTCCGCCGCTCCGGAGCTTGTGTTCATACGTTTCCTTAATCGCTGCACTCCGTTTTTCCTTCCTACTGCTTATCTTTCGTTCTCCGCTCGCAAGGGCGTCACCGCTGTTTAAGCGATCGTCCTTTTCTAAGTTTTTCCCTGTTTTTCCTTTTCGCCAAGGTCTTCATGGCTTCTTCCCCAGAGCCCCTTCTGTCTGACAACGAGGAGATGGTGTTTGATTTTGAAGATGAGAACCCTCCGCCTCCCGTCGAAGAAGAGGACGACCTTGCTGAGGAATGGGCCATGTTTGATCTCACCATGGCCGAGCTTGCGGAGATGCAAGCCGTGGCTCGAGACACCGCCGCCATCGATGCCCTGGTCAAGGCTGTTCCGATGCTCATCAAGGCTCGGGACCCCCTCATTGAAGCCATAGGACGCCTGCGCCGGGCGTAGTAGTTTTTTTTATTTCTGCAAAAAATTAGTAGCGCAGTGTTTTGGCGCATATAGACTTCTAGCGCCTGGGACAATACTATTTTGTGTAATATTATCTTAATGCTTCTTGCCTTTTCTTTTTCCCTTTTTTGATCTTTCGACACTTCCCGAGCGGTTTTCATCGTCCCTTATGTTTAAACGCCCCGACCGATCAGTTTAGCCCCCAAGCGTCGCGGGCTGGTGCATGGCCTTTTTCTTTCTGAGCGCACTTTTTTCTGGGTAGCTAGACTTTGTCGTTCGGGTATCAGGGTTTCACAGCCATGAACTAGGCCACTCGGACTTAGTCGTGATCATTAGGAAAAAAGGAAGGACAGCAGGTGATATACAAGAAGGGTTGCGCATGCGCAACACTATTAGGTGTAGCCCCCGACTTACTGCTCAATTGAGCATCAATTGAGTAGCAAGTCAAAAGGAAAAATTGCACACAAACAGCATTTCTCAATGTAAGAAACAATAAATGACCCAAAAAGCATTGCGCATGCGCAACACTATTAGGTGTAGCCCCCGACTTACTGCTCAATTGAGCATCAATTGAGTAGCAAGTCAAGATGAAAAATTTTTATTCATGAATCAACGTAACTAATGTACAATGCTTTTAAGAGTAAAAACGACGTAGTTGCTCTATGTTCCATGAGTTGCTGATGATAGCGCCGTCTTCCCGCTTAAGCACAGTAAGCCGGGCAGCGTCACTAAATCAGCGATGTAGGGCCTTCGGCTTGGAGAGAGTTTATGCTCGTGCTTCTGATTCTTTATTAGGACTAGATCGCCCTTGGAAAACGCATGGCCCCACACATTTCGGTTGTGGTAGCGACGCAGTCCTTGGAGGTATTTGGCCAACTGGATCGCAATAACCTCCCTGGTTTCTTCTGAACGATCGATATCTTCTGTTCTGCTCTCTTCTGACTCGGCCTCCTTGTAATTTCGAACCCGGGGGGATCCGAAAGTCAGCTCGGTGGGCAGGACCGCTTTCAAGCCATATACTAGGAAGAAAGGTGACTGCCCGATAGCTCTGCTGGGAGTAGTTCTCAGCCCCAGTCTGAGGACAATTCCTTTACCCAAATGAGTTCGCGTCGACTTGAGGCGATCGAAAATCCGCACTTTTAAGCCTTGCTGACACCATGCCGGTTGCCCTCTCCACCGACCAGTTGCTCTTTGGGTGGGCTACGGAGGCAAAAGCAAATTTTGATGCCGAGCTCCCTTTTGATCTTGAAATTCTTCGCCATGAATTGAGTCCCATTATCCGTGATGATTACATTTGTACGTCGAATCTTACCACGATTTCTGAAAAGAATTCCTTGGCCTTGGCGCGTGATTAATGGCAACGGTTTTGCCTCGATCCACTTAGTAAACTTATCGGCGGTGGCGAAGAGATGAGTGAAACCACCTTGAGCCTTCTTCAATGGGCGACCATGTCGAGCCCCAGTTAAGCGGCGGTGATCGAATGGTCGCAATTCTGGTGATGCGTGATTACGGCGGGCGAAAAATGGCATCCTTCACAAGTTCGGATGATGTATTCCGTGTCAGACATAGCAGTCGGCCAGAAGAATCCTTGACAGTATGCCTTGCCTACCAGAGTGCTTGATGCTGCATGATGCCCACAAATTCCCGAGTGGATTTTCCTGAGGAGATTTTTCTCTCTTGCTCTGATATGCATCGTCTGAGGACTCCGGAGGCGCTCTTTCGGGACATCTTCTTGATCAAGTCGGGGTCGTTGACACCCTTTTGGAATGCCGTGATGACTGTAGCCTCAGAAATATCTCTGATCGTATTCTTCTTCTGCATGAAGCGCTTGATGAACTCCCGAAGCGTTTCACTTCTCTTCTGATGAAGTTGATATAGGTCCCGCTGGGTCCTGGGTCACTCGTATGTGCCCTAAAAGTTAGTGATGAATTGGTCACACAGATCTCCCCAGGAATCTATAGAATCCGCTGGAAGTCCAGTGAGCCAGGTCTGAGCCGAAGGAGTAAGCATGACCGACAGATAGTTGGCCATTACGTTGTGATCGCCCCCAGCTACCATGATTGCGAGGGAATAAACTTGTAGCCATGCTTGCAGATCTCTTTCTCCATCGAACTTGGTAATGCCTTTGGGATTGAAACCCTCAGGCCAAACCACTCGGTGAAGTCGGGGAGTAAAGGCTCGTATACCCTCAATAGGCCCATCATTGCGACGCCGTGGGGAACGCCGAGAAGGAGATCTTACTCGGCGGTCTTTGCTGTCGGCCTTGTCGTGGCAGTGATGGCCTCTGAGGTCGTGTTAGTCATCGTGGCGGATGCCAAAACGTTCATAGTCATCTATGCGCCTTCGGTGCTCTTCATCTTCCCGGTCCTGCCGTTTGGCGTTCAAATCAACTCGGAGGTCACGGCTGATGCTACGCCGGGCGTCTTCTCCTCATCGAAGCTCCCGCCTGGGACGACTGTGGGCTGTGTTGCTACTAGCAGCCTGTGAGTTGACGATGCGGGTATGTCGGGACCCGAATATGCAAATCCGGACCCTCTGTGTATACTGCACTAGTCCAGGATCATGCTAGTACACACAGGATCAACATTAGTGAATATCACAATCATACATAGCGGAAATAAGATAAAAGACATTATATACTAAATATTACTGGTTGAATGACCTTATGGTCAACTTACTTAACAATGCCTCACAAGGCTGAACAACAAATTGAACTGCAGCGAAAATGAAGACGTAGGTAACCCCTCAATATACCACGAACAACCGACAAGGCTCGCACCTAAATATTCGTCCCTTCATGGTACACCTTCTTCAGCATTGATGATGTTGTAGGCAAGGGTGAGTACATAAAGCACTCAACAAGTTGTGCACAGAATGCAATTCTAACATAGCTATATGCAAGGCTCATTCCAAAGAAAGGCTAAGTGGTTCATTTGCAGTAAAGCAGCATTTATGAACAAGTATAGTATATAGATTGCAAAGGCAGTAATAAAACAAATAATAATAATAGATAGATTCAGCATTTCTCAAATCAATCAAGTTTCCAATCCTAAGTCAAGATTCAACCTCCCATGGCAACCCGCCATCCATCCCAGGTTTTCATTTTTCAAAAGTCTAAACCCTTGACTGTAATCCCTGAGCATTGCTCAATACCGTGAGCATAGCTATCCGAATAGTTTGTACACTCTGCAGAGGTTATGCACTTTACCCACACGACATGATCATCTTTTGTTGCCCGCGATTAACACACTTCCTTTGGTGTGTCGGCGAAGATCATGACAAAGCCTTTACAATGCTCTATCTTAACTCGGTACCACGCTAAAGTTTCAACACTTGAAGGAATGGTTACCTAGCAGGGCCCCTTCTTGCGCCATCCGGGTTCATTAAAAGGATGAACCACTCCACCCTTTGGTAGTACCAAGACTAAGACATTGCAAATTAATCGACTAGGCTGCCCCATAACAACATGTGGTTGCATGATTGACTCAGGTCAAAGGCTCGCAAGGTGTCCTTAGGGTTGATCAAAGGAAGACATACACATACCCTCTGCCCATCGGGCCCACCCAGGCACACTTGCCCTTGCCACTTGCTCCGATCCAAAATCATAACCACCCTAGTTGATTACCAAGCACCACATGCCATCAATAATTCAATATCGTTGCGTGACATCCATCGCCACCACAACTCAATCTCATCGTGTGACCACACATGACACACAAATTCATAACATTATTCCATATTTCATTAGTCAAGATTATTTCTCAAAGACTCAAGTACATGTGATGACGTGGCATGGCTAAGCAACTTAATCCGATCTAAACATCCCATTTTGATTATATTATTAACCAAATATAGTAACCAATCTAGGGTGACAATAGATCATGGCATACAATCGACAAGGTAAGGTGCAATTCAAAGGGTATGCTAGCTAAATCCCAAACTAAGTTGAAATCATTTGTACACATGAAATAATATGCAATAGGGTAAAAACAAAATAGCAGTTTTCCTATCATGGGTTCAATATGATCAAAGCACAACTTGCCTTAGGAAAGCCCTTATTCCTCTTCTGGACCTCGGTCTTGAGTTGATGAATCTTCCTCGGATTCGTCGCACAATTTACCATCTACGCGAAACGAAAGAGAATAGCAAATAAACACCAAAATAGAGAGTAAATAAACTCTAAAAATCTAATAAAATTCACCAATAGATAGATCTCAATTTTACAAATTTTTAAAAATTTAAATCACCTCAATCGGAGTTCGTATGAGGGAGAACGAGCTCTTGGAAGATTCAAAATCATAAAAACCTAAAAATTGGAAAATCAAATATTAATCCGAATTATTTTTATAAAAGAAATTCGCTTTTATTGTGTCAGCATGACGTCAACCCTGGCTCGGTTCAACCAACGCTGACACGTGTCACTCATCGGTCGGTTCCGATCCATACGGCGCTGATCCAATGGCTACCAATCTTGAACTTACGTGGAGAAATCATGGCCGCCTAACCCCGATCGAACGATGGCCGCTTACCCGAGCTATATACAGCTCCAAACGACAACGTGGCAGATCGATGGCGACAAGGATCAATGGTGAAGCTGCCGATATCGGCGATGGAGGCACGGCGGCGTGACTTCCGGACACAGACCACGGCGACCACGGCTCGGTCTTTGCGACAACCCGGCGACCAAAAAGTGGCGAAGTAGTCACGGTTGTGGCGAGGACTTGAATCTGGAGTCGGTTACGCAAGCGGAGGCGGGCGGCGGCGGAACTCGGTGGAAATAAATGGCGCGGACGCAAGCTTGGCGAGGTCTTTGCGCGAACTACTGGCGGCACTGGCGGACGCATAGCACAAAAGGCGGCGGCTCACGGGGAACCTCGGACTGCTACCCTCCTCTTAAATAGCCCTGTAGAATGTGCTAAAATCGGAACCCTAGGTCTACGGCGGCGCAAACCTCCCAAACTCGAACTCCGATGGCGGCTCGGAGAAGAACTCCGCACAGCCGTCCAATCTACGTTCAACGGCTAGGATCCAAGCTGGCATGGCACAATCTAATCCATCGATGACAATGAACGGTGATGATTTGGTGATGCCCTTTACTGCTACACTTCATCCGCACCGTCCGCTCCCGATCCAAAGGCCAGCGCGGCTAGGGTTTTCGGGTTTGCTTCCACCGTTGGATTGAATTCGACGGCGCCTTCTAGAACGTGGGCATTGCGGGCCTGCTGCTATGGATGTGACCGCGATAATGGGCTTGGCCGTTCTTTGTTTAAATCGAAATACTCAAATTTTCCTTTTAAATTAATACTAAAAATTAGTTTTAATTTATTTGAGCAACTAAAAATACCAGGAAAATTCCAAGAAAATTCTCAAAAATACTTTGAGACATCCTGGACTCAAATAAAATATTTTTGGCAAAACTTTATTTTAAATTTATTTATTTATAATTAGTTTTTGCAAAAGGTTAATATACTTATTTGAAAATAATTCAAATAAATCTCAGAAAAATCCAATAAATTCAGGAAATTCACAAAAATCACAAATGACAATAAAACACCATTAACTAATTCAAAAGCCAAAATTTTGGGATGTTACAAACCTCTCTCCTTAACAGAATCTCGACCCCGAGATTCACGACTATCTAAAGAATAGGATTGGGAATTCTTCTTTCAGGTTCTTTCCGCGCTCCCAGGTTGCTTCGCTCTCTGAGTGATTGCTCCATTGAACTCTGCAAAAGTGAGCAGACTTGTTTCTGGTCCTACGCTCCATTATATCCAAAATCTTGACCGACTGCTCTTTGTATGCCAGGTCTTCTTGCAACTCGATGGCTTCTAACGGCGTCTGCTCTGCTGGCACTCTAAGATACCTCTCGAGCTGTGACACATGGAACACATCATGAACTCCTGCTAGTGACTGGGGCAGTTCCAACTGATAAGCAACCTCTCCTCGACGGCTCAATATTTTGAACGGCCCAACGAACCTAGGCGCAAGCTTCCCTTTGACGTGGAACCTTTTTACACCTTTAAGGGAAATAACTCTAGGATACACGAAATCATTGGGTTCAAAACTCAAATCACGACGGCGATTGCCAGCATAGCTCTTCTGCCTTGACTGTGCTGTGTTCAGCCTTTCTCTAATCACGACAACTTGCTCCTCGGCCTCCCTGAGAATCTCAGGTCCAAACACGGAACACTCTCCTGTTTTATTCCAATCTCGGGGTGCGATAGGCATGACCATATAAAGCTTCAAATGGTGACATTTGCAAACTAGCCTGATATCTATTGTTATAATTGAACTCTGCCTATGGCAAGCTTTTATCCCAAGACATGGTGTAAGCTAACGCACAAGCTCTCAGCATATCTTCCAGAATCTGATTAACTCTTTCCGGCTGACCATCTGTTTGAGGATGATATGCGGTGCTGAAATTCTAGTGAGTTCTTATTGCTTCATGTAACTTGTTCTAAAACCTCGAGATAAATTGGATACTTCTATCGGACACAATCTTCTTGGCACCTATGCAGTCACTCAATCCCTGACATATACAGATCTACCAAACGATCTTTTGAATATGTAGTCCTTAGTGGTATGAAATAAGCAACTTTGGTTAGTCAATCAAATAACGATTCCTCCAAATTTGTATCCTTTATGGTCAACTCACAGTATGGATCCTTTTAATGATTTGTCTCCCATTTTCACTCAGGGATCTGCAATGATTACAATGAACCTTTAGGTCACTACTGCATTGCCTTTATTCTCTGACACACATCACATCAAATATCCTATCCAATAACTTCGCTCTTCACCTTAGGCCACCAAACCCTTTCCTTAAGATCTTGACGCTCTTTGGCACTTCCTGGGTATATCGAATACTTAGAATCATGAGATTCCTCAAGTATCAACTGCTTAGGATCTTCCTCTCCAGCACATTGGTTCTGCTTTAAATCCTCATGGTATCCTAATCACTCAAAATTCTACTTTTTGGCTAAGCCTTCTTCTTTCCTTGACTTGATTTTGTATTTCTTCATCCTTCGAACTGTCGGCGATCTGATCTCCTAATGTTGGTTTTATTATCAAAACCACTATGAAACTTTATCGAACGACCTCTAATTTCAGTCTCTCGAATTCTTTGCATAACCCTGGTTATCTGCTTATTATCAACGTATTCGCACTGTGGCCTCATAACTCAAACATCGACTACCACATTGGCCTTTACCAGGGTGCACATAGATTCTGACACTATAATCTTTGATCATTTCCAGCTATTTTCTTCGCTCCATATTAAGGTATGACTGAGTAAATATATAATTTGGACTTTTATGATTCTCATCTATTTTTGTTAAAACACCATATTATTTTTCCGCCCGAGCTGTACGGACGAGACGTGGCCTAATCTGGACCGTTAAAACTCAATCCAACGACTACAGGCAAATTTACTACGTGGCTCAATATCAACCGACGGATCTAGATCCAACGGTCAATCCTTACCCGTGCAGTTTACTGTGCTCATAAATGACGTGGCTCAATTCCGACCCTACGATCCGAATCCAACGGCTATCGCTTACCCGCCCTTTACTGTTGACCTAAATAACGTGGCCCGATCATGATCGTTTATCCAAGATCAAACGGCCGATGTTTAACCCGAGAGGCTTACCGATTCCGAAGTGACGTGGCGAAACCCCGGCGGTCCGATGCTGATCCCACGGCTGGGATTACTCACAGTGGGTGATGGCGAAGCGGCGACGCTGAGCTACTAGAGACGAAGACGGCGACCTTCCTCGCGGCGCTCTAGTGCTCTCCGGTGACCAACGATCGGCGGAACAGATGCGGCGTGACTCGGTGAACTCGAATCCGTAATCCACTCGGCAGAAGAATCTCCTGGCGATGAGGAAACACGGCGAAGCTCTCTTGACAACTCCGACGAGCTTGCAATCCCTTCACGGCTGACTCTTCGGCGGCAGCGCTTCAGGGAAAAGATGCGGCGGCTCGAGGTGAGTCCCGGGAAGGGTCGCCCGGGCCTTAAATACCCCACAACGGCGCGGTAAACTCGGAAAGTTCCATGGCAGCGGCGGAGTTTGACTTGGAGACGGTGGCGCTGATCCGTCTCGGACACGATGAGCCCTGACCGCCCGATCTTGATCCGACGGCTAGGATAAAAGATGGAGTCCGAACTGGTACCGTCTACTATTGGCCACGCGATCAAGATCTAACGATTGCGAACACTTAGGGTTTCATTAAATGACGTGGACTAATGTGGACCCTTGGATCCCGATCCAACGGTCGATGTTACTCCGCTTGGATTTACAGCCGGTCCGACGATAATGGGCGAGCCTAATCTTATTCACGAGGAACTTTTAGGGTTTTCAATAAAATTAATTCTAGAAAATCATTTGATTTATTTAGGGTAGCAAAATTCTCTAAAATTCCAAGAAAAATCTCAAAAATACTTTGAGACATTCTGGACCTAATTAAAATATTTTGGCAAAACTTTATTTTAAACTTTTCTTTTTATAATTATTTCTTGACAAAAGGGATTATATTTTACTTCAAAATAATTCAAACAAATTTCAGAAAATCCAATAAAATCCGGAAAATTCATAAAACTCATAAATTGCAATAGAATAATATTAAATAATTATTAAGTCAAAATTTTGGGATGTTACAACTTACACGGATAACATGTGAGTAAATTTGCTTAAAAAATTGCTCACACGGATCAATGCTGCAGTAACATTTTCTGGTAGTGAAATACTACGGAACGGCATACCGTTCCTCCTTCATCCAACGGAATAGACTATTGCCATTTGATCAAGAACCTCGCACGAAGCTTGAAGCACTGTCCAGACACCCAATCGCCCCGCACATGTGCAGCGCGTCACTCGCCGCACGCCCTGTTCACCAGATTACAACGACAACCTTCCTGCCGACCATAATCGTGTATATTTGAAACTCTTTTGAAACCTAATGAAACCTATGAAACTGAAATGTTATGAAACTTATAAGTACACTACAAAACCTAGTGAAACTTAAAATGTGAAACAATATGAAACGTATCTAGACGAAACAACATGAAACCTTTGGTTGAAACTTATCTATGAAACTTTTTTTAATGAAACACGAAACCTTATGAAACTTGAAACCTCATGAAACCCATGAAACTTATCCGTGAAACATCACGAAACTTTATGAAACTTATCTGTGAAACATCACGAAACTTCATGAAACTTATCCGTGAAACATCATGAAACTTACCTGTGAAACCTAGTAATGAAACTTACCCGTGAACCTAATGAAACATGCTAGCGTATGGTAGTTGCTCTCTTTCTAGTAATATCCTTCGGATAGCAAGTGGAAGTAAGTGTTGAAGAAGAACATGGTTGTCATGACTCTTAAACCCAATTATCTTTTTCTCATTGATAATAACCTTACGGCGTATATCAGATGCATAACCATCGGGAAATTTAACTCCCTTTAAAACTTCACAAAACATTTTCTTCTGTTTAGAACTCATTGAGTATTGTCTTTGGAGGTAAGTAAAATCTATCTTCTACTTCAATGGGATGAAGATCACTTCTTATGCCTAGAGCTTGAAGGTCCAGCGAGAATTCAAGTTGTCCTTAGATTTCTTGTCCATACCCAACAAAGTATTAATTATGTTATCACAAATATTTTTCTCAATGTGCATCACATCGAGATTATGGCCTAAAAAGCAAGTCCTTCCAATATGGAAGTTTGAACCAAATAGACTTCCTTTTCAGATTTTAATTGGATCCCCATCGCGCTTTCGCTTTTTTGTTAGCTTCTTTCTAGATGGATCCTTCCCAAAAATTGTTTGCATGCCTTCTGTTTGCTTTAGAATTTCCTCTCCAGAAAGTGGACTAGGTCTTTGGCGAGACTCATAACACCATCGAATGAATCAGCATCAAACCTAAATGGGTGGTTTGCATGTAGAAACCTACGATGCCCCATGTAGAAAGTCTTGCCACCATTTTTCAGTCGAAGAGAACATGTAAATGAGTGACACTCAAGGCATGCTCCTCCACTAGAGGTAGAACATCCAGCCACATATCCAAGACCTGAATAATCCGAAAGGGTGCATAATATGGCAGCATGCAATTGAAAGTACTCACCCTTGGAAGCATCCCATGTTCTAACACCATGGACAAACATATCTACCGTATCATCAACTAGTGGCTCCGCAAAGACATCCATATCACTACCAGGAGCATATCAACCAGGAATTATCAAAGAAATAATGATGTTTGGTTGCTTCATACATATCAAGGAGGAAAGTTGTATGGAATTAGAATAAAAGGCCAAATACTATAAGAAATATTCATGGATCGAGCGGGTTTAAACCATCACGTAGCTAAGGCAAGTCTAAGATTGTGACTATCGGAAGCAAAATCTAGATACTTGTGGTCAAAATCCTTCAAAGAGGAGAATCCTTTGGATGCCTAAGCAAACCATCTTTTGTGCGCTCTTCATCATGCCATCTTGTTTGAGCTTTGTTCTTGAGCACATAAACAACCTCTGTAACCTTCTCTTTATTGGAAAATAGCAAAGAACCTTATTATGAACCTTGTGTGTGCGTTTCCCATCTAAACTCTTCTTTTACGATTTCCATCGAGAAGTTTTACACTTTGGACAACTATTAGCATTAGCATTGTTCTTCCAATAAAGAATGCAATCATTTATACATGCATGAATCTTGACATATCCAAGTCCTAGGCATTTCTTTGTTTTCTTAGCTTCATTGTAATTCCTAGGTAGTCTTGACCCTTCAGTGACTTCATTAAGAAGATCTAGTAGTAGGTCAAAACTCTTATCGGACCATCTCCCAAGCAATTTGATGTGAAGTAACAACTATGAAGCGTAACTTTGAGAATTTGTTACACCGGGTATAGCTCTTAGCCATAATCATTTGAGAGCTTCGAAGAGCATCTAGATCTTTATTTGTTTTCTCTGAATCACCCTCATCCTCAAAATCCCCACCATAATCTACGCTGCATGCTAAGTCTCGAAGCAAATCAGATATATCATCATCTTCACTTGACTCCTGCATATCTCTATCCCCATCATTCTCAGCAGTAGCTTGTCGATGTAATATCCATGTCTTGTACCCTTCTTGAAAGCCCTCACATATTAAATGCTCACGAACTTCGCATTCATCTCTCCAAAATGAACTAGCACAAGTTCTACAAGGGCACTGAATTTTGTTGCTTACCGATGAACTACTAAATGCATGATGTAGGAATTTGTCCAGCCCTTCCAAATAAATTTTACTGTGCCTACATGCAGTGTATTAATATGTATCTGGTTAAATAAAACATGTGTGAATTGTAGAGATCTAAAATGGTTTGAAGTGTTTCCTGTACCTGGGCTTACCCATCCACTGTTTATTCATTGGCACCTCTATTATTTTGTACTGACAAGCTAACAAAAATTCCAAAATGAATCATATAAGTCTTGAAAGAATTACAAATGTAAGGAATGCATTCAAGCATTTATTCCAACATAGATTCCACTGAAAATGTATAGTATTATAGCACAAAACAACCATATTAGTTGGCAATTCTGCAAGCTGCATAGCTTGTAAAGTTCAATGATTTCAGTTCTACAGAACATATATCCTATGCAAACATCTATAATGTTAGTTTTATCATCCATTAGTAGGGAGGCAGACAACAATGTCAATTTCATCCTCAACACCTCATGGCCACCATGGCTTTTGATCCCCAAATCATAATTTAATGAAGCAAAGTAAATGAAAATATTGCATTACCAACCTGGTGATATAGAAGTCCACAGTATTGTTGCCGTCCTTGTCCCACAAACAAGTTCAAACTCCCAATATAGTGATTCGCTCGATCGCCCCTCACTGACTTCCTAGCTTGATGGTGATTCTAAAACATTTCATTGTAAACAACCTCAAAACATAATTTTTGAAGAATACCATATATTTTGACACTGCGAAGATATCAAGGGAGTCATTTTTTCAATATGAATTTTTAGATCTGGATAAGAAGAATACATGTATAACAAATACATATAGTGTTACCCTTATCGCTAGCAATAGCACCTACTAGTCTTTCATGCATGGAAGTGCAAATGATATAAATTCAGTATGCATTCAAAAAACTTCAATCATTTCAAGTGTTCTTTTTAACTTTTGAAGCCGATGCATGAGAGGTCCTTCTAATAGTAAAGGAGTCATTGTCTTTATACACTGGTATATATTGTGCCTTAGGCAGGCTGTAAAGGTGAGTAAGAACTACGCAAACTTCCTGAATTCCTACCTCATCTGTATGCCAGACCCCAAAGCGCAAATCAGGACCCTCAGGTGTGATCGCACTAGTCGAGGATCACGCTAGTGCACACAGGCTATATAGGGTTTAAAGTACCAAAATCATCTGAGCGGAATAATAATAAAGTACTTCAAACATGTATATAAACTACTTGTACGGCCTTATGGTCTTCCTTACAATAGTTTGCCACGCAGGGCTTACATAAATCAGAGTAATAATAATTCAACAGTAGAAAATTAAACATCGTGATGATCCATCTCCTGCCACAGGCACCTTGACGAGACTTGCCCCCTAGTTCTTTGGCTCCCTAGTAAACTCTTCTTCCCATGCAGGTGTAGACTCCGCCTCTGGTAAATTTTTGCCCGCAAGGGTGAGTATACACCATACTCAACAAGTCTTGCACAAAATGCAGTTCTATTACTACATGCATGGCTTGTTACAAAGGAATGGCTCAATTGGTTATTTTGCTTAGCATCAATATTTAAATTTACTATTTATTTAGATATAAAGCGGCAAAACAATAATAATACAATAAGTTTCTTAGTTGTTTTCACATAATTTTGGACACACGGTCCCTAATCAACTTTCATCATCAATTACGCACCTGACCTTCCACCCGCTTTTATTTTCAAAACTCTACCCCTTGATTGTAATCTCTGAGCATTGTCGATTCGTGGACTCGGCTATTGAATAGTTTTTACACTCTGCAGAGGTTGTACACTTTACCCATAAGATATAGTCACACGCCACAAAGGCAATTGACCGTAACAAAGCCTTTCAGAGACTTCTAGCTCAACCTAGGAACCTCTCCGGGTTGCCTTCACTATCACTTCCCTCACTCAGAGCCGAAGTATAGGACAGACGAATACCGTTGGATAGGGTACCAAGCCGTAGTCTGAGGCGCTCCCCATCTGATTACCCCGTGTAACGGCCACCCCAAGGTATCAAAGGAGAGATATCAAAATCCTACTAAACTAGGTCTTCCCATTCAGACATGTGGTTGTACGAGTGACTCAGTTCAAAGGCTTGCAAGGTAAAGTCCTTAACTGACCAAGGCAAGACATCCTTCTCTCAAATTTGGCACATAGCCCTCACAACACTCAATCCTCCCAACTGCCATGAAGGCCCACCTGGCACAAAGCCTCGGTCCACTTGCCTCAGTCTAAATCAATTTCCAACCCAAGTGGTTTAACGGTGCAACACATGCCTGTAATCATCCTTCATGTAGAACCACACAGGTCTCTACATTCCAATATCATTGCCAACAACATTCCACCTTTTATCAAAATGCATTCACTATTCTTTAGTCAATGTTGCCTTTGTATTCAAAAAGATTATTCACGATATATGCATAGCTAAGCAACTATTCACGGTCTAGCCTCCCGTGTTGGCACAATATTATCAACCAACTAATATTACCAAACTTAGAGCATCAAATGAAATCATGGCATACAAATACTAGTGACAAGGTGACAATATCAAATAGGTTGATTTAACTAATTCACCTAAATTATTTAAATCCATTTTTAATTAAATTAGCATGCATAGTTTGAATCAAAATACATTTTCAAAACTTAGGAGAAAAATGGTCAAAGCACAACTTGCCTTCAAATAGTGGCTGGTCCTAATCCGGAGCTTGATTTTGCGCTGGAAATTCTCCCTCAAAGCTCTCCGGCAAATCAACGTCTACGCAAATCAAATATACACACAATAAATATAATTTACAGAGAAAAATCAACTCTAAAAATTCCATAAAATTCACCAATAAATATATCTTGATTTTACAAATTTTTAGAAATTGAAATCACTCAAATCGGAGTTAAAACGCAAAAGTTATAATCATTTGAAGTTTGAAAATCAATTTAAAAGAATAAACCGAATTTCTTTATTTATTTCTATACGGTAAATTTGGAATTATTACGTCAGCACCGAATTGAATTTCCACCGAATTATTTTTCTAAAGAAAAATTGAATTATTGCGCAAGCATGACGTCAACCGTTCATGGACTCGGTCTACCGCTCGGATTAGTCTACCATGGACTCGGTCTACGGAACAGTACACTCACTGACACGTGGACCCCACTGATGACGTCAGCATCCACAGTGCCATGTTTGACATGTGGGTCCCACTGATGATGTCAGCTGCTGACGTCAACATGATGGGCACAATCTTGTTGCGACACGCAGTGCAAAAGCAAAAACCGAAGCTTGATCTAATCTCAATCGTCCGATTCAAAATGAACGGATGAGATCCATGCGACAATTCAGCTCTGTTTACCCCGGAGCCAACACGTGGCATAGAATCTACCGTTGGATCCCGATCGGACGGCTGGAATCAAATCGGACGACGTCAACCGAGACGCGGCGCTGACCCCTCGGTTTCTGTGTGACACGCGTCAGCGCGGAACTAGTTCGGCATGCGGCGCAATCCAGACCATACCTCCCTGATCCAATGGCATCAGTTAACCGAACATTTTACTATTATCCGAATCGACGTGTCTCAATCTGAATCGTAATCAAAAGATATAACGGCAACGATTACTCCAATACAGATCTACGCAACATAATCTAAACCGTTCATTGAAATCTAACGGCTACACGCGATGGCACTTGGCGCAATCAAACACAGTCGGCAAGAATCTTACGGCTAAGATTAATTGAGCTACGTGGCATAATCTACACCATGCGATCAAGATCTAATGGATGAGGTTGGAAGATGAGACTCACTGTTGCAACGACGACATGGCGGAATCGTGGTCATTTGGCGACGATCGGATGGCGGTCAAAGCTCAACTCGGTGGCGATGTCGCGGCGGCGCGGTTTTGGTCGGAGGGGAAGAAGAAGATACGGCGACGGCGTTCCAGTGCTGCTCCAGCGAAGAGAAGGACCGCGTCGGGTTCGTCTCGACTTGGCGAACTCGGCGAGATGATCGGCGTCCACGAGTGGCCGAGAGATGGCGGAGCAGCGGAAGGGTGCGGCGGTGAGCAAACAACTCCGGCGAGAACCTCGGCGAACGGCGGTGAGCTCGGCGAGTGTGGCGGGGCAAAGATCGCAAACCGAAGGGCTCTCCGTGAGGATGCTCTAGGGCTTTATAGCCTCGGCGTGCGTGCCCAAAGCGATGCGTGCGTGGCGGTTACTCGTCGGGGACGACGGTAGCGGTGGAAACGCTTGAGGCGGCGTGGGCGTGTCAGGGCGTCCCGCCTCGTCGTCGGACGATGCAGTGCGGCGAAATGGCGCGGAAGCTTTTCAGCCATGCGATCAAGATTACCGCGGTTGGCGTCGGCGATGGCGCTAGGGTTCCGCGGCGGCGGCTGTGGTGGCAACCACGATAATGGGCTAGGCCGATCTTGTTCATAGCTTTCCCGAAATTTTGAATAAAACAAATCCGAGAATTCGTTTAAATCATTTGAGGCTTTTAAAATATCAGAAAAATTCTAGAAAAATTCCAAAAAATATTTTGCTACATTTTGGACTCAAATAAAATAATTTCATTTATATTTTGCAAAAGCATATGGATTATTTAATTAATTTTTAGAAGATTAATTTCTAGAAATTCCAATTAAATCCAAATAAATTCCAAAATTCTCAAAAATTCAAAATAACTTATGAAATTCAAAATGTACAAATGTTGGGATGTTACAAACCTCCCCCCTTAACAGAATCTCGTCCCTGAGATTCAGGGCTGACTAAAGAACAGGTTGGGAAATTTCTTCCTCAAGTCTTCTTCGCGCTCCCAAGTTGCTTCATTTTCCAAGTGGTTGCTCCATTGAACTCTGCAGAAGCAAATTGTTTTATTCCTGGTTTCTCGTTCAGCTGTGTCCAAGATCTTGATTGGGTATTCCTTGTAAGTTAGATCTTCTTGCAATTTTATCTCCTCCAAAGGTGTCTGCTCTGTTGGTACTCGAAGACACTTCTTGAGTTGAGACATATGGAATACGTCGTGTACTCCCGCCAAAGATTGCGGCAACTCTAACTGGTATGCGACTTCACCTCTACGACTTAAGATCTTGAATGGACCCACGTATCTTGGGGCAAGTTTTCCTTTGGTATGGAACATTTTAACTCCTTTAAGTGGCGTAACCTTGAGATAAACAAAATCTTCTGGCTCAAAACTCAGCTCGCGACGTCGGTTGTCAGCATAACTCTTTTGCCTTGATTGTGATGTCTTCAGTCTTTCTCTAATCAAAGCAATCTTTTCCTCTGCATCTGAGAGTATGTCTGGTCCAAAAACGTGATGTTCTCCCGTCTCACTCCAATTTAATGGCGTTCGACATGAACGACCATATAAAGCTTCAAATGGAGACATCTTCAAACTAGCTTGATAACTATTGTTATAGCTAAATTCTACATATGGCAAACATTTATCCCACGATGTAGTATACGGCAATGCACAAGCTCTTAACATATCTTCGAGTATCTAATTTACTCTTTCAGTCTGACCATCCATTTGCGGATGATATGCTGTACTGAAATTCAAACGGGTGCCCATTGTTGTATGCAACTTATCCCAAAATCTTGAAGTAAATTGAGTACCTCTATCCGATACTATCTTCTTAGGCACTCCGTGCAAACAAACAATCCTCGCCATGTATAACTCTGGTAACTTATCTCTTGAGTAGGTTGTCTTTACTGGTATGAAATGCGCAACCTTTGTTAAACGATATATTATGACCCATATAGAGTCGTATCCACCTCGAGTCCTTGGCAAACCGGTGATGAAATCCATCCCGATTTTCTCCCACTTCCATTCCAGTATTTTTAATGGTTGCAGCAATCTGCTGGTCTCTGGTGCATTGCTTTGACTCTCTGGCACACATCACACAACGCTACATGCTCAATTACCTCTTTCTTCATATTCAGCCACCAAAATCTTTCTTTCAAATCTTGATACATCTTAGCACTTCCTGGATGAATTGAGTATTTGGAATCATGTGCTTCCTCGAGTATCAATTGCTTCAATTCGGGTTTATGAGGTACGCAGATTCTATTCTTCATCCACAAGGTACCCTGCTCATCTATTCTAAAGTCCTTGGCTAGGCCTTCGTCTATCTTGGATTTGATCCTATTAATCTTATCATCATCCTTTTGACCTTCCCTGATCTGCTCTTCTAAGATCGGCTTTACTTCCAAAGTACTAAAAATCCTTCTGGTACGATCTCCACATTCAGCTTTTGAAATTCTTTACATAGGTCAGGTTGATTCTCTGCAACTATCATATTCAGACTGTAACTCTTCCGACTCAAAGCATCGGCTACCACATTAGCTTTTCCAAGATGGTAGTGGATTCCGATATTATAATCCTTGATTAATTCCAACCATCTCCTTTGTCTCATATTTAGGTCTGATTGGGTGAATATATACTTTAGACTTTTGTGGTCAGTACATATTTCACATCGGTTTCCGATGAGATAGTGGAGCCATATTTTAAGGGCATGCACTACAGCAGCTAATTCTAGGTCATGAGTTGGGTAATTCTGCTCATGTGGAGTATATATCAAAGTTGTCCTTAACATTTGGCAACACTAAGACAGGTGCCGAAGTTAGACGCTTCTTTAATTCCTAGAAACTCTTTTCACACTCGGGCATCCACACAAACTTTTCTCCTTTTTCAACAATTGTATAAGAGGTCTCGCAATTGATGAAAAATCTTCAATGAACCGGCGGTAATATCCCACCATACCAATAAAACTTCTAATCTAGGTAACTGTCTTTGGTTGTTCCCAGTGTAACACTGCCTCCACTTTCTTCGGATCAACAGCTACTCCTTCAGCAGTCATTACATGTCCCAGAAACTCTACCTTATTTTTCCAAAAGTCACATTTACTAAATTTCACATACAATTGGTTTTCTCTTAACTTTTCCAAAACCATTCTTAATTGTCTAGCATGCTCTTCCTCCGACTTGGAGTAAACCAGAATATCATCAATGAAAACGACGATAAACTTGTCCAAATATTCCATGAATACTTTGTTCATCATATTCATGAAATAAGCTGGGGCATTGGTCAATCCAAAAGACATGACCGTGAATTCGTAGTGTCCATACCTTGACGAGAAAGCTGTCTTTGGAATGTCCACGATCCAAATTTTTAATTGATGATATCCGGATTGAAGATCTATCTTAGAGAAGACTCCTGCTCCTCTTAACTAATCAAAAAGATCATCTATCCTGGGCAATGGATACTTGTTCTTTATCGTCACATCATTAAGTGCACGATAATCTATACACATTCTAAAACTTTCATCTTTCTTCTTGACAAATAACACCAGTGCTCCCCACGGTGATGAACTAGGTCTTATAAATCCCTTCTCCAATAATTCCTCAATTTGCTTTTTCATTTCTATCAATTCCTTGGTGGACATTCTATACGGTCTCTTAGCTATTGGAGCTGTCCCTGGTACTAACTCAATTACAAACTCTATATCCCTATCTGGTGGCATTCTAGGTAAATCCTCAGGGAATACATCCGAATACTCATTAACTACAAGAACATCTTCCATATTAATAGCCTTCACACTATTGACCATCAATTGATCATCCCGAACAGCAATTGCTTGAATCTCCACCTTCCTACCATCTGGGCTCTCAACTGTTACTACTCTCCGTCCACAATCTAGCACTGCCTTGTGCTTGGATAACCAATCCATTCCCAAAATAACATCCAGAGTCTGGGTATCCATTATGATTAGGTTCGCTAGGAACTCTATTCCATTTATTAAAAATTTTACCCCGAAACATCCTACTTTAGTTCGGAGTTCTGATCCAGGGGTCTGAACTATAAGCATACTCTTAAGTTTGACCATATCCATATCATTTTGCATGACAAAAACACAAGAAATAAATGAATGTGAAGCTCCATAATCGAATAAAATTGTAGCTGGTACTGAGTTAACTAGAAACTTACCTAGTACAACGTCCGTGGCGTTCTGGACTTCATCTGCCGTGATGTGGTTGACTCTTCCTCGCACAACTGATTGGGGTGTAGTTCCAGTTTGAGCAGGTCCTCGGCTTCCTCCTTGAACAGGAGTTCTAGGCGTATTTCCCAAGTTAAAACGGACAGGGGTGACTCCTCCCTTCTTGGGGCATGCATTGGCGAAGTGCCCAATCTCGTTCTTGATTATGGCGGCGTCTTCCAACCATCGGTGAGTTTCCTCGGCTTGGTTAATTGCTCTTCTTTGGTGTCGAGGTTTTTGACGATGGGTCGCGGTGCAATAACGGTGTCCTAGCTTTACCGCAGGCTGAAACACAGTGAAGCTTGAGATACCACTCTTGGTCTCTGCTATCGCCAGCGATTCCTTCTTGCTGGGCCATGCGGCGCTTGCGATTATCCTCCAGCTCTTTGCGCTTGTCCTCAAGAATCAAGGCCTTGTTGACGAGTTCCTGGAAGTCAGGGAATGTGTGGGTGATCAATCCCACCTGCAATCCAGTGTTTAGTCCCTTCATAAATCGGGACTGCCTAGATTTATCCGTGGCTACGTCCTCCGGAGTATAGCGTGCAAGTTGGGTGAATTTATTGGGTAGTCGACCCTTGTTGGCCTCCCTGCTTCAGGACCTGAATTCCTCTTTCTTAAGCTCCATAATACCCTCTGGTACATGGTATTGACGGAAGGTGACAGTAAACTCCTCCCAGGTGATCTCCTGAGGATGCTCATGGGAAGCACAGTAATTTTCCCACCACTCTGCGGCAGTCCCTTCTAGTTGATGAGAGGCATACAGGACTCTCTCATTGCCTACACACTGGGATATGTGCAACTTCCTTTCAATGGTCCGTAGCCAATCATCCGCTTCAATAGGATTGACATTTCCAGAAAATGTCAGCGGCCTGGTTCTCATGAAGTCCGACAATCTAGATTGATGCCCATGATTCATGGCCTGATTATTGTTGTTGGCTGCAGCCTGATTCTGCATCTGTTGCATCTGATGCATCATAGTCTGCATCAACTGGGTTTGAGCCGTCAGAAAAGCTCTTAGATTACCCATATCAACAGGTGGTGCTGGTTGAGGATTTGGTGCATTGTCTTGGTTTCTACCCTGCTGTGAACCGCTTCCTCCCGCTCCACGGCTTCCACGTGTGTTCACTATCTGAAGAACAACAATGTTTATAGGGAAGAAAGAAATAGAATAGACAAGTACACAAGATACTAATGTAGGGAAAAAGGTTTGACTCAAATAAGACACGAATATTTTATTATTATTATTACAGTGATATGGTCGCTCACAAATGCCAACGGCAATGCGACCCATATCAAACACCCATCAAACATCCATAGCAATGTTCAACTCAAACAAGCATTCTAAGGCAGACTCAATAAAAAATAACTCGATACTTGACTCAACATTTGAGTCAACTCTAAAAAGAAAATAAAACTCTCAGTCGTCGAGCCACCCAGGCTACGGTCCTCCCGGTGGGTACTGTGGTGGGTGCGGCGGCATAGGAGCAAACTGGTCCTGATGCCCCACTGTCGACAGTACAAATGACCCCCACTCACTTTGGTCCCTGAGCTTCCCTCGCTGTGCGGTGGCTCCGGCACCTCCTGCTCTGGCTCCTCGGGATTGGGGTCATGCAGCTCCAGCTCTGGCTCTGGCTCGGGTGCATACAGTGCCTCCTCCAACTCATGAACCTATTGGATGGAGTAAGCCAGGTACTCTCAGACCTCCCGCAGCTGGGTCCTCACTTCCGTGACCTCGTCATGGGCCCTCTGCAGCTCCTGGACGGTATCGTCCATAGACTCCTCTGGAGCGATGACGAACCTTGCCAGGTGGGTGATAGTAGCGTCCTCCTCCTCGATCGGGTCCCGGTCGAAGCGGTTGTCTCGGCGCGGGTGGTGACGGAAGACAGTGCCATCCAACTCAACGGAGTAGGTGCGGGTGATCTGCCGCATCGCAAGGCGCGCGGTCTCCTGGATACCTGCCTCAAACGTAGACCTCCGAGCAGTGATGTTGATAGGACGGCTCGCTCTCCCCCTGTTTCGAGTGTAAAACGTGATCTTCACGTCCCAACCAACGTCCAGTCCTGCCTGAACCACAGAGGTTCCTTGATAGATCGGCCTATCGAAGCCCTCAAGTAACTACATCATACGCCACAGCTCCGCGGCGAACCCTCTAGTGCGCTCACCGAAAGTGTGGATCCTCCTCATCTGCCAAAACACATCTCATTAGCCCTAAATTTTAAAATCATAAAGTAACAACAGAAAACTGCAGCATAGATACAAAGTAAGAAGAAAAAGATTAGTCAAGATTTCATTCTTAATCTTGTACAATTTTAATTTTTTAGAAATTAGTTTTATCTTCCTCGGCCAGTCTATCTAAGGTCAAGTCCTACAGTCAGTATGCTCTGATACCACCTCTGTCGGGCCCCGAATCTGCAAATCCGGACCCTCTGTGTATTCTGCACTAGTCCAGAATCACGCTAGTGCACACAGGCTATACAGGGTTTAAAGTACCAAAATCATACACAGCGGAATAATAATAAAGTACTTCAAACATGTATATAAACGACTTGTACGACCTTATGGTCTTCCTTACAACAGTTTGCCACGCAGGGCTTACATAAATAAGAGTAATAATAATTCAACAGCGGAAAATTAAACATCGTGATGATCCATCTCCTGCCACAAGCACCTTGACGAGGCTTGCCCCCTAGTTCTCTGGCTCCCCAGTAAACTCTTCTTGCCACGCAGGTGTAGACTCCTCCTTTGGTAAATTTTTGCCCGCAAGGGTGAGTACACACCGTACTTAACAAGTCATGCACAGAATGCAGTTCTATTACTACATGCATGGCTTGTTACAAAGGAATGGCTCAATTGGTTATTTTGCTTTGCATCAATATTTAAATTTACTATTTATTTAGATATAAAGCGGCAAAACAATAATAATACAATAGGTTTCTTAGTTGTTTTTCACATAATTTTGGACACACAGGTCCTAATCAACTTTCATCATCAACTCGCACCTGACCTTCCACCCGTTTTATTTTCAAAACTCTACCCCTTATTTGTAATCTCCGAGCATTGTCGATTCAAGTGGACTCGGCTATTTGAATAGTTTTTACACTCTGCGAGAGGTTGTACACTTTATCCACAAGATACGATGCTTGCATACAAAGGCAATTGACCGTAACAAAGCCTTTCAAAGACTTCTAGCTCAACCTAGAAACCTCTCCGGGTTGCCTTCACTATCACTTCTCTTAGTCAGAGCCGAAGTATAGAACAGACGAATACCGTTGGATAGGATACCAAGCCGTAGCACAGGCACGCTCCCCATCTGATTACCCGTGTAACTCCCACCCCGAGGTATCAAAGGTGAGATATCGGAATCCTACTAAACTAGGTCTTCCCATTCAGACATGTGGTTGTACGAGTGACTCAGGTCAAAGGCTTGCAAGGTAAAGTCCTTAACTGACCAAGGCAAGACATCCTTCTCTCAAATTTGGCACACAGCCCTCACAACACTCAACCCTCCCAACTGCCACGAAGGCCCACCTAGCACAAAGCCTCGGTCCACTTGCCTCAGTCTAAATCAATTCCCACCCCAAGTGGTTTAACGGTGCAACACATGCATGTAATCATCCTTCATGTAGAACCACACATGTCTCTACATTCCAATATCATTACCAACAACATTCCACCTTTTATCAAAATGCATTCACTATTCTTTAGTCAATGTTGCCTTTGTATTCAAAAAGATTATTCACGATATATGCATAGCTAAGCAACTATTCACGGTCTAGCCTCCCATGTTGGCACAATATTATCAACCAACTAATATTACCAAACTTAGAGCATCAAATGAAATCATGGCATACAAATACTAGTGACAAGGTGACAATATCAAATAGGTTGATTTAACTAATTCACCCAAATTATTTAAATTTATTTTTAATTAAATTAGCATGCATAGTTTGAATCAAAATATACTTTCAAAACTTAGGAGCAAAATGGTCAAAGCACAACTTGCCTTCAAATAGTGGCTGGTCCTGATCTGGAGCTTGATCTTGCGCTGGAAATTCTCCCTCAAAGCTCTCTGGCAAATCAATGTCTACTCAAATCATATATACACACAATAAATATAATTTACAGAGAGTAAACTCAACTCTAAAAATTCCATAAAATTCCCAATAAATAGATCTTGATTTTACAAATTTTTACAAATTGAAATCACTCAAATCGGAGTTAAAACGCAAAAGTTATAATCATTTGAAGTTTGAAAATCAATTTAAAAGAATAAACCAAATTTCTTTATTTATTTCTATACGGTAAACTCTGAATTATGACGTCAGCACCGAATTGAATTTCCACCGAAATATTTTTCTAAAGAAAAATTGAATTATTGCGCAAGCATGACGTCAGTCGTTTCATGGACTCGGTCTACCGCTCGGATTAGTCTTCCGTGGACTCGGTCTACGAAGTACACTCACGACCGTGGACCCCGCTGGCGGCGTCGCGATGGCGTCGGCATCCTGATGCCATGTTTGACATGTGGGTCCCACTGCTGACGTCAGCATGACACGGGGCACAATCTCGTTGCGACACGTGGCGCAAAAGCAAAAACCGAAGCTTGATCTAATCTCAATCGTCCGATTCAAAATGAACGGCTGAGATCCATGCGACGATTCGGCTCTGTTTACCCTAAGACGCCACGTGGCATAGAATATACCGTTGGATCTCGATCGGACGGCTGGAATCAATCGAGATGGCGTCAGCCGTCTGTGGCGCTAACCCCTCGGTTTACGTGTGACCGCGACGTATGAGAACTAGTCCGACGCTGGCGCAATCCAGACCATACCTCCCTGATCCAACGGCGGCAGTTAACCGAGCACTTTACTGTTATCCCAATCGACGTGGCTCAATCTGAATCGTAATCAAAAGATCTAACGGCTACGATTACTCCAATACAGATCTACGCAACATAATCTAAACCGTTCATTGAAATCTAACGGCTACACACGATGGCACTTGGCGCAATCTAACACAGTCGGCAAGAATCTTACGGCTAAGATTAACTGAGCTACGCGGCATAATCTACACCATGCGATCAATATCTAATGGCTGAGGTTGGAAGATGAGACTCACTGTTGCAACGACGACAATGAACAACACAATTTGATGCAGCATAAGATGCTCAAGCTTTTAATGTCTGAGCACTACATCAATGAAGGGGGAATGCAAATAACAAAGTAGAAGTTACAAAACAGTAAGCCTTGATAGTATATCTTTTTAATGGTACTAGTAATCTTGACTATTAATAATGAAAGCTCAAAATAATATAAATTTCTGTTAAAGAAAAAACTGGCAGTAAATTTTTATGAGATGGCAAACAGACATCATCTTGGAAGATAGGTTGGTCATTTAAAGGCAGACATTGTATTATGCAACACAAGTCATTATTGGTAAAGGGCCATAAATTGTGTGTTCATCTAACTTGCATGTACGGCTAGCAAGCTATATTTCCACCTTTTCTTTTCTTTTCCACTCATCCTAATGAAGAACAACTACACAAAGCATATTTTGATATGATATGGGCGATAACTTGTAATATAGTGGATGGCAGATTGTCAGCCAAAATTTTTTTGGGTGATTTGAGTCATAAACAACTAATCTTCTAAGAAATTTATTGAAATATAATGAGAAAATCAGATGAACCACATCATGAAAATAGAAGCAAAATGTCCTTGAGTTAACATCTAATCAATCATCTTAGCCACTACAAATATTTTAAATGTTTAACACAAATACACCATAAAATATGCCAAAATATGAGGTATATAATACATCATTGTATTCCATGATAACTTAAGATTTTAGACTTTCAGTTGATGATAATAACATACAATAGCACTATAACAAGTAGATGCTAAAAGGGAATACAATGCCTTAATGTACATGTTGGTGAGTTCAACTTCAGTTCTTTCAGAAAGCAGTGTAATGAATAGGGGAAAAAGTGTGTGTTTATAAAAAGGTGGCCGTCATCAAATATTTGTTATCAAAGTCACAATACTTCAAATATCAGTTGTAGTAGGTCAGTTTGAGTCAACTGCACCAACAAACAAATTCATGTTTTTTTGTAAGTAGTAACTAAAAGTGATTTAAGTTGCTAAGCAAAATGAATCATGTTTTTGGGTAACAAAGATGCAATTATCCTTCTATTAGGTTTCAATTTGTCTAAAAGTAATCTAGGTACAATAAAAACTAAAATTTAAGATATTTTGGAGTCTCAAAATACTAACAAATTTACATTTCTCAAGTCACAATTACCTGTTTTGGTATTACCAAGAACATACAGTACAGAGCATATATGCTCCTTTGTTTTTGCAAGGTAGTTATGTTTTGGACTCGATATTATGCTATTAATGCTCCATAAAATCTGATATTATGATATTATTCTATTAATTTGCTAAGCATTTAACCAAAGGAAAAAGAACAAAAAAGAGAGAGAGAAATAAAAGGGCATTCTAAGAATTGAACCCAAGATCTCTCACACTCTTAATCAAGAGTCTTGCCACTAGACCAAATGCAGTGGTGTTGTCCACGATATCAAGCAGAATGCATACATTTTAGATATAGCTTGGGAGCATTGAGATATGCAATTAACTAGTAGCGACAAAGAGAGAGCGAAGTAAAAGAAGAAAGACAACAACTACTCGACATCATTCGGTGGTGGCGATGTGGAGGAGGCGAGGGGTGGTGGCGATTGGGGTTGGGCGCGGGCGGATGGGGCGAACTAGTGCTGTTGGGGCGATTAGGGGTTGGGGTGGCGGGTGGGTGGCTGTTGGTGCAACTAAAGGCACTAAGAAGCGAGGTGCGGCGATTGGGGGTTGAGGCGGTGGGGCTATGGCGTGAAAGGGGGCGGAGCTGTGGCGGTGCTCGCCTTCTTGTGGAGACAATGGGGATCTGACTGCAAGTTAGGGTAAAGTAGCGATTTCACTTGACCGGCGCTTTTCGCGTTCGTGCGGGTGGGACATATCAATCTTTTTCGATAGACCGCTTGATCGCGTAAATACTACTACCGACAAACAGTTCGACCCTGTAAGTTCTCAGTTTTGCCGACAGATAGTTTGTCCGTACTCAACGAATTACCGACATATAATCTGTCGTAAGGAATTAGCGACAGACTGTTCGACATTGAACATCAACCTTTCCCGACAGAAGTCTGTCGCTATATTTGTGTCATGGTCCAGTGCATGTGCCTATCATGTAGGAATTGCATCTGGTTGTTGAGCAGAGTCATTGGTAAAATATTTATTTGCACTAGGCTGCATTTTTCCCCTTGATGAACTTGGTGGTGTTTTAGTCTCCTAACAACGTCCAATTATTTGACAATTTTACTATATTGAGCAAAAGTTATTGCTTGGATTGCCCCCACCAAAAAAGACAAAGATAATTTGCATATTTCAATGAATAAAAGACAAAGATAAGCATAATTTACATATCTCAATGAATAAAAAACAAATATAAATTAATGTAATCAATATATTTCATCCACTCAAACAATAAGTTGGTAAATACATGGGGGGCATAATTGGCATATTTCAGCAAGAGCACGAGTGGACACTTACTTGTAGAGCTGCTTGTTCTTGTGTTTGCCATGCAACAAAGTATTCTTGTTGTTGCCTCAACTGCTATTGTAGTTGAGCCTCACGCGCTACTTGTTGCCTCAACTGCTCCTCCAATCGACTCTCACGAGCGCTCGACCCACTACTCTGCGAGGATTGAGATGACCTCGCGGAACTCAACACATTGCTAGTATCTAGGAACCCATTGAACATAGAGAACCATCCATGCATGTTTCTTGCCACCACCACTATTGTACAAAGCAACGGGGTAGCTGCTTCTCTCCTCTAGTCGTAGTTAGGCCCGTGAGTATCAGTCATCAATTGCCCATAACTAGCCTAAAAAAATTCATATATTGCATAAGATTTTGATAAAGTATTTGGTTGAGTTCATTAGAAAAATTTTACTCACCAAGCTTTGTGTTGCCTTCTCACTACATAGTTGTTCTGGATGTGTGGGGTCGGGACCTAGGTGGCCTTGAATGTAAGCTTCAACGTCAGTAGGTCGAGTCCCGCTTTGAGCTTCCTATCGTTAGCCATCATTTCAAACATAAATGATCAAATATCAACAATTGAAACTTACCATCCGTCGTGCAAGCCGGAAATGTCCATCGGCTCCATACTGCTGCACTACCCTTGAACCCGCCTCCCTGTTACCCCTCTTCTTATTTGACTTATCAACAAATTCAGGTGAGGCCCAGTGGTGTGAGAGCTTGCCATGCATCGGGGCATTTGTTGAACCATGGCAAGATAACCTCTGATCTTGATCCTCTCGAAGGTAGATTTTAGCAACACCAAGCCTCTTGCTCATCTCTGATGTAGCTCCCTCTTGTAGTACAAGTTCACGCTTTGTATATGAGCCTGGTACATCATCTCCTTCAACGTCCGAGCTTGCGCGGTCTCAAAAAGCAGACTTTGACTTAGCTTCGGTGATTGCTCGACCACTTGTAGCGGCACCTCTCTCGCAAATTAAGAAGATGAGTTACAAATTACATTATGGTTTGCAAAACATATGAAAATGAGAAAAAGTTATAGAATTACCCAAAAGTTGTCGGGACCCGAATCTTCAAATCCGGACCCTCTGTGTATTCTGCACTAGTCCAGGATCAAGCTAGTGCACACAAGCTAAACTGGGTTAAAGTACCACAATCATACACAGTGGAATAATAATAAAGTACTTTGAACATGTATATCAATCCGGCGGTAATCCTCCGAATCAATTCACCCTAAAGCTTCGCCATGTGTCCTTAGTTACTCATCAGCCAAGTTTTTTTGTTATTCTACTTTGCACTCATCTCTTCGCTGCTTTCTTCCTCGATCCGACAGCGATGGGCAGCACCTTGAGTCCCCTCCGACCCCGAACCCAAGTGAAATGGAGCCTCCTTCTCTCACTGATGCTTGCTCTGTACTAGTCCGGTGAAAAGATGGCCGGCACTGAGCTCATGGCTGCTCGACAATGGTGCCACCGCCTCCCTCCGGTGGCGACCACCTTCTCGGCCGTCTCTAGTGGAATCGATACCACCACTAGATGTGCCTTGGCACGCTGAAGCTAATGCCGCTAGACATTCCGCCTCTCCGGTGATAGGTCTCCGGCAGCAAGGCAAGAACCGAAGCACTCTGTTTGCAGTCACTGAGTAGCGGGTCCCGACTGTCAGTCTCGGTAGTCTTTTCTACTATGTGCATCTGAGTCATTGGGTGGCCCCGAGAATACCGATCGCATGATGGGCGGTCGGTGTTGTCTCCGTGTGTATTGAGTAGAGGGCCCGACCAGTTAGTCTTAGCAGCCGAGTTCAAAAGGGCTTGGCACCAAATCCAAAAGGCGCTTCCTGTACACAAAAATATTCTTTCAAAAAGGCGTGTGTATTTTAGGATTTTAACTAGTTTTTCATTTTTGAGCTGAAATAATTGGCTATAACTTTCAGAGTAAAACTCCAAATTAGATGAAATAAATTTCTAAAACAATCCAAAATCTGATAGAATTAAAATATGCAAAAATATTTCAAAAATATTCACTGTGTGAATTTTAATAATAAAAATACATAGATAGGTTTTTAATACATTATGGAAATGATTATTTCACCTGTAGTCAAAATAGATGAAGATAAATTTTATTAAAATCTCCATTAGAGATGAGTTTAAATATGTAAAAATATTTGTGTTTAGAGTTGCTTTACTTCATTTACTAAATAGATGTTCATTCAAGGTAGAATGAATATGGCACTAAATAAAAACTCTAATCAAATGAATAAACTTTATAGTTATGAACAGTGCAAAATAATGAGTCTGGCATACCTAAAAGAACATCAAAATTTTATTTTAAAAGCTGTAGTCAAATAAGTGTAATAAGGAATAAAGGCAGTAAGGATTTTGTTCAGGCATGAATGCTTGTATGTTCATATGTGCTTGCATTCATCTCTACGTATATATATATATATATATATATATACATATATATATATATATATATATATATATATATATATATATATATATATATATATATATATATGTGTGTGTGTGTGTGTGTGTGTGTGTGTGTGTGTGTGTGTATTAATGTCCTAGATTAAAAGATTAGCTTTTATATAACTAGAAATTTAATTAAATATTGCTCTGAATCTAAATCCTAATTAAAAGAAAGAAATCGTTCTATATTCCATAATGATCATATTTATATAATCTTCAATAATTTTTGCATCTTGAATTCAAAAATAAGATTATTCAATTCATAAAGAGTAATCCCTATTCTTTGTGAAGAGTTTTTATTTGTTTCGTTATCTATTTTCTTTTTGCCTTTTTGTTGAGGATCGCTGATTTCTGTTTATTTTCTTTTACACGACGTGTAGACACCGACGTACTAGAAGAAGAATAAGATCCTGTTGCAGATCCTGATTTTGAACCAGACGATGAAGAGCAAGGCAAGCACATCCTTGATCACGTTGAACCCAATAATTCACCTACCATATGTTGGACATCTCTCACGTACAAGAATCAATTTAATAAAACGAGAGAGTTCTACCCCTATATTCTGTGTGCTCCTTTCATTGTCACCATGATTATGTTGCTGTGTTGATTGATCGATCGCAGGAGTATAACTATATTTTACAACAGTTATAATTCGGTGGAAAAATAACTCGCTAAAGGTGCTGCTCCATAAAACCCAAAATATATGTTGCCGTAAAACAACAGTTTCGCCACTGAAGTTGCAGTTTTGTAGAACGTACTCATCAGTTTCGCGAAATTTGCCTTTTGTTTTATAAAAATTTGGTAGCTTATTGTTTTTCTGGCTTCCGGAGCAACTTGGTCCGCAAGACCTGTACAAAATATTTTCATCGTTTTGTGTGGTAGCAGCGATATTTCATATTTTGTGGGGCGCCATGTGGTTGAAGCAAAGGGAAAACTTTGCAACAGATAGAAGTTTCACTCTTGCATACACAATAAATGTACCAGTAGTGCTTCTATGCCCTCACTTCAAATGTAAGGTGTACAAGTTTTGCAGCAAGTAAAAAGGTAAGTAATTATTATCTATCATTTATTTATATTTTAATAATTAAGTGTACAACTTCCTAATAAAATGCATAGAAGCAGCTGTCGTACGGCTTGCTTTTGCATTTGACGTAATCCATTTTCAGATTATCTGTCTATCAGCATATTTGTCACTTTCTCTAACTAGTAAGTAAATCTTACACTCTTTTTTAGCAAGCATTAAGTAAAACTAGCATAATTTTTAATTCGACTCTGGTCCAATCCTCCAGTCGGGGCGGCGTGCCTCTTCTTTTCTTCAAATTAATTTAAACAATGTTCCTGGAAAATAGCGGCCCATAGGAAATAAATCCGAAAATATTCTTTCAAAAAGGTAAGAAGCATTTCTTCAGAATAGTAACATACTCCCTCCGTTCCAAAATATAGGGTGTATTAGAATTCAAAAAAAATCTTTTGAAGTAAACCTTGACCATTAATTTCTGTTATAATATATTATGAATTGTTATGAAACCAACAATAATTGAAAGATAAGTGAAATATGAATCAATTGATACATCTTTTGCATATTAAACATGCACATAATTGAATAATTCTTGGTCAAAATTTCTGTAATTTGACTTTTCTGAATTCTAAAAGGCCCTATATTTTGGAATGGAGGGAGTATTAACTTTTTATCTGACAATATATCGGCAAGATTGAGTGCCTCATCTGTTGAGAGATAACAAATAATATTATCGTAAATGAATTTTCCATTTTAAAAGTCGACGGATTTTCCTCTTACTATAAATTTCATTGTTGTCGGTATTGACATGTAGAATGGGACTCTCTCTTTATTCTCGTCCGATTAATCCGTTTTTCAAAAGATGTAAAGAATGAATGATTTGATTACTCAATATTCGATTCTTCTTTCACCTTCGATTAGAATGGATTCACAATAATTCTAAATTTTCTCCTAATTTCTATTTTCATAATCATTCCTAATTTCTTTCTAAAAATATATAATCCAGATGTTGATACAATTCATTTAGTTTTTTTTAGTACTTCAGTAGATTTTGCTTTGTTTATACATCGAATTGTCAAATTAAGTATCTTTCAGTTGCCTCGACTCTCAACGAATCTACGCCACTTTGCTTTCCTTTCTTCTTTGATAAAACTAGTCTAGTAACCACACAATTTTCTCACCGGTACATCAACATCGACCATGTCACTGCTAATACTCAATAATATGCATGAAAAGTCATTTATACATGACACCAAACTCAATGGCCAAATAAATCTTATAGACATTTGGAAGTCAAGTGTCTAGAAACAATTTGAAGGAAAGAACAAACATTTTAGACAGAGCCGGTCTGAAATAAGCTACTGGAACTATAAGTCGATGTCAATCGGCCTTCAAAAGGCTATAATCCTGTTTCCCTTTTTCTTTTCTGAAAAAGAATTTCGAGTTTCTTCAAAAAAAAGGATTTCGAGTTTCTGATGAAGATAACTCCAAGAAAATCACTCCGTCTAAAGAGTCGTCTAGCATATCACATATTTCTGAAGCCTGACAGAGCCATTTTTGCACTAGATATATGTACAATCTTGATACCTACAAATATATCAATAGTCAAAATTTTAAAAGATTGAGGTGCATCGATATAAACTAGCCAATAATTGACCAAACTAATTGAGGCGTGCATCAAGCATGCGTGTTAAGTCAATAATATACCCACATGAGCACAGAAGCTGCCATTTGCCATGGCGTGCTGCGGGTCAGTACGAAACGTCACCCTCTAGTAGAGGTGGGAGTTGGGATGTGGCACGGCATAGGTCCAATGGACTTTGGGCTGTGGGATACCGTGCCAGCCTGACTTAGCTCCAGTGAGGTCTAGGCATAGTTCAAGATACGCCGTGTCACTGTTATCATCATGCTGGCCCAAGTTTTATCCTCCATCAATTCATCACTGTGGACAACACCAAGGAAGAGGAGTGAGCGTCGACCACTGGCGAGAATCCGCTACACACAATTATTTGAAAAAAAGAATTAAATTTTATTTATTTATTAGGTACAAATACAAAGTTATTAACTCGTTAACAACCTTACACCATAAAGTGGAGTTTCCCTAGTAAGAAAAATAGTACAATAATAATATGCATATATACTAACTACTTAATATCTAGATTGTTAATGCGTTCCAGGTCAGTGGGAGGAAGCAAGGATGGAGGTAGGCGAGAGGAGAGAGAAAGGAGATGACGGAAACGTGGGGAGATGGCGACCGCATCGAAGGGGGTCATAGGAGGAGGCGAAGGAGAGAGGTAGTATTTGATAATGATCTGAGCCACTAGAGTAAGATAGTTGATAATGAACTAGACTGTAGATATATATGATGTTTTTTTACAAAAGACCCACTTTTGTGCCAGGCCAACTCAAGCACGGCCCAGTCGATCGTGTCGTGCCGTCCATTGTATTGTGTTATACCACCAATCATACCGAGTTTTCAAATCCAACATGACTCATCATGTTTACTGCGTACCGATTCGGTCCAAAGACAACCATGACATGCATCACTAGAAGAAACAGGGAAAACTTCGTGGGCCAAAAACCCACAATTTAGGCTAAAATCACGAATTTAAGGTAAATTAGGGGCAAACCGTCAATTTAGTTCACGAATTTAACTTCATTGAAATTAATCAATTAAATTAAGTGGAGTTCTTGTAACATCCCCAATTTGGGTTTGATTTAAAAGCTAATTTAAAATTAATTAATTTTAAAATTTGGTTTTTCTTCGGTGTTCTAATTATCTTGGCATCCTTATCCATCCGAAGTTAAAGTTCAATCTTTTACCGTCCGCAAAGTCAGAATTCCAAATTTCGGTCCTTAATCGAAATTTCACCCAAGTTTCAAAATACTCCAAAAATCTCAAAATCTATTGAATTAGGTTCCAAATATTCTATAATGATTTTGGGAATTGTTCCAAGATTTTTAGAATCTCTCTGGTATTTTATCTCTCGCGGTCTTTCATCAAATTCAGTTTATTCGTTTCAGAATTTTCTAAATTTCAAAATTCATCAAAATTCAGTGAAACCAACTTTATTGGGCTCCAAATAATCTCTAGTATTTTTATGAATTTTTCCAGGATTTTTAGATCATTTTTACTATTTTATTCATCGCGCTTTTGTCTCTTCATTTCTTCCAACTAATAATACAGCGACACGTGGTAGGTACTGTTCACCTTCTTCCACCTCCAGGCTATCTTCCAGAGCACGAATTTTTCTTCCGTTCATGGCTTCCAAATTCAAATCACCGTAACTTCTTATTTCCTCTACCAAATCATGTATGGCTGGATCCGTTGCGAAGAGGAAGACGAGGAGAACCCATTTTCCATGACCATTCATTTTCTAACGTACCAGGATTTGATTAATTGACTGGAAACCGTTTTGCACTAAAACCTCCATAACTCGGCCGTTTCTCAACGAAACGACGAGCTTCCACTTCTCAAACGTGCGTATCGACGTCCTCTACCCTGAACTCACCTTGCCCCTTTGTTCCTGTGCCGTTCCCTTCTCCAAAACTCGCGAAAACCGACATCCGGCGTCCTCCAAAGACACCGGCAAGCCATTTCTTGCTCCGGCGAGTTTCTTGACAAATCAACCACGTTACGTTGTGCCCCTTGCTTCCAGGAACACAACCATTCAATCGGATTTGATTTTTATTGCAGATTAACTCCGAATTTCGAGTTTGTTTGTCGGATTATTCGTCGCTTCTGGCGTCGATTGCGGGCTCTTTGATCGTCTTCTGTAAATTCCGGTACCACCATTGGATTCACGTCGTCGAGACCTTTCCGGTGCTCACCTTTCCCAACCCCGCTACCTCCCACCACGGTAATTTCCTATGTCAAACTCCAGGTTTGGTTCCGGACGCGAGGGCACTGTAGCTTCGTCGAGTACTGTAGCTACAGTACCATTTCTTATTTGCGGATTTTCCTTCCAATCCAACTTCGAAACGTTCGTTCTCTTCCGTCGTAACTCCGAATCGAGTAATTCCAATTGCTAAATTCATCTAAATTCATCCTCTATCTGTCAGTATTTTTATTATAATTTTTAGTTTCTTTTTAATTTATTTTATTCTTTTTGTGCACCGTTTTGCGCGTAGTCGAAGAAGCGGTCGTAGTCGCTGACGAAGGAGAAGACCTTCAGAACAGCGCATCGCACCTCGTCGACGAAGGCAAGTCTTCCTTGACGCATTTTGTACCCAGTTTTGTAATTGCTTTTGTAACTGTTTCTTTAAACATGCATTGCTATTTACATAAAAGAATGATGTTAACGTTAGACTGTTAGCTATACCTGTTGTTTATACCTCCTTGATATTGTATCCATGAACCTTTATCGCCTTAGAACAAGTAATCCACCATAGTAATTATTCATGATTAAATAATCTGTGATTAGAATGAAAATTGGAGCCAGAACCCAGTTTTTATTGGAGATTACATGAATATTAGTATTGATGGGGATTAATAATTATTATAGTGATCTAGGAATGTTGATGATTGAAATATTATGAAGTTGGATTGTTAATATTTGTGGGAAGATATTATTGAGGAGCTGATTAAGAAAATAAATACTGGTTGAAATATGGAATATGCGTGATTAGTTAAGATTAATTGGTTTGGTTGATTAATATAGAATATGCGTGATTGGTTAAGATTAATTGGTTTGGTTGATTAATATAGAATATGCGTGATTGGTTAAGATTAATTGGTTTGGTTGATTAATATGGAATATGAGTGATTGGTTAAGATTAATTGAATTAGTTGATTAATATGGAATATGCGTGATTGATTAAGATTAATTGGTTATGATCATAGGAACTACCATTGTCAATGGATTAAAGTAGATGATTTTGAGAGTAATATTTGGGTGGTTTAGTAAATAATATTATGAAGCATTCTCGGTGCACTTAATAGATAATAGTGAGAATCATACTTATGGATTAAATAGATAATGTTGAGAATCATACTCAATGAATTTAACAAGCATTTTTGGTGGTATAGTAGATGATTATGTGAAGTATTCTCGATGAATTAATGTAGACGATGTTGTGAATCATACTTGGGGATTTAGTAGATGATTATGTGAAGTATTCTCAGTGAATTAATGTAGATGATGTTGTGAATCATACTTGGTGGATTTAGTGAATGATATTGTGAAGTATTTTTCGTGGATTAAGTGGATGATAAGATTGATCAATACAAGAACGATGGATAAATCAATAATGTAATTTATAGTTCTAGGAAGATATTTCATATTCTGTGATAATTGTAGCTTAATATGATTTTGGAGTCATGATTACTCTTGATATAGACTTCACTTATTGGAATATCATATTGGGTTGGATTATGCAAGTGCCATGATAATAATTTGTGATCTTGGTGACTTCATGATTTTAGGAGATTACATAATTGATTATAATATTTTTTATCGACCTTTGAGAATGAAGTTTATTAAATAACTATTGGTGGAATAGAGTAGTTCGGTAGAAATGCTTATGCTTGCAAGCAGTCGATATACACCTATGGGTGGGGATTCTTTATAAACCCTTGCAAACTTGTGTTGAAAAATATAGGCAAAAGGTATTGCCGTTTGTTTGTAAAATAAAAATAAAAAGGAAAATGGTTTAGATTGGGCGGAATGGTTTGTCGGCGGGTGCAGAGCGAACCTTGGTCTTGGTTTGTGGAAGCCGCCCTAGTCAAATTAAGGACCGACTCTTATGATTGTCCATTCTTAGCACAACAAATACAACCACATGTTAAATAGGCTCGACTGGTGAATAATTTGTAGAAACCTAACTTAGACTCACCAGATGGTGTAATGTGGGTGCGGATGGAGGCAAGTCGTATTTTCCCACAGCGCAAGGGGCTTCTATCTTGGCAGATGGAACCCTAATAGCGGTGAAACCTCAGCGGGTGAGTCGGGTTAGGCGTATACATTGTAAAGGCCTTGTCATGATATCTCTACCGGCACACCTAAGGAAGTGTGTTAATAGCTTGGCATCAAGAGAATATCATGTCTTGTGGGTAAAGTGTACAACCTCTGCAGAGGGTTAAAACTATTCGAATAGTCGTGCCTACGGTCAAGGGCGGGCAAAGAATGCTTTGCATATTGGTAGTCTTTTGGTTTTGTTTTCAAAAATGAACTTTGGGATTCAGGAGCAGTTAGAACTCTCAGATGTGCCTCTGGAGGCTAGAGCCAGTTAGGTAGTTGAACCTGTTTTGTAATCTTTAGCGGAAAGAGCCAATGGGTCGATTGAACCCTGATCTTTTTGAAAAGTGGCGGATAGAGCCTGTATACTAGTGATTGGTGGCTAGAACCTTCGCTAGAATAATATATATATTCAATGGTTAAAATATTTGTTAAAATGTGCATTGTGAAAATTATTATTATGTATGGTTTGATAAAACTTGGCTTTATGCAAAAGAACCATAATAAGCCTTCTTTGATATAGCCTTCATCATGCATTTTTACCAAGACTTGCAGAGTACTTTATGTACTCACATGCTACACTCAAATCATTTCTCAGAAGGTTGAAGGCATGTCGAAGGAGATCACACGGACTAGGACGCGCTCCCCACTCGATTGCCTGTGGGCATATGGTTGGGTCATCACTTGGAGTTTTGTCTTCCGCTGCAGTTATTCAAGTTGTTCAGCCTGTTACGGTGATTTTGGTAAACCTCGACCATATGGTTATTGTTCTTATTTGATGTTATTTATTACTTCAATATATAATCTGATATGGTCATTGATTTACCTTTGTTTATTTGTGTGTACTAGCTTTGATCAGGGACTAGTACTGATAATACGGAGATTCGGATCATCGATCTAGGGTCTCATAGTTACTGAAAAAACCCACGAATTTAACAGTTAAATTCGTGGACTGAAATTCGTGGGTCCCAACTTCACTATTATCCCACCTCGAATGCTTCTTGAACCGGTAACAGATTATTTTCAATCATTAGCTACAACTAACACCTCAAAATTCTAACGAACTGTGTTAACTATCCCCTTAGGAATTTATAAGCAACAAAGAAAGAAAAATGAAACTACACAGGGATTGACTGGCATGGAATCACAGTGATTAAATGACACAGGTGAGAATGTCACTAGCTCAATGGATTTACCTCTGGGAACCACAGTGGCATGGAATTTTTTTCCTCCAATGGAAATTTGTAATTAAAAGTCAGTTCCTCGCCAGCATATATACACCTCTTTGCGTAAATGAAAATCTTCTTCTGGCCCTCAGTGATTACTTTTGTATAGCAATTCGGCTGGTATGGCAAATATGAGACCGCTATTTAGCATGTTATAAGCATCACAGATTCACAGTTGAATGCTTCATGTTGAACAGCTTACCTCATAGGAATGGTTGATGAATCTTGCTAACCCACCACGCTTAGTACCATCAACCTGCATAAATTAAGAAAATGTGGGCAATGAACACAGAAAAGCACAAGGTGCAGTCGTGCAGACACAAAATTTGGTAATATAAAGCCTCAATCGACTCAAGGGCTACCAGCCCCCATTATCAAATCTCTCATCCACATCGAGCTGGAGCCAGACCCGGCGATGGCGATTGGCGAGCTGGAGCCAGGAGCCCGGCCTCGCGCGCTGCCGCTGCGCGCCATGGGCGACGGCGAGCTGGAGCCAAGAGTACGAGCAACGGCACGCCACCAATCTGGCGACGGAGGCGATGGCGCGAGTTGGGGAGGCGGGGAGGCCGGAGGCGGAGGCGACTGCTGGGTGGCCTCGCGCCGCAGCGTCACGAGTACAACCGGCAGACGCAAGCGGTGGGGAGGCAATCGGGGAGGCCGAGGCGGCGGTAGCTGGTCGTCGAGCGGCGCTAAGGCGGACGAGGAAGAGCCGAAGATCGTGAGAGGAGCGAAGAGCGTGAAGCGGCGGGATCGTGAGAGGAGTGAAGAGAGAGACTGAGAGAGAGACGCCCGCGCTAGCCCTAAGTTCGTGCATAAATTCGTGGGTGTATTTTTTGCCCACGAATTTAATTAAATTCGTGGGTATTTTTATTTACCGACAAATTTAAATATATAAATTCGTGGGTTTTTTTGGCCCACGAATTTAAAAAAATCCACAAATTTTTTACTGTTTCTTATAGTGCATATTTAGACCATGCTAGATCGCCCGTGGCGAGAAGCAGCCCAAAAGGCACTATCCATTGCCCAGATGGCAACAAAACAGTGAACAACGACAGCTTAACAAAATAGTGAACAACAATAGCTCTAGCTTTCGGACATGCATTAGAAAACCGGTTGGAAACCTCCATATGCACCCAAACTATCGCGCAAAACGGCGTTGGGGTGCCTTGGTCCCTACCAAACTTGCACGCCGATCGTTTCTTTAATTGACGAAACTAGCTGCATAAGAAACTAACAAAAAATCGAAGCTATATTAATATCACTAGCCGGGCACGCGCGGTGAACGTCGAAAAAAAAAACACTCGTGAGGACTCGATTCCGCGACTTTTGGGTGCAAAGCAAATGTTTTTAACAGTTAAGCTAGATTTAAGATAGGTTATACTTGATATATATACTGTAATATATATAACAATCTCACGAGTCAACTCAACCCGCACCATTCGTCAGTCGTACGAGCGGAGTGCCGGGTGACGTGGACAAGGCAAGAAGGTTGAAACCTACATATACGTATTATTATTATTATTATTATTATTATTATTATTATTATTATTATTATTATGTACTCTCGGATCACCAAACCACATCGCGAAATGGCATGCACGCACGGCCCGATCGGTCATATACTAGATATGGTAGCGTACTATTGCACGCCGTCTTTGTGTGGACGTGAAAAGCGAGCGATGCCGCGTCGGCGAAAAAATTTGACCTAAATTTTTCTGCAAAAATACATAATTCAGTCTATTGTGTCGAAAGAACCGGTGCTTGTGCTGAATTTGTGGAATTACGGGGTATTTTTTGTAAAATAACTGGCGAAAGGACCTGCTCGTGATCTGTAGAAATATCTCTTTCGATGAATTATTTGGAAAATATTGGAGACCGAGCTGGAAAACCGAGGTGAGAAAATAGTCTAGAGGAAAAACGGTGAAAAATTATCAGAGATGACAACCTCCTTTTGTCGAGGCTAACACTCTACGCGTTCACAGTGTAATAATATATGTTTAAAAAAATATCAGAGATCGAGATAGAAAATCGAGCCAGGGAAAAAATCTAGAGATAGAGCTGCACACATATTTCTAGTGATGAAAATATTTTTTTGGAAAAAACGGAGAAAGGACCTAGACGTAAGGAGTAAGGACCTATTTGTTACGTTTTTAGACCTGTCCGCTATCTTGAAAAATTAGAAAAGGGCTTGCTCGCGATTTGAATCTCACGGGAGGCTTTTTCCATAAAACAGCGCACAAGGGACCCAAACGAGATTCGGAAAAAAAAATCTTCCCTTCACAAAAAATCGCGGAAGACCTATTCGTAATCTACAGAGACCTATCCGCAATTTCAAGAAACGTAGAGGGTTTTTCACAAAAAAACCAAGGGTGACACGTGGCCACCCTCTCCTCCCGGCATTCCCAGGCGGTATTATAGGTGTAATATTCTACTCTATCAACTCTTTTTTAAAATGTTGTTATATATTGACTTTTTTGGCATTCTAGATGTGACTTTGACTATTAATTTTTTAAATGTATATTAGTATAAATTTATACAATTATAATATTGTGAAATACTTTTACCGACAACTCTAATCAGAGAAGAACAGACAAAAATACATTCTTTTCAGACCAAAAAGAATAAAAGCTTTGCTACAGAGTTTCGTGTGCCTAGACGCCTAGTTAGCCAGTCGTAGACTTGTAGTTAGTCGGCAACAACAGCTGCTTAGCAGCGCTGACCTGCTCTCTAGGGGTTGTAGTCAAAAGTCAAATTGCGACTGTGGACTTTGCTGGAGTTGTAGTCACGTCAGATTGCGACTGTGGACTTTTTCAGGCTTATTTCTCAATTAATTATTTGTACTGGCCAGTCCCCTCCTCCAGTCACCTATACAATTAAAAGCCATTTGGGCAGAAATCTCTCAAGTTGGATTGCTGATTGGCGTAAATTTAGCTATCGTTGTAAATCATCAAAATTTGTTGTTTGTCTTTCAAGTACCAGGTCCAAATAGATGGGACCGGACGAAGTAAAATATTTTTTCCTCCCGATCCAAGCTATGAAATGACTTGACTAGACGAACAACCCTTCAAAATTAAGAAGGCTTGATTGTAGCCGTGGTGCATTTGCCAGCTTTGTTGTGCAAGAACAATAAGCATCCGTCATGAGGGCAACCAACCAACTTGTTGAGCTCCTCCTCCTGTTGTTGTTCTGTTTCTTCCTCCTCCTCCAAACCTCCGTTGTCGTGGGTGTCTCTGACAAGCTCGAGAAGGGCCAGAACCTCACCGACGGCGAGACACTTGTCTCAGCCGGTGGCTCCTTCACTCTGGGATTCTTCTCTCCCGGGGTGTCCACCAAGAGATACCTCGGCATATGGTTCTCCGTGTCCAGCGACGCAGTTTGTTGGGTAGCCAACCGTGAGCGCCCTATACGCGGCAATTCCGGCGTGTTGGTGGTCAGCAACGCGGGGAGCCTTGTCCTACTCGATGGCTCTCAAGGCGAGGCCGTGTGGTCTTCAAACACTGCTGCCTCCGCCGCCGCGGCTCAGCTTCTTGAGTCCGGCAACCTAGTTGTGCTTAACGGCAGCAGCGATACCTTCCTATGGCAATCGTTCGACTACCTGTCGGACAGCTTTCTCCCCGGCATGAAGATGGGCAAGAACCTATGGACCAGAGGCGAGTGGTACATCACGTCGTGGCGTTCGGCCGACGACCCGTCTCCGGGGGACTACCGCCGCGTGCTGGACACGAGTGGGTTGCCGGAGGTCGTCGTGTGGTACCGCAACGTCAAGAAGTTCCGCACAGGCCCGTGGAACGGCACCTACTTCACCGGCGTCCCGGAGGCGTTGGGCTATTCGGACCAGTTCCCGTTGCACGTGACGAACAGTTCAGGGGAGATAACCTACGGGTACGGTGTCAGACCCGGTGCGTCCTTGACTCGTGTTGTGCTGCAATACACCGGCGTGGTCCAGCGCCTGGTGTGGGACACAAGCACACTGAAATGGAAGCCCTTCTTGTTCAAGGACGCGGAGGGCAACTGTGACGCCTACGCCAGCTGCGAGGCGTTTGGCCTCTGCAACAGCAGTGCCCCATCGAATTCGTTCTGCAGCTGCGTACCGGGGTTCAGCGCTGCGTCACCGGCGGCCTGGAAGATGATGGACGCCTCGGGCGGATGCAGGCGGAACACGCCGCTGGACTGCGCCAATGGGAGGACAACGGACAAGTTCGCCGTAGTGCGAGGAGTGAAGCTTCCCGACACGCACAACGCGTCCGTGGACATGAGCACCACCTTGGAGCAGTGCGGGGCGAGGTGCTCCGCCAACTGCTCGTGCTTGGCCTACGCCGCCGTGGATATCCACGGTAACGGCTGCATCATTTGGTCAGACGACATCATCGATCTTCGCTATGTTGAGCATGGGCAGGATCTGTACCTCAGATTGGCGGGGTCCGAAATAAGTACGTACAATTATTTATCCTCTGCAGCATAATTTTCATGCAAGTCTTCGACATGGATCGTTTGTAATCTCGGTTTTGCCATTGCCTGATTTTTCTTTTATCAACTATATTTTGATTTTCCTGGTTTTGAAACGTTTTTTTCGCCGAGAACGCGCGGGATATCCGTACATCTTTTCATTATAAGTGATCTTGTCTAGGCGCTAAGTTCTGTCTCTCTCTCCCTCCCTCTCTTCCGAGGTCATTGCCGCCATCTGCTACAGCGCGTCGTCCACATCCGCTTTGCTGTCCTCGCCGTCGTCCGTGACTGTGCACAGTTGCACGCGACTGCAGCGCCATCCTCCCCTCGATTTGTAATTCGCTTGAGTTGAATTTTCATGTGTTAAAATTTTCCCATTTGATTTTTTTTCTGATTTTAAACTTTTCAGGTTGAAATTGTTCGAGTAAAAGGTTTTCCGATTTGAAATTCTCTTGTAATTTTTGTAAGTACTGAGGAGGGATTAGAGTGGGGAGAGAGGAGAAAGAAGGGAGCAGCGTAGCCAGTGGTGAAGCCAATATAAAAATAGAGTTTGGGTTAAATTAAGATAAATATATTAAACAACTTTGTGTCGTGTTCTTGTTAGTTTGAGGGTTTACTATTAGTACTTTATTATTCGACAAATACTTGTGCAATGATTGCTTGTCAACTTTTAGAAATCTATAAACAAACTAACACCAATTAATCAAACAAATCGTCAATCGTCTCTGATGAGGCTCTCATGTTAACTAGAAAGATCTGGCTATCTATCCAACGGGCCCAGGTTATAACAATATAGGTTACAAGAAAGAGCCTATGTCAAATACAATCTAAATTAAATGTATTTGGAATAAAAAATAAGAAAAATGAGCAATTTGACTTCCATATGATTTTCAAACTAAATAAAAAATAACTAAAATTTAGACTAATAATTACATGAAAACTAGCAAATTAAAACAAAGAGTCCATATCAAGTACAAGCCAAATTAATTAAAATTGTCTAAGGAAGCTCCTACATTACCTAAGAAGATCTGGCCATCTATTTGTCTTGCCCAAGTTATAATGATTTAAATTAAAAAAGAGTCCATATCAAGTACAACCTAAATTAACTGAAATTCAAAATAAAAAAAAAAGAAAATGAGCAATTTGACTTCATAAAATTTCCAAAGTAAATAAAAAATAACTAAAATTTGGAATAATAATTAAGTAAAAACTAGAAAATTAAAACAAAGAGATATCAAATACAAGCCAAATTAAGTCTATATCAAGTATAAGCCAAATTAACTAAAATTCTCTAAGAAAATTCACACGTTAAAAAGAAAGATGTGACCATCTATCTATCATGCGTGAGTTGTAATGATTTAAATTAAAAAGTGTCCATGTTAATTACAATCTAAATTAACTAAAATTTATAATAAAAATTAAAAATAGCAATTTGACTAGCTTCCATACGATTTCTAAAATAAAAACAACAACTAAAATTTGATTTTCATACAAATTCCAATTAAACTCTAAAAATGGGAATAGTAATAAATGAAAATATAAAAGAAGGAGCCCATATCAAGAAAAATATAAATTAGCTAAATGTGGAATAATAAATTAAGTAAAATTAGCTATTTGACTTCCATACTATTTCAATGTAAATCTAAAAATAGATTAAATTTAGACTAATAATTAAATAATAATTAGAAAATTAAAACAAAGAGTGTATGTCAAGTGCAAGTAATATTAACTAAAATATGACATAAAAATAAAATAAAATTATTTTTTATTTTCATACAAATTCAAAGTAAACGCTAAAAATAGATTTGAAAAAACTAAAAATGTAAATATAAATTTTCATATGAATTCCATCCTAAAAATAAAGTTTGGAAATAATAAATAAAAATATAAATTTTATATGAATTCCAATCTAAACCTAAAAGAATTGACCCACAAAATATTCAATTTCAGAATAAAAATTAAAGGATGGTTAGATATTTGATTTGTTCCACCTCCAAAGTAACATATGTATAAATAACAAAACATCAGAATAATAATTTCTCACTCCTTCTAAGTATATAGGACGTATTGTATCTTGATACATAAACTAAGATGATATTTAAAATTACTAGATTATTCCTAATTATTATCTATAAGCACTATATTGAATTCATCCATGCAGAGAATATGATGTAACGCTGTATATTTATTACTAGCATAGAGAAAAGATCATACTAATTTTGTATTAGAAAATATGAAATACGGTCTATATTTATAGATAAGGTCATTAAAAAATGTGCTCTCTACATTTTTTATGGAGTGAGTCTACGTCAATTACAAGCCAAATTAACTAAAATTCAAAAGAAACAATTAGCAATTTAGTTTCCATATGAATTCAAATAATAGCTACACATACATACGTATTTAATAGGGTATAGCACGTTCCACGTTTTGTAGCTTTTAGAGCCTTAGAGAAAATTTTGTAGTGTATGTGTGTGCATGCGTGTAATGTAGTGCGTAAGTGTGGTGTATGATATGCGTAGGTTATGTGTGTCCTTAAAAAAAAACTTGTTCTAACCATGGCATGAGCAATATAACGCGAAACTGTAACAGGTAAAGCACCACTCCGGACGTTTCCTACTGCGCTGGCTATTGCTGCACCCATAGCTGGGATCGCTGTGGCTCTCCTCGTTATTTTCTTGGTCGTAATTGTGATTAGGAGGCGACGACCGAAAAATTCTTCAGGTAATTAAAAATATTAAACATCGAATTTTTTTTGGTTCCATTCTTTCTGCTGCTTTCAAGATAGATGAAAAGATTACAAGAGGATGGAAAGCAATCTCATAAGGCTAATTATATCCAATAGATGATGGTCCGACAGAAGCAGACAGTGATGTTGATCTGCCTACCATACAGGCGGCCACAGGAAATTTCTCCGAGAGCAAAATCATTGGTCGAGGTGGATTTGCAGATGTCTACGAGGTCTGTTGTTTTCTTTGAATAATAGATTTACTTCGGAAAATATCCTATCTGATCACCTATATGTAATGTGAAGCGTCTAATCAGCGATCTGGAGCATCCAATCTATATCCAACGTTAACTGTTGTTTTACGTTTAAACCCTCCCACCTCACCTTCCATCTCTTCTCCCTGAAATTTGTTGAACACCCCCTGCTACTGCCAGCGTTGGATATAGATTAGATGCTCTAGATCGTTTGATTGCACGCTTGCACATATATGAGTGATTGCACAGGATATACCCCTATATATATATATATATGAAGCCTTTTCCGTACTCTCGGGAGTATATGCTCCCACCTTCAATATACCACTTAAATGAAAGTATTATACTTTTTTATCATTTTCAATATACTCCAATAATGATTCTAAGATACTCAAATGTGATATGGTTGGAAAAAATCATCGGAACCCTATATTTTTTTGCTATATACACTTTCACATATGTGAAAAGAATATATAAACAAATTATGCTATAAAGGGTGGACTTTGATGAATTTTTTTGTGGAACTCACTTTGGAGTATCTTATAATCAATGTTAGAATATACTCAAAAGGATAAAGAAGTATAATAATATCATTTAAGCGGTATATTGAAGGTGGGAATACGTACTCCTAGGAGTATAGAACCATTTTCCTATATATATATATATATATCTTCATCATATTTTTATTTTTGAAACATACCGATATGTGCATCATAGCTTCGAGTAATTGTATAATAATAAGCAGGGGCAGCTACCTGGAGGTACGAAGATCGCTGTAAAGAGGCTTATGAAGAATTGTCTTACCAATAAAGGCAAGAACGATTTCACAAAAGAAGTGCAAATGTTGCCAAAGCTCAGGCATCCCAATCTTGTTGAGCTCCTTTTCCATTGCCAGGAAGGAGACGAGTGGATACTAGTCTACGAGTACATGCAGAACAAGAGTTTGGATCTCTACATATTTGGTACTCAACTCACTGTAATGCACCCAGTGTTAATCCATATATATATATATGTAGTAATAGGATGCGTAACTTGCTGAATATGATCCCTACAAAGCTCTGATCTGCTGTCTGCCTCATGCACCTATTTGGAACTGACAGGAGAAGATGCCAGACTCCGTGCCTCGCTGAATTGGGCGCAAAGGCTGGAAATAATTAGTGGGATCGCCGTAGGTGTTGCATACCTTCACGAAAAGCAAGTCATTCACAGAGATCTAAAACCGTCCAATATACTTCTGGATGACACTTGGAAGCCTAAGATAGCAGATTTTGCCACTGCAAAACTGTTCATTGACGACCAGACAGATCCGACATTAGTATTGTCAGCGTACGTATGATTGAAACTTGGAAAATCCCGAGCTAATGTTGTAAATTCATGTGTAGTTAAGAGCAACTCCAACCCAAACCCCTATATTTTCCCCCTAAATCACTCATTTAGGGGTGGTATAAGAATTAGGAGTACTCTATATCAAATTTATCTCCAACCCACACTCTCTATTACTCACCCCTATTATTTATCTAAACATTATTATTACTTTGCACCCATGAATTATTATTTTAAAATGAATAAAAAAATGCCAAAGAAAATAATAGGGGCAAAGAGAAGCCCCCTAGATGTAGGGGTGAGAGAGTACCTCCCTAAAATAGGGGTTTATAATAGGGGTTGGGTTGGAGTTTATATTTTTCTAAATCTCCTTATAATTTAGGATATGGGAAGGTTTAGGGGGTGGATTGGGATTGCTCTAAGACTCGCTAGGACATGGACCCTACATGGCTATTTTTTTCTCCGTTTTTTTACATCCGAGAGGTCTCAATTGACTGACATGTTTGTGTTTAATGAAGGGGCTACACGGCGCCAGAATATGCAGCGGAAGTGTACCTGACGCTCAAATGCGATGTGTATAGCTTTGGAATCGTCTTGTTGGAGATTGTCAGTGGCAAAAGGAACAGGACCGTGCCAACGTTCCTTCCTGACGTAAGTATAATCATGACCGGAAAAAAAAATTAGACCTCGTTTTTTTTCCATCGGAACATGCATAATTAATTATTTTAGAAACAACAAATTAATTATGAGCGAGTAGTGTCTGTTCAACCGACTGACGATAGCTCAACTCACGTCGCACATACAGAATCCACGTGTACATGCAAGACTAGTCACTAGGCACACAGAAGCTGCGTCGCACATACAGTTTTTGATAATCGCCTGGGTGACGTGAAGTGACGAAAATGAATGATTCACTCCCAACAAAGAGTCTAGTCATAGAGTTTATCCTATGTATTAGGAATCACTTTCAGATAGCTCGAGCGTATGATGTATACCAAATAGGCCCTTAGTTTCACTGTATTTGGCCATGGTGCTAGGAGTATCTGTATTTTTTTTATTGAGAGATAATTAAGAGTGTAGGTACTACAATATCTTTACTCTATCTTAACTTAAATGTTTTGGAAAAGCTTAATTAGTTATGGTATATCATTTAAAAGATGTATGCATAGTTATTTATTTTTTTTATTTTTTAGGTTTAGTGTTTTCTCCGTGACGGAGTATATGTGATCATTTTTTCAGGCCTGGGAATCGTGGAAGCAACATGAGATCGAGGACCTTGTCGATTCAGAGGTGATGCCACCTGGACCTGAGCTCTTACTTGGACTAGACAGGTACATCCGCATCGGGCTTCTCTGCGTGCAGCCATCGCCAGACGACAGGCCTACCATGTCAGAAGTTGTCGCCATGCTTACGGACAGCAGCGCGCAGCTCGCGATGCCCAAGAAGCCGAAGGTCAGCGGTGGAACCGGACCAACCACCCGCCAAGCACTCGCAGTCTCAGTCTCACGTGGCAGCAGGCCTGGCCGAGCGAGTGTTACCGCCGTGCCTTAACGACGAAGGTGATTGTATCATGGAATAATATAATTATTTAGTTTTCTAATAAATATCATTAGCCTCAATCAACAAATATATGATTTGTTTGTGAAACTCTTTATTTATGTTTTGATATTATCTGAATTATCCCTGGCATCATATCATCATGTAGGACAATTGTAATTTATAGGTCAGCATATATATTGATTGATGATGATGTTTTATGTATCATGGATGTAAAGATATTAAATTAATAATATAGACATATGTTGAAGAATATGATGTTGTAGGGACCCACTATGAGACATTGCGAAAATTGTTATATTGTTAAGTGTCATTAGTTGGTCTCACATATAGTGTATACAAGATACTTAGACTTGAGATTGTCATGATTTTCTACATGTGTAATAGTATATTTAGGGATTGCCAAATACTACTCTCTAACTGGATAGTCGTAAAGGTAGCTTTTGAGTTTACCATGAAACATGTGTGTCGGCGTATTAATTTCGCCTGACAGGACCCCATCAACAGACAGGGCGTCTCCTAGGATGGAGGTTAGGGTTCGGTAGAGGGTGTCTTCGTGGCTGGAAACCCTAATGACTCTCGCACGGGAGATCCCGGGGATCAACAGATCGATGAAACAGCGATGTACCCAAGTTCAAGCCCCCTGCGCGGGTAATAGCCCTACGTCCTGCTAGACCTTTGTTGATGAAGTATGGAGGCGGTTACAATGGCTCTTTTTTCGCTAAGCTTTTCTAACCTTGGATTTGATCTCTCCTTCCCCATGCACTAGAGCTCCCTTATATAGGCCGGATCGGCTCGGGCAGGTAGGAAGGTGACATCATACTGATCTACGACCCATTAATTGCATCCATCACTATCTACGACTCATTAATTACACCTATTACTGTAGACCTGTCCCTCAAGCTTCATTTAATGTCGCTGTAACTTCATTTGATGTGATGCTCCTGCGACGGGTTTGGTGAGAGGTGTCAGAGGGATTGGCCGTCGTCGTGTCGATAATAGAATTCTTTGCACTTAATAGTCCTGACACAGCAGCGTCAGGGGAAGGAGACTTCGAGGCGAAACCTCCTCCCCATCCCTTTGGTTGCCTTCGTGGCCCGACGAGTGGGGCCCGATCACCCGCCCGTTCGTAAGGCCGCCACGTGGGCCAACGCCTAGCGAGCAGGGCATGTTCGTCCCATCTGCTCGCCAGGCCGCCACGTGGGCCGACACGCGGCGAGCAGGGCATGATCGCCCACCTGCACGCTAGGCCGCCACATGGGCCGCTCGCTCGGCGCGCAGGGCATGATCGCCCACCTGCTCACCAGGCCGCCACGTGGGCTAACACCCGGCGAGCAGGGCATGATCGCCCACCTACTCGCTAGGCGCGGCGTGGGCGCTTCGCCCGGCAGCGGGCATGATCGCCCACCGCCGCTAGGTCGCCCGTGGCCGACACGGCAGTAGGGCATGATCGCCCACCGCTCGTCGAGCCGCCACGTGGCCGCTGTTCGGCGAAGCGAGGCATGATCGCCCACTTGTCGCCGAGCCGCCCGTGGCCGACGTCCGGCGAGCAAAGCATGATTGCTCACTTGCTCGCCAGGCCGCCAATTGGGCCAGGCCGCCACTTGGGCCTACTGAACTGCGGCGGAGAGGGTACCCTAGCGTAAATACGCCGACAGTAGCCCCCGAATCCATCCCGGAATAACGTGTGCCAGTTTCTTTTTAGACCTCATTTAATGTCGGTGCGTTCCTGGATGGGCCCATAACTTCTGAGCACGCAACCGCCTCGGTCCTCCCCACTTTCGCCGATTTTTTCTCGAGACCCGAAACGTCACATACTTTTGCCTGTTCGCGAACCGTCTACGCGAGGGGCCTATATATATGCACACCCCTGGCCAGCAGTTCACACTTTCTTATTCCCGCACACTTTGCTCTTTGCCCTTTCATCTCCCTTGCCAAAAAACCTTGCTTCTACTTCAATGGCGCAACCCTTTCTTTCTTCTACGGTTGATCAGGACAAGGTGGATATGCTCTCCAAAATGGTGCCCGAGGGTTCCCTCCATCTTCGCCGTGGAACCCTCGTACCATGATGCGAGCCGGGAGATCATCGTCTTCACCTGGGGGCTTCTGGTGGGCCTAGTGCCGCTATTTTCTGAGTTCTTCCTCACCGTCCTCTATTTTTATGAAATCCATCATCTTCATCTCACCCCCAATTCCATTCTCACTCTTTCCACCTTCGCATACCTCTGCGAGATGTTCGTAGGGGTAATGTCCAATCTCCCGCTCTTCCGCTACTTTTACATCCTCCGTAGTACCACCGATGGCGGGGTCTCGGGGAGCTGCCTTTTCCGTCTCCACGACGGGCTGGCTCCCGGCTACATTCCTCTTCAGCCGAAGGCCAACTGGAAGTCGTGGCGGAGCGACTGGTTGTACATCACCGACGACAGTGGGGTCAACCTCCTCAGGGTGCCCTGCGCGCAGGCGGAGGCCCGCGAGAGCTGAAACTCGCCCATCGAGGAGACGACAGATCTCCTGGCAATGGTGGCTTGCATCAACCGGCTGCAAGACGCCTGCCTGATTGGGGCGTTGCTTGTCCAGGACTTTGTGGCCCGGAGGATCAGCCCCCTTCGTCGTCGTGCATACGCATGGCGATATCTGAGGACAACGACATGACCATACGCACCCGTACCGTAAGTTCTTTATTCTTCTCATGAGTACATATCTTCTTTTATGGTTGCCATCAACCAACATTCTTGTCTCCTTTTTTCCGCCAGATGCAGGAAACTTGAGTGGCCCCGCTGTTTCAAAGTGGCTATCCGGACTACTCCCGCCAACATTGAGCATTCCGGATTTCCCCATCGGGGCCCGGCCGCTCTGCGATCTGGAGTCCGCGGAGCGCGTCCGGATCATCAGGTCGTTCCCAACAAAGGACTCCACAGGTCCTTCTGCGCTGCCGGCCCGCGGTACCTTGGTGATCAGGGATCAGGCCCCAGCCGATGATCGCAGCGTAGGCAAACGGGTCTGCGCTCCGGACGCCTCGGGTTCGGACCCCAAAAGGGCCCGTACTGGGGATCAGGCTCTGGCTGCCACCGGCTCCACCGCTTCGCCAAGCGTGCCCAGAGTGGTTGCGTCTTCATCTGGGGCGACAACGTCCGCCGCCCCTGCTCCGGCGTCGGCCGCACCGACGCTGACTCCTACGGCGCCAACCTCAACGGCGCCACCTCCAACGGTGCCATCTTCAACGGCATCGGCTCCGACGGCACCAACTTCCGTGGCGTCGGCTCCATTGGCGCCACCTCCACCAGCGCCGACTCCAACCGCTGCCACCACCCGCCAGAGCGGGCTCGCAATTCTGGCGACTTCGTTCCGCTTCCAATCACCTCCAAGGGCGGCCCGCCAAGATGCCTCGGCGCCACAGACATCCTAGCGCCAGCAGACCAGCGGGGACTTCGCCGAGGCGACTGGCGCCTCGGCGACCGAGGTGGACGTCGCCGGGACCAACACTCAAACCCCTGCCGTTGCGGTCGTCCTCGCCGCCCGCGCCTCCAGCCTGGGTGCACTGCTTGCTGAACTTGGCGAAGCGCACGCAGCCGCGGGCGCCCTCCTCACGGCAGCCACCCAGTACGAAGCCCAGACATCGCAGCAGATGGCGGCGCTGCGCGAGGAGCTGGAGAAGAAGGAGGCGCTGTTGGCCCAAGAGAGGGCAACCGGGGCAGCCCTACTCGCCCGGGCGCAGGAGGCCGAGGCAGCGCAGAGGCAGGCGATGGAGGAGCAGCATCGCGCACTGCACAACTTCGTCGTCATGCTCCAGCAGGCTTACCGACGGATGGCGAGGTCCTTGGGGCCGCTGGGCGTGGAGCTCCGCGAGCCGCTAGAACCTTCGGTAATGCAGTACGCGCACTGCATCACCCGAGTGGCTGAGGCGCTCAGCGGCCTGCCCGCCGCCCGCTCCGCCCAAGAAGGACGACAAGCCGCAATCGCCACCGTGACCTTCGTGCTGGCGTGCTGCGCCAGCCGCGACGCCTCCTTTGATCCAATGGCCACCGTGACTGGCATCGAGGGAGACGAGGCTCGGGCACAGGCGTGCGTGCGCGAAGCAGTGGAGCACATGGCTGGGATGATGGCGGTGGAGGACCCAGACCTCGACGCGGCGGAAGCGGAGGCAGAAGTCGAGGAAGATCCGGGCATATCCAAGTTGCCAATGACAACTGATGGCCCAGGTTGCTTCCCTTATTTTCTTCTTTTTTGTCTTTGTTTTGCCTGTCTATATGCCAAGACTACTTTAGCAATTGTAATGGATTGCCATCTTTTTACTTTACCTGCGTGTTTGTTCGATTGTATGCGCTTGTGTTTGTCCCCCAGACTTGCCGCAATGCAAATTTGAATACTTAGGCTAGGTCAATACTCCGGCATTTCTTGGGTGATTGCAAGCAACTGCTATGAACGCAAACAAAAGTTACGCAAGGCATACAGGACGTAGACAAAATAGAGTCTAAGTCCTTGCGCAAGGTTGTCACCGGCTCGTGCCCTTTCGAAACTTATATTCTTGTGATCTCTTGGAGCCTGACCGCAGCGTCACGCAGTAAGGCAGCAGGTTCACAGGAGTGGTATTGGGCCAGCGGTGCTTGCGGTGACAGCCAGCGGTGCTTCGCAGAGCTAACCCGAGGTGTGCAAGCCGTATTTGAGCACCGTGCCACACTCGTGCTCCTAGTCGCTCGTCCTCGCACGATGCAAACGCTGGGTGTCTCTTTTTATCAACACGGAGCCGTCAGGCTACCGGCGCCCATGACAACTACGCACAACCTAACCCAACATGGCGTTAATGTCAAGGGCAGGTTGATAATACTCAATGTAAACAACTTATCTTGGTCGCAGTCCTTCGGGTGACAAGCCCCCAGGCTCGCCGCGGTGCAAGCCTGAACGTTCCATTTAGGCCAGTGCTTTAGCACTTGATCTGCAATTGTGCGTGGATACTGAAAACACAAGTAGATGTTATGCGAGGCATGCAGGAAACATATTAGGGAATGTAAGTCCCTGCGCTAGGTTGTCATGGTCCCTTTCTTGGAGCTTAAACCCTTGTGATTCGGAACCAGCACGAGGTGTACGAGCCACATTTGAGCACCAGCACGAGGTTCCCAGGAGTGGTATTAGGCTAGCGGTGCTCGCGGTGACAGCCAGCGGTGCTTCGCGGAGCCAACACGAGGTGTACGAGCCGCATTTGAGCACCGTGCCGCACTCACGCTCCTGATCGCCCATCCTCGCGTGACGCGAACGCTGGGTGTTACCACATATCGACAAAGAGCGGCCAAACCGTCGAAATCCGTGACACCCATGCGAAATATTACCCACAAGGGCACAAGTAGAGAGAATAAAGCGAAAGCCTTTACGGAGAACAACTTTACTGACCGCTAGCAGCCACCGATCAGCCAGGGGGAGCCCGCCCATACAGCTGATCGGAGCGAACTATCGGGTACTTACAGTTCTTAGGGATAAAACTTTCGCAACAGCTCCACATTGTACGAGTTGGCCAGCTCTTGGCCGTCCTCAGTGGCCAACCGGACCTCCCCGAGTCGAGATACTGAGACCACCTTGAAGGGGCCCTCCCACCGGGGAGACAACTTGTGGTACCTGGCATGCGTCTGGATTCTGCGCAAGATCAGATCGTCCACTGCCAGTGTTCTCTCGTGGACCCGGGTGGCGTGGTACCGCCTGAGGCTTTGCTGGTACCGAGCGGCACGCAAGGCCGCCCGATCGCGCACCTCCTCTAGAAGCCAGTCTACTACGTCAGCAAGGTGCTACACGAGGCGGAAAGCAGGTACCCGCAAGCGCAGAATATGCTGTACGCTGTCCTGGTGGCATCCAGGAAACTGCGGCACTACTTTCAGGGGCGAGAAATCACGGTGATCACTACCCACCCCCTACGAGAGATCCTCCACATCCGGGAAGCTGAAGGCCACATCGCCAAGTGGTCGGTGGAGCTGGGGGAATTATGTCTCAAGTTTGTACCCCGCACCGCCATCAAGAGCTAGAAGCTGGCAGAGTTTGTTGCCGAATGGACTCCTGCCACTCCTGAAGCTGAAGAAATACCCGTGCCTTCCTCCTGGACTTTATTTTTTATGGCTCCTTCAGGCTCGAAGGCGCGGAGGCTGGAGTTGTTCTGGTCTCCCCGACCGGTGACATCCTCCAGTATGTGATCGCCTTGGACTTCAAGGCCAGCAACAACGTCGTCGAATATGAGGGCCTGCTGGCAGGGCTGCGCGTCACCTTGGCGTTAGGCGTTCGGCGCCTCCAAGTCAAAGACGACTCCCTACTGGTCATCAATCAGGCGCGAAAGAAATTCCAGTGTTCTGACCCTACCATGGCCGCCTACTTGGCGGAGGTTAGAAAGATGGAGCGCCACTTCAAAGGACTGAGATATATCCATATCCCTTGACGCGATAATCATATGGTGGACGGGCTTTTATAGCTCGCGTCCTCAAGAACCTCTGTCCCAGTCGGGGTCTTTGAAGAAAGACTATCGCGACCGTTCGTCGCTGCCCCCGTTCAAGGTGGGGGACGAGTGCAGCCGTCGGGGCCTCCGACTCAGGCGGGGAGGGCGGTGTGGCTATCGCGGCCTCCAGTTCAGGAAGGGTAGGTAGTGCACCCGCCTCAGCATCCAGGTCCGGGAGGGAAGGCGGCGGTGCCGCTGGTGCGGCACCCGGGAAAAAGCTTGGCCAAGTGGAGTACCCGAGCGATCACCACGTGATCGCCACACTTGGCCGGGAAGGGCAGTGGATGGATCCTATCCTAGCCTTCCTGCGAGACCGAGTGATCCCTGACGATGATGCGTCAGCTGAGAAAATTGCACGTAAGGCCAAGTGCTATACTCTGGTAGGTGGGGACCTATACCGCCGGAGAGGAGGTTTCGTCTCGAAGTCTCCTTCCCCTGACGCACTGTGTCAAGACCATTAATTACAAAGAATTCTACTATCGACATGATGACGACCCATCCCTCTGACACCTCTCACCAAACCCGTCGCAGGAGCATCATATCCCGGGCGGACCGAGCGAAGCCATACAGCGGCATTAAATGAAGTTACAGCGACATTAAATGAAGCTTGAGGGACAGGTCTACAGTGATGGGTGTAATTAATGAGTCGTAGACAGTGATGGATGCAATTAATGGGTCGTAGATCAGTATGATGTCACCTTCCTACCTGCTAGAGCCGGCCCGGCCTATATAAGGGAGCTCTGGTGCATGGGGAAGGAGAGATCGAATCCAAGATTGGAAAAGCTTAGCGAAAAAAGAGTTATTGTAACCGCCTCCATACTTCATCAACAAAGGTCTAGCAGGACGTAGGGCTATTACCCGCACAGGGGGCCTGAACCTGGGTACATCACTGTGTTCATCGATCTGTTGATCCGGGATCACCCATGTGAGAGTCATTAGGGTTTCCAGCCACGAAGACGCCCTCTACCAAACCCTAACCTCCATCCTAGGAGACACCCTATCCGTTGATGGGGTCCTGTCAGGCAAAATACGCCGACAGGGGTGCGCCAGGGGGCTTGAACCTAGGTACATCGCTGTGTTCATCGATCTGTTGATCCCCGGGATTTCCCGTGCGAGAGTCATTAGGGTTTCTAGCCACGAAGACACCCTCTACCGAACCCTAACCTCCATCCTAGGAGACGCCCTGTCCGTTGACGGGGTCCTGTCAGGCGAAATACGCCGCCAGGGGCGCGATATATATAGGCTTCACGAATAGGCACAAGTACGCGACGTTTCGGGTCCTGAGAAAAAATCGGCGGAAGTGGGGAGGTCCGGGGCGGTTGCGTGCTCAAAAGTGGTGGGCCCATCCAGGAACGCACCGACATTAAATGAGGTCTAAAAAGAAACTGGCACGTGTTCTAGGACGGACCCGGGGGCTACTGTCGGCGTACTTTACGCCAGGGTACCCTCTTCGCCATAGTTTAGTTGGCCCAAGTGGCAGCCTGGCCCAATTGGCGGCCTGGTGAGCAGGTGGGCGATCATGCCCTGCTCATCGGGCGAGTGGCCCACGTGGCGGCCTGGCGAGCAGGTGGGCGATCATGCCCTGCTCGCCGGGTGTCGGCCCGCGTGGCGGCCTAGCGAGTAGGTGGGCGATCCTGCTCTTCTCGTCGGGCGAGCGGCCCACGTGGCGGTCTAGCAAGCAGGTGGGCGATCATGCCCTGCTCGCCAGGTGTCGGCCCACGTGGCGGCCAAGCGAGCAGGTGGGCGATCATGCCCTGCTCGCCGGGTGTCGTCCCACGTGGGCCACTCGCCCGGCGAGCAGGGCATGATCGCCCACCTGCTCGCCAGGCCGCCAATTGGGCCAGGCCGCCACTTGGGCCTACTGAACTGCGGCGGAGAGGGTACCCTGGCGTAAAGTACACCGACAATGTGAATGAATGTGAATAATCAAGATGGAATTTGCCTCTCCGATATAATAGGAGAGATATCTCTAGACCCTCGATGTGATTGCATTAAGGAAGTGCATGGCCATACCAAATGTGATTGAAGAGTCAATTGCAACTAAGTAATCCACTACAGAAGGAGTGAAGGATCAAGCTAGCATAAGATGGTGTGTTTCTCGCCTTGAGTTTGATTTGGTATCTTGAGCCAAAAGGATCGGTACGTGACCATTATATAGGTTCGCCTGATATAATTTTTGTGTATATTTGAAAGTCGCTATGCCCTACTAGCGGCCGCTACTGACTTATGGGTTGAAAGGAGTTTTCAGGCCGTAGCCGAATATGCATGAACCTACAAAGTCACACACTTTATAGGTTGGAATACATTGGTTCAGATTAGATGCAACACTAATGGGCCAAGTAGGCTTTGTATACTGGTTAGGCCCCTAACGTAGGGTTTCACCGAGGGGCTATATAAAGAGAGTACATGAAGGCTAAAGACACAACTTTTGTATCACCACACCCACTGAAAAGCCTAGCTATCACTGCTTAGGCCCTGCTGTGCGTGCTAGGGCTGCTGTGAGAGACCATGTGATGATCTACCAATATTTGTGATATGTATTTGATTGTGTTTGAGCTTGTGGTGCTTAGGTTTGATTTTGAAATGAGCTTGTGTTTGGCTCTGAGCAATTTGAGTTAGGTGGTCATGGAACTCTTGAGTGGTCATGATCTTGCACTACTATGCAAAAGCTCATCATAGACGGTTTATAAACCAGATAGTTTCCAAACCGTCAATGAAAATTAATATCACAGGTGGTTCTCAGCTAAAATTGTCTTTGATGATTAAATATCACAAAACCGTCTGTGATATTTAATCATCACAGAGGGTTTTTGTATAGAACTGTGTGGGATAACACTTTTTCCTCCCATTGGCAGAACTTCCATGAGTAGTACATATTGTTTGAAAAACTCTCTGGAAACATCGGAACATCCGATGTGTAAAATCGGATAGTCCGATGTGTGCTCTTTCTCGCAGTTTTTGAATTTTTGAGTGGAGTTGATCTCGAAATTTGCTTGATCGGAAATTCGATGTATGTCATCGGATAGTCCGATGTGGGGTCCGACACAGGCGAAACGGCTCTTTTTGTGTCTTGGCTATATATACCCCCTCTCTCTCATTTATCTGACCAACTTGACACTTTGAGCATTTACTTCACTCTTGCTATTCCTTTGCTCTCTTGCTCTCTCTTGTGTTCTTCTTTGTGATATTTATTGAGAGATTTGAGCAAGTGGTTTTCTAGTGCATTGATTTCAAACCGAGAAAGTCCATTTGAGCACTAGGGTGATTTTCAAGTGGATCTACACTCCATTTATTACTCTTGGAGATTGAGGTCTCCTAGGCGGCTAGGAGTCACGGTGAGCTCCCGATCCTCGTGTGGGAAGCCGCGGAGTTTGTGAAGGTCGATTTTTACTTCAGCGGAGATGTAGGATCTCCTCTTTTAGATATTTTTATAACAACATTTGCAAAGCACAAGATAATTATAGATTTTGTCGAAATTCAATATCTAAACATAGCTCTGAGATAGTCAGGCTTGAGGCACATCTTAGTCCGATATCAAAGTGGGATCATCTTAAAACATGAACATTTGTAGCACTTTTATCTATAAATGTTCATACTTTTAGATGATCAATATCTAAACAAGATGTGCACTCGATGATCATCTTAAAACTGAACATTTGTAGATGTTTAGAAATTGAATTACAAAATCTAAAACTGGTTGTGTAATTCCTTATATCTAGTTTATTGATCTATCGATGCAACGAATGATACAGTAGTATAGTGCATAAAAAGAGAATTCCAATTCTATGTAGTCTTATCAAGTTTGCACACGTCTATGCAGACTAGATTCAAACATGTGCATCATTCGTATAGCATAGGTGCTTGCCCTAAAAAAGATAGCCCAGTAGTTATACACATATTTTACATCAGAGCAAGTTCATGACAAATACTTTAGTTATCTTTTGAAAGAGGTAGTTAATTTAGTATGGTATGAACTATGGACCATTTAGGATATACGATTATGCATGCTTCATCTCGGAAACGTAGAGCACAGTTAAAAAAAACTTGCTCACTATAATAAAATCATTTGTAAGGAACAGAGGGTGTACAAAGATTCTTTATGCATGGTAGATCGATCTATGAATTAAAGCTACACAACGAACAAGACATAGACAGCGAGAGGGAGGCTTTTGCGCAGTACTCACTGACGGGGAGGGTGCAGCCGAGGGGGAGATGGCAAGGGGGAGCTTTTGCGCAGTACTCACCGATGGGGAGGGGGACCAGCCGAGGGGGAGGGGCTGCTGCCGATGAAAAGGGGAACTCGTCGAGGATAGGGCATGGCGAGGAGAGAGAAGAACCGAGGGGGACTAGCCAGGGGGAGGGGGACCATTCGAGGGTGAGCGGCAATAATTGAGAGGGAGGGGGACGCCACCGATGAAGAGGGGGAGTTACCGTGCGGAGGGGGAGCAATCGAGGGGGTGGGTGCTTCTAGGGTTAGGAGGCAGTGGGAAGTGCTAGGGAATGGGGGCATTGCGGGCAAGATGAAGCTGGCTAGAAGTTTTAATGTCATCATAGATAGTTCTAGCCTTGAACCATCTGTGATAACTAATCATCACAGATGGTTCTAGCCTTGAACCATCCATGATAACTAGGGCAGAGGGTGGGGCTTATTTGGTGATCACAGACGGTTTTGGACCTAAACTGTCTATTATAAGACTTATCACATACGGTTTAAGCCCAGAACCATCTATGATGAGGAGATTTTTTAAACTTTGTAGGTTATGATCAACCGAGCATTCTTTGTCTTCTCCCCTGCTGCGACTCCTCACATTCCCGAACACGAACACAGATGGTTCCCACTTCACTAATACTTTGTCTTCTCTGGCAAATTTGCATATGGCAGACTTTGGAATTCCTAATCCATTTTGTTTCATCCTGAAGGCTTGGAGGTGGACGATGGTGGAATGCATAGGCTGCTGGGAACAGACTTAGTTTTTCCAAGAGTGCAAGAGAAACAGTATGAAGAGTTTGCTCTTGCAATTGTGGAACCTGATCTTCCAAGTGACCAACTGGACTAGGCACTTCAAAACATTCAGGATCATGTGGAAGAAGTGCAAATGGTATGTGTATTACGCTGCACTCCTCATCCCTTAGGAGTTGGTCTTTCTCAGTTCAGCTATGCGCTTACTAGAGACATCATAGTACTCAACCAATCCTAGTAATTGGATATGCAACATTCTTTTCACTTCATAAAATATGATGATGGAATTAATTGGAGAACCTCTACCTTCACTCAAGTTGGATGGATTATGTTGTTATGGTTTCTACTGGATTATCTGAAATTTCATTATACCTCTAATGATGTTTTTTCATTTGGGAAATTAATTCATTGGCATGAAAATGATAAAGTTAAAGGTAGAGTTCTTGCTAAAGTTCTAGTACATGACATCATATCTATTCCTCACAGAATAGTGATCAAAAGAGGTCATAGTTCAGGAGACCAAGGAGAGTCTTTGACAGTTATGGTTTATATTCTCAACACTGAGTTTGTGGATGCTTCACCACCAGAAGAGGATGCTCTAATTTTTCGTGGAGGTGAGTTTGCTCATCCAGAAGAGGTAGCATTTCCTCACAATGATCCACCTATGGAAGCAGATGACCCAGCTTGGGAAAATTGGCCTAAACCTCAATAAAATTTTAATTCTGAGAATGTTGTCATGTTAGAACAACAACAACAATCTCAAACAATCACTTCTGGAATTAATTTTGCTATGTCATCGATTGGTATGGAATCTTCTTCAGATGTGGAGGTTTATTTTCCTGAGGTTGTTTCTCCAAGCTGTAATGAAGGGAGTCTAGCTATTATTCTAGCTCAGTATCAATCACCAAAGATTTTAGAACCATTGACTCCGCTAGGCCAGTTTGATTTTGAAGCTATCAAAGAAATGTGGAATAAAATTCCATTGTATTAGCAAGACTCAATTATTGAGCGAGCTCCAGTCGCAAGTTTATATGGTTTACTTCCTCTACAAATGGTGAAAATTGATTTTGATACCTCTAAAAGAAAAAGGACCTCGAGTAAGCTATTTGATAGCCCATTTCTAGAGGAACATACAAATGCAGTATCTGATGATTTGAACTTTAATGAAAGCCTGGCTATAATTCCTTACTCTGCACATGTTTTAGCTATACCTATTAATAAAAGTTGTAGCAAGTCTCCCAAAAAAGCCAAGGGTCCACGCAAGAAGAAAGATAGAATCCCTATTTTAGTGACCTCCCTTCGTAGAAGCCCCAGAATAAAGGCCAAGGGTCCAAGCAGCTCAAACTGAAGATAGAAGACGCTTCACAGATCTTTTTTATTACCTGCTTGTAACTTATTTTGTCTGGCCTTGTCCCAGATTAAAGTACTTTGTTTTGTTTATCAGTAAGTTTGATCATCGCAACTGTCATCTTATTTGGGATAATTACTCTAGATTTCTTATTATATTTTCTCACACACATGATAAGTCAGTGGATTTGTAAATCACATCCTGGTGAAGGATAGTATCTCAGCTATAAATTTGGTTAACATAAGTTATGTTAATGATGCTCAAGCATATAAAAGTCTACTATCATAAGTCATGATTTTCAAAAAAATCTCATCACAGATAGTTTTATCCAAAAACCATCTATGTAGAATCTCATACAATTTTTAGCTAAAATTGTCAATGATAATATTAACATCACAGGCGGTCTTATCCAAAAACCACCTGCAATTTTGCCATGCTCATCACAGACGGTTTTTAGATAAAACCATCTATGATGTTAATCTCATCACTGATGGTTTTATCTAAAAACCATCTGCGATACTATCATAGATGGTTTTTGGATAAAACTGTCTGTGATGATCAAACATCATAGACGATTTTTGAAAACTATTAGTGATGAAGGGTCTAATATAAGTCTTTTTGTAGTAGTGTTGCCTAAAGTGGTCATGACCTTACCTAGAGTGGTCTTGGCTTTTCCTAGAGTGGTCATGGAGTGGTCAATCTTAGAGTGGTTATAACCTCTTGGGGAGTGGTCACAGCCAAGAGTGGCTTTGAGTGGTCACCAAGAGTAATCATAGACTAAAGTAGTCACAACCAAGAGTGGTCATGGTTTAATCATAGACAAGAGTGGTCATAAAGAGTGGTCATGACTAAAGTGGTCACAGACTAAATGATCCAAGATGGGATCATTTGATGTTTGACCAGTCAATGATTCTTGTTTGATTTATTATGCATGCTATTGTGAGTATTGCTATGTGATGGTTTTCTTGTCTGTGTTGGTTGCAGGACTTCTGTGCTATGTCATGGCGAGACGGAGGAGGCTGAGACTAGGCTAGGAGAGCTGAGGTCCAAATGGTCAAGATTACATCAAAAGATGACTAAGGCCAATGAATTGCTGCAAGCCTGAAAGATAAGTGAATGGATGAGATGCTAACTTGAGCTCTACTCAAGCGAAGAAGGATCATTGGATTAAGAGTTTGTGGATGGAGTAGCAGTTATGTTAGTATGGTCAAAATCTGTTATGGTATTGGGTTGCATATTAGCCCATATATGTGTGAGGGATATATAAGGAAGTAAATCTCACCCCTTGATGAGGTTTCTTGAGGGCCAAGAAGGTCATCTAAGGGTGGATGTTACTCCCATTGTGCTATAAATTGAGGGGCGGAGGGATGCCTCCACACCAAGTGAGTGAACCAATACTAAGAGAAGACTTAGAGAATTGTTCTTTAGTTTCTTTATGATCTGTTGAACTTTGTCCACTTGGAAGTGTGGCTTTGTAACTATCACTCTCTAAGCAATGTAAGATCTAAGTTCATCTGTGTTCTGAAATCTATTTAAGTTCTTACATTTTTTGCTTGGTTCCTTCTTGCAACTTGAGCTTTGCTTCACCTCATTCTATTTATTGTATTTCTACTAGATCTAGGACTCGTAAGATGTTGAGAAACTCATCCAAAATAAATTCCAACTTAGTAAGATCCGCTAGAACTTACTCTTGCTCAAGTTCCTAGTCTCCCTCCTTTTTATGCCTTTGATATCTCTTTGGTTTCTTTTCTTTTTGATCTTGTTCCACCAAGTAAGAATGATTGATAGATGAATCTTTTATAGATCATACCTCAATTATCTATGCAAGTTTTAAACAAGATCTCCAAAGCTCTTCTCATGAAACCAATTTGTGGTTTGAAAAGAGAGGATTCTTGGCAGATTTTTTCTTGCACGTTTGAGGGGTGTTACTTTGGTGTTTTTTCTTGTTGTGATATGTAGGAGATAATCTAATATTATCTTGATCATCAAATCTCCATGAACAAGCTCAGGGTGAAGTTTGTGAGTTGATCCTTGTTTTGGTGCAACATTCCTTCAAATTGGAAAAGGTCCAAACTTTGACATCAATCCTTACAATTGAAGATTGGAATAAGTTCCTAACATATATAAAAAGGTGCACATAAAGTTTGACAAGATTTAAATCAGTCGATCAAATGTTATCTTAATTCTTCTTATTGAAATTGTGCTGAGTTTACTATTTATCCCAATTTTACTGTTCATCTGAGAGCATAGAACTTTTGCTTAGTTTTGGCCTAGCTGAGATTTTTGGTTGACTCTCTTAGCTAGAACAGTGGCTTGATTTTTTAGGAAAAATTTTATTTGGCTCATATTCACCCCCTCTAGTCGTTGTTTTTGGTCATTCAATTGGTATCAAAGCTCGGTTTTGCTCTTTCTAAATCTTGACCAGTCTCAAGAGCCATGATGACGGATAAGTATTCCACTAAACTTCTAATATTTTCTAGGGTGGAATATACTTTTTAGAAATCCAGGATGGAGTCATACATCACTGCCTAGGGTTTCTCAATCTGGTATAAGGTGAAGCTCCCGTATGAGATTCCTACCAATGAAAATATCAATGCCACAAATATGACTAATGTTGAGACAGATGCTAAGATAAGAAACATCCTCATACAGTGCCTTAGCCATAGTGAGTATGACAGGATCTATCACGTCCAATCTGCTCATTAGATTTGGGTGGCACTCAATGCTTATCATGAGGGTACCACCCAAATCAAAATGGTGAGACAAGATCAGTTCAAGCGTGCCAATAACAAGCTTGAGCAGCATGCTGGAGAATCCTTAGATGAGTGCTTTGGATATTTCACCAAGATTTTGAATGATCTTCAAGCTATTGGTACCACATATCCTAACTCGGAGAATGCTCGTCATTTTCTCATAGCACTAGATCTTTCCATTTGGGAGATAAAGGTGATATTCATCAAGGACACCATTGACTTATCGGCTTTGACTCTTGATGAGTTTTATTCCAGATTCAAGACTCATGAGATTGATATCATCTACGGAAGATGAAGTTACAGTCGATGGTATTGGTCATCGATCCCACTTCTGAGAGTTCCATTGGTTTTTCCCTCTTCGCTCTTTGTGAGATGAGCGATGAGCAACTGGAGAGGTTCCCAAAAAATGAGCTAGCCCTTTTGGCCAGAAAAATCTCTCATGCATACAAGAGGATGAAAGAGAGAGAGAGAGAGGAGAGGGGGATCGATCACTTGCTTCAAGTGTGGTGACCCCAACCATATTCGGGCAAATTGCCCCAAGTTAGAGAAGGGAAAGAAAGACTATGGTGGCATTGGAAAGAATGAATATATCGACAAGAACTACAATAACAAGGCTCCAGCTCAGGATCCCACATGTAAAAAGAAGTACCGCAACTTTTTCAAGAACAAGAAGGTCTTCAATCGTGTCCTCATCATGCTTGACGACATCTCCCTCTCCAACACCGAGACTTGGAGTAATGATGATGGAGAGGATGATCTACAAGAGAATACCAAGCACGGTGATGACCTCACCGACATGTGCTTCATGACCGACGAGAACGGCATTAGCGATGGTGATCTCTAAAGCGAGTTTGATGAGGTACTTACCTACAATGAACTCAATGATGCTTTTTGCAAGTTAAAAAAATTCCATGCTAGAGCTAGAGCTAGGTGTGTGGAGCTTGAGAAGGAAATAGGTAGTCTATCGTGAGAACTTGTATCACTTAGATCTAGTCTCTTCTATGGCACTAATGATTTTTTTGTATGATGTTTTGCTTGTGGAGTTAGAGAATCTAAGAACATTGCATGATAGTGTGCTTTCTAATGTTGAGGTTCTTAGAATAAATAATACTAGCTTGAGTACTTTTGATGCTATTCTTCTTCATGTTCCATCTTGTGCATCATGTGAAAATTTTCTCAAACTACTTGCTGAAATTGATGCTATGACTACTCACATTGGAAAGCTTTCTGCTAGAAATGATGAATTTGAATAATTTACTTATAAGGACCCAATTAGCTTATGTGAGGGCTGTAAGCAACTAAAACATGACAATGATACTTTGAATGACAAGTGTGCTAAACTTGCTACAGACCTACTAGCTAAGTCACACGATGCTTAGCTAGATATACTGAGATTGAGAGGAACATAGACAAGATCATGAGGATCTTAGGAAGAAGTTAGAGGCCCAAAGTTCTAGGATTAGGAATGTTGAGTGTGTTTCTTGTGAGGCTCTTAAGATTGAGGTCGTCGTGCATATGGAGAGATATGCACATGCTATTTGTTCTTCCACTTTTGACTCTTCATCATTCTCTTCCCTCTGTTCTTCGTGTGCTTTGTGCTTTTCTCTTCCAGGAGTGTATCTCATGAGCATTCTGAGAAGTTTATTGGAGGCAAGAAAAAACTCAATCTCATTTTAGACCAATCTAAAATCAGTAAATTCAATTAGGGTCTAAGATTTGATTATATGAAGCATGTTCGGGCACATCCTCCCACCATTCTTCGTGGCTCCAAGAGTGGATAGATTGTGGTTGCTCCTAAGTCTAGCATCGCAGTATTTTGATTAGCTGGTGTAGTCCATGAGATCTCTGATGAGAAGGTTGCCTCTCCTTCAGCTTCAATCTATAGTAATGTGAAGTATTTTTGCACCTTTTGTCAAAAAGATGGACATGTAGCTGATTTCTATTTTAGGTATGCCAAGATTGTACGGTGCGAGCGTGTTCATGTTCATAGGGGTATTCAAGGTCATCCCTAGACTTAGAGTGCTCCTAAGACATCCACGGCTTCTAGACAGGTTAGAGAGTTTTCTGTTTTTAGACAGCATCCAGGATTTGGTTTTTAGGATGTTCATTCTGGTTTTAGTCTTATAGGTATTTGTGCTTAGAGTTTCTGCCATCCTCTTAATATTCCATGTTTTTTCCATCGAGGTGGATATCAGCAGCATGAATTTGCTTCTACCAGTAGTAGGTCTGGGAAGCGTTGCTGGGATGGTCCGTCCTTTGCACATCAGTGGGCCAACCCATCTCCAGCTCCTAGACCTTCTGCAAGTGCTGATTCTAGATTTGTGAGAGTTGAGCCATGAAGAGACGTTAGAGTTCAATCATTTGTTTTTGTGACTGGAAATTCTACTCGTGTGTGACTCAGTATTAGGTTTCTAGATCTGCACTTATCTACCCCAGTATTGAGTCATTGACCTCTTACTTTCATTGATTCAAGTTCATTGAGCTAGGAAGGGAGATGTTTCTAGCAGAAAGCTTTCTAAGGTACGATTTTATAGCATCAATTTCAGTAAGCAACCTAGGACAATTATCACATGAAGCACAAATAGAAGTGTGAAGAAGACTAGCATCAACAGGAGTAGCATCAGCAATAGTGATAGTAGAAGCAACCCTAGAGTCATCAAGTTTTCCTATCAAGCTAGTATTCTTCGCTCTAAGAACCTTAAAATCAGATAGCACACTATCGTGCAAGTCCTTAGGTTCTCCAACTCCATAAGCAAAACATCACAAAGAGAAAAGTCATCAGTGCTACAGGAGGGACTAGATCTAAATGAAGCAAACTCTCGTGATAAGCTATATATTTTCTTCTGAAACTCCAAACACTTAGCTCTAGCATGAAATTTTTCTAACTTATAGAGGTCATCATCATTGATGCTATTCTTGTTAGACATGAAGCACATGCCGGTGAAGTCATCGCCACGATTGGTCTTCTTGTGTAGATCATCCTCTCCATCATCATTGCTCCACGTCTCAATGTTAGAGAGGGAGATGTTGTCGAGCACAGCGAGGATGTGGTGGAAGAACTTCTTGTCCTTCGAAAACATACGGTACTTCTTCTCATGCATGGCATCTCGAGATGGAGCCTTCTTGTTGTGGTTCTTGTCTGTGTAGTCGATCTTACTTGCACTGTCATAGTTGTTCTTGCCCTTCTCTAGCTTAGGGCAATTTTCTCGAATATGGTTGGGGCCATCACACTTGTAGCAAGTGATAGATCCACCTCTCTTCCTCCCTCTTATCCTATTATATGTATGAAAGAATTTTCTGGCTAGGAGAGCACCCTCATTCTCTGAATACCTATCCAACTGGTCATCACTCATCTCACAGAGCTGAGAAGGAAAAACTAAAGGAATCATCAGAATTAGATCTGGTGGGATCGGTGACTAAAGCCATCAATTGTGACTTCGTCTTATGAGAGATGACATCAATCTCATGAGTCTTGAGTTAAGAATAAAACCCGTCAAGAGTCAGAGTCGATAGATTAGTGGTGTCCTTGATAGAGGTCACCTTTATCTCCTAAACACGAAGATAAGTGTAGTGATAAAATGTCTAGCATTCTTCGAATTAGAGTATGTGGTACTTACAGCTCGAAGATTGCTCAAAATCTTAGTAAAGCACACAAAGCACTAGTCCAAGGACTCTCCAGTATGCTGCTCAAACTTGTTTTATTCACGCTTGAATTGATCTTACCTAATCATCTTGATCTGGGTGGTGCCCTCATGGTAGGCATCAAGAGACCCAAATCTGGTTAGCAGATCTAAGATGAGAGATGATGTCATATGCTAAGTCCTTTTATGAGCTTTCACAGTCCCATACTATGCACGCACAAAGTCTCCCCTTAGCGTCTCTCATTGCCACACCGACCAAAATAAGCGCTCTGTGCTTACCAAAGACTACTCCAACTAATATAAGTGTCTAGCACTTATGCAAAACTCTACTTGGAAAATGGGGTGACCTAGTACCACTCTGAGAAGACCTATAACTAATGCTACACCCAACTATTTGTTGAAATCGGTTAGTCTTTTAAATTCTACTTAGTGTATTATTAATTATTGGCTTTCAGGCTACTAAGCCGTTCGCATTAAAGCTAATACTGTGCATTATCGGGTAGTTGAACCACTCATATTGAAGTTAGGACTTAGTGATTCTAGATGGCCGAGCGGATCACATTGAATGATTGAATCACAAATTAATAATGCACTAAGTACTTAGATATAGGCTCTGTTTGTTTTAGCTTTTTCACTAGCTTAAAAACAGAAAAGTCAAAGCCAAAACAAATGACTTACTTTTAAGCTGAACTTAAAAAAAAGCCTAAAACCTCCATATAATTATAAGCCAAAAGCCGCTTGTTAAGCCAAAAAGCTAACTTTAAGCCAAAAGCCAAAAAGTCTAAGCCGAAACAAACAGAGCCATAGTACGGTAGAGACTTATTATAAAATAATACTTTATTAAAAAAACATTAATACTATTACACAAGAGTATACATACACTCCTTCGGTGGCTAGCTCAACACTCACTCTTCTACCTTGCTCGAGGTATCTTTAGATGGAGAGGTGCCAAGAGGCGAGGTTTATTTATAGAGCTTAAGAAACATTGGATTCTTGACATGTGTCAATATTATAGTCTCCATAATCTTCTTATAAAATATCTAGATACTAGAAACATTCTTAAATTATTTAATTAGCTATTCTAGAGTACTCTGTAGAAAATATTTTAGTTCATATATTGTTTGGAGTCTATAAGTCTGCATTACCATGGTTCAACGTCCCTCGAATCGGCACCCATGTCACAAGCACTTCCTTCGATCCAATCCCGCCATAGCGGCCAGACGTATCAACGAAGCAGCGGTAGCTTTAACCAAAGCGATGAGCAGCTTCTTAGCTGCCCCGAAGAGTAAAGCACCATCAAAATGCCGAGTGTTCGGTTCTACTTGGACAGCAGTTACTTGTGCAACTTTGGTCAGGTACGTTGTGGCTCGATCTATTGATGGGGGGATTGTCGAAGATGTGGATCTTAATGTCTTGACTGAGAAGGAGTGCAAGGATTGCAGTGACTCCGCGCAGAGCCTGGTATGTTTTTGTCAATGCTTCTCCAATTGTATTTGGTTGCCTCTCAAGCCTAGCGCTGTGGAATCTGAGCTTTGGTGAATCAGGCACACATGATCTCCTGGTTAGCTGCAAACAACTGCATCGACTCCTCACATACTGCAATACTGCCTTCCGTTTGGCATTGAAGATGGATGCACCAAACTCGAAGCCTCAAATATCACTCCCTCACTTCCTGAATATTCGATGTTTTAGAATTTTACACTCTAACCAAGATAAGTGTACTAAAAAGCCAAATTACACTCTTATACTCTAGTCTATCTCGAAATTGTAGAATGACATATATTGTTAGAATAGCGACGCGCAAAACATATGAAGAAGATCAAACTACAAAGAACAAGAGACACGAATTTAACGTGGAAAACCTTTGCGGGAAAAAACCATGGGCGCCGCCGGCAAGAACTTCATTATTTTCTAGAGAAGTTACAAAACGCTGGGAACCAATCGCCCCAAATGGCTTACAAGAAGAAACATATAGATGGTGGTGACCTAAGTCAAATTTGGAAACCGATCCATACCGGCGACGGGCCTCCGCTACGCTCCGGTAGAAGTTGGCCTTATTTCTGAATTTAGATCATCAATTTAACATATATTTATAAATAAAATTTGAAAGCTAGAATGACATGTATTCAAGAGCAGAGAGAGTAGAACTGAAAGATCGCCGTTTTCAGAGTTGAATTGGCCTGCCTTCCAAAACTAGAGTGGATCTACAGCGCGTCTTGGATGTCATTCAATGTCCCTTTATCTTTTCATTTTGTCCCATGCCTCAGAGAGCTATACCTCGATTGTGCTTTTGTGTTCTATAACCAAAGATTTTAGTGAGCTTCTACATGGTACCACAAACATAGAGATCCTGACATTGGATTTTAGAGGAGAGAGGGTAAGAGTTGTGAAGTGATCACTTTTTTAGCCCTTGTTACCTAGTTTTTTTTACAAATCTAGCTCCTCTGAATGTGAATTGTAAATCTAGCCTCTTCCTACCATGGAAGGCCACTCCCACGCTCCCATACTCAGGACGCCACCCCTGTGCTCACTGGCCACGGGAGGCCGTTGTTCCTGCACTCGCCATTCGCGGAAGGAGGCTATTCCTGCGACGCCAGCTGCACTCCCTTTGTGCGGCATCGTAGCCTGCCACACTCCCTTGGTGCAGCAGGTGATAGGTGTCACCTGCTGCACCTTCCGCGATGGAGGAAGGGGCAAGATTTGTAATTCGCTTCGTTAGAAGGCTAGATTTGCAAAAAAACGTGGTAACGGAGCTAAAAAGTGATCACTTCAAGACTTGTTAAGCTATCACTGTTATTATTATTTATTACTATGGACATTGTTCATTTAACTCTAATATTCAGTACGTTTATGGAGCATTTTATGAATTTTGTGCTTTTTAAACTAAAAAATGCCAGTAAAATCTGGTGGTGGGTTGAGATGACACTAGATACTATCTAACACCCCCTCAAACTCATGATGGATCAACTGTTAGGATTGATGCACGGCAAAATATCAGAGATAAATATTTAACATAGAAAAATCCTTACGGGAAAACACCACTCAAAACAATCCACTATGATGCTTCAAAGATTACAAGTACAGGGGGTTAGCCTATATAGCCAAAGAGTTCTAATTGTAGAAGATTTGGACTAACAACCTATTTGGATAGAACCAAAAGATATGGTACTTAGAGATATTTGAGTTATCTCTAACAAACCTCCCCTTAACTCAAAATCTATAACAAAATTGTTTTCGGAAAACCCTGAAGGGTAATAAAGCACATGAATACAAGTGTGTTAAAAGTCCGAAAGACTACTGAACGAGGAAGACTAGAACAGTCAATCCAAACACTTATAGTGCAAAAAATCACAAAGGGTATAAAAGAATGGAACAGTCTTATCCAAATGCTTCTTATAAAGCGAGATTATGCAACCACCAATAGGTCGAGAGAAAGACTAGAACAGTTAATCCACACTTAGGGCATTGACACCACTTATTAGGATTGATGCACGGCAAAATATCGGAGATAAAGATTTAATGTAGATAAACCCTTATGGAAAAAATCACGAGAAACAATCCACTATGATGCTTCAAAGATTACAAGTATAGGGGGTTGGCTTATATAGCCAAAGTGTCCTAGTTGTAGAAGACTCAGACTAATAACTTATTTAGATAAAACCAAAAGATATGGTAGTTAGAGATATTTGAGTTATCTCCAACATCAACAACATTGAATTTGCAGAGAACAAAATAGTGCTAAGCTCGTGTCTATGCCTTCATGAAGAAGTCTGCCGACTGAGGCTCTGAAGGTACATATTGAAGAGCCACGATCTGATACTACACCTGTGACCTCATGTAGGAAGCATCAATACTGATATGCTAATTGAGCTCATGCTTTACAGGGCCTCGAGCAATATTAATAGCACCTGTATTGTCAGATAAAAGAGGAGTCAGTGTAGAAATAGAAACTCCGAAATCCTCAAGTAACAACCGTAGCCAAGTAACCTCTATCGTCAAAACAGCCATAGCTCATAACTCAGCCTTAGCACTCGAATGAGAAACTGTTGTCTACTTCTTAGTCTCCCAAGCAATGAGAGAACCACTAAGAAAAACATAGTAGGCAGAAAGGGACCGATGATCAGAGTGATCACTAGCTCAGATAGCATCAGAATATGCCTCAAGCTGTAAGGAGCTGGAGCGTGGAAACAAAAGTGGTAAGAGATAGTTCCGTGAAAATATCGCAAAAAACGAAGATGACAATTATCCCAATTTCTTTGAATTTCTACTTGTGAGCTTATACTCTCTTAGAAGGTCATAAAAGTCAAATCAGTTATTGCAAGTTTACTCTCTTAGATATAGAGTTGCTGATGATGACACATTTGCTACTTAGTTCTTGAGTTGACAATAGAAACTACTGTTCGAGGGACCTGTACTTTGCATTACTTGTTTTGTTGGTAGAGATGACGCAATGCCAGATCGAGTCAGCAGGTGGTAAGACTATTGAAAATTTAAGATATGACTGTATGAGATCATGAATAGAGGATAGTTGGACACATATCTCCTTAATTCTTTCTTCAACTCATTCATGAGATCCTTTTCACAGGAAAAGGCTAATGATTTTGTTTTTTGTTTTTTTTTGTGTTCAACCCAGTTGTTGCTTTGTGATGGAGTCTGGCAGTGCTAGCGTAAATGTGTGCACAACTAGTGGAGCGTCACCTGCTACCACACTTGGTACAAGTCTGTCTGCACCGAGTGCTCATGCAATAGTAGTGCGAGAGCCTCTTGCATCTGAAGCTGAAGGACGTCAAGTTGAACCTGAATGTGATATCACCAGAGAAAATGAGCCTCCTAGCAAGAGGCAAAAGAAGTCCATCTCTAAGGTATGGAAGCACTACACTAAGAATACTGTGACAAAAACAAATTCAAATGGTGTAGTTACAAAGAAACTTTGGGCGAGATGCAAGAAATGTACTTACAAAGACCGATGTGAGACAATAATGGACACATCATGCTTTATAAATCATTTCAAAAACAAGCATTCTATAACTCCAGGACATCAAATGATCAAAGTAGAAAAGGGTGAAGATAGCACTGCCAATGTTCAGACATATAAATTTGATGCTGAAACTAGTCTTAGAAAGTGGCATTTAGCACTTGTTATGCATGAATATCCCTTTAACATGGTTGAACATGAGTACTTTGTTGACTTCATCAAGTCTTTGCGCCCTAGTTTTTCATTTAAGTGTCACTTAACTACAAGAAATGATATAATGGAAATGTTCAATGAGGAAACAAAGAAGTTGTATGATCATTTCAAATCTCTTTCATGCCACTTTTATGCAACCATGGATATGTGGACTTCAAATCAAAACAAAAGTTATATGTGTGTCACCATACATTGGATAGATGATAATTGGTAGATTAAAAGAAGAATTGTGAAATTCATGCATGTTAAAGGCAGCCACACATGCACTAATCTAGCCACAGAGTTCATCAAGAGTGTGTTGCATTGGAACCTTAAAAAGAAGCTTTTACTCTCATTATGGACAATGCCTCATCTAATGATAAGTGTGCTGCAGAATTTGTTGCAAAACTAAATAAGAAAACTCCCTTAGTCTGTGATGGAGTTTTTTTCATGTAAGATGCTTATGTCACATTTTAAACCTTGTTGCTCAAGATGGCTTGAAAGCAGTTGCATCTTCAGTGCAGAATATTAGAGTTTCTGTTGTAATTGTAAAGAATTCACCATTGCAATTGGAACATTTTCAGAAGTGTGCATCAGAGTGTGACTTGGATATTAGTGAGGATCTTCCATTACATGTTTCAACCAGGTGGAACTCCACTTTTTTGGTGTTGAAGCAAGCTGTTTACTGTAGGAAGGCTTTTGAAAGACTATTTGAATTGAATGAGAGTAAGTACAAGAAATGTGTGCTCCATCAGATAAGGAATGAGACAATGCAATAGTACTATGTAGGTGTTTGAGGAGGCTTTATGAGGCTACATTACTTTTTTTTCTGGTACTACATATCCCATAACAAATCAGTTTTGGTGGAAATTCTGTGAGATTATATTAGCTATTGAAGAGTGGTATCACAGTTCTGATATAACTATTCATGCCTTAGCAATGGCAATGCAAGCTAAATATGACAAGTATTGGCAGAAGTCCAACATAGCACTTGCTGTGGTGTGCTTTCTTGATCCAAGGTACAAAAAAAAGGTTAGTAGAGTACTTTATGAAAAAGATATATGGTGAGGAGAGAGCTTGTAACGACCCCCATTTCTGCAAAAATGCAAAAATAGAAATCTAATGTGCATTCCGTACTAGTCCTTGGATTAGTAGCTAGTACACACATTTACAACAATTGGAACCAAACCATACATCATATATTAATGCGGAAGCTAATTATACAGTGTATTTTACAACTCAGAATAAATAATCATAGCACAGAAGAAGCAAAGTCTTGTAGTGTGCCCATCCAACCCTCAGGCAACTAACAAGGCACAAATCCCCAGAAAGATCTCTTCACTTGAAATTCCCGTAACCGGCGACGAAAAGATATTCTTCTGAGCTTCGTGGTCTTATCCACCTAAAACAACATAATAAGCAAGGTTGAGTACTTTCGTACTCAACAAGACTTAAGGGGTATTTGCAAATGTATAAATGTAGGCTATATCAAAGGAGACTTCTATGGTTAATTTGCATAAAGCAACATTTGATTTGTAAGACAAGTTGTAATTGAAAAGCGGAAACTGTAAATGCATGTTTGATTGATATAAAAGTAATAGTAAAACATAAGTAGCAACTCATAGTCCTCCATGACGTGAGCGTCGAGATATCCAATTCCTACCACCCATGGCACAACCACAATCTTTGCCAAAACAAGGCACATCATGTGAAAATCATCCCATTTTGAAAATAATAAAACAACTAGCTATGCGATGACATTACCAAGTGCCTTTGACCGTAGGTGCGGCTAATTAATTAGATTTACACTTTGCAGAGGAGTATAGCTTTACCCACAAGAAATGATCTACCATTTTTGCCATGCCAGTTAACACACTTCCTTAGGTGTGTCGGCACGGAGATCATAACATAACCGTTACATTACCAAAACCCGACTTTGCACCGGCCTAGTGACATTATTCCTTGCTATGGAGAAGAAATAAGAATGGCAGGCATACCTTGTCTTTTGTATTGGAAATATGAGTAGTACCCCTGTACTAAAGGTTTCTTCTCATAACAAGGCGTACACAGTTGTACCGACATGCATTTACCCACACCGAAGTGTGGAGTGCTTCTACTATCTCTCGCCTACCAATGTGCAAAGCAAGATTTAAACAACTTAATAGATTAAGGCTGCCTCATATCAGCACTTGTGGTTGCACGGATTTCTTAGCTTGTAAGCAATCCATAGCTCAGTCATTAATCTGACACAAGCAATACTCCACCCTACACTATGTACAAGCCCTCTTGTACATCCGGCTATTGCCAATAATTGCCCGCATCAAAATCATAGTTTTATTTTGAGTTTTTATTCAAAATACCTATATCCGATATCATGTCGTAACCATCATTTTCAATTTCTCAATAAACAATTTTGATCTGATCATTTACATCGTTGGTTCTAAAGCATGGCTAAGCATAGATAATATGTAATCGCTTATACCCATGTTGACATTATGTATTGTCTATCCCTTTTCTATGGTTATCAAGGTTCTCATATTCATACTTATCAAGGAAGTTCCATGAGATAACAGGTATATTCTACCATTACCACAAAATAGCGAATTTGTAGAAAATAAACGCATGCATGAAACCATTTGACAATTAAAAGGAAAATAAATATTGGGATCAATATTATTAAAGGGGTGCTTGCCTTGCTTATTTGTCATTTACGATGAAGTCGTGGTCGCAGTTGGCATTGACGGTGATGGAGTTAGTAACGTCGAGATCTACATGTGTTCAATGAAAATATAGCAAATAATAAACTTTAATAAGGGCAAAAAGAAAATAGATAGTTAATAAAATAAGAACTTGCTATTGAATGCAGGTGTGTTTTAGGTTTGGATTAAATAATTTTCTGTTCTTGTATTTTAGTTAACTAAGTGTTCATATTAGATTATGAATGAATAGTGCTTGTTCTTTGATTAATTTTGCATAGAATTAGTTTCGTGTAAGTTAGATCTATTGGTTCAGGCTATTAGTCTCATTTTCATGATATTTGAGAAGGTTCTGGTGATACAAATATTTTAACTATAGATTTCTTCATTGTTACCGAGTTTGTTTACTCTCATTATGGCTTTCAGAATTCATATTACTTAGGGCTATTTGGCTAATAGGATCTATATGCAGAGCATGATGAAATGAGATTATTCTTCACAATAAGGTAGGCCATACTTTGAAGAGTATTCTTAGACTAATTTTGTAAATTTTAGTGTTTGGACGAGACATTATATTCGTCGTTGAAAAATCTTATGTGGTATTATAAAGTTTACGTTATACGGAATCGGTGAGAAAGTGAAGCGTATGATTATCACTTAAGGTTATTGAGCTAACAAGATTAATATGCAAAGCATGATGAAGTGAGATTCTTTCTTTAGAATATGGTAGTACGAACTTTGTACATTGTTTCTAAACTGGCTTTATAGGTTTTAGCATTTAGATGAGTTATTTTATCTGCTATTGAAATAGCATAAATGATCACATTGTTAATGTAATATTGAGTCAGGTTTTGTTTTAGTATGCGACTAATACTATACATGGTCTTTTATTCATTTTTCTAGCATTAACAGGTTGCAAACCTAGAAGTGTTTTAAAACTATTTTTTGCATTATTTTGATTTTGACCGCGATAGATTATCTATTTATTTACTGTTGTCATTTGCATTTCCTTTCATCAAAAGAATGCAAGTTAAATGTTATTCTAAATATTTTATTATTTTATGGGTTATTTTATTCTCATTTTTATTAATGGCCATATTAAGGTTTACTAATGATCATACAACAAATAATTTAAACATAGATCAAAAGTTAAATGTTTTTGAATATTTGAGTTTCTTATGGTTTCAGATGCACATGAAAATTTATTTTATGATTTTAGGAGTTATATTTTTCATATGTGTAATATTGTCCATAATAGTGTACTTAACAATTTTAAATTTTTATAATTGTTCTATGACTAAAAATTACAAGTTTTTGTATATTTGAATTCATCTTGGTCTTAGAATCATATAAAATTTATTTTATTATTTTATGGCTTATTGTGCACAAATTTAATATAAAGACCATAATAGGGTTGTTAACAAAATTTAACTCAAATAATTTTTCTGAAGTTCAAAAATTAAATATTTTTGTATATTTAGAATATTCCTGATTTTAGATGAATATTAAAATTTATTGCACTGGTTTTGGACTAAAAATGCACAAGATATTATCAATTGAATGTATTTCGGTATAGAAAATTGAGAATACGTTTTCTAACTCAGGAGGCGTCTTTGACCTTTTGAACTGGAGCCTTTTTGTGCCACTAATGGTGGGGTCCGCCGGGCAGAGACAGAGAACAGAGGTTGGCGTAGGGCACAGCGGCGACGGTGCTCCGATGGTCTTCCGGCGATGGCGACTACGCGGGAAGAACAAGCTCGACGAGGCGCATCCAATAGTGGTACTGATTCGGTCGGATATGAAGCAGGGTGGTGGGCCACCGAGCTCAAATGGCGGCCATGGCAGCGGCTAGCCCGAGAAGAAGAACTAGCTTGAGCGAGCTCAAATGGGTAGCTAGTTAAGCATCACGGGATGCTAGAGACTCCATTTTTGTGGTTAGTTTAGCCAGAGAAGCTTCGGGTTGGGCTGCCACCGGTGACCGACCTTGAGGAAGAAGGAGCATGGCAGCAACGAGATTTTGCGTGAAGAGCTCGGAATATTTTTGAGAGATTTTGATCCTTAGAGCTTACTGATGCTAAAGATTGAAGGAATTTGGGAATGGAGAGAATTGCAATCGGCTTGAGCTTCTATGCTTTCGACAATGGTGGCAAAGGAATGAAATTGGGGGCGCCTCGTCTGCAGAGATGAAGAGGGAGTATAGGGGAAGATGGGTGCGGCTTCAAGGAGCTTAGGGCTCAATTTATAGTCGTGGATGGAGAAGATGAGCCCTGCCCAGTTGAGCTCTCTTCTGGTTTCTTGCGACACGACACGGGGAAGGAAGGCCGGGTTCCGGGAAACACGGCGGAGGCGAGACGTGGCGGAGACGTGGCCGAGAAACATTGGCTAGGCGGCGCTTATAGCAGAGGCTGATGCAAACGAAAACGACGGGAGGCAGGGCTACTCAGGGGCACCAAAGACCAGAGGAAGAAGACGGCTGGATGCTGAGGCTGGCGATGGCGAGTGGGTCTACATAGGAAATTGGGCCCGCTTGCCAGAGATAGAAATGGGGAAGCGAAGCAAAACCAAGAGCTAGCTGCGAACAGGACGAAATTGAATGCACTGAATTGGTTACCAGTCTCATCGAAAATTTATGAAAATTTTATGTATAATTCAAAGGTAGTTACATTATTACTGTATAAACAACAGATAAAAAATACTATTCACATAATTTATAAAAATTCTGACAAGACGCTCTGCACAGTTTTCAGATTTCTGTTTTTGAATGATCAAAAAATTTAATATTTTCAAAACTTATTGAAAATTTTTATATGAATTCCTCTTGTTTACATTATACTTCATTAAAATTTTCAGATTTAAATACTTTTTATTTAATGTAATAAAATTCTAACATTCAGATTACTAGTTTTTAATCTTTCTATTTTTGAATTTTTAAATATTACAAAATAATTTATTAATTTATAAAATTTTAATTTACATTTATTTATTACTCTAAAAGATAATATAAAATTTTTAGCTCGATATAAGCTATTATTTTTTTTATTAAATTCTGACAATTGCACTATTGCTAGTCTTGGTACAATATATGAATTTGTATTTCATGCATAAATGTTGGATAAGACATTTTAAAATTTAAAATTGGGGTTTCAGGGTATTCTTAAGATTATCCAGGATTTTGGAATTTTATTGATTTAAGGTTTTATTTTTGTTATCATTCTATTGCTTAAAAATAATTTTCCAATGAAACAAAAATGAGAAAAATCCAGAAAAAATCAGGAAATTCAGAAAAAGCATCAATAAATATAATTTAATTTATTACTTTATTTGAATTTTCGGGATGTTACAGGGCTGTTCTTGAACTTCATACATTCAGGACTGTTGTGAACCAATTGTTCCAATCACATATGTCTAGAACACCTCAAGTTGCAAAGTCTACAACTGCGGGATCTAGTATGGCTTCTAACCCACTTGGCGATGATTTGGGTATTCTTGAAATTGAAGAGTTCTTGTATGAAACTGTTGTGAGCGTGACAAGACATAATGAGAAATCTGAATTGGATATATACAGGAAAGAACTAAATTTTCGATGGATTAAAAGTGAAGATAGGCCATTTGATATATTGTCTTGGTGGAGGACTAAACAAGAGATTTTTCCCACTCTTTCATCACTAGCCCGTGATGTTCTAGCCATTCAAGTGTCAACCGCTGCTTTAGAGTCGGTATTTAGTGAGGGTGGCCACGTTGTTGATCCTTTTCGTAGTCGATTAGATCCCGAGGTGGTGGAAGCCTTAATTTGTACTAAGGACTAGACAACATCATCTAGAAGAGGTAAAAATATGTTATCCATTTCATATCTCATACAATTTCTATTTTTTCCTTTACTAATGGCAACTATCACTACAAAATTTCAGGTTCTAAGGAGAAGATTGAAACATTGATTGATGAGTTGGACATAGAGTATAAGGCCAAAGCATGTGATTCACCTATAAACATGACTTCAGAGGTTTGTTCATTCTCCTATAGTGTTAATGTTTTGTGTCCATGGTTAGCATATGCATTTTCACTATCCATTAGTCGGAAACAGAAGTGCTATAGCAAATTACCACTAGTTACAATATATAGTAACACAGCATATATAGTAACAGAAGTGCTATAGAATAGCTTTTCCATATTTCCATTTTCATTTTCCATATAGAAGTGTTATAAAATAGCTACATATTTCCATTTTCACTTTCTATAGCAAACAGAACTGCTATAGAATGGCTTTTCCTTGCGCTTGTTATGTCGGCAACGTGCAACTGTGATTGAATAAATGTGGTACCTTGTTGCACAATTGTGAGGAATTCATGCTACAATTTATCTCCTTTTGTTATGACTGGGTGACAATTTGGTCGCTATTTTGTTATGACTGGGTGATAATTTGCTGCTTATTTGTTAGCGTGATGGTTATGATGTTACTTATTTGTAAGAGAATTCGTAGTAGTATAAAATAGTAAAACAACATTTTTTATTAATAATAAACATGTCATGCACTCTTGTTACCTTTTGTTTTGTAGGATGAGACTATGGTGGCAGCTGATAATGATTGAGTACTTGTCGAGGACTAGGGGTGGGCATTTTTAAACCAAAACTGAATTACCGAACCGAACCGAATTAACTGATTATTTCGGTTTTTTCGGTTTTCGGTGTTCGGTTCGGTTTTTATTTTGGTATAATTCGGTTTTTGGTGTTCGGTTCGGTTTTTCTCTTTCAAAAACCAAAATAACCGAATAGCCCATGTACAATACCACTTTTATAATATTCTTCCTAAAACCACTAAACAATTCTCATGTTATAATACATTTATGCATATGTTTAGTATATTCATATGTTCTATTATGCTTATATTGTCATAACATATGAATATTGTGTGAGTTTATCCATACTCTGTATTGCAATATGAGAAGGACTAAATCTAATCTACTTAGTATTATTCATATTTCGGTTAACCGAAAATCGAATTAACCAAGTCGAAATATTTCAATTAATTCGGTTCGGTTTTTATTTTTGTCCGAGAAATTCGGTTCCCAGTTTTCAAAAACCGAATTATTTTAAAACCGAAAAAACCGAACTGATTAAACCGAAAAACCCGAATGCCCACCCTTATCGAGGACAAGTAACGATCATCATGCACTCGTTGTTTCTTGAGATGTTGCCAGCCTAACTTAGCCACTTCAGCTTTCGAACTCTTATATAAGATTGTGTCATTGTTGAGTCTTCTGTCTGCAAGTCTTTATGATGTAATCCAAATATTATCGACTTGTCGTATTGTCTCTTTCATGAAACATGGAGTTGTGGACCTCATGGTCATGTTATCGACTTATCATAATATTATTTATGTATCATTCTATGTTTCGAAACTTGTCATATGTGTACCATTCAAATTTAGTGTACTTTTATAACTTTGTTAAATTACCCGATAAAATGACCTGTTAGACGGCAATAATCTTGTTGCATGTAGAACTCATACGGCTGGCTAATCAGTGCTATATGTGTGCTTTATACGATATCTGTTTTTGTGCGTTATCCATCAAAAATTATTCGACACCATGTAGATTCTACTCCGTATTCGATTCGAATCCACGATCGATATTATCCATGCCATATTCGTATCTAGTACTATCTGAATCTGATTCTAAATCCGACAAAAAATATAATTTAAGATATAAAAAGAGCGATATCCGACTGAATCCGAGCCGATTGCACCCCTACTGGACGACTCCACCACTGGGCTACGGTGTCACTTATTAGTAAGCGGGCTAGCTATTTTATTTGAGGTATGATGCAAGGCCCACCAGAGAAAAGAAGAAAAATTCCAATAGTTAGTCGGCATAAGGGCTCAAACTCAAGATCTCATGAGACAGTTCAAAACAAAAATTATTATGTAAATGTTCTGACATATCTAGGAGCTTACTGACATACTAGTCATTTAGAAATTAATTTCATTAATTTCAGATTTCTTTTGTACCATTTATTCCCCTTTTGAATATTTAAGGCATTGAAAATGATCCTTTTTAGAAAATAATTCAAACATAAGTAAAATTCAAATATTTTTATATATTTAGGTTTCTGGTAACATAAGAATTCTATTAAAATTGGTTTTAGGTAATTCGAGTTTGTTTACAAAAATTTTATACATAGCATATATTTAGGCCTTTTATTCAAATTTGAATTTTGAAATTTCACAGAGGTTTTTTTCAAAATATTTTTACATATTATGGAAGAACTTTATTTTAGATGAATTTATAATTTTATTTTACAAAAATTGAAGTTATAATGTACAAGATAATACTATGTGAATGTGACTCGGTTTGGTAATTGACCGGATATTAGAAAATACATTTCCTAGTGAGTGAATACGTCTTTTTGCTTTAAACTGGTTCAACCTTGCATCACTGACACGAACGGCCCACTCGGCAGAGACTCAGAGTAGAGCACCTCGGTCATGGCCTCGCCGGCGGCGAGAGAAGGCCGGAGAAGGTTAGCCGGCGGTTCATAAAGCTAGAGAGAACCACCGGGAACTTGGGGAACGACTCACCTACGGCCGGTGGTGATCGACATTCGTGCACCACCGAGAGCTTGCGGTGAACATGGCATAATCTTGGCTGGGGCAAAAACGATGGCGTTAGAGCTCGAATGGGTAGCATTTTATGCTTTAGGGAGCCATTTGCATCCCGTTTTACCGGTCAATTGAAGTGAAGTCAGGCTGTGGAGCTGCGCCACCGGTGGCCGGCCGTGAGGAAGAAGATCGCCGTGGCGGCGAGTTTTTATATGAAGTATTCTAGATATTTGAGGGGTTTCATTCTATGCATGTTGGTGGTGCTACTGTGTGAGTTAATTTGGATATGGCTTAGTAGTTCGTAACGCGATTTGAATTTGCTTTTGCCCGCCAAAATCCCAAATCATACCACTCTATAAACAAGCTTACATCTTCTTTGGCAATGGCTCTACTCCAAATCCATACTTAATTTCATCACATTCTTCCTCAAGAGAAAAGAAGCGTACTCCCAACAAAACTACTTCAATCATAACCGGCTCTAGTCAACATAGAGTTACAAAACCCAATCCTCTTTAATTACTTTCTACTATTAGGTAACCACCCTTGGTCATAGTAGCATCAAATCCTAACCAAAATCTATCTCATGACAATCGACAAGGAGAACCACGTTCTCACTTCTTCGACACAACTAACTTATTAGTTAATTAACACAAGACGTGTGCCGTCATTTACGTCGGTTTACTAACTATGACGAACCGTTATTTATACAACTATCCAATCCCAGCTTAAAACAAATCTTTTTCAACATTTACGTCGGCAATCAACAAACCTTTCGTACAACTCCAAAGTCCACCGTCTAATATCCCGGTTCATTCAAACAATAAATACTTTTTTAACAACTTGAGGTGATGCCAACCAACCATCTTCCATAGATAAACTCCCAGATACCATCCTTCATACATCCATTCCATATAAATTCATTCTTTAATCTCACATCGAGTAGATCTTTTTATTGTTCCACAATTTAATTGACTCATAAGCAACATAAACCAACAACTCTCATGTCTTTCGTCCATTTACTCCGATACTCTACATCAACACCTTACTCTAATAAATTCATCCACGAAGATTCTAGTCCCTCTCAATCGTGATCAATACTAGACTTTACCGGAACACAAACCTTGAACTTCAAATCAATTCCACGTTTCACGACCATTGTAATAACTCTAATCAACTTTTCATTTTAAGATCACCTACCATTCCAATTAGTCATTCTATATGCCACAATAAATTTGGGTGCCTTTATATAACCAACAATTCACATTAACGAATCGGTAACCCACTCCATCTAAAAGCTCTAACAACTCATCATCCCCTTAACGTCTTAACGCCTGTGGATCACGTACTCAACCTTTAAGGAAGTCCACGATTATTAAGCGCGAGTAACAACAAAAACCATCTCTTTCAAGAAGACTCAACCATAAATCATAAGAGAATTCGACTCTCGAATCCCCAAACTCCGACGGGAAACAACCCCTTAAACAAATCTCAAAATTTACCACTTCCAGGAAGGAAAAGAGATGCATGGAAAAAAAACCAGATGATCAACCAAATCCTTCTCGATAAAACCTTAACACCGAAGATCCACGCGATTTAAGTTTTGCACCAAGAAAACTTCAATAAGTTCCTTAAATGGAAGAACAACAAATATAATAGCTTTCTCCGCAAGGCAACCCACGATAACCAACAAGAATCCGACCAAAAAGCGAACTCAAGAGCGGTAAAAGCAATCGGAAGGATTCATCACCCAATTCTTCGCTTTGCCACCAAAGAAATGAAGCCAATAGAAACCAACCTTCTCCACTCACTCCCTAACTATGCCACAACAAGCGGCGACTCTCACCTCGAGAGGTTCACATGCTTCGTTGGTGGCCCTACCCACCACACCCACCAACACGACCACATCCACGACCCACCAACCACCAAGGCCCTTAACAAGGTCAAAAGTACGAAGGTGAAAGCATAATGATTCAAACAATCCTTATTATAAGCAAAGTAACATGCACAATAATTTAACATTCAATCATCAAAGCTTAAATGCAATATTTTAAGCGTAATGCAATGATACCCATACCCATCCTACTGTGCATCAGAGTGTGTCAAGTTTTAAATCAGTTAACCACTCTAATTCAGATTTTAAGGTTATTGCCCGAAGGCCAAGTTTTAAAGGAGTAGAAACCTATGCCATGTTTCTAATTCTACACAACAACTTTAGTTTACTCTAGAGTAAGATTACTAAATTCACATTAGTGGACCTAAAGCCGCTCGATACCAAGCTGTAACACCGGGCCAATGCACCGCAAATGCTACCAAAAAGACTCTAATAGATGCTTACAACACTCCGGAACCACTCTTGCCCAGAGTGTTCCCAACAAGATCCCAGAAATAAAGAAAAAAAAACGCGACAAAAAGTCCAATTGAACTAATAACTCAACAAACGAGTCACTAAACCTTTTACCTCTAATAAAAGGTTGAAACCAACCTTGAAACTTTCTAAACTAGCTTAAAACTAAGTCACCGAATTTTAGAAAATTTCGGCATGACCTCTCTAGACAGTAGGACATCCACTCAGCAGACAGACATAAATTTGCAGTTTTGATACCATTCTAGCAGGTCCTTAGTTAACCAATCACACGTCCAACAAAATTTAATAATTCCATCACGACAGATGACATATTACAACCATAATCAATGCAATCAGGCTTTACAAATCGATTAAATGGATTGAGGCAAACGTGATGGTGTGACTACTCCCCCCATGCATGCCGGTTTCAATGTACCTGCAACAACGCAACCAACAAGCGTGAGTCGATGACCCAGCAAAGTACATGAGAGTAACAAATTCCAGATTTAACATAAGTAAAACAATAACTTAAACATAAGAGCAAGTAATGCAATTAAAACAATATCCGGACAATAAGCATTTAAACCCAATTAGAGCAATAACTTGACCATACCAAAATTTCTACAATCAAGCCAGACATCTTGATAATAAAACCAATCAACTTCTATGAACCGTTACTTAGCAGCTAACTCACGCGTCTCCGACTCAACCACCCCTTTTACAACCCAAACCATTGTCATCAATTTAAGTCGAGTTCATAACTCGACTTCACTCCACGATAGTCACATAACCTAATTAGCAAGGCAATGAAATGCACTCAATCATCAAATTCAAATCAATCTCTCCTGGCATACCACCACCACAAAACTCATTATGAAAAATGCCATGCATATGAATGCTCATTTCCATGCACGTACCGGTACTGCCGAGTGCCCACCCGTCGATGTGCACCCTCATGACCCTTCCATCCCGTAGATGGAAGGTGCCTACTCTTACTGTCTCGCTCTCATTCACCTCGATGAAAGAGACTACGAGTAGGACTTTCGTGTTCACTACGTGTGAACACAGAGGCCACTATCGGCATGGGTCGCCTCTTCCATTATGAATGCACAAATGCAATTTTCATGAATGAAATGCAACCTTTCATTCAATGCCAACACTAACATACCATAACATACCATAACCACATACATACACATAGCCAATTCCCACATTCATAAGTTGCCAACAATACTAGACTAAACAGATTCAACAAAAGACGCGATAACCCATTACAGCATTTCGGTCATGCAATTAAATCATACAGCCACCGAGCCACGCTCACCACAATACATTTGCAATTAAATACTCAACTCAACTCCCCAGACGAGCACAGTTAAATACAACTCTTGTAAAGCAACCACGAGTATCCACGCACCCCATACTCGTTACTCATTGCAATATTAACAAAGGTACAGTAAACTTACCGGGATTACGGCTTACTCGTGACCACTCGAATCCAATAATTAATCACGTCCTCGAAGGGACGATCAGCAATATAACTCATACTTGCACAATCGATAAAATTAGCCATAAGCAGATAAATAACAAAACAATCCAACTAGGCACACAACTCGATGTACTTGCATCCATTCCCATAGCATTTTAATCGTCATAAACATCTTCATAAGAGGAAGCACTCTCTAGGTATATCCAAGTAAGGCTTACCTCTTGCGTATGCATCGGCAATTACTTACGCTAAGAGCAACAATCGATTAATCCTTCTAGCCAGATCTAGGGAATCAGGGTGCCTTTATAGGCGAGGAGATGGCGCAGTCGAGGCAACCCCAAAGACCCTCTACGAAAATAGCAATCACCGGTAAATACTCGCATTCGGGATAACTCAACTCACTTCAACTTCTCCTAATTAATTCGGTACAATTTCGTTCTAAGTAGTTGAAGACATTAGCACGATCTACACGGAATTCTCCCACTATATCTGCGTATTCGAATATTCTAATTCAACCATCTAGCCAAAACTTACACAATAGCTTAAGATCACAATTTCTATCGAAACCCTAAATATTCTCAGACAACGGTGGTTGCACCAACCGAGCTATCTACAAATGTGATCTACTCCCGTAGTCCACACCTCAGCTATACCTTGGTATCTGCTGTCTATTTTAATATAAATCAGTACAACCTCAAATGATAGGATTAGCGATTCCCATTCCCAGCCACAAATTTAATTAATCAAACAAAGACGATTTGCCTACCAAATAGGGGTTCCACTATAGTTTGAGTACTCTTCCCCTCAATAGTAGTAAAAGACAACTAATCCAGCATATTAGAGCAAGAATTCTCTTTACCAATAAATATTCTAAAGCTGAGCATATAGCAAGAATCAAAGAAATGACCAAATTTCCTACATCAATAAAAAATATGCATGATAACGATATGATCTCATCATTCTCATCTTATATAAAATATCATGATCACATTCATCACAACAGATTCCCTTAAATCTCATTCATTGCTATTCACCTTGTCCTACTCGAACTAATGATGTCCATATGGCGATAACATGAATTAGCGATTCATCAAGCAAATTAATCATGGCATTCAATCTTCAACTCACAAAGCTCAAACGATTGATGCACTGGCAAGTACTTCGAAAATGATCAAAGGCACCAGCTAATTAGAAGCATCATACACAAATACATATATAGTCCAATGATCTTCAAAAGAACATGATAACATGGCATCAACGACAATTAATCCTAGCCAACATTGATAAACTTGGGAGCATGACATCGATTCTAGCATTTCAAAGCCTATCTCTCAACCTTGCACACATCACTCACTGTGATACCACAACCAAAACCTTCTAGGCATTTCATCGAACACCTAGCATGCACAGGAAACACCCAAGCTAGACTTACCTCAAAGCTCATCCATGGAGGAAGGAGGAGGTCTTGGCGAAGGAGGCTTTCTTCTTCTTCTTGCGACTCTAGAAGCACAGAGAGCAAGAAATGCAAGCATCGGCGCGGGAGCGTGGAGGCGGCACGCGGAGTTGAGGAGCATCGTCGTGGCCGGACGGCAGCGCTTAACTTAGCGAGGAGGTGACGGCCACACAAGGAGAATGACCCAGAGAAGTTAAGCGAGTCGGCAGGAAGAGATAACAGGGAAAAATATTGCCCAAAGAAATGGTGGCGACCACACATCCAAATAGGAAGGAGATGAAGAAGAAAAGTGGTGAGGAGGGAAAAAATTCGAAAAACCCTTCCAAAACCTAAAACCACGACCCAAACACTCCCGACTACCCCAGTGACATGCCCCAAAATTGGAGGGAAGTTTCGCAGTATTACACTCTCCCCCCCTTTAAGGAATTCGGCCCCGAATTCGAAGAATGCCAACTTTGCCAAAACAGAGACACAAAGGTCTTAACCTTCTTTACCACTTCAAAACACACTCGCAACAACTCCAACGGCTAAAAGCGATAAAGCAAAACCGCAATTCCAACGATTAACAAAACGATTTGACATAGCTCAAAAAAGTGCAACTTCTTATACAAGAACTCAGTCAAGGTCAATCAATAGGCCAAAATCCCAAATCATACCACTCTCGCAAACAATCTGACAAACTTAAACAATCTTTTTGCCAACACTATAACGCACGACATCCGAACAACCAATGATCCTCCTCAGATGAATAGGATACCAACCTCTATGCTCTACTCCAAATCCATACTTAATTTCGATTGCTATACTCTTATCTCCTCTTTCAATAGCTTGGCCTCTTTATCAAAAGGTCCATTACCAACAAATATCATCGAAACAATTTATTCACTAAAACACAATTTCCCTTCCAACCATATCCCCACAATATATATATATATATATATTATTATTTTTTATTCCTTCTACCCAACTTACCTCACCCCAAAGGACCACTGCCTAGGGTAAATGTTCACTACAGAACACTACACATCAAATTATGAAATCCTTCACTACGACCATCTGACACCAAAAGTTCAGTCACACGATAGAAATGGTGACATAATTACCATCAACTTCCAAAAGAAACACTGCATTGAACTTTTACAACTGCAATCCCAATGATCAAGAAAACTCAATTCTCAAGTTAGACGTCTGCACCCATAACCATCACATTCTTCCTCAAGAGAAAAGGAAACGTACTCCCAACAAAACTACTTCAATCATAACCGGCTCTAGTCAACATAGAGTTACAAAACCCAATCCCTCTTTAATTACTTTCTACTATTCAGGTAACCACCATTGGTCATAGTAGCATCAAATCCTAACCAAAATCTATCTCATGACAATCGACAAGGAGAACCACGTTCTCACTTCTTCGACACAACTAACTTATTAGTTAATTAACACAAGACGTGTGCCGTCATTTACGTCGGTTTACTAACTATGACGAACCGTTATTTATACAACTATCCAATCCCAGCTTAAAACAAATCTTTTTCAACATTTACGTCGGCTTAATCAACAAACCTTTCGTGCAACTCCAAAGTCCACCGTCTAATATCCCCGGTTCATTCAAACAATAAATACTTTTTTTTAACAACTTGAGGTGATGCCAACCAACCATCTTCCATAGATAAACTCCCAGATACCATCCTTCATACATCCATTCCATATAAATTCATTCTTTAATCTCACATCGAGTAGATCTTTTTATTGTTCCACAATTTAATTGACTCATAAGCAACATAAACCAACAACTCTCATGTCTTTACGTCCATTTACTCCGATACTCTACATCAACACCTTACTCTAATAAATTCATCCACAGAAGATTCTAGTCCCTCTCAATCGTGATCAATACTAGACTTACCGGAACACAAACCTTGAACTTCAAATCAATTCCACGTTTCACGACCATTGTAATAACTCTAATCAACTTTTCATTTTAAGATCACCTACCATTCCAATTAGTCATTCTATATGCCACAATAAATTTGGGTGCCTTTATATAACCAACAATTCACATTAACAGAATCGGTAACCCACTCCATCTAAAAGCTCTAACAACTCATCATCCCCCTTAACGTCTTAAACGCCCCCGTGGGTCACGTACTCAACCTTTAAGGAAGTCCACGATTATTAAGCGCGAGTAACAACAAAAACCATCTCTTTCAAGAAGACTCAACCATAAATCATAAGAGAATTCGACTCTCGAATCCCCAAACTCCGACGGGAAACAACCCCTTAAACAAATCTCAAAATTTACCACTTCCAGGAAGGAAAAGAGATGCATGGAAAAAAAACCAGATGATCAACCAAATCCTTCTCGATAAAACCTTAACACCGAAGATCCACGCGATTTAAGTTTTGCACCAAGAAAACTTCAATAAGTTCCTTAAATGGAGAGAACAACAAATATAATAGCTTTCTCCGCAAGGCAACCCACGATAACCAACAAGAATCCAGCAAAAAACCGAACTCCGGAACGGTAAAAGCAATCCGGAAGGATTCATCACCCAATTCTTCGCTTTGCCACCAAAGAAATGAAGCCAATAGAAACCAACCTTCTCCACTCACTCCCTAACTATGCCACAACAAACGACGACTCTCACCTCGAGAGGTTCACATGCTTCCGGTGGTGGCCCTACCCAGCCACACCCACCAACACAGCCACATCCACGACCACACCAACCACCAAGGCCCTTAACAAGGTCAAAAGTACGAAGGTGAAAGCATAATGATTCAAACAATCCTTATTATAAGCAAAGTAACATGCACAATAATTTAACATTCAATCATCAAAGCTTAAATGCAATATTTTAAGCGTAATGCAATGATACCCATACCCATCCTACTGTGCATCAGAGTGTGTCAAGTTTTAAATCAGTTAACCACTCTAATTCAGATTTTAAGGTTATTGCCCGAAGGCCAAGTTTTAAAGGAGTAGAAACCTATGCCATGTTTCTAATTCCACACAGCAACTTTTAGTTTACTCTAGAGTAAGATTACTAAATTCACATTCCGTGGACCTAAAGCCCGCTCTGATACTAACTGTAACACACCGGCGCCAATGCACCGCAAATGCTACCAAAAAGACTCTAATAGATGCTTACAACACTCCGGAACCACTCTTGCCCAGTGTTCCCAACAAGATCGAAATAAAAAAAAAAAAAGCGACAAAAGTCCAATTGAACTAATAACTCAACAACGAGTCACTAAACCTTTTACCTCTGTAAAGGTTTTTAAATTTTGTGGGAGTTTATAACTTATCAAAATTTTATAAGACCTCTTTATATGAGTTTATTTTAGCTATAGGATCCTTAGTTAACCAATCACCGTCCAACAAAATTTAATAATTCCATCACGACAGATGACATATTACAACCATAATCAATGCAATCAGGCTTTACAAATCGATTAAATGGATTGAGGCAAACGTGATGGTGTGACTACTCCCCCCATGCATGCCGGTTTCAATGTACCTGCAACAACGCAACCAACAAGCGTGAGTCGATGACCCAGCAAAGTACATGAGAGTAACAAATTCCAGATTTAACATAAGTAAAACAATAACTTAAACATAAGAGCAAGTAATGCAATTAAAACAATATCCGGACAATAAGCATTTAAACCCAATTAGAGCAATAACTTGACCATACCAAAAATTTCTACAATCAAGCCAGCATCTTGATAATAAAACCAATCAACTTCTATGAACCGTTACTTAACGCTAACTCACAACGTCTCCCGACTCAACCACCCCCCTTTTACAACCCAAACCATTGTCATCAATTTAAGTCGAGTTCATAACTCGACTTCACTCCACGATAGTCACATAACCTAATTAGCAAGGCAATGAAATGCACTCAATCATCAAATTCAAATCAATCTCTCCTGGCATACCACCACCACAAAACTCATTATGAAAAATGCCATGCATATGAATGCTCATTTCCATGCACGTACCGGTACTGCCGAGTGCCCACCCGTCGATGTGCACCCTCATGACCCTTCCATCCCGTAGATGGAAGGTGCCTACTCTTACTGTCTCGCTCTCATTCACCTCGATGAAAGAGACTACGAGGTAGGACTTTCGTGTTCACTACGTGTGAACACAGAGGCCCGCATCAGCATGGGTCGCCTCTTCCATTATGAATGCACAAATGCAATTTTCATGAATGAAATGCAACCTTTCATTCAATGCCAACACTAACATACCATAACATACCATAACCACATACATACACATAGCCAATTCCCACATTCATAAGTTGCCAACAATACTAGACTAAACAGATTCAACAAAAGACGCGATAACCCATTACAGCATTTCGGTCATGCAATTAAATCATACAGCCACCGAGCCACGCTCACCACAATACATTTGCAATTAAATACTCAACTCAACTCCCCAGACGAGCACAGTTAAATACAACTCTTGTAAAGCAACCACGAGTATCCACGCACCCCATACTCGTTACTCATTGCAATATTAACAAAGGTACAGTAAACTTACCGGGATTACGGCTTACTCGTGACCACTCGAATCCAATAATTAATCACGTCCTCGAAGGGACGATCAGCAATATAACTCATACTTGCCACAATCGATAAAATTAGCCATAAACAGATAAATAACAACGAACAATCCAACTAGGCACACAACTCGATGTACTTGCATCCATTTCCTTAGCATTTTAATCGTCATAAACATCTTCATAAGAGGAAGCACTCTCTAGGTATATCCAAGTAAGGCTTACCTCTTGCGTATGCATCGGCAATTACTTACGCTAAGAGCAACAATCGATTAATCCTTCTAGCCACAGTCTAGGGAATGCACTTGCCTTTTATTGTAGACGGAGTGACGCAGGGTCGAGGCAACCCCCAAAGACCCTCTACCTGAAAATAGCAATCACCGGTAAATACTCGCATTCGGGATAACTCAACTCACTTCAACTTCTCCTAATTAATTCGGTACAATTTCGTTCTAAGTAGTTGAAGACATTAGCACGATCTACACGGAATTCTCCCACTATATCTGCGTATTCGAATATTCTAATTCAACCATCTAGCCAAAACTTACACAATAGCTTAAGATCACAATTTCTATCGAAACCCTAAATATTCTCAGACAACGGTGGTTGCACCAACCGAGCTATCTACAAATGTGATCTACTCCCGTAGTCCACACCTCAGCTATACCTTGGTATCTGCTTTGTCTATTTTAATATAAATCGGTACAACCTCAAATGATAGGATTAGCGATTCCCATTCCCGACCACAATTTAATTAATCAAACAAAGGCGATTTGCCTACCAAATAGGGGTTCCACTATAGTTTGAGTACTCTTCCCTCAATAGTAGTAAAGACAACTAATCCACATATTAGAGCAAGAATTCTCTTTACCAATAAATATTCTAAAGTGAGCATATAGCAAGAATCAAAGAAATGACCAAATTTCCTACATCAATAAAAAATATGCATGATTACGATATGATTTTGTCATTTATTTATATAAAAATCATGACATTTCGATTCTTCAATTTTCATTGCTATTCACCTTGTCCTACTCGAACTAATGATGTCCATATGGCGATAACATGAATTAGCGATTCATCAAGCAAATTAATCATGGCATTCAATCTTCAACTCACAAAGCTCAAACGATTGATGCACTGGCAAGTACTTCGAAAATGATCAAAGGCACCAGCTAATTAGAAGCATCATACACAAATACATATATAGTCCAATGATCTTCAAAAGAACATGATAACATGGCATCAACGACAATTAATCCTAGCCAACATTGATAAACTTGGGAGCATGACATCGATTCTAGCATTTCAAAGCCTATCTCTCAACCTTGCACACATCACTCACTGTGATACCACAACCAAAACCTTCTAGGCATTTCATCGAACACCTAGCATGCACAGGAAACACCCAAGCTAGACTTACCTCAAAGCTCATCCATGGAGGAAGGAGGAGAGTCTTTGGCAAGAAGGAGTCTTTCTTCTTCTTTATTCGTGGTGGCTAGAAGCAACAGAGCGGCAAGACACAGGGCAAGCATCGGCGAGCCACCAGCGGATGGGAAAGGCCGGCCGGGAGTTCGGGAGGACATCGGCGAAGCGGCGCCCGGCGACAACGGCACTGGGCGGCTGTCTGGCAGGCGTCGGCCCGACAAGGAGAAGGGGCGACGCTAGGAGAAGTTAGGCGAGTCGGCAGGAAGAGATAACTTGGGGAAAAATATCTGGCCCAAAGAAATGACTGGCAGCCACACATCCAAATAGGAAGGAGATGAAGTTAGGGGGGAAAAGTAGGTGAGGAGGGGAAAAAATTCCCGAAAAACCCTTCCAAAACCTAAAACCCTGACCCAAACACTCCCAACAGGACCACTACCCCGAGATTTCTGTAATTGAATTTTTGAAATATACTAAAACTTGTTATTAATTTTTAATATTTTTATTTATGATGTATTTCTCCATAAAGAGGATGATATAAATATTTCAAGAGGAAATATTATAATATAGTTTTTATTAAATTCTAACACTGCCACTGTTGTTAGTCAAGGCTCATTAAATACCTTTCTTTTCACATTTTACGGTTTGATATGACTTTTAAAATTCATAATAGAGTCACTGGAGATGTCCTGAATTTTCAGTCAATGCATTTAATGAGCATCATGTCATCAATCCCGATGTCCTTTGGTCGCGGTTAATTGCATCTCCGCATTCGGGATCAAATTTTGTTGAAATTGGCGAAATTTGGATTTCGACCCCAGAGATTGTAGAAGTGGGCAAATTCAAAATTCAAAAAATTGAAAATGCTACATAATTTCAGAAATTTTGGGTTTTGAATCCAGTTTTGAAGTTTGAGCCCCGGATTTGGTCCAATAACCTATTAGAAAGTGATCTTCCATGAAAATTTGTTGAAAAACTAATTTTTTGAAAATTTTTAAAATTTGGGCAGAAATACTGTCAGATTTTGAAAAACTTTTACAAGCTTGATAATGATATCAAAAATTTATGGTACCATCACTAGTAGTTTGGGATCATACACAAAAATTTTCAAAATAATTTAACATCATTTGTTATCTTTCAAAAATCAAAAACATAATGGATATAATTGGGATAGTAAACTTGATAGATTTTTATAAATTTTCTCGAGTGTGATCATCATCTAAAAATTTTATGACAGATTAAGAATTTCCTCAGTACCATGCTATAAAATTTTCAAAAAAAGTTAAGCTTTATTTATTTGCTCAATAAAATCTATCAATGCAGTAAGCACTGAACTTAATTTGTTGTATTATATTTCAAAAATCAAACAGAGAAAGAACATAAATGGCACTGTGCCTTATCAGAATTTTATAAATTCACTGAAGCATGATCATCAATAAAAATTCTTATGAGATATTAACCATTGCCTTTTCACCCTTATGTAAAATTTTTAAAAAATTTAAACCTTTTTTATTGGTAAATTAAATCTATGTATTGATCATCGGCCTTTTAACAGGATAGTACCACAGTTCGAATTTTTAAAAATTCATGGCACTTTATAATCAAATTAAAATTTTATGAGAATATTATGGATGTGTCAGGACCATCCAGAAAAATTTTCAAAATTTTATAACCTCGTTTGTTTTAATTTTCATTCGGATGAAACTTGCCGCTCAGCGCTTAACCAAGACAGTACCAATGTTTGAATTTTTAAAAATTCCTAACATTTGATCATCATTTGAAATTTTTGCAGAAATATCATAAATATATCAGGAATCTCCAAAAAAAATTCAAAATGTTCTAACGTTGTTTGTACTATTTTTTATCCAGTTCAAACTTGCCGATCAACGTTTCATCGGGATGGTACGAATATTTGAATTTTTAAAAATACACAGAATAGATAATCACCTGAACATTTTACGAGAACATCTAAAATGTGTCATGAATCTACAAAAAATTTCTAAATTTTTGACATCGTTTGTACCAATTTGCAATCAATGCAATTTGGGCAAAACTTGGTAATTTCAGCGAAATTTCAGAAATTTCGGTGCCAAATGAACCAGATTTGAATTTTGCTTTTTAAATTTTGAATGAATTTCATCCAAAATTTATGAATTTTGCTAAAATTTTGGATTTCAGCCCACCCCGGTTTTTTCTCAAAAACGAAATTTTGACAATGGCACGATGGGTTAAGGTTTCAAAAACCGTTTTTGAAAAAATTGCTCAAGATTCGAAAACAACACAAACCGCTCGAAAATCGTCAGGAACCGAAGGGTTAAGAAATCAAAAATTTGGAAAAAAATGAAAACCGTGGGTTTTCACGAAAAATCACTCAGTTTTCATTGATAAACAACTGACCAAATGAATGTCAAATTTTTCAAAATTTTGAATTTTTTTTAATTATACTGGTTTATCAAACGGTTTTAGATCTCGAACTGTCACGGTAAGATCGAAAACTGTGGTTTTTGAGCGGTTTTTGTCATTTTTTAAACCGTGCGATAGCCCCCATTTATTTAATCTCATTTTGTCAACTTGCCAAGTGCCAACTGCCAAAATGAATAATTGATACACATGTGACATGGCCATGTGTTTCATGTTTCAAAGACACTGAATCAAAGCGCTAAAGTGGAGAGAAAAGCACCAAAACAAGTCTGCTTCGATGCTGCTCGCGGGCAGCTTTCATCGTACGATGTTTGAGCCACCCTGGGCCCCTGGCTAACACCGGAATCGGTCGACAAATTAATGGAGATGTGTGCAAGACTCTATTTGATGATGAAGTTCACCGTCATGTCATCAATCCCGATGTCCTTTGTCGCGGTTAATTGCGTCTCCGCATTCAGGGATCAAATGTTCGTCGAAATTTGGCGAAATTTTGGATTTCGGACCCCCCCGAGATTGTAGAAGCCGGGCAAATTCAAAAATTCAAAAAAAATTTGAAAACGCTACAGAAATTTCAGAAATTTTGGGTTTTGAATCTGGTTTTTGAAGTTTGAGCACCGGATTTGGTCCAATAACCTATTAGAAAGTGATCTTCCATGAAAATTTGTTGAAAAACTAATTTTTTGAGATTTTTTAAGATTTGGGCAGAAATACTGTCAGATTTTGAAAAACTTTTACAAACTTGATAATGATATGAAACATTTATGGTACCATCACTAGTAGTTTGGGATCATACACAAAAATTTTCAAAATAATTTAACATCATTTGTTATCTTTCAAAAATCAAAAACTGAATGGACATAATTGGGACAGTAAATTTGTTAGATTTTTATAAATTTTCTCGAGTGTGATTATCATCTAAACTTTTTATGACAGATTAAGAATTTCCTTAGTACCATGATATAAAAGTTTCAAAAAATTTAAGCTTCATTTATTTGCTCAATAAAATCTATCAATGCAGTAAGCACTGAACTTAATTTGTTACATTATATTTCAAAAATCAAACAGAGAAAGAATGTAAATGGCACTGTGCCTTATCATAATTTTATAAATTAAATGGAGCATGATCATGATTCAAAATTTTTATGAGATATTAACCATTGCCTTGTCACCCTTATGTAAAATTTTTAAAAAATTTAAACCTTTTTTATTGGTAAATTAAATCTATGTATTGATCATCGGCCTTTTAACAGGATAGAACCACTGTTCAAATTTTTAAAAATTCATGACACTTGATAATCATATAAAATTTTATGAGAATATTATGGATATGTCATGACCATCCAGAAAAATTTTCAAAATTTTATAACCTTGTTTGTTCTAATTTTCATTCGGATGAAACTTGCCGCTCAGCGCTTTACCAAGACAGTACCAATGTTTGAATTTTTCAAATTTTCTCACATTTGATCATCATTTGAAATTTTTTCAAAAATATCACAAATAATTCATGAATCTCCATAAAAAATTTCAAAATGTTCTAACATTGTTTGTACTATTTTTCATCCAGTTCAAACTTGCCGATCAACGTTTCATCGGGATAGTACCAATGCTTGAATTTTTCAAAAATACACATAACAGATAATCATCCAAAAATTTTATGAGATCATGTCCAATGTGTTAGGAACCTATAAAAAAAATTTTAAAATTTTTTGACATCGTTTAGACTAATTTTCAGTCAATGCAATTTGGGCGAAATTTCAGGTAATTTCGGCGAAATTTCAAAAATTTCGTTGCCAAATGAACCGGATTTGAATTTTCCTTTTTGAATTTTGAATGAATTTCATACGAAATTTTCGAATTTCACCGAAATTTCGAATTTCGGCCCACCTCGGTTTTTTCTCAAAAACGAAATTTTGACAGCGGCACGATGGGTTAAGGTTTCAAAAACCGTTTTTGAAAAAATTGCTCAAGATTCGAAAACTACATAAACCGCTCGAAAATCGTTAGGAACCGAAGTGTTAAGAAGTCAACAATTTTGGAAAAAAATGAAAACCGTGGGTTTTCACGAAAAATTACTCAGTTTTCACTGAAAAACAACTGACCAAATGAATGTTAAATTTTTCAAAATTTTGAATTTTTTTAATTATACCGGTTTATCAAACGGTTTTAGATCTTGAACTGTGACGCTAAGATCGAAAACTGTGGTTTTTGAGCGGTTTTCGTCGTTTTTTTAAACCGTGCGATAGCCCCCATTTATTTAATCTCACTTTGTCAACTTGCCATGTGCCAACTGCCAAAATGAATAATTGATAGACATGTGACATGGCCACGTGTTTCATGTTTCAAAGACACTGAATCAAAGCGCTAAAGTGGAGAGAAAGGCAACAAAACAAGTCTGCTTCGATGCTGCTCGCGGGCAGCTTTCATTGTATGATGTTGGGCCACCCTGGGCCCCTGGCTAACACCGGAATCGGTCGACAAATTAATGGAGATGTGTGCAAGACTCCAAATGTTTGATGATGAAGTTCACCGTCATGTCATCAATCCCGATGTCCTTTGGCGCGGTTAATAGTGTCTCCGCATTCAGGGATCAAATTTTCGTCGAAATTTCAGATTTCGGACCCCCCCCGAGATTGTTTCCGGGCAAATTCAAAAATTCAAAAAAAATTGAAAATGCTACAGTAATTTTGGAAATTTTGGAATCCAATTTTTGAAGATTGAGCACCGGATTTGGCCAGATTTGGTCCAATAACCTATTAGAAAGTGATCTTCCATGAAAATTTGTTGAAAAACTAATTTTTTTGAGATTTTTTAAAATTTGGGTAGAAATAATCTCAGATTTTGAAAAACTTTTACAAGCTTGATAATGATATGAAAAATTTATGGTACCATCACTAGTAGTTTGGGATCATACACAAAAATTTTCAAAATAATATAACATCATTTGTTATCTTTCAAAAATCAAAAACAGAATGGACATAATTGGGACAGTAAACTTGTTAGATTTTTATAAATTTTCTCGAGTGTGATCATCATCTAAACGTTTTATGACAGATTAAGAATTTCCTCAATACCATGTCATAAAATTTTCAAAAAATTTAATCTTTATTTGTTTGCTTAATAAAATCTATCAATGCAGTAAGCACTGAACTTAATTTGTTGTATTATATTTCAAAAATCAAACAGAGAAAGAACATAAATGGCACTGTGCCTTATCAGAATTTTATAAATTCACTGGAGCATGATCATGATTCAAAATTTTTATGAGATATTGACCATTTCTTTTTCACCCTTATGTAAAATGTTTAAAAAATTTAAACCTTTTTTATTGGTAAATTAAATCTATGTATTGATCATCGGCCTTTTAACATGATAGTACCACTGTTCGAATTTTTGAAAATTCATGACACTTGATAATCATATGAAAATTTTATGAGAACATTATGGATATTTCAGGACAATCCAAAAAAATTTTCAAAATTTTATAATCATATGAAAATTTTATTCTAATTTTCATTCAGATGAAACTTGCCGCTCAGCGCTTTACCAAAACAGCACCAATGTTTGAATTTTTAAAAATTCCTCACATTTCATCATCATTTGAAATATTTATACAAATATCATAAATATGTCAGGAATCTCCATAAAAAATTTCAAAATATTCTAACATTGTTTGTACTATTTTTCATCCGGTTCAAACTTGCCGATCAACGTTTCAACGGGATGGTACCAATATTTGAATTTTTTAAAAATCCATAGAACTGGTAATCACCTAAAAATTTTGGTGTCAGGAACCTACAAAAAAATTTTCAAAATTTTTTGACATCGTTTGAACCAATTTTCAGTCAATGCAATTTGGGCGAAATTTCAGAAATTTCGGTGCCAAATGAACCGGATTTGAATTTTGCTTTTTGAATTTTGAATGAATTTCATACGAAATTTCTGAATTTCGCCGAAATTTCAGATTTTGGCCCACCCCGGTTTTTTCTCAAAAACGAAATTTTGACAGCGGCACGATGGGTTAAGGTTTCAAAAACCGTTTTTGAAAAAATTGCTCAAAATTCAAAAACTACACAAACCGCTCGAAAATCGTCAGGAACTGAAGAGTTAAGAAATCAAAAATTTTGGAAAAAAATGAAAACCGTGGGTTTTCACGAAAAATCACTCAGTTTTCACTGAAAAACAACTGACCAAATGAATGTTAAATTTTTCAAAATTTTGAATTTTTTAATTATACCGGTTTATCAAACGGTTTTAGATCTCGAACTGTGATGGTAAGATCAAAAACTGTAGTTTTTAAGCGGTTTTCGTCGGTTTTTTAAACCGTGTGATAGCCCCCATTTATTTAATCTCACTTTGTCAACTTGCCAAGTGCCAACTGCCAAAATGAATAATTGATAGACATGAGACAAGGCCACGTGTTTTATGTTTCAAAGACACTGAATCAAAGCGCTAAAGTGGAGAGAAAGGCAACAAAACAAGCCTGCTTCGATGCTGCTCGTGGGCAGCTTTCATCGTACGATGTTTGAGCCACCCTGGACCCCTGGCTAACACCGGAATCGATCGACAAATTAATGGAGATGTGTGCAAGACTCCAAATGTTTGATGATGAAGTTCACCGTCACGTCATCGATCCCGATGTCCTTTGGCGCGGTTAATTGCGTCTCCGCATTCAGGGATCAAATTTTCATCGAAATTTCGGATTTCGGATCCCCACCCCCCGAGATTGTAGAAGTCGGCAAATTAAAAAAATTCAAAAAATTTGAAAATGCTACAAAATTTCAAAAATTTCAGGAAATTTCAGGTTTTGAATCCGGTTTTTGAAGTTTGAACACGGATTTGGCGGATTTGGTCCAATAACCTATTAGAAAGTGATCTTCCATGAAAATTTGTTGAAAAACTAATTTTTTGAGATTTTTAAAATTTGGTAAAATCATGATTTTGAAAAAATTTAACATGTGATTTTGAAAAACATTTTACAAGCTTGAGAATAATATGAAAAATTTATGGTACCATCACTTGTAGTTTGGGATCATACATAAAATTTTTCAAAATAATTTAACATTATTTGTTATCTTTAAAAAATCAAAAATAGAATGGACATAATTGGGACAGTAATCTTGTTAGATTTTTATAAATTTTTTTGTGTGTGTTCATCATCTAAAATTTTTATGACAGATTAAGAATTTCCTCAGTACCATGCTATAAAATTTTCAAAAAATTAAGCTTTATTTGTTTGCTCAATAAAATTTTCACAAGTTTTAGTTTTGAAATGATTTTTCAAAAATAGACCAAATAGATACCACTTAAATTATTTCAAAGGGAACTAAGTGGATGCCACTTGAAAGTAGTCCAAATAACTTTCAAATGATTTGAATTTTTGCAAAAATATACTTTGGGATCATAAGAAACTTTTCCAAAAATAATATTTGAAGAAGAAAGTTCCATTCAAAAGATATCCCAAAAACAATTTTGAAAAATCTGAACTTTTAGAACAGACTTGCCAGAGCTAGTACTACTGCAAACATATGGCCGGTAGTACCGGTCCCCGGTGCTACCGCCCTACAGGGGCAGTGCTACTGGTTCTAACAGCTTGAAATGCAAACTCTTTGCAACTTTTTGCAAAATAATTCAAATAAAGTCCAAATAATTTGAAAATTTCTAGAAATGAACTTTGAACTATTTTGAAAGTTTTAAAAAAGTAATTTGCTTAAAATGATTTTTCTTTCAAAAGATATGGCGGTTTGCGCTTTGAGGCATAAACGGAAATAGATTTTTCATAAAAAAGCCTCAAAATGCAACTCAATTTGGATTTCATGCAATTTTAATTTTCATGTATTAGAATGGTTTAGCAAGATGGTTTCTAGCCAAGATTTATAATGAAATCCAATTTGAAAGCCAAGATTTGAGTAATATGCTTAAATAGGCTATTTTGGTTCTAGTCAAAGCCTTTTGGGCCAAATTTGATTTCAACATAGGATTTTCATTTTGAAAGCTTGTAAAACATTTGAAATACATAATAGAATACTTTTAACAAAGCTTTTCACAATTTTGGGCCTTTTAAACAAGAATTTTGACTTTTGACCAAATGAGTCCCATTTAGAGAGCAAATAGAAAAGCAAAGCCAAAATCCATCACAAAATTTAAATGAAGCAAAGGATAAGATATAGAGGTTTGAATTTTATGTACGAGTCTAAAACACCATTTTGAACCAAGATTCTACACAAGATCTGGTCCAAGAGGAGAAACTCACTAAGTGCAATAATATGACCATTATGGGTCAAAATCAAGTATCCTTTTCTAGGTTGGTGTTTTGAAAATCTTTTGAACACAAGTATTGTCAAGAATGACTAACACTAGGTTTTTCATTTTGGAATTATCTTCAAAAACATTTTACATTTAATTTTATGAAAGTTATAAGTTTAAAACCAAAACAAGATACTAATAACTATCTTTTGGAGTAAAAAATCTTTTTCTTTGTAAAATAGTTTTTTGCAAAGCCAAAACCTTTGAAAAACATTTCGAAAGCATTTATATATATTTTGCAAATAGTTTTTCACAAGAAAACTAACAGTATATAAAATTTTGATTTTTGGCTAAATGGCTTGATTTTAAACAAATATATTAGCACTTATATAAATATGGGCACATGTAGAGATGTAATATACATGATTATGTTTGGCACTCCCCCTTAATGTACCACTACCCCAGACTTACTCAAGATTTCAATCAATACAACTAATAAGCATGAGCAAGAACATGAACAAGCAATTTAAATTGATTTTCATGATAATGCATTATAACCTACACAAGGCTATAGGCTATAAGAATCAATTTGAATACTTGTTACCCGAGATGGCATTGGCTCGTGACTAAAAGTGATCATCCTTATGCTTGGCTCCATTTTGCAATTGATGAAGTCTTCATTCTTTTGAAGAAGCCAAACGTCCAATGCATCTCCAAATGTCTATAAATCTTTTAGGCACTTTTTGGTACCCAATTTTTGTTGGGTCCAAGAATGTTAGTCACAAGAGATTTAGAAACCCAAATAGTCCTAACATTAATAGTCTTAGGTGAACTAGCATGATTAGTAATGGTTTTACGATTGTTATTACTCCTAAGAGATTTATTGGTATTGAATTGAGGAGGCTTAGGAGTTTTAACACTTTTAGCAAATCTATTCCTAGTTTGATCCTTTTTAAGCACATAATAGTCATTATATTGAGGACGCTTAGAGGATCTAGCATTTCTAGAAAATTGTCGGGGACTGAGAAATCTCTAACAGGTCAATGCATAGTCAACGGGGCCCCTAGCTCGGGGTTGAGCCGCAAAGTCTCCGACTATGACCTAGGCTGTGCGGTTCCCGCACGACCTCGAGCTTGGGGGGCAAGGATTCAACTCCCGCACGACCTTGACCTTGGGGCAAGGATTCAACCCCACTCGGAGAAGTTTATCCCGGGTTCCAGGACGTGCGTTTACTCGACAATTACCAAGCCCTTGAATGCCGAAGTTAAGCCAGACGTGGGCGTCAGATCCGGGACGGTTACAACCCACCTTCAGTGCGCATCACGCCACCGATCCGGGAATCTCTCGGTCGTTTCTGGTAACGGCTAGAGAGGTATAAAACCCCTTGAGGCGAATACACTGAGGGAGGGCAAGCAGCTCAAGAAACAAAGCAGTAGACATCACAAACATAGAATTCACCAAGAGCTCAAGCTAGAGAGCAAACACCTGTACTTGAACATAGTAAAATTCCTCGCCTCAGGGCAAGACTGGAGTAGAGCTTTTACCTTCACAGGGGCTCGAACTAGTATAATTATCTGTGTCCTGCTCTTTTTTCCCTTTCCCCGACCAACGAATTAGCGAACCTATTCCTTTGGTGAGTGGAGCTCGTTTGGGTCCCTCATTCACTCTAACCCTATTACTCATTTGCGGTCAGGCGATCCCAATCGTCGACAGCTGGCGCCCCTGTGGGGCTCGAAAGCTTCGCTCATTTGGAGGAACAACGTCAAGATCTCAGAAGCATGGCACGCTCCAATGAAGGACGTTCGGTGAGTTCAGGCTCGGGCATAGTCCCCGAGCGTGATGACTCCACGTCCCTGTTTTCGCCCTCACCGCCACTGCACGAGCAATTTGTCCTCATGGCAAATAGCCATGGCATGAGCACGGAGCGGATGATCGCGACCCAAAGACCCCTGAGGATGGTCGCCGGATGGTTCAGGTTGCCATCAACCAAGCCATAACTGCCCTCCGGCGAGAGGATCAAGAGAAGGTTGGAACCTCGTCCGGGCGTCCCAGGCTTCCCCGCTCGGGCGAGCGCCTCCGTGCCATTGCCCGAGTTATGACTGATCCCGATCGAGTGAAGTCGGAACTTTTTGGTCAAGCTCTCGCTGATGAGCTCGATAGGGCTGCGACCGAGGCCATACCTCCACAGCACCAAAATCAGCACTCTGGGTCCCGCTCCCTAAGAAGTGACGACAACTCCTCTCGCCGACGTCGGCGCCTTCATCGATCACCTTCCCATCAACCGTCCCGGGATCTGTCCCGAACCCCTCCGCGTCGCCGCCCCTTGGACACGACCCCGATTGGTGTTCGGCATCAGCAGAGCTACAGCAGCTCTCCTTCTAGCAGCAGCGTGTCTAGAAGTCTTTCCCCAGACATCCCACCAAAGCGCCGCAGGGTTTATGATCGCCTGCGATATCTTCCGGGTGATGCTCGCGCTCATCGTCACGACCAACACGGTCGTAGGTCCGGCCACCGAGGTAACCACAACTCCGAGTCCAGCAGTGGCGACCATCTTCCTCGACATGCTCCTGTTCGGCTTATGGCTGTTCGGCCTACTCTGACGACCTTCATCGGGTACGCTGGCCGGCCCGATTCAAGCCTGCATTGATACAACGGTTCGACGGGACAAAGAACCCCGACGAGTTTCTGTCGATCTATTCGACGCCATTTTGGCGACCGGTGGAGACAAGGCTGTAATGGCCAATTACCTCCTGACTGTGCTGGATGGCGCCGCTCGTCTTGGGCTCTTCAACTAGAATCCCGATTCCTTCCGGTCGTGGCGCCAGATTGAGAATGCCCTCCGCTCCAACTTCAAAAGTTGTTACGAGTGGCCAGGAAGGGAGAAGGACCAGGATCGTGTTATCCAGGGCAAGGGCGAGCCACTCCGCTACTTCGTGCGATAATTCTTCCTCATGAGCAACTTAATACCGAGTGTCTCTGACGAAGCGGTGATTAAAGCCTTCAAGTTTGGTGTCCGTGATCGGCGCCTCACCGAAGACCTAGAGATCACGACGAGGCTCAGCATCAACAAGCTGTTTCATATGGCAGAGAGGTACGCGGATGCAGACGACGCGGTCCGCTGGAAACACGACTATGACCAAGGTAAGCTTGGTCTAAAGCCGGGAGAGGCCGGTCCGACCAACTCAAAAGCGCCGACCCGGGTCCGACCGCCAAGAAGCGGAAGAGGGATCGCAAGAATGGCGGCGGTCGACCACGAGTGTCTGTCGTGGCGAACAGCCAGCGTGAGGTGATGGAGGTGTGGGAACCAGACCAGGAAGAGCCCCGACCTCGTCGAGGCCGGCCATGACCTCAACAGGCACCGCATCGATGCCAGCAGGGGAATCGCCGACCTGGGCCCCAACGAGCCGACGCTCGATCGTAGGATGCTGGAGGGCACCCCAGGTTTGATGAAGCAAAGTTCTATTTGTTCCACAGGGCTCCAGGCCACGACCTGCGTGGCTGTAGGACTTGGCAGAGCAAGCTGGATGCCTTTTATGATGGGCGTGGTGAGATGCCCACACTTCTGAAGGAAGGCGAACAACCCGATAGGGTTAATGCCGGGGCAGACCTCGAAGACCTCGACCTATAATTTCAGCATGGCGACCGCCGAATTGATGTCATCTTCGACGGCTCATCAACGTACCAAACCCGATGTGAGCTCAAGGCTGCTGCGCACACCATTTATCAGGCCACCGCCGAGAGGTCCGTCGATCAGCCCTACAAGTGGGCATGAGCCACGATCACTTTTTCATGGGAAGACGCTCCCCAAGGTATGTCCAAAGACTAGAAGACTGCCCTGGTTGTGACCCCGACCATTAGCAACACTATGGTCGGGCGTGTCATGATCGACGGGGGTAGTTATCTCAACTTACTCTTGGCCAGTGCGCTCGACCGGATGCAGATTCCCCGGTCGAAGGTCAAAGACATCGCAGTTCCATTCTTCGGGATCGTTCCTGGAAGCTCAACAACCCCACTCGGACAGGTGGTCTTGCCCGTCATCTTCGGTGCCTCGGACAACTTCCGCACCAAGTTAATCACCTTCGAGGTGGTCGAAGGAGATCTCCCTTGCAACGCCATCCTCGGACGCCCAGCTTTGGTCAAGTTTATGGTAGCGAACCACTACGGCCATCGTTGCATGAAGCTTCCAGGGCCCAATGGCATCATAACGGTGTGGGGTGATCTCAAGGTGGCGCACGGGTGCGAGAACAAGGCCTTGGCTCTCGTCGGCATGCTGCCTTAGCGAGGTCCCGAGGCGACCACGAAGGTTGCCTACCAAAAGGCGATCATCTAGCCTAGCGGGGCGACGAAGGCTGTGCCGCTCGAAGAAGGCGACTTGACCAGGTGTATTCACATCTTGGCCGAGCTAAGTTCCAAATAGGAACTCGAGCTCGTCACCTTCCTCCGCGCCAACAAGTGCATATTTGCTTGGGAACCGGCAGACATGCCGGGTGTCCCGAGGGAGGTGGTCGAGCACAGATTGCAAGTGTGGCCCGACTGTCGGCCCGTACGCTAGAAGCTGCGTCGCTTCTCTCCTGAGAAGGTTGCTATAATCAGGGAGAACCTCGACAAATTAATGAAGGCCGGCTTCATTCGCGAGATCGATTACTCCGAGTGGTTGGCCAACCCGGTCATCGTGTAGAAGAAAGGTGGGAAGTGGAGGATGTGTGTCGACCACACATGATTGAATTCGGCGTGCACGAAGGATAACTTCCCTCTTCCACGCATTGACCAGATCGTCGACTCCACTGCGAATGCCAAGATGCTAATTTTTTTAGATGCTTACTCTGGATATCACTAGATCAAGCTGGCGGTCGGCGACGAAAGCAATACGTCATTCATCATGCCATTCGGCACATATTGTTACACGACTATGTCATTCGGTCTCCGCAAGATGGGCACGACATTCCAGCGCCTGATGACCAAGACGTTTGACCCTCAAATCGGCCGCAACCTCGAGATCTATGTAGACGACATCATCGTCACGAGTTCCTCCGAAGACAATCACGTTCAAGACCTTGAAGAGAACTTTGCCAACCTGAACAAGCATAGAATTAAGCTTAATCCCGAGAAATGTGTATTTGGCGCTGCTTCAGGAAAGGTGCTCGGCTACATGATCGGGGGCTCGGGGGTTGGTCCAAACCCGGAGAAGATCGAGGCAGGTGCAATGTCTCACCGGCTGCATGGCCGCCCTCAGCCGGTTCATCTCGAGACTCGGTGAGCGTGGATTGCCGTTCTTCAAGGCCTTGCATAAGCAAGGAAATTTTGAGTGGACGCTTGAGACACAGAAATCCTTTGACGAGCTAAAGGTATACCTTTCAAGTCCGCCTTTGCTCATGACACTATAGCCAGGCGAGAAATTGTTTCTCTACCTTGTGGCCTCCACTCAAGTTGTCAGCACTGTCTTGGTGGCCGAGCGGGATTCACGGCAGCACCCGATCTACTACGTCAGCGAAGTTCTTCACGGTCCGAAGGAGCGCTACCCTCAGGTCCAGAAGTTACTATACACCCTCCTCTTGGCTTCGCGCAAGCTCCGGCACTACTTCCAGGCACACTCTGTGGTCGTCCCGAGCAACTTCTTGCTCGGAGAGATCCTAAGGAATCAAGAGGTTGGAGGTCGTATCGCCAAATGGGCCATGGAGCTGGCTGTGTTTGACGTCCAGTTTGTGGCGCGCACGGCCATGAAGTCGCAGGTGCTTGCCGATTTCATGGCTGAGCAAACATCACAGCCGGCGCCCGAGATCGAGGTCGAGGAGGAGAAACCCTGGGTCATGTACTTTGATGGCTCGAGATCCTTCAAGCGCTCGGGGGCTGGAATCCTTATTCTCACCCCGCGAGGCGACAAATTGAGGTATGTGGTTCATTTCGGATTTCCAGCAACCAATAATGCAGCAGAATACGAAGCTCTCTTGGCGGGACTTCAAGCTTGCAAGGCACTGGGCGTGCGTCGGTTGATCGTCAAGGGAGACTCCCAGCTCGCCGAGGTGCATAAGATGGAGAAATGGTTCCAAAATCTGGAAGTCAAACATGTTCCCAGGAAGGACAACGCCAGCACCGATTTCCTCTCCAAGCTCAGGTCATCCGACGATGAAATTCCTCCGAACGTCACCCTGGAGACCTTGGCGGCGCCTTCAATTTTCGACCAAGAGGTCTCAGTCGCCCTCATTGAAGGTATTCCCTCATGGGCTGAACCAATCCACAACTTTCTAGCACAAGGTGAACTTCCGTCCGACCCCGCTGAGAGGAGCAGGATCAAGCGTCGAGCGAGTTCATACAAGCTCGTAGATGGTAGACTTTATCATCGGAGTGTCTCTGGAGTCCTGACAAAATGCGTCACCATGGAGGAAGGTAAGTACCTGTTAAATGACATCCACTCGGGCCTCTGTGGAGCGCATTCTTCTTTCAGGATGATAGTCGGTAAGGCCTTCCGCATGGGGTTCTATTGGCCAACGGCGCTTCAGGATGCTCGTAACATCGTCCGCGCCTGTCGAGCCTGCCAATTCCATGCTCGAAAGTCGCATCAACCTGCCTATGCTCTCTAGACCATCCCGCTCGCGTGGCCCTTCTCGACGTGGGGGCTGGATATTCTCGGCCCTTTCCCTCAAGCGGTTGGTGGGAAGAAGTTTTTGTTCATCGCCATCGACACTTTTACCAAGTGGATCGAGGTCGAACCTGTTTCGACCATTACAGCTCAAGCGGCTATCAAGTTTTTCCGCTTGTTCGTGGTTACTAGGTATGGAGTTCCATGCAGAATTATTACTGATAATGGAACACAGTTTACTAGTGAACTGTTTCAGGAATATTGTGAGGACATTGGCACCAAAGTATGTTACATTTCGGTAAGCCATCCGCAAAGAAATGGAGCAGTAGAACGCGCCAACGGACAGATCGTTCAAGGCGTCAAGAAAAGAGTGTCAGATGAGCTCAAACAACACGGCAAGACCTGGGTGGATGAACTTCCCACCGTCTTATGGTCTATTCGTACTACGGTCAGCCGAGCAACAAGGTCCACACCCTTCCGGCTTGTATTTGGTACCGAAGCCGTCCTGCCTCTAGAGGTCACGCTGGGCTCTGTTAGGATCAGCTTGGTCGACTAAGTCGACTTTGAGCAAGAACGGTCTCTTGACCTTACCCTGGCAGAAGAAGTAAGATGCCGTACACTGCTACGATCAGCGCATTACCTGCAAGCTCTTCGCAGGCATGCGTCTCGGTCGGTACGACCTAGGGAGCTTCTTGTTGTGGACCTAGCCCTAAGACGGATTTAGGCTCATCCAACACCAACAAGTTATCCCCACGGTGGGAGGGCTCCTATAGAGTTGTTTCAACATGTCACACGGGGGCTTACCGACTAGCGATGCCCGATGGCAGAGAGCTCTCGAACTCGTGGAACATTGACCAACTTCGTAAATTCTATGTGTAACACCTTTGTCTCAAACTTTAATAAAGTTTATTATCCACTTGCTATGTTGGTCCTTGTGTTCTTTCTTTCTTCCTTTCATATCTCATACTGGGCTTAAGTATGTGATTTTTTTTGAATCCGACCTACTTATAGGTGCATTGGTTCTAGACCCAAATGTTGCGAGCTTGAAATTCACCCCCAGGGGTCGAGCTACTTGTAAGCCGAATCTCTTCGCATCCCAGCTCCTCCTACGCCAGGGTTCAAACCAAGTTCCGCATTTGGGACCGTCGAGCAAGCACGAGTCGCGGTCGAGATTTGAAGATCTAATATAAAAAAGATCTTAATACTTTCAGGGCTAAGTCTCTTCTCATACGCCTGTGTTGTGCTTAGCAGTTTCCCCTGTGGACTTTTTCTAGACCTTGCAAGTTGTAGTTTTGCAGGTCATAGTTTTGCAGGTTTCTAAACTTGCACCCAAGGCCAGCATTGCTCGACCTTGGTCACAACGGGGGCTAGACGAAGGTACACTACCTCAAAAAAGGCTAAGTACGTGACAAAAGAATAAAAAGGGAAGCAAACAGAGACGCAAGCTCATTTTGTCAAAATAACTTTGTTTCATTAATCTTTTATCTTACAAACTTCTATTTACAAGTCGTCAAGTCTAACCCTAACTACAAGTCGGCCATGTCGTGGGCGAGTTTTTCTTGCTCAAGTTCGGCGACCTTAGCCCTTAAGGTCGACAGCTCGCTTTGGAGACGAAGGGCTTTGTCTCCGGAGTGGGCGGCGCGGCTTCGCTCATCCTGGAGTTGGCTAGGGCGCTCTTCGCCGCCCTGGTCGCTCACCCCAGTTTCTCCTCGAGCTCAGTGACCTTAGCCTCGAGCTCTCTGGAGGCCTTTAGCGGGACGGCTGCTTGGTCCACGACTGCCTTCTTCATCTACTCCACCTTAGCTCGTTCGGCTTCAAGCACTTTGGCCAACTATGCGCGCTCCCCTTCCACGGCCTTTAGCGCATGGTTGCGCTCGGTGTTTATGGTCTGCTCGAGCTTGGACACATGGGTGGCCTCGAGCGTCTTTATTGTTTGGCGGAGGGCTGCAAGCTCGGTGGAGTGAGCCGCTGTCTTACGTATAGCTTCCTCCTGCTCGATCCCTAGGGCCTCTTCGAGCTGGAGCCGGTGCCTCTCTCGCTCCTCCACCATGTCGAACAGGATCTTCATGGCATCGGAATGCGTCTGAAGACCCTGCAGCCCTTGAGCGACGAGGTCGACGGCCTGCGAAAGTTCAAAGGGAACCCTATCTAGTTAAAAAGTCTCGAACGAAGAGTTAATAGGATCAGAAGAAAGTTTCATACCTTGTTAAGCCGATCCTCGAAGATTGCACGGTGAGGGCAAGCGGACCTATTGCTCGATGCCTCGAGCGCAACATCGCCCTCTGTCGCGGCTGAAGTGTTTGGGCATAGATCTCCTGGCGCTCGGCAGCGGTCCCATCTCGGGCTTCTTCCGCCAGGGGGCCCAACTTGCCTCCGAGCTCGGCTCCGCCCCCAGATTGGCCCCAACCTCTATGGTCGGAGCATCTTTAGCTCCCTCTCCCGCGAAGGCCTTGGCTCGATCCTCCGCGCTAGCCCTAGCCAAACCACGGTTGATAGTCGGGACACCACACAGGCATAGCTTGAGTAGCCTCGGCTGCAGTGGCTGAGGCATCCTGGGCATCATCCTCTGCAGTAGCCTTGGCTGAGCTGACATCAGCTTCAATGGCCATGGTGTCATCAGCATCGTCTTCGTTGGCCGTGGGTGAAGCTCGTCCTCGACCGGGTCATCAAGCCCTTGCTCAGACTCACCGACCATGACCCAACTTTGTGGCCCTGTGGGGGCGCGATTCTGGCCTGCGTGCCGGCAGGGCACCAACTCGTAGGAGGCTTCTTTCTCCTCCTCGGACTCGGACTCGCCCTGGACAACAGCCATTGTCAAGATGGGCAAAGGTTGAGCTCGAGCACTCAAAGTCTACGACAAGGAAAAACTACTAAGCTAAAGGCAAAGGGGGACCGTGAGATTGAAGGGATGATGGCGTACCTGAGTCAATAGCCTCGCCAGGGGGCTGGCGAGGACCTCGGTGCCCTGAGGGTGAGGAGGCATTCCTCCATCGGGTGCCTCAAGATGGAGACCTCGGGCCCGCGGTGACTCTGGGTCGCCCATATCAGAGGACTTGGGCACTGTGGTCGGGGCCCTTGGGTCGACTGAGGACTCGAAACCCTGGCGGCGGTCGCAGCTCTTTGCTGCTGCAAAAAGAAAGATATGTTAGAGAGCGAAGAGGCATGAGCAAGAACTTGGGGTCTCGACCATGGGAAAACTTACCGTTGCATGGTCGCCCCATTCGAGGTGTTGTTTCTTCGGACCCCTGCCGCCTGCTTCGTCTGGGGGTGGCCTCGTGCCCACCTTCTTGCCCTTGTTCGTCCCGAGCAACGGCAGCATCCTCTTCGCCGTCCGAAACAACTCTTCGTTGTCCTGAAGGCACGTCTAAAAGATCAAGGAAAGCCCTAAGCATTCATGAGCTAAGTCCTCATTCAAGGTAACTTACCTCGGCGCTCCGGCGCAACATGTTCTTCGGGATGGGGTCATCGATGGTGTAGTCGTGCGCTGCCTTCTCGAACATCTCGTCATCCTAGCCGCAATCCAAGATTCCTTCGGCGCTACTAGAAGGGAAAGGTCGTCAAAGAAATCCAAAGATCAACCTGGAGCAAACTTCAGAGTAGGAAGGCTTACCAGATGTTCCTTCGCGAGTAAGGTCATCGCAGCCTTTGATCTCATAGAACGGGTGCACCCTCTTTCGCAGAGGGAACACCCGGCCCCGCAAGAAGTCGTTGGCGATGGCCTACCTGGTGAGGCCGCGCGTAGCGCAAATATGGATGGCGGCGATGGCCTCTTGGTCGATCTCCAGGTCGTCCGCCTTCGGGGTCTGCCTCTTGCCGGTGATGGGGGTTCCGTCGTACGCCAGCGCGCCGTCTTCGCCCCTCTTCAGGTAGAACCACCGCTTGGTCCACGGACCAAGGGAGTCCCGAGCACGGATTTGGGGGAAGGACCAAGGGAGTCCTGTCCGCAGCCGGAAGTAGAAGCATCCAACCATGGGGTCCTTCCCTGTGCGGAACAAGGAAAAGAAGCAAAATAAAAGAGAGGGGTGGGAACGATCCCAAGGAACCTCTCGCACAAATGGGAAAAGATGGAAAGGAGGAGGATAGAATTTGGCACCAGATTGATGAGTTCTATCTCGCATTGGGTGAGAACTGATGCCACGAAGTCACTCTCCGGTGTCCGTAGGTCAAGAGCATGTAGTGCTCAGTGCTTACAAGCTCGTCATCTCGTGGCTGTGGCTCGGTCTCTCCGCCCGGCAACCACCACGTCGTCACCAGGTCCAACAACCCTAGGCCTTCAAGCTCCTTCATCCTCGTCGCTGATAGAGAACTCTTTCCGAGCTTGGCCATGGTGGTCGTTTGATGTTTGGTCGAAAGAAGAAGAGAGGCTCGAGTAGAAGGTTGGAAGACAAAAACTAAAGGAGGTTAGGAGTTTTTCAAGGTCGCTGTTGGCTCGGGTTTTATAAGCCCTGTTAGTTGCCAGCTGGAAGTTGAGGCATCTCAAAAGGCGTGCCGGTGGCGATTCGGTAGGCGTAATTAAGGATTGAGCGACGGGATCGAGGTGTTACAAGCAGTTCCGCTGCTCGATCATGTCTGTACCAAGATTTTGAAGTCCAAGGGGTGCCAGGTGTAACGATACTGGAGCCCTTTCGTCGATCTCCGCCCGACCTCGACCTTGAGCTCAGGGCGACCAGAAGACTGTCCCCTTTGTCCATATCGTGAGGCTCAATGTCGTCCCAAGTGCCTGACACGACCTTGAGCCTCGGGGGCTAGCTGTCGGGGACTGAGAAATCTCTAACAGGTCAATGCATAGTCAACGGGGCCCCTAGCTCGGGGTTGAGCCACAAAGTCTCCGACCACGACCTAGGCTGCACGGTTCCCGCACGACCTCGAGCTTGGGGGCAAGGTTCAACCCCTGCTTGGGGAAGTTTATCCTGGGTTTCAGGACGTGCGTTTACTCGACAGTTACCAAGCCATTGAATGCCGGAGTTAAGTCAGACGTGGGCATCAGATCCAGGACAGTTACAACCCACTTTCAATGCGCATCACGCCACCGATCCGGGAATCTCTCCCAGTCGTTTTTGGTAACGGCTGGGAGAGCTATAAAACCCCTTGAGGCGAATACACTGAGGAGGGCAAGCAACTCAAGAAACAAAGCAGTAGACATCACAAACATAGAATTCACCAAGAGCTCAAGCTAGAGAGCAAACACCTGTACTCGAACATAGTAAAATTCCTCACCTCAAGGCAAGATTGGAGTAGAACTTTTACCTTCACAGGGGCTCGAACCAGTATAATTCTTTGTGTCCTGCTCTTTTTTCCCTTTCCCCGACCAACGAAGTAGCGAACCTATTCCTTCGGTGAGTGGAGCTCGTTTGGGTCCCTCATTCACTCTAACCCTATTACTCATTTGGGGTCAGGCGATCCCGATCATCGACACAAATGTTTTGCTATCATTATTTTTCCTAAGCACATGATTTACGTGATTTTTCATAATCTTAGGAAATCTAGCATTTTGAGTAAACACATTTCTAGATTTATTTTTCCTAAGCAAATGAATATCATTATTTTGCATAGACTTAGGAGAATTTACAAATTTGGCAAACACATTGCTATTTTTGTCCTTCCTAAGCAAATAATGATCATTGACAATATAGACTTAGGAGTGATACCTTTGGGACAATCCTTACCGAAATGTCCATTTTCCCGGCAATTGAAGCACGTCACGCTATTTAGCCCTCTCTTGACCTTCTTGACTTGCTCCTTACCCGTTTGCCTCATGGTTGATGCTTGTGGCTTGATATCCACTTTGTTGGGGCACACGGAGACGAGGTGTCCCTTCTTGTTGCAAGTGAAGCACTTGATAGTCTTCGTGTTTCTTGCATTGTGCCTCATCTTGTTAGTCTCTCTCTTAGAGATGTAGCCGAGTCCTCGCTTATCTTGAGATGCCCTTGGCTTGCTCAAGATCTAGTCGAGGATGGCTTTACCCTTTATGCACCTCTTCAAGTCATTTTCTAATTTAATAACTTGGGCCTTGAGCTCTTTATTTTCCTCTACAATGTTAGTCTCATATTGCATAGAGGAAGTACTAGCATTTAAACTAGAGCAACAAGGCATATCAATTAAATCCTCACATGAGGTGGACATGTCAATTTTTTATGAAACATTAGGATTGACATTTAAGCAAGACATTTCATCAATTAAATCGCATGAAATTCCTATATCCACCTTAGGTTTAAAATTTTCTTTGAGAAGGAAGGATTCATGATTTTCTTTAAGCATGTTATAATTATTTTGAAGTGAGTCATGTTCAAGCTTCAAAATCTTATATTTGGCTTTCTCCTTCCCAAGAAATTCATTGAGCTCCTCTAGCAAATCCATAAGATCATCATAAGAGGGCTTACCTTCGTCATCACATACCTCATTCTTACCTTTCGCCATGAAGCAATGGATTCACAATGGAAGTGAATCTTCATTGTCGCCTAAGGCGGAGGTGGAGGTTTCTTCATCACTTGAGGTAGAAGTGGAGGTTTCTTCTACCGATGTCCAATCCTCAATGCAACTCTCAATTGTTGATGTAGATGATTCAAATAATTCTTGAAGCTTGATTCACATTTCATGGCCGCTCTTGAGATTGCAAATTGAATTAAAGACATCTACGCTCACAAAACTAAATAAAGCATTAGTAGCTTGAGCATCGAGATGTAGGCATTTCTCTTCTCCTTTAGTTGGAGTAACTTCATTTAATCGAAGAGAAAAGCCCACATCTACGGTCCACCATATTTGGGGGCTCATGGATTTAAAATGAGAAATCATAAATATTTTCCATAAAACATAATTTGAGCCATCAAAAATATGTGAATCGGTGTAATGCACTAATTCGCTAGTCGCCATCCTTTACTCTCTACGGTTAAGTCTAATTAAATGAGAGAACAAGCTCGATACCACTTGTAAGATCGAGGATACTGACTAGAGGGGGTGAATAGGCGGCTTTTAAAAATTACTTATAAAAATCTCTACAACACAATTCACCCCTAATTGCCCTTATGCCAAAACCTTAACAAATAATAATGCGGAAGTGATAAACTAAGGTTTTGACAATTAAAGCATAAATCAACTAGACTTACTATGTGCACTAACTAATTATGTCTCAAACAATAAATTGCAATCCTAAAGATAAGCAAGCAATTTAATTCTAGGAATGTAAATTGCAACAAGGTAAATAAAGAATTGCAAACATACACAAGGAGACACAATACTTTTTACCGTAGTGTTCGGAGACTTGCGGTCTCCCCTAATCCACGTTGAGACTAGCCTAAACCACTTTGAACCGGCTCCACGAATTGAGCACCCGCCTTGATTCCACTAGTGGTTGCTCTTTCCCACTGGGTAGGCGAGCACCGATCGTCACAACTTGCCGGGCTTCTCACAATCTTCGTCGAGAAGCTCACCACGCACGATGCCTCCACGCCGTCTAGATGTCGGCAAACACCAAAAGTAACAAGCCAAGTCTTCCCGCTTGAACTTCACCTAGTGCAACACATGCACTCTGGTGACCTACTAAGTGCAACACATGCACTAGGATCATCCTCAAGTGCAACACATGCACAAGAAGCTCTCAACCCACTTTCTAATTATAACACATGCAATTAGAGCTTATTCTTAACTCAAAAACCAATTGGAAGAGTGCAACGCATACAACCAACTCCCACAAACTCTCCCCAAAGTCAACAAACACAAATGCCAGCCCTTGGCATTCTTTGATAGCCCCCCAACAACAAAAACTAGCCGTTGGGGGTCAAATTGGGCAAAACATAGTAAATTCGGTGCTACCACCCTACTAGGCCCGGTAGCACCGGCTTACAGGCCAACGGCTAGAAAACTAGCGTTGTCAGTGAGAAGCCAGAGCACCGCCAATCGGGAGCGGTGCTAACGCCGGCGAAGCATACGCCATCGGCCCAGAGCACCGGATCAAGTGACCACAAAACACCCTATTATCGAATTTTCACATCGGAGAAACAACCGGTGCTATCGCTCATCCGGTAGCACTGGGCTACCATGGGCGGTAGCACCGGACTGCCACACTGCCCAAAACACACCCCTCTGGAAATATCACACCGGGGTCTGGCCGGTGCTACCGCTCGCCCGGTACACCGGACCACCATGGGTGGTGCCACTGCTCTGCGGTAGTATCGGCCCTAAACACGATAGCACCAGCCCTGAGATGCAAAAACACCCCCTCTGGAAATTCCACACCGGCCAGACGGGCGGTAGCACTGGACCACTGGTGCTACCAGCCCCACAAGGGCGGTAGGACCGGCCTTTAAGGACAGAACCTGATTTTTCACAAAAATCTTTTCTTCTTCGAATCAAACACCAATAATAATTTATTCTTTGAGCAATGTGATGATCAACACATGATCAGGCAATTTGCAAAACACATTTGCTAGCCTACTTCACATTCTCCAAAGAATCATATTAAGCACAACTTATTTGCAAAACACATTCGTAATTAACCCAAGAATCTATGCGATCAACCCTCTAACCATGTAAGGATCAACACATGACCCCGACACTTTGCAAAACACATTTGCAAATGCCAACACATGCTCTAGGATAGAAACACATAGCTTCTAAGCTCATTTGCAAAGCACGTCTGCAAATAACAAATCCAATCGCTTAAAAGCAAATCTTGAGCCATGAGATGATCAACACATGATCCCAATCATATTGCAAAACACATTTGCAAATGCTTATCTCATGCTCCAAGATAAGAAGCATAAACATCAACCTTTTGCAAAAACACATTTTGCAAACTCCAAAACACAAACCAAGCTTGTCCTTGTGATGATCAACACATGATCCAATCACAAGCTAAAACATCAAAGCATGAGCTCTCTATTTGCTACACATGCAAATCTCTAGCACCATGCAACCAATCTTTTAAACCAAATTACATGAACTATCTCCATTTTGCAACACATGCAAATCCACAGCTCCATAGAAAACCAAATCGATTAAGATTCAAATAAAATGCAAACATGAACTACTTTATTTGCAACACATGCAAATGCTTAGCTCATGCAAAAAAAAATAAAACAAGAGAGTGAGCTAGAGTGAACTGGATCGAGTTCATCAACACATGATGAAGCTCAAGCTAAAAGACTTAACTCCTCTTAATAGTACGGCACCTAACTAGCAATCCGGTCTCCCATCCAAACACTGAGACCGGTAAAAGACTAGGAATGCATCCTCAGCCCTAGCTAGTTATACCTTTGACTCTTATGATCCACTTAGAGCTTTTATGATTTCCAATTATCTTCTCTCCCGGATCAAATCTTCTTCCTCTTGTTCATCAACATGTGATGAATCTTTTTTAGCCCTTCTATTCACTTCGGGATCATTTCTTGAAGCTCATCAACACATGATGACTTCTCGTTCCAGATACATCATTATCTTGGACTCAACCTACCTCACAACTCATAAAAAAAGGTTAGTCTAACAAACACGGTTGTCTCAATCATCACTTACACTCCATTAACACATAATGGATGTCTCTAAGATTGATTGAGCACAACCTAAATTAATTTGAATGATTAAATGATGTCTTGAGTACTTTGATGTAACTAATGCTTCATTATACTCAAGAATTTTTCACTTGTTTTTAATCAACAAAGAGACACCATCAACACATAATGAAATGTTCTTTGATTGATTGAAAGACAACCGAACTCAATTTAAATTTCATTTAAATTGACATGAGTATATATTAACTACACAAGTTTCATATACTCAATTTGATGGAATGTAATGATCCAAATATTATATGAAGTGGTGAAAAGGGATCAATACAATTTAAACCATCAACTATAGAATAAACTCCATTAAGTATGTGCATATAAATAATTGAACTTCGAATCAATATGCACATAATCAATCTTAGATAGTATTTGAGTTTATCCCATATAAACATGAGTATACTACAACTACACAAGTTATATATATACTCACAAGGCTATTTCAAAGTCTTGATCCTATAAGTTATTTGGCAAGAGAACATGGATCAATACAAATGAAACACCAAGTTAAATTATGAACTCCCCTTAGATGTGTGCATTCATGTGTATATGCATTTAGAAACATAATGCACATATTCGACTAAATCGATAGAAAAGTTCATCCTTTAACTTAAAACCTAAGTATGCAATAAGATAATAGAAATGAATACAAATGCATACCTTGGGTTTTCCATTTTCTATCCAAATTTGAAACTAATAAGAATGAATCTCAATGAACATGTTAGTCTCATAATGATTAGATTTGTCATTAAATAATGATTAAACATTAATATTAAATCAATCGCCAAAACTAATGGAGCTTGAATTTACACCGAGGAGGGGGAGTGCAAGCCGAGGAAGACGCTGCCGGGGCGGGGGAGCGCCAGCGCCGGTTGTGGCTCTCGGATTTGGGAGGAGCGCCGGCCGCCAGGCGCCAGCCAAGGGAGTGGCCGTCTGCCGCCGCCCGTCCCGTTTTCAACCCTAAGTCTGAGGAGGCAGGGGGCAAGGTTCTCGTTCACTCGTTCAGCCTGGGAGGTCTGGAGGTGGGAGCTGGGCCGCTGGGGGCATGGGCAATCGGGCCAATAGGCTGGTGACTTGGTGAGTGACCCTAAATCCGGATATCCAAATAATGAATTATTCGATATCTGGTTTCGCCCATATTTTTCAGATAGCGTACGCTCTGAATCTGATCCGATATTTGTTTTTAAATATCTAGATCCGGATCCGAATCCAACCCGATATCTGATTTCCTTCCCGGATCCGGTTTTAAATGGATCCGCCCGAATCGGGCGGAAACTATCTGCCCTATTTTCAACCCTAGATCTTACAAGTAGTATATATAATCACCCCTTCGATGGCTCGATTGCTTTCTCGTTGCTCCGTGTATGGTTCTTCAAGATCGACTCGTGCGAGGGTGATTCTATCATATGGGGACGATGATAGCTCACGGCCTGCTTCGACCAAGTGCCTCCCCACAGGTAACGCGTTTATTAATTCTTTGTATTTTCCTCAGTTGCTATACACGCGAATTAAATCTTGGAAGGCTCTAACTTTTGTATTAAAGGTTGGATCAAATTTGATCTTTGGCCTAAAAATATATCTATAAAGTGTGTACCTTTTACGAGCACTTGTTTGCACTGAGATTTGTGCTCCCTTCACTCCCTCATCTCCTTTCCTCCGACCCTTCTCTCTCTCTCGACTCGCCTCGGCACGTGGCTAAGTTGCCGCTTCCCTTTAGAAACCCCGTTGTACCATTGCTGCCGAAAACCTGCTAAGGCACCATTGGAGTCAAAATATAGAGGGAGAGAGATAGCCAGAGCCAAAAGAGACAGGAAGGTATTAATTGAGGATACACTGTAATATAAAAGGTCATTACAAACGGTTATATAGAGAGAGATAACTAGATCCAAAAGAGACAGGGAGGTATTGAGAATACACTACTATATAAAATGTTATCATAAATGGTTCAAAAATATTATCACAGATGATTTTCTAAATTATTTATAATTATATTTCAGTGATAATAATAATACATCATAGATAATTTTCAAACCATCCGTATGTTTTAATATGATATCACATATGGTTCCTAATAGGAACCAGCTGCGATACCTGATTTAGCTCAATCACGTTTCAAATGATATCTTATTCACTCACGTGCCTCCTTGGAACAGCATATCAGAGTAATTAATGCAGGATGACTTATTCGAGGATGGTGACAACATTGATCGGTGACTAATGCTCTAAGAGCTAGGATTTTCACACACAGTGAAGATAAAAAAATCTTGGTTGCCCAAATTAGCATGATGAAAAGGAACAAAAATGTGAAGTAACCTTTAGATTTTTAGCATGCCGTACAAGTTGTGGAGAGAGGCATGAAAGAAGTCATTTTAGAAGGCATGATCTGCTAATGTAAAGCTTCGATAATGCATACAGATTGAATCGCAAAATCGCATAAAAAATGTTGAATGGTTAAAACTAGTCATACTAAAAATGTTGAATGGTAAAAACTAGTCATACTACTAGCATTGGCAGCATAGTAATACCAGCGATAGACATAATTACCTGACCAGCAGGCCTTGACAAAGCTGGGTAGACTGATGTTCCAGCAATCAAACCAGAATCTAAAAGAATATCTTTAATAGTGCCGCTAATTCCAAGAAGAACAGGAGTTTTAGCTGCAAACAGCGATCCACTTGCACATGTTGAGAGAAGACGGATTAAGCTCTGAAATAGTGTCCAATCTAAACTTAGCAGATAATGCTATTATCATTCTGAGAGCGTCTCAAAGGGAAATTGATCTACAGATTGATTCCATGTTTCTGGCTTTCTGCTGTCAATAACCTACACAGAACCAACACATTAACATCATTTTTTTTCAATGAAACAGTAAATTAGCAATATTTGTTGGTTTAGCTGGAAAATGAGCAAAGTTTTGAAAATCTGAAAATCAACAAGACTTGTAATATAAATTTGCGTGTGCTTAACTTGGATATACCAACTTGTTCTCGAATATTCTCGTATATTTCTCACAACAGAAGCAGAAAATCAGGAGAGGTCAGAAGGTTTTTCTTATTTGCAAACAAGTAACTTGAGCAGAAAATCCTAAATCATTGGAAATAATCAAATAATGGGGTGAGCCGAAAAGGACAAGCTAGTGAGAACAATCTCGATACCGACCATGAACCTTTGTTGGCAGAGTAGGACATGGTAGCATGCATTGAGCATGATGCCAGCAGGTAACAGCCCTTGTTCATTACATGCACTTTCGTCTTCATACTGGACAACTTTCAAATTGTCATATGCAATAGCCCTGCACTCTTCCACTAGACCTTGAAATGTGCAGAGAAAAATATTGATTTCTCAAGAAGTTAAAACATCTGAAGATTAAAATTTATGTGCAGGGATCGTGCCTGTATGGTCATATAGGTGTGCTTCTTTGTCATCTTTTTTTTTTTTTGAATTTTGGTCAGAAGCTTTGACATTCAGTATAGAAAGAGAACAACAGTCGGGCAGCAGACGCAAACACACGCACACCCCCACACACACGCACACCCCCAATAATAAGTATGAAAGCCGAAATTTGTGCATGATATCCCGCCAATAATGAGAATTGCAATATAATCACATTTTTGTTGGCACTGGAACAGCCGTTAGGGTAAAAAGTAATTCTTCCTTACGCCCACTGAGAACAGTTCTCATTTGAATCTGCCATATAAAGAAACTGATTTTGCCATTGAACTTCTCAATGTCAAATTTAGTAGATGATCGACATGGTGGAAAATAAAATTGCAGATCAAAGAATATACGGCAGATTCAATTTGAAAAGGAAGAAATAGAACTTCTTGATACTCAAGCAAAGAAGAAATAGAACTTCTTTTTTTCCCTTTGACTCGGTCAGACTCACAGTACTTTGTCCTTGTATTCACGGGCGCAATGACCTCTGGAGATAAAGCTGAGCAACTTTTGCCGTATTCACGAGACAAATGACGGACGGATGATGTAACCAGAAGCAGAATTCAAGGTCAAGACTTGTCACCTCAAAGATAGAGCGATCGTCTAGCGGCTGGGCACCCTTTCTCGTTTTTTGTATATCCTCCGAACTCCCGTGTAACCCGGCTTCCCTGTGCCTATAAAGGGAGAAGCGGGACCCCAAGGGAGGGGGTTCGAACACGCATCCAAGCCATCGCAGTAGAAAGGGAATTCCCTCGGGCTGTCCGAGTTGTAACCAAGCGCAATCCTCTGCGCCCCCCATCAATACAATACCACCTCACGAACTGGACGTAGGGACATTCAGCCCGAACCAGTATATACCTTGGGCTCCTGTAGTCTAACCATTCAAGGAAGCGGGAGCGCATGGCCCCGAGACTTACAAATTTACTTGCCGGTTTACGAAACACCGACAGTTGGCGCGCCAGGTAGGGGCCTCGCGCATTGTCATCCCCGGATCCCCGCCGTCTTCCTTGATGGCCTCCTCCACCTGCAACGCCGCGTCGATATTGAAATTTGGATTAACCGGCTCCCTCGACTTCATCGCCACACATGAGAGCTTCGCGCTCGTCCGTCGGTCTTCGAGACCGAGCCCCGGAGCTGACTCACTTCGCCCGCATTTTCGGCAACCTTCGGCTCGAGGCCACTGTGTGGGCCTCGGGCAGATGGCACGCCACCTCGGCGGTGGCGCAGCGAACTTTCAGCGTGGACAGGGGTTCTACCCTCTGTTCACTCACGTTTCATGGCGATGGCCGGCCACGCGTCGGCCTCCATTCACGAAATACTGGAAGACTTCTCCAGCAGCGACTCCAGCTCTGATGCAGAGCAGTTCCCAGCCGAAATGTGCCCCCGTGAGTGCAATATGGCCGGTACGGGCGACCCTCCGGCCGTGACAGGTCCAAGCCATGACTCCTTCTCCGTGGCGGGGGAGATCGCCAGACCAAAGACGTTGAGGACTCTTACTCTCACCCCACTGGCCCCTGGCAACAACACGGGGACCAAAGGTCGGTGAGGGTGAAAGCTGGGCAGTACCAGCCGCCCACCTCGCCACCGCAAGTGGTGGCGGACTTCATGGCGAGCCCATCAGGTACATCAACGGCTGATGGAAGGGCCGGAGGCCGTTTCGTACTTCTCCCTTCTAGCTCAGAACATCGCTGCGGCTGCAGTTTTGCTCATGGCATCCCGAACCGGCCGAGCGGGGCCAAGGCTTACGAGAACCTCCGGGTTGGTGGAGCATCTGTTGTCGGACATATGCCGCCCCAGGCTCGCCTCAGCCAAGCGCCCTCTCAGGCGGTCAAAGCCGGGTTCACCAAAACCCGGCCAAGGCAACGGCCAGAAGACAGATCGGCCCGAGCCAGTACACCCGGCTCGCCAGCGCCTCGGCCCAAAACCACGATTACCGCGACACCTCGATGCAAGAAAAGGCCGGCGGACCTTGATGGCCGATGGCCGCAAGTCGCCGGCAATGGCCGGAGAGCGATCGTAGCCACCACCGACGGTCCCGGGCGCATGGCGTTCCGCGAGCATCCGCAATGCCAACTTTCTGCCGGTTCCGGCACCGTCAACTGTCGCCAAATACACGGGGCCACGAACCGATTATGCAGCTTGAGGACTACCGGCTTGCTGCCCGCGGGCGGGCCGTGGATGACCTATTCATCATCAATACCTTCCGATTTATCTGGCGGACTCGGCTCGGCTCGCTCGAGTACCGCCACCGACTCCATCGCAAACCGGATCGACTCGAGAAACATCTTCGTCGGCAACTTCCGGGGCACATACAAACGCCTGAAACTCACGGAGATCTGGCGCAGCGGCGGCACCGGGAGACGCTTCGGGATTATATCTGGCGCTTCTCCCCGGCAATGCAACAAGCTCCCGACATCGATGACGCCGGCGTCGTCGAGCATTCATCTCTGACACCACGTGCAAGGCTTTGGTGCACAAGTTGGGCTGCATCAAGCCCAAGACCACCAAAGGCTGCTGGGCGTCGCCACCAACCACGCCTCTGGCGAGGCGGTGGGGGCCATCTTCGACAAAGGAAGGCCAAGCAAGATCCGGGCGCGGTGCTAGCGTCGCCCACCGCTCCGACAAGCGGAGGCGGAAGGAAAGCAGTCGCGAAGACCCCGAAGTCGCTGCTGCGGATCGCATACTGTCAGCGACCCTCGACAAATTGCCGACCGCCGAAGAAGCGATGGAGGCCAGTGCACGCACCCAGGTACCCCATCAAACACAAGTACAAGGATTGTGAGACCCTAAAGCGCTTCCTTTCCGGAAACCCCACGCGGAATAAAGGGAAGAAGCAGGATCCGGCACCAGATGCCGGGGCCAAAGAGGCGGACGCCGAGTTCCCGGAGCCTGACGGCTGCCTCATGATCTTCGGCGGGCCAGCGAGCTACGCTGACAAACGCCAGCTTAAGCTCGCGTTTCGTGAGGTGCATGCCGTGGCGCCTGCCACGCCTAAATTCCTCCGGTGGTCGGAATCCCCGATCACCTTTGATCGTCCGACCACCCGACCACGTTCGCGGCGAAGGTACCGCCGGTCGTGCGCGCCTGTTGTGGGGCAGCGCTGTCGAGGGTGCTTATGGCGGCGGCAAGAGCATCAACATCTTATGCGTTGATACTCTCGGCGCAATGGCGATCCTCGCGCATCTCCGACTAAGCAAAGGCGCCTTCCATGGCGTCATCGGCCGCGAGCCTATCGCTCCGCGCGATCGACCTGCCCGTCACCTTCGAGGCGGATAACTTCGCGCGAAACCCTCGTCTTGAGGTTGTAGGGTTTCGAGCTCCTACCACGCCATCATGGGGAGGCCGTGCTCATAAGTTTATGGCGATCCCCAACTACACCTACCTCATCTTTGAAGATGTCGGGGCGAGGAGTCATCCTTGTAGCGCGTCCTTTCAGTCGCCTACAAGCTATGGCCTTGCGATTTGCGAGCTCGCGTCGACGCTCATCGCGTCCGCCGAGCTCGAAACCCTCCGCAAGGAAACCCCTGAGTCCGGCAAGTCGGGACCGGGCTCCTTTAAGTCCGCCGAGGATATCAAGGCGGTCGCGGTCAATTCCGAGGATCCGACCAAGACCGTGCGGGTTGGGGCCACGCTCCCCGCCAAATAGGAAGCCGCGCTCGTCGACTTCCTCCGCTCCAATCGGGATGTCTTCGCATGGAAGCCCTCCGACATGCCAGGCATCCCCCGGGAAGTCACCGAGCACTCCTTGAACATCCGACCTGGCTCGAGGCCGGTCGCTCAGCGCTTCGCCCGCTTCGGCAGCGAAGCGCCAAGATCATAGAAATCGCCAAACTCTTGGCGCGGGGTTTGTGAAAGAAGTCGCCACCGGTGGCTTGCCAACCTGTCCTTGTAAAAAAAGTCCGGACAATGGAGAATGTCGTTGACTACACAAGCTGAACAAGGCCTGTCCCAGGACCCTTTTCCATTGCCCGTGTCGACGGTCGCCGACTCGGGCGGGATCACGAATCCTGTCATTTTACGGATGCCTACTCGAGCTATCACCAGATAGCAATGAAGGAGTCCGACCAGCTCGCTACCTCCTTCATCACCCCGTTCGGCTCGTTTTGTTACGTAACGATGCCTTTTGGGTTAAAGAACGCGGGCGCTACATACCAGCGATGTATGCAAGTGTGTTTCGACGCCCAAATTGGCCGTAACATCGAGGTGTATGTCGACGACCTCGTCGTCAAAACCAAGAGGGCCGACGACCTGGTGGCCGACCTCGAAAAACTTTCTTGAACCTTGGCGGTTTCGCATAAGACTCAACCGAGAAGTGTGTCTTGGGTCGAAAGGAAAGCTCGGTTTCATTGTTTTGGCGGGATTGAGGCCAATCACGAAAAAGATCTCGGCGATCTTAAAGATGGGTCAATCACCGACCTAAAGGGGTCGAAGTTGGCCGGGTGCCTCGCGACCTTGAGCAGCCGTATCTCGCCTCGGTGTAGCGGGATGTCGCTCTACAAGCTGCTCAAAAATCCGACCAATTCGCTTTGGACCCAAGAAGCGCGAGAGGCCCTCGGCGGTGAAGACTTTCGACCTCACCTCCGGTCTGAGTCGCCCGACGCCAGACGAGTCGCTCCTCCAGTACATCACGAACGACCCAGTCGTCGTGGCGGCTTTTCGTCGTGGAAGCGGCGGAAGAAGGTCGTGCGCTCAAGATCCGGTGGCGGTCTACTTCATCGGTGAAGTGCTTTACGAGTCTAAAACTTCGGTACCCCAGTGCAAAAGCTACTTTATCACGGTCCTCATTGCAAAGCGGAAGTTGGTCCATTATTTCCCGCAGCATCCGTCCTCGTGGTGACATCCTCGCCACTCGGCGAATCGTCCTGAACCATGACGCATCGGGGAGGATAGCCAAGTGGGCTCTTGAGCTCAACAGCCACGAGATATCCTACGTCCCCTGGGCGGCGATCAAGTCGCAGGTTTTGGCAGATTTCATCGCCGAGTGGACCGAGGCCCAGGTGCCTCCCATACTTGAGGACCCTGAGTACTGGACGATGTACTTCGACGGATCTTACACGAAGAACGGAGCCGGAGCTGGGGTCGTCATCATCTCCCCACTCGGGAGCAAGCTCCAGTACGTCATCCGACTACTTTTCGACGCCACCAACAACGTCGCGGAATATGAGGCCCTCGTCAGCGGTCTCCGGATCGCTGCCGACCTCGGCGCGCGCCGGCTTTATGTCCGTGGCGATTCCAAGCTGGTCGTCGACCAGGTCATGAAGGCAACGGAGCCCCGCGACCCACGCATGGCGGCTTACTGCCGCGAAGTCCGCAAGCTCGAAGAAAGGTTCAAGGGCTTCGAGCTCCATCACAGTTACCGACGCCACAACGGCGAGGCCGACTACCTCGCTAACCTCGCATCTAGCAAAGGGCCGGTCCCATCCGGGATTTTCATGCTTGATCTTCACCAGCCCTCTGTCCGGCTGGACCAAACGGCCGAGCAGGAAGACACCTCGCCGGGCGCCGCCGCCTGCCGTCGGCGATCGGGCCGGGCGTCGTCCGAAGTCGGATCGGACCGTCTTTGTCGGTGGACTCGGCGGAGGAAACTCTTCATCGACCTACTAACGGACGGATCCTCCCGCCGATCCGGCCGAGGCAACCGCCTCGCTTCGGCGGGCTAAGTCGTTTAATCTGATCGAAGGAGACCTCTACAAGCAAAGCCCTTAGGAATCCTGCAGTCGTTCCCGATCGCGGAAGGAGCCGCTTTCGACATCCACGGTGGAATTTGCGGCCATCACGCCACCCCACGATCCCTCGTGGGGAAGGCCTTCCGGCAAGGGTTCTATTGGCCAACGGCCATGGCTGACGCCCAGCAAATCGTTCGCACCTGCGAAGGATGTCAATTCTTCGCCCGAAAAACTCACTTGCCCGTGCAAGCCCTCCAAACGATCCCCATCACCTGGCCATTCGCAGTCTGGGGACTTGACCTGGTCGGGCCCTTCAAAAAGGCTCCCGGAGGTTTCACCCACCTCCTCGTTGCGGTGGACAAATTCACCAAGTGGATCGAAGCTAAACCAGTTGCCACCATATCATCGGTGCAGGCAGCCAATTTCTTCCTCGACATTGTTCATCGATTCGGGGTCCCGAACTCCATCATCACCGACAATGGGACACAGTTCACAGGGAAGGAATTCCTTGAGTTTTGTGACGATTTCCATATCCGCGTTGATTGGGCAGCCGTGGCTCATCCGCGAACCAACGGCCAAGTCGAGCGAGCAAACGGTATGATTCTCCAGGGGCTCAAGCCCAGGATTTTCAGCCGATTGAAGAAGTTCGCGGGACGATGGGCGGCCGAGCTACCCTCCGTCCTCTGGAGCCTGCGCACCACCCCGAGCCGATCAACCGGGTTCACGCCATTCTTCCTTGTATTCGGCGCCGAGGCGGTGTTGCCAACCGACTTGGAGTACGGCGCCCCAAGACTCCAAGCCTTCGATGAGGCACGGGGGCTCGAAGCACAACAAGATGCGGTCGACCAACTCGATGAGGCACGCAACGTGGTTGTCCTACGGTCGGCCAAGTACCAGCAGGCACTCCGCCGCTACCACAGCCGCCAGGTTCGAAGCCGCTCCTTCAACGTTGGCGACCTGGTCCTGCGCCAGGTCCAGTCCAACGTAGGCAAGCACAAGCTTCCCCCCCCCATGGGAAGGTCCCTTCACCATCATGGAGGTGCTCCGCCCCGGCACCTACCGACTTAAGGATGCCGCGGGCAATATCGTCCCAAACGCCTGGAACATCGAGAAGCTCAGGCAATTCTACACCTAAAAGCTTTTCGCCTCCCTCGCGTCCCTCACAACCCTCCGAGCTCGGGCCGCGCTTGGCTCGCTCGGAGGGCATGTGCCTCATGCGGATCTGAGACTCGGCGTGCCGATCGGCCTCAGATCCCTCCCAAGTAGTGATCTCCTCAACCTAAGTGCTGGCCACACAAAACCGGCGGTTTCGGTTAGCTCTGATCAAGTAAGCGCTCAAGAAGGGGAAGGAGAACCTGCGTAGGGCGACCAAGTAGTCGGTCGAAAGGGCCATCCATGGCCAAGCTCCCTGTGTCGTTACCTCAAAGTGTCACGCTTTCGGGACCGGCCTTTCGAGTAGCCGGTCGTCGACGACATGAGCTTCGACACGAGAGAAATGTACCGATTAAGACACGGAGTAAAAATTGCTTTCCTGAAGCATTCTTTCTCTTACATCATTCAGAAACATACAGACGCGTAACGGACCCTTACGACCTACCTTACATGATCGTCGACTAAAGCTAAAAGGCTAAACAGATCAAAAGCACATTCTTTGTGCAAAGAGGCATCACGGCGGGCGCCGTCTTGGATAAGGAGGACATCGCCACTCGATGTATCTAACACTCGAGAACCAAGCGGACCACGCCGCCATAGCATAGCGTGGCTCTGCCTGCTGGCGCAACAGGTCGCTTCGAGTTGCTTCACCGACAAGCGACACCACGGCGGGCACCGCATGAAGGCAGCACCAGTGCACAGGCTGCCCCATCCACAGGAGCTCTGGATGCTCCAAAGAAGCACCTCGCAGCGACCCCCAGGACGGTGTACCCACGGCGGAGGCTGGTTCCGACGCCGGCGCTGCAGGGCGCCTAAAGGGGGGTTCCCGAGTCAAAGGAGGGGCCGGTTGGGCCAACACCCTCCTCCCTGTCGGCCTCGTCATCCGAGTCCTCCAGGCGCACTCGCCTCGCCACCATCTCCGCCGCGCCCCACCCGGCCTTCGCGCTGGGCAGAGTCCTCTTCGATCCTGGCGGCAGTCGCCGCCCGCGTCAAAGGCGTCGCTGGCCGGGCGCAAAGCGAGCACATACTCTGCCACCACCAAGGCAACCCTCCGCCCCTCGCGAGCGGAGCGCTCCCGTAGGGCAAGAGGCAGGTACGCCAGAGACCCGGCCATTCAGGCGAGGCACGAGGCGTCTTCTTTGAGTGGTGCGTTCAATGACTCGTCAAATGCATCCCGAGGCCTCACGCTCCTGCCCATGCTTTCGTATCACGGACGAAGCACGGAAAGGAGAACCTCGTGCTCCTCCCGCATCCGGACAATCTCGCTTTTTGCCCGAACGCAGCGTAGTCGCCTCCGGCCTTTCGGCAGCCTCGGGCGCGCCATGCGCCTCCATCCCGAAGCGGCGGAGGTACCGACGATCGTCACCGCAACGCCGGTGACCTCTGTGGTCTCCCTCCCATTCGAAGAAGAGGGCGACGGCGTCGTACCCGGCTGCCAATCGGAGCTGCAAATACAAAGGCATCACCATTAGATGCGAAGGTACAAGCTTATGCCACCATAAAATTATTAAAACTTCGCCGTGGCGGTTTCAAATAAAGCTCGGCGAAAGGCAAAGACGCTCGCTCCCGCCATGCGACATGGGCGTCCGGCGTCCACGCGGGGCCTCTTGGGGCCGCCACCCCGTGAGTCTCCCTCCGACAACCACCCGTTGGCCCCCTCACCATCCTCACCACCGCTCGCCATCCTGTCCGCTCAAACCTCCCCGCTAGACAAGCAAACCGAAGGAAGGATGGAGGAGAGCGTACACGAGTACCAGGTAAAATGCTACTTCGCCTCCAAACCCCTATTTATAGGCGGAGGCGGTCTTGTCCGAACAGCAAGCGCCTTGTCCGACGCCAAGGCGTCCGTCCATCTCGCGGCTCGATCACGGAAGGCCATCATGGCGCATTAAAAAACCCGCGTCGCGGTGGCGGCGGCAGGGACGGACGGAGGCGAAAGGACATAAATCGCGCACGAGCAGCTATGCGGCGGCGCTGTCCCGCCCACGGCAGCCGTCCGTGCTATGAGCCGCCTCGACCACGAGCCACCGGTCGTCCGGCGGCGCGGCCCGAACCTAGTGCCACCTGCTCCGGCCCGTTTGGCCTAGAGGCTGAGGTAACCATTTTCTTGACACCGCTTGCATTCCCTTAGAACCTCGGGGTTCCATACCAACCGCACCATGCTCCCCGCAAACGCGTGGAGGCCTGTGCTTCATGCGTACTTAGTGGGAATAGCGACCCGATTGATCGTTGTTTTCTCGCATGGTAAACCACCTCGACCCAAAGCGCCCGGACCTACGCTACGGTTGCTAAGTGGCGCTTCGCGGGGATAGGGCATTTCCGTGTGAAACAAACAACGACCTCCCGGCAATGCTCTCCTCCTGCTCAAGTGCGTGCGAATGCGCTACAAGCCCGCTAAGGGGCGAACGCTCCGCCAGCTGTTGGCTCTGTCCGGTTCAGCTCCCTTCGATCCAGGCACTATGACTTACGCCTCAGCGGCAACGGCCACGAAATAGTGTCCTGCGAATAAGGGGGTACCGACGCTCCACGAACCATAGCTGGTCGGAGTATTCCGCTCCCTCGTGCGTACGCACCAGCTCGTGCCTCCGCATCCGCGGTTGCCTTGTATCTTCATCTACGTATCGGCACTCCGACCTACGTTCGAGGGGCCCCGGCGACCCCGAGGATGGCGGCTGTCCGAGTAAGTGCGTGTTACGGAAGAGAATACAAGCATCACAATCCAGATTATCAAACACACCAACAGCAAATTATCCCGGAATGCAAGCAGTTCCTTCAAAGCAAAAACAAGAAAAGAAAGATCTGCATCGCGCGCGGGATCACCCGACAAAGTAAATGCGTCGTCGTCATCATCATAAATCGCCATCGAGGCTGCTGACCTCGGGAACTGCGGCGACCACCCTAAACTGCCACGCCTCCGTCGCCGCATGCGCTTCGCCGCGCATCTCGTGGGGATCGCCCACGATCGGCGGCTGTGCGCTCTGCGTCGAAGGTGGCGTCACGACTGGCGTGCTGACTAACGCGTACTCCATAGCGTCAACGCAACCTTGCCCTCGCGGGCGTGCGCTCCGCGCAAAGCGGGGAGGTCCTCGAGGCCGGCTGCCGGGTAAGCCAAGCGTCTTTTCCGCCCGGCGTTCGAGGCTCATGCGGTTTACCGAGCCGCCAGGCTCCGCGTATGCTCTCAAGCGCGCGGAGCATGCCCGAAGGCTCCGGCGCATGTCGCGTCGCGCTCCGCATCACATCCGCCGCGGCAGCGTTCTCGGCGAGACCGCCACCTCGCCGCCTCCTCCGAAGCCGCCCGGCCTTTCCTCGGTGACAATGGCTCGGCGCCGCTGCGCTGCGCCCCCTCGAGTGCCTTCGCGACTCCTTCTCAACAACACGGACCAGCGCCCAAATGCGCGCCGTACCTCTGTCGCGGGAAGACCCGAGCGGCGCATGCGCGAGCGACAACCGCCGTCTCGTCGTCGCCCGGTGGCGGAAGCAAACGAACGAAGCGGCTGGAAGGAAATAAGAAATCCGCATCGGCAGAAGCGGGATCAAAAGCGACTAACGCCCGGTAGCGGACCCTTACCTCGATTGAGGGTTCCCAATCACGAAAAAACCAAGCGAAAACCGTGACCTTCATCTTAAATCGCCCGACCGAGATCTGCCGTAGCGGGACTTCTTAGGAACCGAGCCATGCGGTTCGCCTCCGCCACTCGCTATCCCGGCCCTCCGATCATCACCGCCGCCGGACATTTCTCGCTGAGTCAGGAAATTGGAGCAAAAAGACGAAGGGAATGGCGCGCGTCTCTGACCAAGCGTGGTCGTTGTCGCCTCCCTCAACCTATTTATATGGTAGGCGAAACAGAAGGAGGCGGACAGCGTCGGACGGCGCGACAGCGGCGCATTAACTCTGTGGCGGGCGGTAGCGGCAGGACCCGCCACTTCCTCCTCCGCATTAAATCTGAGAGGACTGGCGGGAGCACCGCTCCCAACAAAGGCGCACCAGATGCCTTCGCTTCAAGCATCCGACCCGCCACGATCGCACCAGGCGTAGCAAAGGCCGAACCACCGACTGAAGAAAATCGAAACACAGCTAAGACAATCCTTCCTAAAAGCTTGTTTGTTCCTTCTCCCGACCTCAAGTCTTTGCTTGTGGCGTGACACATCGGCCCCCACGCACCACTCGGGGGCTACAACACCTCACGCCCGCACGGACGGATGGCCTGACCAGCCACTCGGTTTTCTCTGACGGCAACCCTACTGATCTAAGCGTTACGGCCTACGCCTCAGTGGCTATGGTCGCTAAGTAGCGCTTTGTGAAAGAAGGAAAATGCCCAAGTAACGGGAACTATGGTGGTCGAGGAGCGTTCGAGGCCCGCGCGAGCATCAAGCAAAACATCCCAGTCCTAAAACGGCTATTTACGCCTCCTCCGAACACCATGAATAGCGCGCCGACTTATGCTTGGGTGACCTCTGTGGTTTTCTAAAGCTACAATCGTAAAGCGCCTATCGCGAGGACGTAAATCAGCAAAATATCGGATTCGAGGGCCGATCCGACCGGCCCAAGCAAACTCCAAACCAACGTTCAACAAATTCCTACACCAACAAAAGCCTAACCAGCTAATCCTCTCCCTCATCCCGATGGAGGATATCCTGCGGCGATATCCGGCCGGCGATCGTTGCGGCGTACGGGTCAATCCGAGTCCTCAGCTCTTCGACCTGCTCGTCGGTTTGATCTGCAGCGACCCCAGTGCTGATGGCCTCGAAGTCAACGTCGTCATAATGGGAGGCGACGAGGACTAGCGCTGAGGTAACCCCAAGCTCGGCTCCTCGCTCACGGCGCTCGGCGTCTTTCGATACGCGAACAGTAGCAGCAGCAGAAACTCGGGCTGGGCCACAGCGGCTCCAAGCACTGGCGGCGAACCTCTGGCGGCATCACGAAGGGCGTCGGCTCGGCGATGCGCCTGAGACAAGTCGTCCTCCGCCAACTTCTTCTCCGCGGCGCTACATCACGCGGCAAAGTGCCCGTCACGTGCCTCCTCGGCCAATTCTGCGCTTCGCGGCATCGTCAAGTCTCTTCGCAACTCTGCGAGGCGGCTGTATGGCGTCGAAGCATACTAGACAATCTCGACGGCAAGATCTTGAGGCGAATCGGGTGGCTTCTGCGTCGGTAAAGCCTCCAAGCGTTGGAGATCCTCTTGACCTTGGCTCGGGCCCCCTTCGTGCTCGGCGCTCCTCCTCTCGAGAATCAAGCTCCTCCGGACTGGTCACGTTCGATGCAGGCGGGACATTCCGAACAACGCGACTCCCTCGCGGCAGCATGGCATCCCTCACCTTTGTTGGCCTCCGTCAGAAGGGACTCGAGTTTCCGCTGCATCTCCGCTGCCTCCGCCCGTTCACGTCCCAAGGCGTCGAAAACCAGACCAGCTCGGTCGAAAGCGGTGGTTTCCCACCTTGACCGTCTGCGGGATTCGGAGGAATCGGCTTTGTCCTGGCGGAGCTTCGGTTCTGCAAAATCGGGCGCGCCATCAGACTCATTGTTAGTCGAAAATGGTCGGACACAACTAAGGTCCCAACAGCTCACCGTGCGGTTGGGATATCCACCAATCACGCAGCGCCTCGTCAGCATAGCGAAAGCAACAGCCAAGCTTTTACGGGCACGACCCACGGCGCGATCCGCCGCTGCCGAATCCTCAAGGTCTTCCACAACTGGCCTCTGCGCCGTCATCGGCATGAACAACGGCTTGCGGTGGGGTCGCGACCGCTCGGAACTAACGCAGGTCGGGCCCCGTGACGAGGATCGGGCGGATCCCGGCAACCGCCGCCATTGCTGCCGCACGGGCCGCCCCTCCGTGACTTGCGGCGGTATAAGCGAGGTAACCGGACCTTGGTCGCAGCCCTCGCCCAGGGGACCGGCTCCGTCGATCAACGCCCCTCGAAGGTCCGTCGGCGGCGGCAGCGGGCGGTATTGCCCGGCACGCGGTGGGCAACCGCAGACGCTTCTTGCTGATGGCGGAGAATCGCCCTCCCCATCGACCTCCACACAAGGTCCGGCCGTCGATCGGCGCAGGGCTCCTTATGTCCCAGGTCTCCGTGGCCGCTTCCCCTGCGCCGATCCGGGATCACCGCAGCAACCTTGACCGAAACCCGCAGCCGGCGACCGCCGGGCGTCCCCGCCCAGTGGCGAGTGTAACCGCATTCTCTTCGCCGACCCTCTGGCGAACAAATCGCCCTCGTTTGCCGAGATGTCTCCCTAGAGCACCTCACTTTGAGGCGGCAATGATGACGTCGGCCACGAGCCCCTTGCGGTCGCCGGGGACCGGCGACGAGAAGACCATGCGGTGCTGGTCGGAAGGCGCCACCGCCGGTGCTCGAGATGACTTCGATCGCCCGTCCCAACGATAGTTGACTTCGGGCGTCCTCGCCGGCGACCCGCTGGCGCTCCTTCTCTTCCTCCTCCTCGACTCCTCCTCCGCTTCTTCGGCGGACTCCGTTCTTTCGAAATCTTCACGGACGCGGCCCTTTGCGCCTTCTCCTCGGCGGTATCACCGAAACCATCGGCCAACCTGGATGGTATCAAAACGCCAGATCGAGACAAAACCTGGAATCGCGTTAAGCGGAGAAGAAATAAGAGGGCGGGCGGCCGACTTACGGTCGGGAGGATGACTTCGCGAAAAAGGCTGGGTTGGCGCCCACGCCCGCGGTGGCGCAACCAACCAACCACAGCGGCCACCTAGCCTCAACTTCCGGCTTCAGCGAGCTCGCCTCCACCATCCGCATAGGGTCGTGCACCCGTATTGGAACATGGGGCGGTCCCTCGCCATGAGGGGTTGAGCAGCGCATCTTCATGAAAGCGCGCTGCGACCTCGCGGTCGAGGCCCAGCTGCACAGGCCTTGATCCTCTCGGCGATCACCTCCACCTTGTTCCCTCCTGTTTGCCGAGCCCCAGGACCATTCTTCCCTCGCCGCGGCGTCATCGATAAAGGTTAGGCGCTCCTCCGGATTCTGCGTAGAACCATTGAGAATGCCACCCCCGGTTCGACGACGGCAGCTTCAAATCGACATAATCCGTCAGGCGGCCTGGCATCATCTGAAACCACGCCGCCCATAGCGCCCGAGACCCGTCGTGATCATTCCTCGACTTGGCATGGAAAAAGTACTTCAGGCGCCCGTGTCGGCTCTATCGAGGAACGCCTCACTGGCGTGATAAAAATAGCGATGTGAAGCACTCGGTGGGGATTGGTGATGCACCTCGACCTTGTAATGGTGCAGCAATCCATGAAACGAACGGTGGGCGGAAGTCCGAACCCGTGCTTTCGTAAAAAGCGGGCGCAGCGATCTCGTCGTCGGCGAATCTGAGGACGCGGCCCCGTTGGCACCCTCCACCGCGAGACCTCAAACGGCGGGAGGAACCCCTTCCTCTCCAAGCCATGTGCGTGGCTGGGCGAGATGGAGCATTCGGACCACGACATCTCCGGCGGCGCGAGGGTGGGAGACGAGAAGAGGTAAGGAACGAACTCCCAGACCCTTTTTCGCTTTCTCCTTTTAGGCAGGAAGATGCTTGCGCGCAAAGGGAAGCAGAAGCTTGTCGGCGCCTCCGCGTAGGTTTTTGAACACCGAACGAGGCGCCCGTCCGACGGATTGACCGTCAAAGAGAACTTCGCCTCGGGACAAGCGCCAAGCGGCCCGTCGAGCTGCCATGCGGCACCCCCAACGAAAACGTATCCTTTCAAATCTTTTTTGCATTAAATACCAGACGGAGGCGGCAGTGCCTTGCCATCGCTGTTCTAGCTACTGAATGGGCCAACTAGGCGTGTCGGTAAAAATCCATGGGACCTTGAATAGCCTCGGCGGCAGTACTCGAGGCGCCCCAAGGCTCGAAGCCCTTTGACCCAAGAGGTTACGAGGTGCGCTCACGGGATCTGAAAGCAGCGAGGGCGAATGAGGTGAGCCCGGTGGGCCTCCGGTTGGGTCGGCAGACGACCCAATCGCCAAAACTCGTGTCGAGACCATACTTCACGCTCTCCCATGAGAACCCATCGTAGGGTGGCAGCAGTACACCGGGTCGGTGACGACTCGGGGCGTCTGGATCGAGTAAAAAGGTTCTCATGGGTGCGCCCCAATGGCCGGGCCTTGGGCTTCGGGGACCGTCCGCTCGGAAAAAGATCCCTTTGGGAGGATCTCCAGGGCCCACTCGGATAACCCGTCAGTAGCTCCACGAGCCCGGTGCTCAAGCCGGCGCTAGGCAAACACGTGTTGCTCACCCCTCGAGTCCCACACTGCGGGCCGGGCGTGCTTGTGGGGCAGACGGCGGCCCTTCCTCCATGAATAACCTCGTAAGCGAGAGTTGGGAGGGGCGCCCGACAAAACTCGGTGTAAAACCGGATGGAAATCGACCCGGCTACGGCGTGCTGGCGCTAGAAGGCTGGGACCTCGTCAAGGCGCGAGGGCCTCCCCACTAGCCGGGGCAGCGTCCAGCCAAGACGCAGGATCAGATCTACGGTTAGAAACCCCAATCGGCTCTCCGGCACTGCTCGGGGCTCGGGAGGCTACACCGCCGGGTGCGCTCACGCGCACCCAGGCAAAATCGACTTACTAATCCGGCAGGATCCCACCAAGGCCTCGTTAACCCACCCAGGGGCTCGGGACAGGCGACATCTCCTGTGCACACCTACGGCAGGATTCCGCTGGCCGAGTCGGTGGGATCCCAAGCAGAGCCAGCAGGGGGCCGCCTAGCTCGAAGCAAATCAAATGCGATGTAACCCCAGACCCGGCTCTCAGGCCCGCTCGGGGCTCGAAGGCTACACCGGCGGGTGCGCTCAGCGCACGGAAAAAATTAGGCGGGCAGGGCGGCCGACTGTCAATGATGCCGCACCACCGAGGCAGCGCCGCGTTCGGGGCAGCCGAGACTCTTGTCGAATCTTATACGGGGTACCCCGCCTAGACTTCATCCTCATGAAGGCGCTATCTTCAACGATCGAAATCTCGGTGGGCGATTCGAGGCCTACCCGAACAAAGGCCCGTGGCGAAAAATGGGCCCTCGCCAAAGCGGCGAGCATCGAACTTAGTCGAACCGCCGAAGGCTCAAACCAACACCAGTCGGGGCGTCCATGAAGCCTCCGACCAGTCGGTTCGGACGCCCGACCAGTCCCGAGCAAAGTCCTCGACAAGCCTCAAATTGGGGTTTCCACCATAGCGCCACCTAGCCAGGAGAACACATCTCGCGAACACCACGCCTTTGTGAAGCGAGGTGGGTCGTCGAGCAACCCGGAGGGCGCCGAGGTCAGCAGTTGTCCCTTGCGCGGTCAAGTACCGCATGAAAACACGCACCCTCGAGGCAAGCCGAGACCGGTCGCCGAGGCGTCGGCCCTTGGTCATGTGCCTGAAGGCGATGCGCCGTTTCCGGAGAACAGGACACCGCGCCAACTCCGTGTTTCTGCCGGTATGGCGAGCGGTGACAGACGGATGTGAGAACAGAGCAATTCAAGGCGAAGACTTGTCACCTCGGCATAAGCGCATCGTCTAGCAGCTGGGCACCCTTTCTCGTTTTTGTATATCCTCCGAACTCCGTGTAACCCGGCTTCCTGTGCCTATAAAGGGAAGCGGGACCCCCAAGGAGGGTTGAACACGTATCAAGCCATCGCGATGAAAAATTCCTCGAAATTTGTCAGAGTTGTAACCAGCGCAATCCTCTGCGCCCCCATCAATACAATACCACCTCACTGGCCGGGCGTAGGGACATTGGCTGAACGATATACACCTTGGGCTCTTGTAGTCTAACCATTCAAGGAAGCGGGGAAGCGTGGCCCAAAGACTTACAAATTTACTTGCGGTTCTGAAACAGGACAAGCGGCTTCTCCTCCGGCTCGGCCTAAACAAACTTCGGCCTAAAGTGGGCGCCAGTGACCTCCTGCGGCCTAGCAGGCCAATGAGGATGGGCACAAAGGCATCGACTAGGAAGGCGGCGAGCGACTCCGGATGCCGATGGAGAGCATCTCGTAGAGTTGCATTAGGAGGAGGAGGAGGAGGCAGCGGCAGCTGCTGCGGAGGAGGGGAGGAGGCCGCCGCGGGCGACATTGAGCCTGTGGAGAAGGCCCTGGAAGGTGGTGCTGGCGGAGGCGAAGGAGTGTGGAAAGGGGGTGACGGCGTCGTCGTCATCTGGGGCGACGGAGGAGAGGGGTTTGAGGTGGAGGGGTCGGGGTTCTTGCCCTTGTCGGGAGCGGGGGTGGGGGCCGGGGCACGCGTGTGGTGGCGGACAGAAGGAGAGGGGTCCATCACTGGTGCGGACAGACGCACGGAGGAGGATCTGAGTCGCGGGGCATGGGGATGGGGTGGGAGCGCTTGGAAGCCGAGGAGGACGAAGGCTGTTTTTAAAAACCGTTAGTAATAAAGAATATTATAGTTTTTTTTCTATAGGAGCGATAGTGTTCGTAGCCGTAAGCACTCATTGGTCATAGCCATGCATCTCTATATACTATATAGTATCGAAGTAACTAGAATATTTTTCGGCGTCTACACCTTGCATTTATAGAAAAATTTCCTTTTTTTCTTGGTAGCGTTTTTTAAAAAAATCGTCGAAGAAATGATGAAAATATTGAAAGGACACAAAGAAATAACGTTTTTTCGCATATATCTGGGGTTCTCCTACGAAGAATCTGCGATCGTGCTAAATCGAAAAGGTCTTTTTCGTAAAAAATAGCCTGAACGATCGAAACATCACTACGTTTTTTCCGGTATCTATTTAGGGTCCTCTCCCGAAAGATCCGTATTTTTTTAAGGTCCTCTCCGTAAAAAATGCGAAAAAGGACAAATACGTAATTACGGATTTTTTTTAAGAGTTAAACAGGAAAAATAAATTCGTAAAAAATAGCCGAAAATGATCGAAACGTCACTACGTTTTTTTTCGGTATTTATTTAGGGTCCTCTCACAAAAAATCCGCGCTTTTTTTAAAGTCCTATCCGGAAAAAACACGAAAAGGACTAATACGTAATTACAGATTTTTTGAAGGATTTAAGCATAAAAAAAAAATTTTGAGCGGACCGCCGGCTCGGCTCCAGCGAGGCGTGAATCTTTCAATCTTTAGGAAAGTAAGTAAGTACTAGCGTAGCGATGGGCGCGCCGCCATTGCTTAGAGTCTTAGCCATATCTGATATCTGGGTCTTCTAGGATAAATTCTATGTAATCTTAAAAAGATTTCAAGAAAAACAGAGAAAGGATCTTCTTTTCCCGAATCTAACACTCTATACGTTCACCCGTCAATAATACATGCTTCGAAAAATACTATAGATCGAAGTGGGGAAAAACTACAAAGGTACAACCGTACACATATTTTTCACTGTGGAAAATATCAGAAACCGAGTTACGGTAAAAAAAAATAGAGAGATAGATCGAGTTATAGAAATATCTCTTTCGGCGTTTTTTTTGAAAAATATTGGAAACCGAGCTAGAAAACCGAGGTGGGAAAAAAGTCTAGAGGAAAAAAGGTGAGAAATTATTAGAGATGATAACCTTTTTTGTCGACCATAGCATTCTACGCGTTCACCGAGTAATAATACATGTTCTAAAAAATATCAGAGATCGAGTTGGAAAATCGAGCCGTGAAAAAAGTCTAGAGATAAAGATGCACACACATTTCTGGTGACGAAAACATATTTTCGGGAAAAAACGGAGAAAGGACCTAGACGTAAATAGCAAGGATCTGTTTGTTATGTTTTTGAACCTGTTCGCTATCTTGAAAAACTATAAAAGGGCTTGTTCGTGATTTGAATTTAACGGGAGTGTTTTTCTGTAAAACGGCGTACGAGGGACCTAAACGCGATTCAGGAAAAAATATCTTCCCCTCACAAAAAATCACGAAGGACCTATTCGTAATCTGGAGGGACCTATCCGTAATGTGAAGAAACACAGGTTTTTTTTGCAAATTAGGCAAGGGTGGCACGTGGATAGGCTCACTGAGCCGGAATCTTGCGAACTTTAATTAGAGGATGATAAGCGCGGATCCACCGTGGCGCATGGGACTAGAGGACCAGCTGCATGCAGAGTAACCCGAGACCCTATCCAGTACGGACGTCGTAAGAGGTCGTCTTACACAGCATGCCATATTATATTCTCTTTTTTATTAGACAGAGTATCAGCTATATTCAGCTACATTTTAGTCGTAGTTTACGGTAGGAGTAACTATCCCTGCATCCCTATCCCTGCACGGACCAATCACCAACATCATGGCATGAAAAGGAAGAAAAAAAATCGCGTGCGGTGCCAGGCCGGATTTTTTCGACATACACAAACGCTCACCGTCCTTGACTGAAACATATATAACCTTCATGCATGGTTTGTATACATGCGGCTGGCCGGTGTAAAGGTACGATGGTTTTGTATACATTGCATCGCCTATATTGTACACATCCAGATTGATTGAAGCAGTCACACTTGCTCCTGTCTCTCTCTGTCCCATCACTATCTAGTCATAAGCTAATTAGCCAACTATTTTTAGCCAGTAATTAATCACTATCTAGTGTGGCGCTAGCTGTGGCCAGTAATTAGTAGCGGGAGGATATCCAATTAATTGGGCCGTCGTCAGGCCGTGCCGGTCTAAGCACGGCACGATCAATCGGGCCGTACCGGGTGGCCCACCGTGCTGCAATTCTAGGCCCAGCCCAGCACGGCATGGCCCATAATGCTTTGGGCCGTCAATTTCGTGCCGTGCTCGGGCTAGTCCGCTTGAGCCCGGCCCAATTTACAGGTCTACTTACCACTCCAAAATGAGCTAAGGGGTGAAAGATGCACTTACCCGAATAAGAGTGAGCAGTCTACAAGTCCATTAGTCACGAACGTGACGGAAATACATATCATCACTGAAATACAGTTTCCACTAAATCTCTAAGACAACGGTAGGATGGACCATTGATCCTATGTTAGAATAGTACTCCTTCCCTTTTTTTTAAGTGACGTTTAACTTTAACGTTACTTTTCATAAGTTTATCTTATTATATACTAATAAAATTATAATATTATAAAAATAAATTTTAGTGATAAATCTAATGGCATAGTTTTATGTGGTTAATTTAGATAGTTTTAAACAGGTTAGTGAATAAACTTTTAAAAGTTTGATGACATGGATTTTAGGATATCACTTGAAAATTAAAGAATGGGGAATTGAGGATGCCACTGCCATGATGATAAACTTGTGATATTGGCACGTGTTTATCTTTTCCAAGAAAGTAGAAGAAAAAAACCCTAAATTTGGACCCCTATGATTTTGATTGACCCTCGAGCCATCTGACGACCATGAATCAGCCTCACAACTGACAGCACTGACCAATCGCCAACATCCAACGTCATGGCATAAAAAGGACGAACTCGCGTGCGCTGCCAGGCCTTCCTTGCCAAGTTGCTGCGAAGGCATGCCAAGTTGCGTCGAGCGCTAGTCGACGGCGGCCGGCCTCCTCACCGCTCCTTCGGCTGCCAAAGCTCGTGCTACTCATTACTCTTGCCGCCGCGAGGTGTCGCAGCCGCCGACGGTGGCGTAACCCTGTTTGGGGACAGGGCTCGGCGGCAGTGACGTATCCAGAAACTTAGAAAAGAGGGGGCTAAAAATCAAGACCTCTAAACTAATATATAATATATTAATATATATAGTATTTTTTCAAAGCATATAATATGACAGAATGATATATAATATAAAAATACCAACACTTATCTAACAGTCGCATATAATATAAATACGTAACATTACAAAGAAAAAATCGTACCGATCATTGCTTCTTAAGAGTTGATAGATGATATTTACAGCTTTTCATGTTTTGAAAACATAAAATATCTTCCATGTCTATCTTGAAAAATATGTCTCGTTCGATGTAGTATACCATGAGATCATTTAACCAGTCATCACTTATCTTATTACGCAAATATGTCTTGATAATCTTCATTGCCGAGAAAGCCCTTTCAACTATAGCTGTACTCACAAGTAAAACTAATACTAATTCAATAAGCCTATAGACTAATGGTTAAACAACATGTTTTTTTGCTTTAACCATCATCACCGCGAGACTAGCAAGATCATCACAACTTGAAAATTCTTCTCTTCTCAAGTCATCGATGAATAAGTCAAGTTGTGCTTCCAAAACCACACGATCATATGATGAGAAATTATCTGAATAAATCTCTGAAAGCCGAAAAAACCTACTATGTTCAAAATTTGCAAATGAATCTCTTGGGTCTAGATAAGTAATGCATCTCAAAAGCTCTATCGAAAATTCACTGAACCGATTGTTTAACTCGGTAATTTCTCTAAATTTGTAGACGAATTTTTGTTAAATTTATCTAACTTAAGGAGAGGAAAGGGGGGCGCGGGTGGGGCTCCAGCCCACCTACGCCCCCCTGGTGCATACGCCACTGCTCGGCGGACGGTCGCACGATCCTCCGTGACGACGGCACCGGCACGGCACGCGATAGGCCGAGTATGTCGTACCTGGAAGAAGGCAAAGTCTCGCTTTCTTGTTCTTCCTTGGAAATGATCCGGAAAACTGGATCATCAATCAATACATATAATGTATAAAACATCCTACATAATGATATAAAATTAAGGATATGTAGAACAGCATCGTAATTAACATTAATAAAGAAGCTCTAATTAAGGATATTTAGAACAACAACGTAGCATGAATAAAGAAGCTCACGAAAGAGTTATATATTTGTAAATCAATATAAATGATAGTTCATTCAAGGGATAGAATAACAATATTATTTCAAAATTTATGATCATCTCTATGATTACCCTTAGGGCATATCACTAACATATTAGACCATGCAATGGAGTTAGTGGCAGAATTAGAAACACTCAAACTGTTCTTCCGTTATGTTTGTTCATACTTCCCTTGCATATCAGTTCATCTATAAGCTTCATGACCACGTCCTGCCATGATTCCACGTTCACAGGCAGGGAGCTTATTAAAGTATATAACTACTGCTGGAAGTTTGCAAGGGCGTGTTGCAGATTGTTCCTCACATGCATCAATCAGACAGTTCAGCACAGTACCTTCCCCTCAATCGGACTTAACTGAAGAAAATGGGTATACTATAATTTTTTTGTGTGTGTGGAATTACCGAATAATTCCAAATCTACATTTACAAGTTGTAACTGATTTGCATACTATGTTTCTGCTAGGTATAAGGGGCACGCCATGTTGGGCACCATTCACAGCCGGATGGCATACCACAGACTTGCACCCGCTGGTTATCGAGAGATCTGAGGTTGTAGACTCCCGACTCTGGCATTCAGTGTTGCATAGTCATAGTGAAGCCTAAGATGTTGATTTCCCCAGTGTATATAGCATAGTCAACTATATCTCTATATGTTTTCGTTATAACATGTGGGGTAACATGTATACGCAGGGTTCTTATGTGTATGATATCAACGGGAACAAGTATCTAGATGCGCTTGCAGGATTATTGTGTACAGCTTTGGGTATGTGCAAGATTTCGAGTGTGGTTACGGATGATGTCTGCACCTCCATTTATTTTTGAGAAATTTTACGATGCATCATACTAGTAGTATATAGTGAGTATTAGAAATCAGATCCAACGTATCGTTGATTTGTTAAATAAATTCTAACTAATTTGATCCATTGGATAAAAAAGAATAAACAGTTCATATTAAATTTAATGTACCGTAAAAGAGCTCTTATTTTTAGTGGCTGTATCACATACCATTCACAATGTCTTCGATCAGGTGGTAGTGAGCATCGATTAGTTAAAGCAGCAACTGAGCAATTAAACAAGTTGCCCTTCTACCACTCATTTTGGAACCATACCACCAAGCCATCGCTGGTACGTATTCTGCTTCTTTAATCAATGATTATTTTGTTTAATTTTCTGAATACATATAGAACAAGAAATGCTATTGCCTTATTGGTTGTTATCTTAGTTTTGTTGAAAACAACTACGAAAACTGCAAATACATGATTTGAGCCTTGCTGCTACTTTCAGGATCTTGCAAAGGAACTTACTAGCATGTTCACTGCCAGGGAAATGGCAAAAGTGTTCTTTACAAGCAGTGGTTCTGAAGCAAATGACTCTCCGGTATAAAGTACCAACCATTTCATGTTGCTTACACGTTATATATATTATCTATATGTGATGTAGCTAATATTATAGTTTGTTGTGTTCTTCGGTTTGATCTTATGACGTAGTTCCGAATGGAAAATGTTTACACTCATTCTTTTGCAGGTCAAACTAGTATGGTATTATAACAATGCATTAGGGAGGCCAAAGAAGAAAAAGATTATCGCGCTATTAAACGCGTAAGCTACATACTACTTATCAACGTCTGTTTCTCAGCAAGAAACGTCTTGGTGCTGCTTTAATTAGTTACTATTCTTTGTTTGTCACGCTTACTTCCCTCGCATTACTTGTTTTTTTGAAGGATAGAAATAGGCAACTAGAGAGGAGTGAATAAGAGCCAAATAAAATTCTCCTCTAAAAATCTAAACCAGTTCTCTAACTAAAAGAACGGGTCAGATGAACAGTGGACACAGCAACTGTGAGTGAACAGTAAAAAATCACCAACTAGTTTGATGAATAGTAAAATCGATGAACAGTAAACCTATCATCTGGTTGGATAAACAGTAGACTCAGCCGTTGTTCATATGAAGAATAAAATCAGCATCGTGTCGGATTAACAGTAAATCAGGGTGAATAGTAAAAAGAGAACAAGTTCAAATCCAAGAATTAATATATCTCTTGCTTGGATGATCCAAAACTCATGAAAAACTTTGTATGCACCTTTATATGGATATCAAAAATCTATTCCAACCTTCAATCATAAGGATTGACATCAAAATTCTAACTTCTTCCGATCTAAGAAAGATTGCACCAAGACCAGGCAAAAACCAAAAATTTCACTATGAGCTTTTTTGTAGGAATTTGATGATCAAGATAATCTTAGATGGTCTCCCACATGTTATTGCAAGTAAGAACAACAAGGAAATAGCCCTCAAATGAGTAAGAACATGATCTACTACAAATCTTTCTCTTCTCAAACAAAAAGATAGGTTTCTTGCAAAAACTTAGAAGAGAGCTGCAACTAGCCTAGATGATTGGGATATGATCTATAGAAGATTCATCTAATAATCATTCACCCTTAGCAACACAAGAACATGAGAGAGAAAAATCAAAGGGAGATCTAAACTCAAAAGGACAAGGCAACCAAATGAGCATAAACTTAAAAACGAAAATGATTTTTATTTCTTCATAAGAGGAATGGTTATAAAGCCTCACAACTAGGTGGGCAAAACTCAAAAGAGCATAAAGAAACCAAAATCCTTCTCACAAACTCTAAAATCTTTAGAGAGTGGCATCCCTCGAGCCCTCTATTTCTAGCCTGCTCAAAACAATCCCCACTCTTAGATGACTTCTTTATCTCATAAGGAACCTCATCATGGCTGGGATTAGCTCCCTCACTCATACAAACAACATAATGGGTGTTGACACACATCTCTTAAAGCACCACTAACTTAACCACTACTACACATGCGATCCCTTGATCCAACGATTCTCATCGCTTGAGTAGAGCTTAAGTTAATATTTCCTCCATCCACTTGTTATCCTGGCTTGCAGCAACTCCCCACCTTAGTCATCTTGCAGCATCACCTTGACTGTTTGGATCTCAGCTATCCTAGCCTAGTCTTGGTCTCCTTCGCCTCACCATTACCTAGCTTCAAAGTCCTACAACCATCACCAACAAGTGGAAAGTCTAAATCCTGGTGTCCGATGAACAAAGTCTTGTCTAATTTACCTATCTCAAAATCATGACTAAGAAGATAAGACTAAAGCCTCTCATACCAAGCTCTAAGGCCTACTTAAGTCCATACAAAGCTTTAGAAAGCTTATAGATATGGTTTGGCTACTTAGGTTTCTCGAATCCTAGAGGTTGCCTCATATAAACATCTTCCTCAATATACCCATTGAGGAATGTACTCTTAACATCCATTTGATATAACTTGAAGCCATTGGATGCTAAAAATACAAGCTAGATCCTAATGGCCTCTAGTCTAGCTATATGGGCAAAGGTCTTCTCAAAGTTAATACTGTCAACCTAAGTGAATCCCTGGCGACTAGCTTAGTCTTGTTCCTAATGACAATCCCATTCTCACTTTACTTGTTCTTGAACACCTACTTGGTTCCAATGACATTATGACCAAAAGAGGGTTGAACACACTGCAGACCTTGTTTCTCTCAAAGTTTTCAAGTTCCTCATGCATGGCATTGATCTAAAACTCATCTATCAATGCATGAGAAATATCCTTCGGCTTAAACAGGCAACAAAGACAGAGTGAAAACAGAAGAGAGATAAGCCTGACTTTGAGAGCATGACACACTTAAACAGATCGTCGATCATCTGATCAACCTGATGATATCGTTGAATATAATTAGGAGGTCCAGAAGTAGAAGTGACATTTACCTCATGAGCAGAAGAGACAAGAACGGGGTCATTAGCTACAGAAGAGTCTGAAGGAAAGGGATGATCTCCCTGAGGTGCGATATGGAATTAGGAGGCACCTTAGGTGTACAGGTGACTAGACCAGGTATAATACCATTATCTCCATCACCCTCATCCTCTATAAAGATGGTCTCGGAGAGAGAAAAAAAACCTGATATATCTGGTCTAGTTCCTGGACTAGCCTCATCAAAAGTCACCTCACAGGTCATTATAATCTTACTCGCCTCACAACTCCAGACCCTATAGCTACGAGAAAAAGTCGAGCAACCTAGAAAGATACTTTCAGAATAACGTGACATGAACTTATCTCGATTTCCAGACTTTAGAAAAAAAACACTTGCATCTAAAAACACGAAATGTGCAAAATACTTGGCTTTCGCCCATATACCTCAATTCATATAAGGTGTGGTGCAAGTGTGCTCTCAAGAAAACTAAATTGAACGCATAACAAGAAGCAGTTGTAGACTTAAGCCCAAAACTTTTTAGAAGTACTGTACTCATCTAGCATCATCCTGGCTATCCTGACCAAGGTCATATTCTTTCTTTCCACTATATCATTCTGTTGAGGGATGTATGCAGAAGAGAATTGATACTCAATACCTAACTCCTCATAGAAACTCTCAAAATAGAAATTCTTGAACTCTGTGGTATTATCACTACGTATAGCTTGTAAGGCACTTGGGAGTTCAATAGACAATCTACGGACAAGATCCCTGAAGTGGGTAAAAGACTCATTCTTCAAGGCCATAAATAGCACCCAAGAATACCTCAAAAATCATCAGTAATAACAAAAATATACCACTTCTCACCTGCAAACTGCACTCTAATTGGACCAATAGTGTCTACATGTAAAAGTTGTCCCGGTGCATCATCATCACAACACTAACTAGAGAATGAGAAGTAGCAACCATCTTGCTATACCGGTAAGGAGAACAAACGAATTCTTTGACCATCTTGAAATTAGGCAAAATACGAATGAAATTATGGCTACTAACTCGAGTCAAATGATCAAACCAATGTGACCAACTCTTCTATGCTAGAAGAAGAGATCACGACACTCTGAAAGCAACTAAGTAACGAAGAAAATCACTAGAAGAATCAGCAAAATTAGCATGAAAGACTCTTCCAAGTTTAGAAATCTCACAAATCAGCTCTACAGAAGAATCGAGAATTCTACAAGCATTATAAAACTCACCTCGAAATCATCATCGATAAGCTTAGACATAGAAAGTAAATTATAATGCAGCTTACTTATTAAGGCAACATTCTTAAGAAGGAAATTGTCATTAATACGCACATTACCTTTAGTAATAACTCTACCAGATGAAGCATCCTAAAGTGATCAGCTCATCACTAATGGCACGGACCAGGGAAGAGAATCAACAAGAATGCTCGATCATGTGGTGTGAACAACCGAAGTCTACAAGCCAAATATCTCCCTTCCTAACCCTACAAACCTAAATCAATGAACGTGAGTAGTCCATGACTCAATACTAGGGAAGATAAGTGCAGATCTAGGAACCCAACACTGAGTCATGCGACAAGCAGTAATACCAATCACAGAGGCAAAAGACTAAATTCTAACATCTCTCTTATGCTTAACTCTCATAAAATTAGGAACAGCACTGCAGAGGGTTTGGGAGCTAGAGTTAGGTTGGTTTGCCATTGTGCAAAGGCCAGACCATCCCAATATTGTTGCCCAAACCTCCTACTAGTAGAAACAAACTCACACCGATAACATCTACCTCAATGGGAACAAATGAGAAATATCACAATGATGGTGAAAAATCTGACCATGAATAGTTCCAGGACTAAAACCATAATGAACATATTGAAAACCAAGTCCTTGATGTTGTCCAACAACAAGAGACTCTCTAATGTATCTAGAAACCGTGGGTGCCTTATGAGCACTCCAAGTCTAGGGATAACCATGAATACCCCTAAGAGTATGAACACATTCACATCGTGCTATCTTGGCACGCCTAAAGCAAAACTCAGATAAATGTCCGTCCTTCTGAAAAAAGGTGCAAGAATATTTTGCCTTACCAGAGGCTGAAGCTGCAGGAGGAACAACATTCTCATCGGAGATCCCATGGACAACACCTGCTGACTGAAACATCGTAGTGCTAGATCTAGGTGCAACCACAATCTCACCACTCTTGGTGCCACGAAGAATAGTGGGAGGATGTGTCCTAGCATACTCTAAGAAATCAAATACTAAACTCTTATTGATTCTACAGATTTTGGATTGCTTCAAGATAAGATTGAGTTTCTTCTTGCTTCCAATAAACTTCTCAAGAGTGCTCATAAGATAATCACACTCTTGATAGAGAGAAGCACACGAAGAATAGGGGAAGAAGATGATGAAGATCCAAAAGTAGAAGAACGAACATCATGAGTATATCTCTCCCTATGCATAGCTATCTCAACTTTGAGGGCCTCACAAAAAAACACACTCAACAATTTTAATCCTAGAACTCTAGCCTCGAGCTTTTTCTAAGTTCTTCATTGATCCTATCAATATTCCCCTCAACCTTAGTATATCGAGCACAAACATCATGTGAATTAGCTAGTAGGTCCTTAGCCAAATCAGCACACTTGATATTCAAAGTATCATTATCAAGTTTTAGTTACATACAGACCCTTACATGAGCTGACTGGGTCCTTAGAAACACATTATTTAAGTTCATCATTTCTAATTGAAAGCATCCTAACGTGAGTAGTCATGGCATTAATTTCAACTAACAATTTGGGGAAATTATCACACGATACACAAGTAGGAGCACGAAAAGGACTAGCATCAACAGGAATAGCTCCAGAAGTGTTAAAGCTAGCATTCTTCACTCTAAGTATGTTAATATCAGAAAGCACACTATCATGTAAGGTTCTTAGGTTCTCTAACTCCACAAGCAAGACATTGCAAAGAAAACATATCAATGCCACAGTAGGAACTAGATCTAAGTGAAGCAAGCTCCTGTGACAAGCTAATTACTTCCTTATCAAGCTCCACATACCTAACTCTAACTCTAGCATGGAATTTTTCTAGTGTGCAAAAGGCATCATTGAGCTCATCATTGGTAGGTACCTCATCAGATTAGCTATAGATGTCATCATCGCTGCTGCTGTTCTCGTTAGCCATGAAGCACATACCGATAAAGTCATCGCCACTCTTAGTCTTCTCTTGCGGATCATCCTCTCCATCAGCATTGCTCCAAGTCTTGGTGTCGAAGAAGGAGATGTCATCAAGCGTGGCGAGGACGCGGTGGAAGAGCTTGTTGTTTTTAGAGAAGTTGCGGTTTCTCATGTATGAGATTCTAAGTTGGAGCCTTCTTGTTGTGGTTCTTATCAGTGTGGTCGTTCTTTCTAGCACCGCCTTAGTCGTTCCTGCCTTTCTCTAGCTTGGAGCAATTTGCCCACAAATAGTTGGGGCCACCACACTTGAAACACGCAATAGATCCACCTCTCTTTCTCTCTCTTTCCCTCTTGTGTGCATGAAAAAAAATTAGCTAGGAGGGTGAGCTTATTTTCTGGATACCTATCCAACTGCTCATCACTCATTTCACAGAGAGCCGAGATGGAAACACCAAAGGAACTCTCAGAAGTGGGATCAATGACCAAAACAATCGACTGTGACTTCATCTTATATGAGACGATGTCAATCTTATGAGTCTTGAGTCAGGAGTAAAGCCCGTCAAGAATCAGAGTTAATATATTAGTGGTGTTCTTGATGGAGGTCACCTTCGTCTCCCAAACCCGAAGATCTAGTGTTGTGAGGAAATATCAAGCATTCTTCGAGTCAGAGTATGTGGTACCTATAGCTTAGAGATTGCTCAAAATCTTGGTGAAATGCCCAAAGCACTCATCTAAGGACTCTCTAGCGTGCTCCTCAAACTTGTTGTAGTCTAGGCTTGCACTGATCTTAACTCACCACTTTGATCTGGGTGGTACCCTCATGATAGGCATCGAGAGTCAGCTAGATCTGGTGAGTAGATTGGAGATGAGAGATTCTATCATACTCACTGCGGCAAAGTCCTTGTATGAGGATGCTCCTTGCTTTAACATTATCCTCAACATCAGCCATATTCTGGACATTAACGTTTTCATCTGGAGGAACCTCAAGGAAGCTTAACCTTTTACTATATCATGAAGCCCTGGGCAGTGATGTATGATTTCATCCGAGATTTCCAAAAGGGATAGTCAACCCTAGAAAATATCAAAGGCTTGGTAGAATACTTATTCGTCATCATAACTCTAAAGAACAGTTAAGATCTAGAAAGAGCAAAACCGTACTCTGATACTAATTGAAGGACCAAAAACGGCGACTAGAGGGAAGTGAAGAGGAGCCAAATAAAATTCCCTCCTAAAAATTCAAACCACTTCTCTAGCTAAAAGAATAGGTCAGATGAATAGTACGGATGAACAATGCCAACAACATTAAAATCGTGAATTGGTCAGATAAATAGTAAACTAACCAGCTGGTTAGATGAACAATAAGATCATCAACTAGTTTGATGAATAGTGCTGATGAATAGTAAAATCAACAACTGGTTGGATGAGTAGTAAACTCAGCAGTTGGTCAAATGAATAGTAAAATCAGGATGAATAGTAAAACAACATGAGTTTAAATTCAAGAATTGATGTATCTTTTGATTAGATGATCCAAAACTTATGAAACTTTGTATGCACCTTTCTATGGATGTTAGGAATCTATTTCAACTTTCAATCATAAGGATTAACTTCAAAGTTCTCATATTTTTTCAATATAAGTTAGATTGCACTAAGACCAGGCAAAAACCAAAAACTTCAACTTGAACTTGCTCGTGGGGATTTGATAATCAAGATGACCTTATATGGTCTCTCACATATCATAACAAATAAGAACACAAGTAAACATCCCTCAAACAAGTAAGAACACGATCTATTATAAATCTTTCTCTTCTTAAGGAAAAAGATCGGTTTCTTGCAAAAACATAGAAGAGAAAGTTGTATCTAGTCTAGATGATTGGGATATGATCTATAGAAGATTCATCCACCAATCATTCATCCTTGGTAACACAAGAACAAGAGAGAAATAAATTAAAGAGAGATTAAAACTCAAAAGGGAATGGCAACCAAATGAGCATGAACTTGAAAAAAAATTATTTCTTCATGAGAGAAATGGTTATAAAACCTCACAACCATGTGTGTAAAGCCCAAGAGAGTATAAGGAAACCAAAATCCTTCTTACAAACTCTAAAACCCTTAGAGAGTGGCATCCCTCTACCTCTCTATTTATATCCTACTCGAAGCAATCTCCCACCCTTTGATGACTTCTGTAGGATCGAAGATACTAATCTAGCAATCGAGAGGGGGTGAATGGTTGCTTGTGAGCCAAATTCAATTTTGATCTTTTAAAATTCACACAGAAACAAACTCAAATTACTTGATTAGATTTGTAATGCACTCAACAAAACCTTAAAACACAGACCAAAACTTATGTGGCGCGGACCTAACTTTTGCTAAAGCCTATGTATGCGGACCTAACTTTTTGCTAAGGTATGTGTATGCGGACCTAACTTTTTGCTAAGGTATGTGTATGCGGACCTAACTTTTGCTAAGGTATGTGTATGCCGGACCTAACTTTTTCTACAGAACGTGTATGCCGGACCTAACTTTTACAGCATGACACGCAAACACTAAAAATGAAATTCCCGACGATCTAACCGTTGGATTGATGTGAAATTTTAACTGTAGAAACTAGACTTCATTCCGAAGCTAACCCAAAAGAATCAACTCAATCGGACTTATAGATCTAAAGTTATATCCCTCGCAAAACAGCTGAAACAAATCCCGATCTAATAACGACGGACCAAATGAGACCAGTGACGGACCAAACTTAAAAACAAGATTACCAGAGATCCAACCGTTAGATTAACATGAAATTTTAACTGTAGAAACTAGATTCAATTATGAATCTAACCCAACAAAATCAACTCGATTGGATCTACGAATCAAAAGATATTACCTTCGCAAGATGACTGAAACAGATGATGACAGAAATTGATTGCAAAAGCTGTGGCGGACCAAACTCGGATGAAACGCCCACTCGCCGGACCGAACTTTCTCTTGAAACGCCAACTATAGCGGACCTAACTTTCAAGGAAGCTTCAACTCGCCGGACCGATCTTAGAACAGAGTCTTCTCTCACAATGAACAGCCGCCGGACATGAAGTAAAACTTTACGGAAGATTGATTTTTATTTCATTGTCTAAAGTACTCCAACACAAAGTACAAACCCTAAAACCCAAAGCGCTCGCTCTGCACATAAGCAGAGGACACCTCCTCTATTTATCTGAGCAAATTCACGAGATTGACTCGACTCCACTTCCAACATGGAAAGAGTCCGTATCTTTCTCAACAGCCCAACATGACCAAAACAACTCTTGCACGCATGCAAGAACAGAGAGATTGAATACAACTCCACTTCCAACATGGAAAGAGTTAAGTATCTATCTCAACTTATTAACATGGCCAAAACCAAAACTTTACGCGCATGATCAGCCCTGCTTTGCACATACGTGACTAACCAACCTTCATATGCATGTTCTCTAGCCGAGCGTCCGCATGACATCCTTGACCACCAAGACCTCGATTCCTCCACGAACCTAGTCTCGAACCTCGGTTCCTCCATGAACCTAGTTCGGTCCGTCATCGACCACGTTAGCCCTCGAGCAACACCGCACATGAAGTAACAAACAACGCGTCCGAGCACAAGTCCACGACTTGACTCAAGATTAATCCATGCAACCACTCACACGAGTGCATTGCATTAAGCAAAACTCCATCATGCTATCACCAGCATGATAATGATCTCAACATAGCACATGCACAAGCACCACACATGCCATAACCAAAATCCACTTAGCAATGCCAATTTCACCAATCAGCCAATTTTTCATCACATGATTTCACAATCTCCCCCTTGATGAAAACATTGGCAACACCATTTGGAAACGAACATTGGCATTTACCTTACAATAGCAACACCATTTTTAAAAGAAGTAAAGTTACCAAAAGACAAAGAGAGAAAACCTCCCCCTACAAAGAAGAAACAAAATCTCCTCTTATCTAAAAAGAAATCTCCCCCTATGACAAAGAGAAATTCCCCCTAACAGTAAGAAGAAATGTGTGTGTGAATGTGCAATGTGTAACCAAACATTTTCCCTTTGATTCTAAAATTCTCTAAATTTCTCCCCCTTTGACAATGGATTCATCAAGAATGCAAAAAGAGAACAAAAGAGAAACTTCTCCCCCTTTATGTTGTTGTTTTTTTTTTATGTACTGAGCATTATAAGTCATGCACAAATGTAACAAATTCATCACCAAGTCATGGTAACAAAAGTACTTGCACCCTCAAATCTACACATAAACAATGTAGAGTAAGCATAACTATAAATCAAGTACTATTAACGATTTTCTTGCATGGCATGATCTCCCTTTCTCAACAATCTTAAAACCTGAAAACATTGAATTTTTGTGCACTTTACTTGTGCTTGAAAAACTGATTCATTAACTGATTGCAACAATAATAATTGCAAGGAATTACATGCACCATCAGCCTTACTTTTCAACCATGCCAAGCAATCACAAGCTTAAGGTTTCATGGTTTCGGTCATACACAACCTCTTCCAAGTTCATATCAAAGTGCAATGATAAGCGGTCTAAGTAAAGAAGAAGTGTGATAGTACATAACCTTGTTCTTGCATTTATCAACAATCACTCTTTTAGCTTTAGCACTTAACTTTCATATTTAGCACTTTTGAGCAGGATTAAGATAGTCAAGAAGGTTCAACCATGACAAGATTTAATTCAAGTTGTCATTCCATTTAAATAGTCATGCCATAAACTACACCATATATGTATAAATAGAAAGTGGCAAAAGACCTTGTAGCATAAACATGGCTTCAAATGACATATGTGTATGGAATATAATGCTCGGTACTTTTACTGTTTTTCATTTTTTTCATTTAAGAAACACACAAAATAAAAAGAATGTTACAAAAATATTACACGATTTTTCACAAGCTCCCCCTCAAAACAAGCATTTTTAAAAAAAACTTCTTCAAAATTGTCACTTGAAGGGAATAAATTGAAAACAAAAGGCTGAAAGAACAAACCTCCCTAAAAACAACCGAAAGAGACTTTCACCAAAAAGCATTAACTCCCCCTCAAATGGATAACCAATGAAATCAACAGAGAGGAGATGATGATATACATGTTCTTGAGTTATCATGGTATGTTCAATTAAGCATAAGCATGAATCATGATAAGTGAATCCAAACAATGAAAGGCATGATAAAAAATATAACATTATTGAACATGCCAGGGGATACAAATGAGCATATGAACAAGAAGTCTCATCTCATGTCACAATTAAATATCTATAAATGTAAAAGATATGAGTATATAAGATAGCTCACAAAATGGATGAAGAATTATTGCACATGCCTCTTGAAAACCATCTCAAGGGTGAGAACCATCCAAGTCTTGACCCCATCTTGCAAAAGACCAAGATCCACTAAGTTTCTGTTCTCCAACCCAATCCTGAAAAGCCTACATAGCACGAGAAGATGTCGAGGCCTCGATCTGGGGTTAGAAATAAAGCATTTGGGAATCGATCTTTGAGACACCTGACAGTAGGCACAACAGTATGCTTGTTCACAAAAGCAGATTTGATCTTTCCGTGTTTCTTGCAACAAAAGGTGTTTGCATCACCCTAGGCACAAAATGAGGAGTGAAATGTGCCTTCTGAAATTAGACCTAGCCTTAGCCTTTTCTTTCTTTTTTTGTTTGGCTAGCCTAAAGCAAAAATCTACTAAATGTCCATCTCTACCACAATGAGTGCAAGTGTACTTAACATGATGTTTAGCATTAGAAGCAGTAGCTTTTGCACTCATCATAGTAAAAGATAACACACCGAGACTTGAAAAGCAGTTTTCTTAGGCTCATTGACAATTTCGAATTTTCCATTTTCAAGTGTCTTCTAGCAGTTGGAGCATGTGATTTATGATGAGCATAAGAATCAAAACCTAAACCTTTGTGATGAGTCTTGACCCTTGGTGATCGAGAATCATGTTTAGGTTTTTCTTTCGATAGTGAATCGTTCTAAAGATTTTTCCAAGTAATCAACCTTCGAGCAAGAGTTAAGCAGTTATTACATGGAACATCCACTTTTCCTTTCTGTTTGCGACAAGTTGAGCATGAGAGAACTTCATGAGTGAGCATAGCATCTGTCATTTGAGAAACCTAGCATTTGCATCATGCAACTTCAATTCGATATAGCACATTTAGAACAATGAGTTGTATCATGCAAATCAACAGTTGAACAACTAAGCGTTTTAACATGTTTCACATTTTCTTTCTTTTGATATTGACTTGTTCTAACAAAGCGTGTTCTTTCCTAAGCACGATAAGCTCCTTTGTAGATTAAGTCACATGATTTGCAAGCATCATCATCGGGAATCAAAGATTTAAGTCTTGCAATTTCAGCATGCAAAGATTCCACAAGAATATCATGTTTCTTAATCTTCTTGTCGCGTTTGTCAAGCAATTTTCCAAGGCGAACAACAGACAATAGTTAATTCATCGTAAGAAGGTTCTACCTCATTGCGATCATTTGTCATGATCGTCCTCGGTGAAGCTTACATCACTCCTTGCCATGAGACACAATCCTGTCAAATCATGCTTGCTTGGAGTTGCATCGTCCTCGCTGCTCTCCGAATCCACATCGCTCAAATTAACTTGTTCAAGAGCGGAAAGAACCTGATGAACAACCTTTTTGTTGATGAAGCTCTTTTTCTTTCTATTGCTTGGAGAGAACTTCTTCTTCTCTTTTCTTTTGTCATTGTCCTCCTCTCTTGATGCTTTTCCTGCAAGTTTAGGACAATTTGGACGAATATGGTTGAAATCACCACACTCGTAGCATCTTGGAGGGCCACCACCAACTCTCTTTCTCATTCTCACATTCTGCAAAGCTTTATTAAAACGAGAAGAGAGTAGTGCCAAGTCTTCTTCAGAAAATTCTTCAATCTGTTCATCGGTTAGTGAAGACACGAAAGACAAAGCAAAACTTGAAGAAACATTATTCTGAGACATGCTAGATTGAGAGGTCAATGCAATTGATTTATGATCATTCTTCCTAGCAAGAACATCCAATTCATGAGTTTTTAATTTTGAGAACAGTACATCTAAAGTGAGTGAACTCATGACAGTGGATTCTCTAATAGATGTAACTTTCATCTCCCAAATAGACATGTCTAATGCACCAAGCAATTGTCTAGCATTTGTAGCCTCATCAAAGAAAACTCCAACAGCACGTAAATTGCTAAGAATTTTATTGAAACGTGCAAAGAAATCATCTAGAGACTCACCAGGTTTCATCTCAAATCGCATGTATTCTTTCTTATAAATATCTTGCCTAACCTCTTTGACAGTGTTAGAACCTTCATGATAATCACAAAGAGATTTCCATACCTCATATGCAGACTTGAGATGAATCACACGATCAAAATCACTTCTTCCTAGTCCTTGGATGATCAAATTCCTTGCTTTTTTGTTTGCTTCAACTTTGTGCTGATTGGTTTCATTAACTTGATCATTCTCGGGAACTTGATATGGCTTGTACACCTTCTCCCAGTTGCAAAGCCACGAGCTTGGATGTCGCCTCCATCTTCGCTTTCCAAAAGCGAAAATCAACACCATCGAAGGCGCAAGGTTTTGTCGAATACCTATCCATCGCTACGGTTTCTAATCACGGTTAAGATTAATTAGAAAAACCTTGCTCGATACCACTTGTAGGATCGAAAGATACTAATCTAGCAATCGAGGGGGTGAATGGTTGCGGAAGCCAAATTCAATTTTGATCTTTTAAAATTCACACGAAACAAACTCAAATTACTTGATTAGATTTGTAATGCACTCAACAAAACCTTAAAACACAGACCAAAACTTATGTGGCGCGGACCTAACTTTTGCTAAAGCCTATGTATGCGGACCTAACTTTTGCTAAGGTATGTGTATGCGGACCTAACTTTTGCTAAGGTATGTGTATGCCGGACCTAACTTTTGCTAAGGTATGTGTATGCCGGACCTAACTTTTCTCTGAACGTGTATGCCGGACCTAACTTTTACAGCATGACACGCAAACACTAAAAATGAAATTCCCGACGATCTAACCGTTGGATTGATGTGAAATTTTAACTGTAGAAACTAGACTTCATTCCGAAGCTAACCCAAAAAGAATCAACTCAATCGGACTTATAGATCTAAAGTTATATCCCTCGCAAAACAGCTGAAACAAATCCCGATCTAATAACGACGGACCAAATGAGACCAGTGACGGACCAAACTTAAAAACAAGATTACCAGAGATCCAACCGTTAGATTAACATGAAATTTTAACTGTAGAAACTAGATTCAATTATGAATCTAACCCAACAAAATCAACTCGATTGGATCTACGAATCAAAAGATATTACCTTCGCAAGATGACTGAAACAGATGATGACAGAAATTGATTGCAAAAGCTGTAGCGGACCAAACTCGGATAAACGCCCACTCGCGGACCGAACTTTCTCTTGAAACGCCAACTATAGCGGACCTAACTTTCAAGGAAGCTTCAACTTCGCGGACCGATCTTAGAACAGAGTCTTCTCTCACAATGAGCAACCGCCAGGACATGAAGTAAAACTTTACGGAAGATTGATTTTTATTTCATTGTCTAAAGTACTCCAACACAAGAGTACAAACCCTAAAACCAAAAGCGCTCGCTCTGCACATAAGCAGAGGACACCTCCCTCTATTTATCTGAGCAAATTCACAGAGATTGACTACGACTCCACTTCCAACATGGAAAGAGTCCGTATCTTTCTCAACTTGGCCCAACATGACCAAAAACAACTCTTGCACGCATGCAAAACGAGAGATTGAATACAACTCCACTTCCAACATGGAAAGAGTTCAGTATCTATCTCAACAGCCTAACATGGCCAAAACCAAAACTTTGCGCATGATCGGCCCTGCTGCACATCGTGACTAACCGACCTTCATATGCATGTTCTCTAGCCGAGCGTCCGCATGACATCCTTGACCACCAAGACCTCGATTCCTCCACGAACCTAGTCTCGAACCTCGGTTCCTCCATGAACCTAGTTCGGTCCGTCATCGACCACGTTAAGCCTCGAGCAACACACGCACATGAAGTAACAAACAACAGCGTCCGAGCACAAGTCCACGACTTGACTCAAGATTAATCCATGCAACCACTCACACGAGTGCATTGCATTAAGCAAAACTCCATCATGCTATCACCAGCATGATAATGATCTCAACATAGCACATGCACAAGCACCACACATGCCATAACCAAAATCCACTTAGCAATGCCAATTTCACCAATCAGCCAATTTTTCATCACATGATTTCACAACTTCCTTATCCCATAAGGAACCTTATCAATGACTCGGATTAACTCTCTCACTCATACATGGGCTAACCCGAAACCTAACAACATAACAAGTTTTGACACACACCTCTCAAAGCACTACTAACATAACTACTACTACACCCGTGAACTTTTGATCCAACGATCATCTTTCGCTTGAGAGGGCTTAAGTTATCATCTCCTCTATCCACTTACCATCCCGGCTTGCAGCAACTCCCGCCTCAGTCATCTTCTGGTGTTGCCTTAACCGTCTAGACCTCAGCTCTCCTAGTTTAGTCCTGATCTCTTCCGCATCACCATGACTTAGCTCCAAAATCCTACAACCATCACCGACAAGCAAACACATCATATAGCAATATCCAAAAACATATGTAATTATGTAAACTATTGACAAGTCAAATACCAAAGAGTCCATCCTTGGATCATTTATGTTGTGACCACCTTAGGCCTAACCACTTAAGGCTCTGACCAGTTAAGGCTCCAACCAACCAAGGCCTGACCAGCTAAGACTATGACCACTCAAAAGGCCAAGATCACTCAAGATCACAACCATTTTCGTCAAATTGTTCAACGTCAAAGCAAACTAATTCCAAACTCAAATCGAGCACCACAAACTCAAACACAGTCAATTACTCATCACAAACTATCGGCGTATTCCGCCTGACAGGACCCCGTCAACGAACAGGGTTGACTACTCCCAGGGTGGAAGGTATGGTTCGGAAGAGGGCGTCTTCGTGGTCGAAAACCCTAATGTCTCTCTATGACGGATCCCGGGAATCAACAGATCAATGGACACGACGATGTACCCAGGTTCGGGCCCCCAGCGTGGGAAATAGCCCTACTTCCTGCTAGATCTTTGTTGAGGTGGTGTGGAGGCGATTACAATGGTTCTTCTAGTCTTGTGCTTCTTTCTCTATGCGTGTGTGTCGCCCCCCTCCTCCATGCATTGAGGCGCCCTTATATAGATGGGCCGGCCCGGGCAAGTGAGAAGATGACGCTATACTGATCTAAGACTCATTAATTACACCCATCATTCGAGCCTTATCTCACTGACCCATGACTCATTCAATGCCGCTGTGTGGCTTAGTCCGGTCTGCCCGGGATATGACACTCCTGCGACGGGTTTGGTGAGAGGTGTCAGAGGGATGAGTCGTCGTCGTGTCGATAGTAGGATCCTTCACAATTAATGGCCCTGACTCAGCATGTCAGGGGAAGGAGACTTCGAGGCGAAGCCTTCTCCTTATTCCTTTGGTCGCCTCCGGGGCACGACAAAGGTCGGGACGCCCGCCACTTGCCGAGCCACCTCTAAGCCGATGCGGTGGGCGAGGCATGATCGCCCACCGCCGCGGTGGCACCATGAGCCGCTCACCCAGCAAGCAGGATGTAATCGTCCACCTGCTCGCCAGGGGGCCACGCGGGCTCTTCACCCAGCGGGCAGGGCATGATCACCCACCTACCTGCCAAGGCACCACGCGGGCCGCTTGCCCGACGAGCAGGGCGTTATCGCCCACCTGCCCACCAGGGGCCGGGCTCCTCACTGGCGGCGGGCATGATCGCCACCGCGCCGCTAGGGCACCATGGCCGCTTCGTGCGGCGGCGGCGTGTCGTCCACTTGCTGCGCCCGAGGCCACGCGGACTCCTCGCCCGGCGGGCAGGGCATGATCGCCCACCTACCCGCCAAGCTGCCATACTGGGCCAGGCCGCTTCTTGGGCCTACAACTTACACAGCGGAGAGGGTACCCCGGTGCAAACTACACCGACAGTAGCCCACGGGGCAGTCTTGAAATACGCGTCAGTTGCTTTTTAGACCTCATTCAATGCCGGCGCATTCCTGGATGGGCCCGCCACCTCTGAGCACGCAACCGTCTCGGTCCTCCCCACTTTCGCCGATTTTACTCGGGAGCCGAAACGTCGCGTCCTTTTGCCTGCTCGCGAACCTCATTCGTGGGGGGTCTATATATATACGCGCCCCCACTCAGCAGTTCACGCCTTTTGATCTTCTCGCACTTTGCTTTTTGCCCTTTCATCTCCCTTTGCTCAAAGAACTTTGCTTTTGCTTCAATGGCACAGCTTCTTCTTTCTTCCACCGCTGGCCAGAGTAGGGTGGATTTTGTTGCCAAGATGGCACCTGAGGGTTCCCTCCACCTTCGCCAGGGGACCCTCATGCCGGGCTATGAACCAGGGGAGATCATCATCTTCGCCTGGGGGCTTATGGCAGGCTTGGTGCCGCCATTCTCCGAATTCTTCCTCACTGTCCTTCACTTCTACGAGATCCATCATCTTCATTTCTCCTCCAACTCCATTGTCCTTCTCTCCACCTTCGCTTACCTCTGTGAGATGTTTGTGAGGGTAATGCCCAATCTTCCCCTCTTTCGCTACTTCTTCACTGCGCGGCTCCCCGTCTGAGAATCGCGAGGAGCTACCATTTCCGCCTCGCGATGGGTGGCCCCGCTACATTCCCTTCGGTTAAGATCCAAGCTGGAAGGCGTGGCGAGCGGCCCAGCTCGTCGGCGACGATAGCGGGGTCGACCTCCTTGGGGTGCCCTGCGCGTGGATGAAAGCCCGCGAGAGCTGGAGCTCACCCGTCGAGGAGACGACGGAGCTCTTAGAGATGGTAGCCTGCATCGATCGGTTGCGGGGCGCCAGCCTGATTGGGGCGCTGGTGGTCCAGACTTCGTGGCTCAGAGGATCAGCCCCCTCCGTCGTCGTGCCCGCCCTGCATGGCGATACACAGGGGACGACGACGTGACGTGCATGTACCCGGGCAATAAGTCCTGTTGCTCTTCTTTTGAATGCATATTCTTCTCTGCGGTCACCATCAACTAATATTCCTGTCTTCTTTTGGTGCCAGGTGAAACCTGGATGGTCTTGTCCTCTCCAGGTGGCTATCTGTGCTACTCCCGCCAGTGCCGAGTGGCCTGGATTTTCCGGCCGAGGCCCGGTCGCTCTGCAATCTGGAGTTCGCAGAGCGCCTCCAGATCATCCAATCCTTCCCGGCGATGGACTCCACCAATCCCACCGTGGTACCGGCCCGCGGCCCCTTAGTGATCAGGGACCAACCCCGGGCCGACGACCGGAGCACATGCAAACGGTCGATTGCTCTGGACGCCCCGGGCTCGGACCCCAAGAGTGCCTGCACTGAGGGCCAAACTCCTGTTGCCGTCGCTTCCGCCGCTTCGCCAAGCACGCCTGAAGCGGCGACATCTTCATCTGGGGTGGCGACACTGCCATCCTCCTCTAGCGCCCGGCCGCAGCAGCAAACTCCAACTCTGCGGCGCCGTCCTCATCGCCGCCGACTCAGCGGCGCCCGGCTCGGTGATGCCGACTCCTTCTTCTTTGGCGCTGCCGGCGGGCTCATGGTTCCGACCATCTCCTTCAGCTTCAAGTCGCCCCCGAGGGTGGATCGCTAAGGTGCCTGACGCATGTGAACATCCACAGCCTGTGAGACGGCGGGCACTTTGCTCAAGGCGACTGGCGGCCCCAAGCAGTGGGCCGGACATCATGAGGCCAACACTTCTACTCCCCCCGCCCCGATTGTCCTGCCCTTGCATGCCGGGCGCATCTTGTTTTTCATGAGCTTAACAAGCGCTCACGATCATGAGCACTATCCTCACGGCAGCCACCCAGAGTGAAGCCCAAGTTACACAACAAGTTGCGGCGTGCTGGAGGTGGTGAGGAAGGCGTGCTGTCCCAGAGAGAGCCACCAGGCGACCTTACTCGCCGGCGAGATCTTAGAGGCGGCGTGGAGGCGGCGGAGAGGAAGCGGCGGTGACACAACATCGCGACCATGCTCCGGCCATCCTACTAGCACATGGCGAGGATCTTGGAGCCGATGGGGGTGGACCTTCGTGAGCCGCTCAAGCCCACAGCAATGTAGTACACCCACTGCATCACTTGGGTCGCTAAGGCGCTCTCTGGCCTTCTAGCCGCCATGGCCGCTCGCTCCGTCTAGGAAGGGCAACAGGTCGCTAGGGCCACCGCGACCTTCGTGTTGGCGTGCTACGCCAGCCACGATGCCGCTTTCAACCCAATGACCATCACGGATGGCATTGAGAGGGAGACGAGGCCCAGGGCGCAGGCGTGCATGCACGAAGCCGCGGAACACGTCGTCGGCATGATGGCGGCGGAGGGCCCAGCCCTTGGCGCGATGGCCGAGGAAGACAACGGGCATATCCAAGTTGCCAACGACAACTGATGGCCCAGGCTGCTTCCTTCATTTTCTTTGTTTCTGTTTACCTGCGCATGTTTGCTTGTTCACGTTTTAGCTGCGTTTGCTCAACTCAATCATCGGGCGATCAACCCCCAGCCTTGTCACGATGCGAACCTAAGCACTCAGGTTAGGTCGATACTTAGGCATTTTTTGAGTGATTGCAATAACACGAATGAAGATTACGCAAAACATGCAGGATGTAAACAAGCAAAGTCTTATGTCTTCGCGCAAGGGTATCACTGATTCCTGCCCTTTTGGAACTTATATTCTTATGATCTCTTGGAACCTAACCGCAGCGTTGCACAACAAGGAAGCAAGCTCCCAGGAGTGGTATCGGGCTTACGGTGCTCGCGGTGATAGCCAGCGGTGCTTCGCGGAGCTAACCCGAGGTGTGCGAGCCGCGTTTGAGTCACCGTGCCACACTCGCACTCCTGGTCACTTGTCCTTGCGACGCAAACGCTAGGTATTTCTTTTTATCAACGAGGAGCCATCAGGTTATCAGGGCCAGTGACAGCCACGCATAACTCAACCCAATAGGGTGCAGATGCAAAAGATAAGTTGGTACTGCTAGGGTGACCAACTTATCTTTGCTATAGGCCACTGGACGACTAGCCCCCAGGCTGGTCACGAAAGCCAACATTCGGCGAGCAGGGCATGGTCGCCCACCTGCTCGCCCGGCGGGCAGGGCGTGGTCGCCCACTTGCCCGCCAGGCCACCACGGGGCCATCTCGGATGTTTGAATTAGGCAAGTGCTCCAGCACTTCATCTGCGAATGCACATAGCTACTGAAAGCACAAGTAAGCATTACGCAAAGCATGCGGGAAACATACTAAAGAATGCAAGTTCTTGTGCGGGTATGTCATGGTTCCTTTCTTTTGGACATAGACCCTTGTGACTCGGGACCAGCTCGCAGCGCTGTGTGGTATGGGAGTAGGTCTCCAGGAGTGGTATTGTGCTTGCGGTGATAGCCAGCGGTGCCTCGCAGAGCTAACCCGAGGTGTGCAAGCCACGTTTGAGCCACCGTGCCACACTCACGCTCCTAGTCACCCGTCCGCACATGACGCTAGCACCGGGTGTTGCCGCGTATCGACAAGGAGCAGCCAAATCATAGGAACTCATGACACGCCCGCGATAGGCTATCCACCAGGGGACAAGCGAAGAGAATAAAGTAGAAGCCTTTAAGATAAACAACTTCGCTAACCGCCAGCAGTTGCCGATCACCGGGGAAAATTCGCCCACACAACCGATCAGAGCGAACCACCAGGGACTTACAGCTTTTAGGGGTAAAACTTTTGCAACAACTCCACGTTGAAGGAGTTGGCCAGCTCTTGATCGTCCTCAGTGGCCAACCGGATCGCCTCGGGTCGAGATACTGAGACCACCTTGAAGGGGCCCTCCCATCGGGGAGACAGTTTGTGGAGCCCGACATGCACCTAGATTCTGTGCAAGACCAGGTCACCTACTGCCAGTGTCCTCTCGCAGACCCGGGTGGCATGGTACCGCCTGAGACTTTGCTGGTACCGGGCGGCGTGCAAGGCCGTCCGGTCGCGCACCTTCTCCCGAATGGTGTCTTGTCGCTCTGGTGCTTGGTGCCAGACCTTTTGGCGGACCGGGCGCACCTCAGGGAGGGTTGCCAGTCAATGCTCGATCACTTCCCTAGGGACCCCGGTCATATTGAACGGTTGCCAGGCGAACACGTTAGAATTTTACCGGAGAAAGGTGACGAGCGCGTCTTCCTATTTAGCGTTGAGGCTGGCATCAATGAAGACGGGCTTCTCGGGCTCGCCCTCACTAAGGGAGACCACCTTTACCTCACCGGCCGGCCGGCGAGGGCTGAACTGCGCTGAGGGCTCTCGGAAGGCGACATCGGTGGCTTCACAGGTGGCACCGGCGGAGTCCAGTCTTGCACTTGTGGTAGCGCAAAGCCTCTGGCCTGTCCATCCAGATGATTATGTGGCCACCAGGCCCTGGCATCTTCACCACCATGTATCCATAGTGGGTTGCCACCATGAACTTGGCCAATGCCGGTCGGCCAAGTATGGCATTGTACGGGAGGTCGAAGTCGGCGACTTCGAAATCGACCAGCTCTGCACGATAGTTGCTTTCCTCCCCGAAGGTGATGGGGGGCGCTTTTGGCTCGGGGGACCATGCCGGCCCGTGGCTCTGCCAGAAGAAGGGCAAGGCCAGCCTGACTCTGATTCGACACTGGGCGCCAGAATGCCTCGAAGGATAGGAGGTTGAGGGAACTCCCTCCGTCCATCAGCACTCGCCCGAGCTTCACATTCCGGATCATGGGAGAAACCACGACTAGAAGGTGGCCTATGCCGGTGATGCTCTCAAGGTGGTTAGCCCGACTGAAGGTGATCGGCTCCTCCGACCACTTCAACATCCGACACACCCCTGAACTCGACGCCGTAGCGCAGACTTCCCTCCTCAGCCGCTTGTAGGACGCGTTGGAGGGGTAGGTGGATGAGCCACCATGAATGTATGCCACGGCGCGATCCACCTGCTGGAAGGCCAACTAGGCGGGGTCTTCGTCTTGGTCGTTGTCGTGAGGGCGGTGCTCCTTGAGTCGCTGCTCGACCATCTTGCTCACAACCTGGTAACTGTCCAGGCCGTGGGTGTTGGTCCTGTGGATTGGGCAGAAGGGCTCGCCCTCCTTCTCCTCGCGATGGTCACTCCTCCGACCACAGCAGTCACCCCGCCGGCCTCGGCGACCATCTCGTCGGTCGCGGCGGTCATCCCGCCGGTCACAACGGTCACGCTTTCGCGGTCGGGCGTCTTCACGCTCGCGCTCGGCGGCCAGGACCCGCCTGGTCTCAGCCACCTCGCGCTTCCGGATCTTCTTGCTTGTAGGGTCGGGGACCCTCGACGTCCCAGCTTCGTCCCCGCTGCGTCCTCGTGCGGCGCCAGACACCGGCCCCCGAGCTTCTGCCGCCCGCGCGCACTTGTGCGCCAGGGAGAAGATCTCAGAGGTGGTGGCAATGTCGCGGGTCGCCATCTTTTCCCGCATCTTGCAGTCGTGAATGCCTCTTCGAAAGGCGATGACGACCGACTGCTCCGAAATTCGGGGGATCGTGTTGCCATAGTAGCAGAATCGTCGGATGAAGTCGCGCAACGACTCCCCTTTTTCCTGCTCGAGGGCATGGAGATCATCCTCCACGCCCGACTGTGCGAAGGAGCCTTGGAAGTTGGCGACAAAAAGGTCGCACAACTCCCCCCACGAGTGCACTGACCCTCGCGGGAGGTTCAACAGCCAAGATCGGGCAGACCCCGTCAAGGCTGTTGGGAAGTAGTTGGTCATGACCTTCTCAGACCCGCCAGCGGCATGCACCACCGTGGTGTATATCTGCAGGAACTCCTCTGGGTTGGTGGTGCCGTCATACTTCTCGATGGAGGCCGGGCAAAACCTTTCGGGCCACGCCACATGGCGCCTTGGAAAACGCACGGCATCCGAGCCGTGGGGAATCTGCCGTTCACAGAACCGGCCGGAGACCGTCTTGGGAGTGTGGACTGTGACTCCCCAAAGAGTCGGAGGAGCGGACTTCCTCCTCACTCTGAAGGGGAGAGTCACGAGAAGAACTCTCACCCCCAGGGGCCACCCGTTAAATGCAGCGCCGATGATGCTGCAGTGATCGGGCAAATCACCGCCCATTGGCGGCGGCGCTTCTCCAGATGGGCCCTCGGGTCCTCACGGCTCCTCGCGGGCTGGGACCTTCCTCTTGCACGCCCTTTCCTTACTCGGCCGCTGGCAGGCGCTTCCAGGTGGTTGGAAGCTTGGTGCGATCGGCGTGCACCCTTGGTTGAGGGGTACCGCGGTCCCGAACCGTCGGGCATCCGTGGGCTGGGCGCGTTCACGAGGCCGGCAATATCCGCGACCACGGCGTGGCGGGTGTCTCTGCAAGTTCCACCGGTGGTCGAAGAGCGGACGCATCTGAGTTCTAGGCGGATGGCGGCCTCCATGGCTACCGGCGCCGAACGGAAGCTCAACCGCTATCGGGCGCCCGCCCTCTGCGAAGCGGCGTGGCGATCCCTCGTCTGGCGAAGTGCGGGGCAGCGTTACGGCGCTGCTAGCCTCCGCCACCTCTTGTCATTTGTGAGTGCGAACCGCCATCACACGGATGCAAGGTCCTGCAGACGAAGGCCGAATCATTGGAGAGATGGTGAGTGAGCCAACCACTAGTTGCCTACTGGCGCCCTGATGGCGTATTCCGCTGACGAGACACCGTCAATGAACGAGGTTGACTACTCCCGGTGGAAGGTATGGTTGGTGAGGCGTCTTCATGGCGGAAACCCTAATGTCTCTATAGCGGATCCCGGAATCGGCGAGATCAATGGACATGGCGATGTACCCAGGTTCGGGCCCCCAGTGCGGGAAATAGCCCTACTTCCTGCTAGATCTTTGTTGAGGAGGTGTGGAGGCGATTATAATGGTTCTTCTAGTCTTGTGCTTCTTTCTCTATGCGTGTGTGTCGCCCCCCTCCTCCATGCACCGAGGTGCCCTTATATAGATGGGCCGGCCCGGGTAGGTGAGAAGATGATGCTATACTGATCTAAGACTCATTAATTACACCCATCATTCGAGCCTTATCTCACTGACCCATGACTCATTCAATGCCGCTGTGTGGCTTCGCCCGGTCCGCCCGGGATATGACACTCCTGCGACAGGTTTGGTGAGAGGTGTCAGAGGGATGGGCCGTCGTCGTGTCGATAGCAGAATCCTTCACAATTAATGGCCCCGATTGGTATGTCGGGGAAGGAGATTCGAGTGAAGCCTTCTCCTTATTTCTTTAGTCGCCTCGGGGCGACAAGGGCCAGACGCGCCCACTTGCGGAGCCGCCTCTTAAGCCGATGCGTGGCGGGCATGATCGCCACTGCCGCCAAGGCACCACGTAGGCCGCTCATCCGGCGAGCGGCGTGTCGCCCACTTTCGCTAGGGGGGCGGGCTCTTCGCCCAGTGAGCGAGGCATGATCGCCCACACGCCGCGGGGCACCATGGCCGTTCGCCGGCGGCGAACCATCGCCCACTGCCGCTTGAGAGGGCCACGCGGGCTCGCTTCAGCGGGTAGGGCATGATCGCCCACCGCCGCGAGGCACCACAGCCGCCTTCGCCGCCGAGCAAAGCATGTCGCCCACTGCTGTCGGAGGGCCACATGAACTCCTCGCCCGCGAGCGGGGCATGATTGTCCACCTGCCCACTAGGCTACCATGCTGGGCTAGGCTGCTTCTTGGGCCTACAACTTACGCGGCGGAGAGGGTACCCGGTGCAAAGTACACCGACACAAACATAGGTAGACCACCACCTGGTCTCTCATTTTTGGGTATTTTCCACCTGGGGAAGTTAATTGCAAGAAATTGAAATATAGGGATATGTTAATGGCTCTTCTGCATATAGTAATTTGTATTGGCTACATCCATCCCAGATAATCGTTTTAATATTCTTGATATCTCATTCTTACTGCTGTTTCATTTTTTGCAGATATCACGGATCAACATTAATATCAGCTAGTCTATCTGGGTGAGCATTGTCCTCCAGAAAAAAATTCAACTTGCATTCATATATGTCTAAAATTTATCTAACAGTACTGAAGTTCTCTGAATAATCTAGTGGTCCATCTCTTTTTTATGCTTAAATATTTTACTAATTGCTTCCGCATCTTTAGTATCCCTGTCGTACACCAGAATTTTGATCTACCAGCACCTTTTGTTCTGCACACTGACTGCCCTCACTACTGGCGCTTCCATCTTCCTGGTACTCCTATTGCAAATTTTGCTGACGAGCAGTCCACCATATTTTTCTAATGAAATGATTTTGGTTGGAAACAGGTGAGACAGAAGAAGAATTTGCATCAAGACTTGCCAATAATTTAGAGAGTCTTATTCTCAAAGAAGGACCAGAAACGGTAAAGTTCCGATGATGTCAAAACTTACATTTTATCAGTAGGTCCAAATTTTACTGATATCTGATCTAATATATTTTCTTCTCTTAGATTGCTGCTTTCATTGCTGAACCTGTAATTGGTGCTGGAGGTATCATCCCTCCTCCAAAGACATATTTTGAGAAGGTGGTTCCACATATTATACATTCCAATTTGTATCTCCTAAGTAGAAAACATAACCCTTCCTGAGTTTCATTTAGTTAAAGTCGTTTTAAAATTAAACGGAGCTAAGATTTTCCAGTTGAGGTACTTTTGACACAGTATAGTTGCTTCACTCAGCAGTCAGCACCAAGGGCTTGAATTCTGTTGCTGCCTGTTCATTGTATGCTATTTTGTTGTATGTCAACAGATTCAAACGATAGTTAAGAAGTATGACATCCTTTTCATAGCAGATGAGGTACGTTACATTATCTTCTATTGAGTTGAACATTAAAAAAGAATAACAAATCATTTTTGTGAAAAATTGGTTAACTTACCAGCCATTCCAGGTCATTACCGGATTTGGGAGATTGGGAACCATGTTTGGATGTGATTTTTATGACATCAAACCAGATCTTGTCTCCTTGGCCAAGGTGAGTTAGTTCTTCAGTACCATTGAACATGCTTATCTGATGCGGGCTGAGTCATGTCAATTTCACCATGTCAGGCTCTTTCATCCGCCTATGTCCCCATTGGAGCAACTCTTGTTAGCCCGGAAATATCAGATGTGATTCATTCTAAGAGCAACAAGCTCGGTAAGTTAATGCCATCATACGAACTCAGACCTCATGTTTACATTTTCATGTGCTTAGCTGTTGCCCTTTTGTGACAGGTTCATTTGCCCATGGCTTCACGTACTCTGGCCATCCAGTTTCCTGCGCTGTTGCCATAGAAGCGCTGAAGATTTATCGGTACACTCCACTTCCCATAAGACCGGCCATAACATCGTGCAGTGCGTGCCCATGCCACTACAGAGTTTATTTGTTCTTGATTAATCCTTTGCAAAATTGGAACCAGGGAAAGGAACATTCCTGATCATGTCAGACATATTGCTCCAAGGTTCCAGGAGGGAATCAGGGCCTTTGCAGGGAGTCCAATTGTTGGGGAGGTATTCATCCCTATGTTCAGAATTGTCACATACTTCCGATCGATTTCCTCCTGGCATTCTCATACCACAGAGGTTCCCCTCCTTTTTTTTTCTAATTTTAAAGCACATAACCGGCGTGCTCATGTATGCAGACACGTGGCGTAGGGTTGTTCCTAGCAACTGAATTCGCCAACAATAAATCACCGAACGATCCATTCCCTGCTGAATGGGGTAGGTAACGGTACTGATTGCATGCTCTTGTTAGTCAGTAGAATTTATCAGCTTGTAAATTATCCCAAGATCACCTAGAGCTTCAGCACAAGGACAAACCTTAGGATAGGATGTGCTAGCTATTACCGGGAAGACAGTAGCTCATAGTTTTGAACTACTTAACCTGAAGTGTTATGATATCTTATCATCCTAGAAGAGTTGGGATGACTAGTCATATCCCATTATATCATTTATAAATCATCTTGGAACTAAAATGCAAACCTTACAAATGTATTGCCTGAAACAAAGGTTCTTATGATACTGTATGGTGTTTTCAGGTGTCGGTGAAATCTTCGGAGCGGAGTGTAAGAAGCGTGGCATGCTGGTTAAGGTTTTTGGCGATGAGATTGCGATGTCCCCGCCGCTTATAATGACAAACGGAGAAGTTGATGAAGTAAGACCAAAATTCACCGTATCACCTATCTCTCTTTTCTTTGTTATAGATGAAAGTAACACTGATCTGTCATACCCAACTGCTTTCAGCTGGTGAGCATATATGGAGAAGCTCTCAAGTCCACAGAGGAAAGAGTGGCCGAGCTAAAATCCAAGAAGAATTAGCCCTGGGCATTCCATGTATGATAATGATGGTAATGTTGCCGGAGATGATGTTGGCTGGTGCACAGAATAATTCCTCGTTGTTTAGATTCTAATAATTTGCTGAGATACTGTTCTCAACGTGAAAATTCATAATTATTAGCTTTCAATAAAATTCCTCGTTGTTTCCATTTGACAAACGATTTTAAGTTATATATTTGGGAAGTTTGTCATCTAACCATTTTCTAGTTGAGCAAATATTTCTCATTTACATTATGAAAAAGCTTAATGCTTTAAGGGCAAGTTGAACAATTAATGCAATTGCAGGGAGGTCTTCACTGTGGCTCCTTGCATGACTTTTTCTTTCTTTTTTGAGGAACGCGCGAGTGGAAATTCCTGTAAACTCATCAATACAAGAAAAAAAATGTCGGAGCGCAGAAAAGGCTACTTGGATTGTGTTCATGAATCATGAAACTGGATGATCTGATAGCAAGCTTCTTTTGATTGTCCATCGCCAAAAATAGTCGTCTTAGCCCAACTTACACAATGGACCCAACCCACATAAAACAGACACAACCTTGAGAGTTGAGAGTTGAGAGAGAGAGAGAGAGAAGAGGTGACAAGAGGGAGGGAGTGGGGACGCGAAGAAGAGGAGAGAGAGCATCCCGGCGCTCTACGTATACTACTTTCCCTCAACACCATAGCGCTTATCTGCATCAAGATCGCCGCTTATGTGATGGAGCTCAATGTCGTGCCCTGCGGCTCCGGCGGCTGTGTGAGGCGGCTCCGCCACCGGCGACTCCTCACAATCCTCTGGCTCCAAGGCCTCGAGTCCACCCACCTTCACAGCGTACTTTTCTGTTTGTGCTAGCTAATTAATGTAAGGGGCTTTTTACCGGGCTTTGGATATATTGAAGTATACGTTGAGTTAGTGCTAAAAGATACCAAAATTTAAAGTATAGTGGCACCAAAAGGTATAAAATTTAAGCGTAATCTAGCAGGTACCTCATGATAAGTTACCAAACTATATAATTGTTGACGCTAAAAATTTGAAGTAGGGCTCCTAACTTTAGCACACCAGACGAACACCTGATTCAGAGCGTGTCAACTGATTTGACCCTGCAATTGGTAAGGAAGAAGCGTAAAAATTCACTCAAAGCCGATCTCAGGTGACGATCGGCTTAACTCCGATCAGCCGAGAGCCGATCAGGTCAAAAACAGTGATTAGCCAATTAAGACTAACCGAAGGATAAAGGCAGATCGATTCTGAAAAGGCGTGCGCAGCAGAATCAGAGCAAATCGAACCTGGGGCGTAATCGATGAAGATCAACAATCGGTGATGTGCAACTTTATTGATCAATATTTAATTACAAGACTAAGTTATAGAACTAAGAGCTAGTCGACAGGAAAATAAAAGTAAATGTGAATTTTGGCTGGATTGTCCGTCTTAGCAGCCCTTGGTCCATCTTTTATACCTTTTGACCGATCCGAATCCTGATACAACACGTCGCCAAACAGAATTCGTATCGACCTTTGTTTCCTAAATAATCTTCTTCTATCCAAACATCTTCGAGCCGTATCATGTTCATATCCGGTTGACCCTAGATTGTCGATCTTAACTGTATTTATCGAATTTAGGTGCAAACAATAATAAACTAATACTGAGAAATATCACAAGTTTAAAGAACGAATGCATGGAGAGGTGATAGATATATATCATTTAGAGGTATTAATGTTTAATATTCTGTAGGGCTTTATTACTTTTGTGAGTCGATAGATATATAGGTTGTGACGGCGCATTGAAATGGTATCGAGGTTGTCGATAGATGTATAGCCTTCACTTTGTTTGCTCGATTGATGATGCGCCATCGTGCTCAGAAAATTTTCTGTGTGTCTTTCAAAAGATTGCAATAAAAACTTCTGATTGAAAAGATCTTTGCTTTGGATTTCCACGAGAATGGCCATTCCCTGACTTGTCTTGCGCCGTGGGATCATATACATCCTGAAGCCATGCGGATCCATCCATGTGTAACTTGAACGGCGCGGGGCTGGGGTTGGGCATAGGCCGTGCGGTGCGGCGGCGTACGCACGAGTGTGCCTGCCTACTAGAGGTGGCCGTTGTGTCTAGTTGGACTGGTTTGAGATATGAGTTTATGGTCTTTCGTGTCTGAACTGTATCGATCATGATTGCCTTCGTGCCTGTCGTGCCGTGCCGGACCGGCCCGACTTATCTTCGGCGAGCCCAAGCATGGTCTATTTGTACTTTGTACCCTGTCGGCCCAGACCCAATCCATTTGCACTATTGTGACAAGAAGAAAGAAACCAAAAACACATAGAGTTAAGACAATGGACACAAATATTATAGAAAAAGAACTAAAATTTATTTATTCTTAGAACGAGGGGGTGTGTTGAACACGAGTGAGATAGAGGGCAACGAGAGAGTGAGGAAGAGAAGCAATGGAGATTGAGAGAGACGGATAATCGAATGAGAAATTGAGAGAGACGGATGAGAGAGAGAGTTGATCCGTCTCTCTCAAGTGTTGGCGGCGGGGTGGCGTTCATACTGTTGGGTATGTCTATAACGTCACGCTCTGTAGGTTGATGATCTTCATACTGAGCTTTTTCCTCATGTCCTGAGTCATCGGGCCCGACACGACCCGTACTATAGTGTCGTGTCGGGTCGTGTCTCCCATCGTGCCTAGTTCTCAGGCCCAACACGGTTCGTGCTATAGTGTCGTGCCGGACCGGGCTTCAGACTATGCTATGTCCGCCATGCCTCGAATTGGCCCAAAAGAGCATGGCTCGAGTGCCAACGCGCGTGGCAGCTTTGGTCCTGCTACTGCTTCTAGCCACTCATGTACGCTAGTATAGAAAGGATCATTAGAGATACTTTAAAAATATTATTATAGACGGTTTTCTGGACCTTTTTAAATATGTATTTGTGATAATATGACGTATCAAGATAGATTTCTGAGTCACTGTGAAACACATATCACAGACGGTTCTTGATATATACCGTTTGTGATAGCTTATATCATAGACTATCAAGAACCATTTGTAATAGTCCAATATCACAGATGGTTTATAGTCCAAACAGTCTACGATATGAGATGTATCACAGACAGTCGTATGTGATATTAGTTTGTACTGCTGAATTTTTTCTATTTATTAGCTAGCCTTATGAAAATGCTAGTCATGCCATCTGAAACAAGTAGATTACAGATTACACATCCACAAGTACACGTATACCATTATAAATCAACTCATATTACATCAAGCACAAGTAGATTATAGATTACATCATAACACATCTATTTTAGAAATCAACTCAGATATATTAACTAATTGAATGCACAATTATATATATACCACTACAATTCACAAATTCACAGCATAAGTTTCTCTACACATACGCCACTGCAACTCATCAGGTTGGGCAGAGTGGAACTCATCTTTTGAGTTTACAACCTCACGCAGAAAGAAGGAAACATGTTGTCCTCGAATTCTATTTAGATCAGCCTATTCTAACGTAGTTGTAGCGTATTTCGCAATATATTGATAGGAACATTAAAGGCGTGCATATATGTAAATTGATAAGTATGAAATAATTATTGTAAGATTGAGGGGACAACATCTTCTTTTTAACTTGAAGAAGAACACAAGAAAAATAAGTGTACATGTGTGAGGAAGAGGTAATGGAATTATACAAGATATAAGTAACGGTTGTGAAACTAGTGTAGCACATTTAGGCTTATACAAGATATAAGTAACGGTTGTGAAACTAGTGTAGCACATTTAGGCTTCTCCCTCAAAATAGTATAAATAATCCTACTAGCAAGACTAAATAATATTTCCGATGCTTGGTTCTTGTTAAAATAGATAATGATATAAGTAGTTTTACCAATCATAATTTTAAAAATAAATTAATTGCATAATTAACAGTTATTTATTGCTCGGCAGATTATACTATCATTTTAATGCACAAGACCAATTATTTGTGTATATAGCTTTAAAGTAAATATCACTACATGGAGCACTAATCCATTAATTGATTTTGTCCTTTTGTGACATGGACAATGAGAAATTGTTCATAATTTTCACAAACCATTTTACTACTATATTTTACTTGTGTGTCAACTACCTTCAAGCAAGTATATATCAATACAAAAAAAAGTTAACACGTAGATCATAATGGAATAACTTGTTTGTATTCACGGACAACAAAAGATAAGCTTCATAGTCGACAGTATGTATAGTTATCAATCAAGCAAGCACAGGATAAACAACATACTAATACATCTAGTCAGAAGCACAAAATTAAAATGTTGTGTCCTAAAAAGTATACCTCTATAATAACATACACTCATGAAATTAAAATGTTGTGCCCTAAGAAGTCTACATCTAGTCGGTACTGATATACAAATACGGTACACACAATGAAGTAAGACACAAAAGTTGAAAAATAAATAAATCTATATCTTTGTAACCAAACACATAGATATTAGTACATCTTATATCCAACATTTTGAATCCTATGTTACTGTCCGGCATCCTACCTTCACCATAGCCAGACCTATTCATTCCACTAAATCAAACTATATACATTGGCAAAATCTTAAGACCACACTTAAGCTAGGAATGGGTTAATGATCTCCAAGATATAAACTTGTTAGGGGAACTAAGCAAAATGTTCAAGCTATACAATGTCATTCACTTAAACATGTAACAATACTAAGGCTCCCTATATTTGTCGTAGCCCCCAAGTTAGTCCTTAATACCTTGTAGTTGTAGACATATTGGGCCACTAAGACCTAGTCTACACTTTGCCTAGGTATAACAGATGCATAAAAACACACAGTTAATGAAAATGCATCTTACAAACTGATTCTAATTTTCTAAACAATGTTCAACTATGTTAAAAAACATAACAATCCAACCAAGTACAAATTTACCATAAAACTCCAGGAACCTATTAATGCTACATCAATCATGCTATTTCTCTACATACTTGGTCACAAACTGCAACAGACTTGGTGGAGGAGGCAAGGGCTCGGGGAAGGCGGCGGTGATTGAAGACGGAGGCGTCGACGACAGATGGGCGACGGGGGAGGCGACAGTGATTGAAGACAAAGGCGATGGACATGGGCTCAAGGAAGGAGGTGGAGGGTTTTTGATTTCGTTTGAGTGAGGAATACGGTGGGTAAAAACCCTAGAACAATATATATAAAAAATGTTATCATAGATGATTCGTCTTAGAATTGTTTTTGATAACACTTATCCGTATTAAAACCTTCTGTGATATATAGGTATAATATAATCGTCTGTGATAGACAATTATAATTTAGTATTTTTACTTTATTTTTATAGATATCGATGTTTGACTTCATCCATGGTGTCTTGGATCTCCACTATTTGGGCACCACTATTTATTTTGGTGCATAATTCATGCATGTTACTGTTATAAAATTACAATGTAAATAGTAATTTTAACCTATAAAGAATCATATATAGATGACAACTAAACATCACATTCTCATAACTCTACATAAATGCAAATCCACATATACATGACAAAAAAACATGGCAATCTCATCATAACTTTATTTGCTTATTCTTTTGTATAAAAATTAACCCTTTACGATGATCGACATATATATAACTAGATTCCTTAGGTTGTTCTTTCTTGACCGTTGTGTTGTTTTCGATAGGAAGCAACTTGTCAAAATTAATTGTATTCTCTCTTATCTACTACATTTTCAACTCCGATAATCCTCTTTTTTTCTAAAGAACCGGATAGCGAGTACGAATGGTTCGTCTTAATATTCAATAAGTTTAAGGTTCACAGTAGTGACACCGTACTTGTCAACCTTTACCAGCTGGAGGTGAACACACCGAAATAGGGGGATCTTGAAAAGTACGTAGTTGAGCTCCTAAATCTCCTTATGAACCCATACTAGGAGCTACTCGTCGATACATCAGTATTGAACGCATCTATATGGACACTGTTATTCTAGTTTGTGCTCTGCATATCCTGATCTCTCATGTAAAATGTGTACCCATCTAAATCGTATTCTTTCCATATCACAATTGTAAATGTTGACCATTTTATCAACTATGTCAGCTTATCACCTGACGAGTTCCTAGTGATGGTTCGTTCCTTCAATAATTTGTTAAACTAAAGGTTGTGTTGTCTTGTGATCCAAGACTTCTGCCACACCAGCTTAAGGTTGGGGTGAAATTGAGAAATATATGAGTGAAAATGACTTAGATACCCCACTTAATTGTCTGGAAAGATGAGAGATAATAGTTTGTGTAGTGGTAATGAATAAATACAAGTAGTTGAGAGAGAATAAATAGGGGTATGGTAGAAAAGACTCATTAAATCTACTGAATAAGATCATTCAAACTATAGGTCTTATATTTCTAAACAGACGGAGTTTAAAAAATTGAGAACTTATTTGTGTAGTGGGCGGGCCAGCGGTCACTGGCAGAGGGAGGGGGGACTGGCAGGTGCCATGGCTCCCTCGGACCCCCACGATCCAACAATCTCTACTATATAAAACAAGAGTTTCTTCCCGCGTGACTTCATCAAAATTACTTACCTTTGCCTCTGCTCTTTAATTACCCACTTTTGCCACTGTTAGTACTCTTTGCAAATAAACTTTTTATCGTAAATTGAGTTTCCGTTGCAACGTACAGACACATGGTTAGTATGCCTCTCTATGTTTCAAAGAATTTTATTTGATTGATGCTATTTAGCTCCCTTATCGAATCTAGTTACACCACGTAGTATAGTGGTGCACATTGTTGACGAGAGGGCGGCGAGGCCCGAGCTCTCCCCGACGAAACGGACCAAGAAGCGAGAAAGGAGAGGAACCCATCCCCATGCCTTCCTGCGGTACCGGGGAGCAGCTTAGAGCATCTCCAATAATGCCTAAAATCCCTTTCCAAAATCTGATTTTGGGTTTGATTGTAAAAAAATGTACTCCAACAGTTCCTCTTCTGGCTCCTCAAATTTTGTACGCCTAAAAACAAGACTGACGCCTCATTTTTCCGCTCTTGACCCCCAATGTTTTGGGAAAAATAAGGGAGCTGTTGGAGGATAGCCTTTTTTTAAGGCCTAAAGACTTTTGGGAAGGTTTCAATCTGAAAGTATTAGAAGTTAAAATATTAGATACTGTTAAAGATGCTCTTAGTAAGACCTTGCTCGCGCAGGAGAGCCAAGGATTTCCTTGCAAAGCCCGATGAGATCGCCGGACAAGGCAAGGCAAGAGATCCAAACGCGCCCTACCCCAGCATCTGGGCGCGACCAGGGCTCGAACTGCCGGGCCCATTCCCAACTTGTATGATTCCCATGTAGTAATAGTAGGCCTTAAAATCTTCGCCGTCGTGGCCCAGCCTCCCATTCACACATCTCACGGCTCACAGCCTTACTAGAAGAACAAAAAGCCCTGAATTCGCCGAATCGCTTCGTCTGTCGACTGTCGCGTCGTTCCCAAGGCCCCCAGCATCGTCCTTCGCCACTCCCGCGGCGCTCTCACGCGGCGCCGCCGCCGCCGCCATCGCCCCACCCGCCCTCGCCAAACCGGTCGAAAATCGAATCGACGCCCCCGCGTCTCCTTGGCGCCCCTAAGCTGAGCCACCCACCCGGTCGTGGCCGGCTCCTCGCTGGGCCGTCCCGTGCCGGCGCCCGGCGTGAGAGGCTGAGATCTCACCGTTGCCTCCTCGGGTCGTCGTCGCCTCGTCGGCATCGCCACTCGGTATGCTTGGCCTCGCCGCCTACTCCCTAGTCCTTATGCTCTCCTCATGTCCTTACATCTCTTTTTCTTTAGAAGGTAGATGACCTTATTTTGTAGCCCAAGGACATAAGAGATGACCTTCAAATTTTCTTCCACAGGTTCTTAAGGGGGTGTTTGGGACAGCTCCAGCTCCACCAAAATCTGTGGAGTTGGTGGAGCAGGGTATAGCTAGCTTCAGAAATTTGTGGAGCTGGAGCTGTGGGTACATTAAAAGTGTTTAGGTAGATCATCTTGTTTACATTTTAAACTAAAAATATAAACTTAATTCACTTTATTTTAGCCTATAAGTTTCAGCTCTGAGCTGAAGTTGGGATCTAGAGCTCTCCCAAACAGGGCCTAGCTAGTTGGCTACAGCAATATAGTGCACGTTGTCTTTTGCAATGGCCACTGAAGAGGATGTGAAGCAGCGACAAATTGTTGAAACCCGTGCAAGAAATATCAGCCACAATGTTCGATGCACCGAGTGTGGTAGCCAGTCCATTGAAGATTCACAAGCTGATGTTGCAATTCTGCTTAGAAAGGTATATGTTCTTTCTATTTCCCTTTGATTCAGTTACTTGGCCTTCTTGGTTCAGTTGATCGTCAGCCTTTTGGTTGTAGGGCTTTATTTAGCTTTCAATAACTGAAGATATTAGATTTGCTCATGTTAGTATGATTTTTGATAGCATCGACCTTTGCTTTGTTGATCTAAATCAAAACTAAGACTTCAATCTGGGAAACACTTCTAATTGATGTTACACTTGCACATGAAACCTTGTACTGATGAATTGATGATGTAAAATAAAATCTGTTTGATTCAAAATGATTATTGCTTTCTTATAAGTTACTGATTTCAGAGGCACCAATTATTTGAATGCAAAAGAGCATGAAAATACTTCAGACGATGTATTGATGTTTGCAATATGCTGATCTAAGGTCTATCAGAAGCAATTTTGCAGAGCACATAACAACAACATTGTGTTGGAAAAACCACAACTCGTTTGTTGGTTAAGACCCGATTGGAATATGGGAATTTGGTATGGTTCCTGCAGGATTCATACTGTTTCCTGCATTATTCCTGTGTTCCAAGCAGGCCCTTAGATTACGAGTCTCCGTTTACTCGACAAAGTTCTGACGACTTGGTTGATAAATTATGCACTAGTGTAGCGTAATCATTTGATTTCAACTATCATATACGTCTGTTCTTTTTGTGTGTGTTATTTTTAACATACAGTACCTTTTGTTTTTTTGCACCAGAGCAATGCTATCTGATGCACAAACATACACTCGTGCAGTACCTGTAACTAATTTAGCTTCTCCACTATGGGAACTAAATTTAATCTCAACATAAATAAAATGACTTAGGTATATGTAGTTTAAATAATTGATTTTTGTCAGACAGCTCATGCAAATATATCAGTAAAATTTTATTGATTATAATTAAATACTTTGGTATTGCAATTTTCAGCTGATTCGTGATGAAATAAAAGCTGGAAAGAGTGATAAGGAGATTTACAGAAAGCTAGAAGATGAGTTTGGAGAAACAGTTCTATATGCCCCAAAATTTGATCTTCAAACTGCTGCAATATGGTTATCTCCGGTAAGCCTTGATGATTTGAACATTTTACTCATGCTTTTGTTTGTCAGTTTACTTAATTGCAATGTTTTTCATTAACTAATGCATCATTTAATCTCCTGAAACTTGTTTTCTTTAAAGAAAAGTGACTTAATAGAATAGTAACAAATGCACTTTTTTCGCATAATCTGTTTGTTCTACTCATGTTTGATGAGTCATGATGAACTTAAATTATATCGCGTCATCGCAAACTTTTGCACTAAGATGTTTTTTTTTTCTGAAGGAGCATTAACAAAATTACTGAAGCTCATAATGTTTAGCATAGTTGTCAATATGCAGCCATGAAGCACAATCTTTCAATTTCCAAAGAAACTAATCGATCATTGAGAATTCGGCTATTTCTTGTTCTAGCTTAATCACTGCATTGATGGGCATACTTACTGAAATAAGATCTGAGCAAATTTTGTCCTTGCTGATTAAATTCTCATTTCTATGCTGCAATAGATCATTATAACATGAACACTTAAAAAAAATCAGTAATCATTACCCTGATGTGCTTCATTTCCATTTGAATCATTATATTTTTGCTAACAGCTTTCCATCTCAAATAAAAAAGTTTATGTTGCCAATTTGAATTTTAGAGAATTTCATCACCCGATCTAGTAAATTTTGTGCAGGTCATTGTGGGTGGTGTGGCAGCTGGCATCTGGGCTTACCAAAAGCACAGGCAAAGGATTAATGTTCATATTATGGCTCTGAACCTCGTCCGAGGTGTTCCCCTGACTCCAAGGGAGAAGGAGACCATGCTAGACATACTTACGCCGCCGCCGCCAACAAGAAGGTGGTGGTGGCCAGGCAAATGATGTTCATGTTCTTAAGCATGCGACATAAGAGTACTCCTTTCCAATGGTAGCAGCATACACATGATCAGGATGACTGATTTTAGCGCAGAGTTTCGATGTAATCTCACCCTTTTGAACTTTCGACCGTGCATTTTTGGTTTAACGAAATGTTTGCGATGCATTTGGACGCGTCCCTGGTAACCAAGACGGCCTGTTATGTGCTCTAATCAATCTACGGAACCGAGCTGAGATTTGGTCGGGAGATCGAGATTTGGGGAAGAAGTTTTGAGAGGAAGCCGACAGGGAAATTCGGGAGAGAGATACTATTCCATTTCATTTGCTGTTGTCCAACACCAGCCGTTTCACATCTAATGAACGACATACTCTTTCTGACACTCGGCTAATCCATTACACGAGTAAATGTAGACCACAGCCCAGGGCCCAACTAACTGCCATCTAATCTCTGGTCTTGATCCTACTGCTAAACCCTTCCATTGCACTTTTACCCACGAAACTGTAGTGGTACCTCTTTGAATCAATTTTCGATCAAGTACCTGCTCCGGCTCCACCAGCATTGCATCAGATTGACTGAAAGAGGAAGGTAGTTCAGTACTGACCTTACTTTCGCTCGGCACGTGCCGTTTGAGCTGTGACACATGCATGACAGGATGCATTAAACTGGTATTTGGCAACTCCAATTTGTACGCTACTTCACCGATTTTCAGCAGCATCTTGTATGGTTGAAGTTTGAGGTACACCCAATCTCCCACTGCGAATGAGCGTTCTGAGCGATGTTGATCAGCCTGGTACTTCATTCATTGCTGTGCCCTCAGAAGGTGTTGATTAAAAGCTCATTGTAAGCTGCCCTTTCCCTTAGCCATTCCTCCACAACCTTAACTGCACAAGCATGAGTACTAGCAATGTTAAAATGACGAGGTTCATGACCATACAGTACCTTGAATGGAGTGTGTCCCAATGCCGAGTGATAATTGGTATTATACCAATATTCTGCCAAATGCAACCAATAGAACCACTTGTTAGGGCATATGCATGAACTGCACAGCGAAGGTAATTCTCCAGACATTGGTTGAGAAGTTCCGTTTGGCCGTCGTTTTGTGGATGGTAAGCAGAGCTCATATGTAATTTGGTGTCCGAAAGATTAAACAGTTCTTGCCATACGTCACTAGTGAAAATGCGATCTCGATCAGATAATTGTTGTTGGCATGCCATGTAATTTATATACATTGACAAAACATGCTTGAGCTTCTTGCAAGGCAGTAAAGTGGTGAGCCAACGGTATGAAATGAGCATATTTCGAAAACTTATCGACAATCACCAATATAACATCGTGTTGATTGGAACGAGGAAGTCCTTCGGTGAAATCCAAACATACCACTGACCATGCTTTGTGAGGGCACCAGCAAAGGCTGTAGTAACCCCGGTAACTAAACATGTCTCCTTTTTGCTTGCTGGCAAATTGAACAAGTCTGCACATACTGCTTCACTGCTTGTTTCATATTTGTCCAAGCAAATAGGCTTTTCACTCTATGCTAAGTTGCATGAAAGCCAGAATGCCCTCCTATCCCTCTTCACTGCTTCACTGCTTGTTTCATATTTTGCTTGTTGCAGAATGTGTTGCTGAGCTGTAGTGTTATTACCAATCTACACTCTTCCTTTGTATCTTAGAATTCCCTCTTGCAGTTCAAAGCCATTAATGGGTCCCGAGGAAATGCTTAGCTCGGTCAAGAGTTGCTTACACTGTGGATCATCTTGATAAATTTGTTGTAAACTTAAATTTGTTGTAAACTTTCCAACCACATGGGTGTGCATGTTGATATGGCCAAAACTTCTTGTTCTCCTGACACTCGAAACAAAGCATCTGCTGTTGCATTGGATATCCCCTTTTTGTATTGAATTCTGAACTGCAGTCCGATCAGTTTAACAAAAGCTTTGTGCTGAATTACAGAGCTTAGCCTTTGATCGGCCAAATGCATCAAACTTTTGTGATTAGTGCTAATGATGAATTCACAATGTTGGAGATAAGGCCGCCATCTTTCTACTGCCAATATGATTACCAGGCACTCCTTCTCATCTGTAGATAGAATTTGGTTTCTTGGGCACAAGGACTTACTACGGAAAGCAATTGGATGGTTGTCTTGCATTAACACGGCACCAATTATTGTATTGCTAGCATCGGTTTCTAGTATAAAAGTCTTGGAGAAATCAGGGATTGCCAACACTAGAGCTTGTACCAAAGCTTGTTTTAATTGCATAAATGCTGACTGAGATGACAGTGGCCAACGGAATGCAATTCCTTTCTTTAATAGCTCAGTTAGGGGTCGACTAATCATACCATAATGAACCTCCTGTAATAGCCTGTCAGTCCTAAGAACCCCCCTATTCCTTGAAACTGTGAGGTTTAGGCTAAGCTTTCACGGTAGTTATTTTTGCTTGAGCTGCAAAGACACATTTGGCATGCTTAATGTATAGTTGATGTTGTTGGAGGATGGTGAACACTTCTTGAATGTGCTGCACGTGCTCTTCCAAGCTCTTGCTATAGATGAGGATATCATCTACAAACACCAATACACATTTTGCGGAGTAATGTTGCAAAAATTCTATTAATAATACTCTGGAAAGTAGCTGGTGCATTTGTGAGACCAAACAACATCACCAAAAATTCATACAAGCCTTGGTGTGTCTGTCCTGAAAGCTATTTTATGCTCTTCACCTTCTGCCAACGTGATTTGATGATAGCCGGAGCGGAAGTCTAGTTTGGTAAACCAGCGTACACCAGCCAATTTGTCAAGTAATTCATCAACAATTGGTAATGGATGCTTATTTTTCACTATGATGGCATTGAGTTGCCTATAATCAATGCAAAAATACCATGTGCCGTCTTTCTTTTTGACCAAAAGAACCGGTGAAGCGAATGGACTTGCACTGTGCTTAATCACTCCATTTTCTAACATCTAAGACAATTGTTGTTTGATATATGTTTTTTGCTAAGGATGTTGAACCATTCCGATCCATTCATCCAAAACAATCGAACTAAATGGTACATGATTATTCTATCCTATTCAACCTCATCCCACTAACCGAATACATCTTAGCTGTTTCACAGCTAATAAATGGCATACTCCTTCTGACCCTCGGCTAACCCATTACACAAGTAAATGTAGACCACAGCCCAGGATCCAACTAACCACCGTCTAATATCTGGTCTTGATCCTACGGACCCGAATGCTTCTCCTCGTCTTGCTTCTCTGACTGAGATGAGACCCGGCCTGATCGGACGTGTTCTTGGACAAAGCCGTGATATCCGGGACAAGCTTCTCCCTGCGGACGCACGAGAGGACCTGGTCCGGGACGAGCTGCCACCACGGTTGCTTCTTTCGGAACTCCCGGATCTGTATGCCGATGCGCTGGCCCTAGCCGACGGGGTGGGAGCGGTACTAGCTCATGCATGACGGCGTGCCAGACGGCGTTGGTCGGGTGGAAGCGGTACCAGCCGAGGTGGTAGGACACCGCGTCCTCTCCGGGAACATCTCGCAGAGCTCGTCCCGAAACCATGGGACGAGGTAGCCATGGCGCGCCGCGGAGGAGCCGCTGATGCTCGTCGCAGAAGAAGAGCTTGGCGTGGAAGCCGTAGCCGCCGGCGAGGTGGAGGTAGCACCACTACAAAACCGGCTACTACAAGCGGCTCGTAACCCCCTTTAGAAACAGTTTTAACTGCTTCTAAGCAACCGCGTGTGATACCCGTCGGGTATCACAAGCGGTTGCTCGAACCGCTTGTGCTGTGGCACCAGAAGTGGTTGGGAAGGTGTCCACTGTCCAGGAAGGCCAGTGGAGCCGCCACATGGGGGACTCCACAAGCGGTTCGTGTTACAAACCGCTTGAGGAGAAGGATATCCGAAAAGCATTAGTCTTACCAACCGCTTGTGAGAGCAAGATTTCGAAGCGGTTGGTGGAGTCACCAACCGCTTGTGGAGAGTTTTCGATTATATGTATTATAGAATATGTTCTACGGTGTTTTTGTATATCGTTTTTGACCATAAAATTAAATATGAGTGGAGGAGTTTTTGCGCAATTAAATATATATTACATATGCATACTCATACACATATTCACAAGCTAGCTCACTACACAAAAACGAACTTAATAGTGTAAAAATGGACAAGTACATACACGCAACCGGCGTTTACAAGTTTGAATGATTAAAAAATGATTATCGAACTCATTTTTTGCATGCGTCACTCTTTAAGTCCTTGGTCGACGTGGATGTTGTCATCAGTTCAGCGGTGTTCAACGCAGGAAACCTTACGTGGAACTCGCCATTTGGAGATACAACCTCGTCGACAATGAAGCCGATGAGTTGTTCTTGGAATACGCGCACCCGGTGAGGCGGGAGCACGTTAACGTGCTCATCGATGTTGGGCTAACAATTAATTAAGCGAGAAGTATATAAATATCCGATCACATGCAATTAATTAAAATGTAAGTTGTAGCTAACAAATTGACATGCATATACGAACCTCGGCATAATGTTCCAGCTCATCGCCATGGATAAAACTTTGAATATAGTGGAACACGTAGTAGCCACATAAGTTGTTTCAAAGTGCGGCGTTTAACCTTCACGGGAGAAATTTCAGAATATCAGATGAAGAATTGATATGGCGCATGTATATTAATAATAGTTTTTGTAGTATGTACCTGAGTGCTTATTATGACTTTGAATTCTTTCTTGAATTCTCCTTTTTGCTTCTTCTTGAACTTTGCAAATGTCCTGTTAAGGACGCCAATGAACCATTGGTATTTTTGGATGGATTCCTTCTTGAGTCATGAACTATAATCCCATCGTTGTCAAGCTCGATGACTAGAAGGATCCAAGTGAAATCTATTCGTATATTGCAACATATGCGTAAGTAGCTAGTCGTACTATCAATGGCTTAAGAAATACAAGAACAAGAGGTTTGTGAGAACACGTAATTGAAGTTGAAGGGCAGAAGTATGTACGGTTTGTAGTCTTTGTTTCAACATTGCATGCAAAATGTATGCCTCAACTAGCGGTTTTTTTGGTCGTATGACCGAGACTTTCTCGTTGACAACCTCGGGTCGATGAAGCCAACGCTCTGCTTGCCCAGTCTTCTACATCGTTGTATCTCCATTCTACATAAAAAGGGATAACTAAGTTAATTAGATTTTCAATTTTGGGGTACGAGAGGAAGCAAACGGTAAACTTAGTAGATCGACACTTACAGACACCAGCAGAACATGAAAGACACGTTGACGACGTCTCCTTGGAACACATGGTACAAGTCCTCGAATTCCAGCCATATTTCTGTGTTGTTCCCGCGGAAGAAATGCTCATCTTGGAAAATGAGGAGGAACATTTGCTCTCCTTTAGATGCCCTTTACTTGTACCATTCATGCATTTGACGCATCTTGGTTGGGAGATCTTTTATATCTTTTAGATCAATTAGCGGTTTGCCCAACTCATACTTCCATCTGGTTGGTGCCACTGGAAGATCCTAGTCTATTGATTCGAGTCCCGCCTCCTTCAGGAATGTCATTTTCCTCAACTGTTCAGCACTCTGCTCATCTTCCACTTTCTTCTTCTTTCCCGCCAACAGAGCCTGTGTATTTTTCACTGTAGCCTTTCTTATTGTCCTTTTGTAGTCGGTCGTCACAGGCGGTGGCGCCGTTCCGCATGACTGAAAGTGCTTCACGGTTTTTTTATCTATTTTAACCTTGGGCTCTGGCTTCTTTGGCGCAAGCTGCCTGGCCACATCCGTCTTTACGGATGCAGCTAGCTCCTCCGCAGTCAGATCATATGGTCTCTTTGGCGGTTCCTTTGACATTCTCTGTCTGCCGGATGCCGACTTCGTGGGAGAAGGTGCGGTCAAGCGGATCCTCCTTCGATATCGAGCTTCTTCCTGGGAGATCTTTGAGGCGTGGGATTGGAGATGTTGGGTGCTTCTTACTTTCAGGCGGTGGCGGTGGTGGTGGCGGCGGAGTTGGGCTTCTTTGTGGAGCGGGAGGTGGAGGAGCCGTGGCCTGGACCACCGGGGAAGCATTGCGTGCAGGCGACGCTGGAGGAGTCGTGGGTTGTCGATGTGGAGGAGGCGTGCTTGCTCCTGCAGCTGGCTCAAACTGCGGGGCCTCTCTTGCTGGAGATATAACCTCCACACCATCTGGAAATATGATGTAATTTTTGCGCCAGAGGATGAATGTGCCATGGAGGGACTGTCCAAGCTTGGTCACGTCGTTGCCCCCAGCAATCTCGAGCATGAGATCTTCGAAGCCCCCCACCACCTCTTCCACGTGACCTTCGAGTATCCGGAGGGTATCTAGTTGCAGTGGAACGTCTGGCCCGCCTCCACCGGATAAGCCATGCCGTAAGCCACCTTGTAGGAGAGGTTACGCATATCAATGTGTAGCTCGCACTGGTGGCGAACCTTGATGTTGTCCACGGGATGACGGGCCTGTGGGTCGTCGCACATAGGCCACGGTGGACGCCAAGAATCGCTTTTCTTGCAATCGGATCGATCACGGATTCCGACGCCGCCTGAACATTGGTCGAATGTAGTGCTCCTGAAGTCGGCTTATTGCTTCGGACACTTTTTGCGTGACAGACATCGATGGAAGCCTTCAGAGCTCTAAGCTCTTCCTCCAATCGCCCACTCTACCTCGATCTCCTCTTGCTTCGCCCCGACTCTGAATCGCTGAGTCTTTGGCAAAGCCGTGCCTCCACGGCACCTTCCCGAAACCTCGTGTCCGCCCCGGTGCTCGTGGTTTTGAAGGGCATATGTTAGCTCGTCATTCTCCCCGTCCGTCACCAAGGATCTCGACCGAGACCGCCGATGGCTTGTACAATCCTTTCACCAACTTCTTGGACCGGTGCCATCACTAAGCTACCATCATCCGCAAGTTTGCCCCGTGAGCCAAGAACCAATTGCGCAGCGGGCTCCCAATTCTCGATTTCAAGTACAACATCCTGCTGCCGAAGTTCCTCTTCCGCTTGTCCCAATTCTTTGCGGCTTTGATGTAACCACCGGTCCCGAGATGGTGGTGGTATTTCTTCTTCGAGCATTCACCTGTTTTTCTCTCGCGCTGCACATCGTGATCCGAGCGACTTGTACTCTCGAAAGCATCCCAATGATCCGCCCACTTAGGAAATTGATTGAAGTCCGCTTTCTCCTTTGTCGATGTACTTGCGGGTGAGGGACGACTTCCTTCTTGAAAGGAAGTTGCCATCTTCTTCAAAGCCCATCCCTTGGCCTTCGTTCGCACCCTTTGGAAAAGTGAAATTTTCCTTCATATCATTCCGAGCGTTCCTTGGTAGCTGCAGGACTTGACCCATTTCTCGATCTCGATTGGGACGTGATCCCTCACGTGGTAGCCGCAAGCGTTGTTGAAAGGGCCAATTGTCGATTCTCGGGCTAGCAGACTCCCGTCGTTGCCGACTTCGGTTATCATGTACTTTGTCGAAGGCTTCTTGTTAGGTCCTCGGTTAATTCCGGACTGGGTGGCCGATGATGTACCAGGTTGGATACATAAACACATATAATATGAATGATTTTAGATTAATGAACATGCTTACGGTGATTTTATAATGGGTAAGAGTATACCTCGGTACCAGTGTTAACGGCCTCATCGACAACGTTAGCAGCACCATCGTGATTTTCCGCATCAGTGTTAACGACCTCATTGGCTAAGATGCTACCCAGCGCAATGGTCTCGAACATCAGATTTTCCGCATGATCGAAATCCGGGTCACCACGTCTTGGTGTCGCCATCTAGAGTAGAGCAAATCTCGAGGCTTAGATTATATATGAAGACAAGATTGTTGAGAACAATTCGAGTTTGAAAGCATAGTTTAAGATTGCCAAATTTTAACTCGTGGTTGCAACGTGAAAACCATCGGAGCGTGTGAAAACCATCGCTAATTTGGTCTTAGGAATGTTCCAATTCATATGATTTATGTATCATTTTTCGGTCAAATTTCCACGGTTGTGGTGTGAATGTTACCTTTAGTAGGGTTATTGTTGTCCGACGCACTTATGTGTAAATCTAAGACTTGGTTTAGCGTTGTTATATATGTATATTGTAGCTATGAACAAAGTATTATAAAAAAGAATTACCTAAGTCAAACCGCGCCTTATAAAAATCAACGGAGTATATTTTTTGTCCCTCTAACTCTTGCCTTGGTTTAATTTAGGTCCCTCAAGTGCAATTCCATTTATAAATGGTCCCTCATCTTGCAATACTGGTGCATGTGATTATGTTTGGTTTATGAATTATGATACCACAATATTTTACCATAAAAGGTAACCTGACTTGAAGTTGTATTTCTATTTGCGTAAAATTCGAGCTAGGGGTTGGATTGTACACTATTCGCAATGCTTATTTTATCTATATTCATTTTTTAGCCTTAGTGACTTGATTACGAGAATAGCACATCGTACTAAAGGTACAATTGAGCTTAAGAGTTAGAATGATGTGATTGGGAAATTCACAACTTAAAATTCAAATAATGGTTCCTGCACGGTTTGCTTGTTAGTTTCTCTTCACGATGTCCTTCGCTCCTTTGCTTCTTAAAACCATACTCGATTGTTAGAATGCATAATTGAAATATCAGATCAAGCTAATAATCTGTGAAATCTAATTATTTATCATATCAACTTCTAAGGATTTGATTTTATTTTACCAATCAGCCTATAGCTCTAGCTTGGAAATGGTAGATGCTTATTGTTCTTATGGGAGGGCGTACATAAAACTGTTAGGCTGACAGGATTAACAAATTATTGTTGTTTCTTCCCCAGTAAGTAGTGTATCTCAGACATCACGTGTTGCACACAAAGCATCCGCTGTGCCGAAAGATCAGAACCACTAGTGTTAAAAGAAGACTATAGAGCCTCTGAACATGATCAACATCTAGTTGTACGTATGGACTACTATTTTACTTAATCATGGAAACTGCAAAACTACAGTCCCTTCGTTTCAGCTTCTATATAGCTTTTGATTAAAAAAAAGCAAGCCACACTTCAGATCATGCTGCTCACAATCTTAAAACTAGTTGGGAATCTGCATTATACACCAGCTTAAGGGCAGAAAGGAAAAAAAATAGCAGAAGCACTGAGGCTTACTTCATCATTTTTCTTTGTTGCAGGCTTATATGGGCAAGTAAGCAATCTAACAAATATATATAAGAATTCACAAGTCACAGATGACAACAAAAAGTATTGCAGCATTTCACCGAACATCTTATGGGCATGAAAACAGAGAGAGCAGGAGGGGGCGTTCCGCTGGGTACCTAGGCCCTTCGGGGTGGATTGGGTGAGGGGCGTCGGCGCGGTGGCGGTCGTCGGCGAGCTCGGCGGTGGCGGTCGACGGAGGTGGCTGTGGCGCGCGCGACAGAGAGGAGGCGATCGATCGGGGACTTAGAAAATTTGAAGGTGTATGTTGGAGAGTGTGGGGACTTAGAAAATTTAAAACTCCACCCACTTCTGCAAGCGGTTCGTAATACAAACCGCTTGTAGAAGTACCTCTGCAAGCGGTTCGTAATACAAACCGCTTGTAGAAGTACCTCTGCAAGCGGTTCGTAATACCAACCGCTTGTAGAGGACCTCTAGGCTGGGTTGGGCGGGCAGCCCCGATTACAAGCGGTTGGTATTACAAACCGTTTGTAGAAGATCCTCTACAAGCGGTTCAGATATTAACCGCTAGAGAGAGCACTTCTCTAGCGGTTCTTAGTACAAACCGCTTGTAAAAGTGCCGACACGTAATACTTAAAACAATTTGGTGTCCAAACTGGTTGACAAGAAATCTCTTCTCCCCCTTGCCTAGCGCGGGCGCTTGAGTGCGGGTTTGAGTCCTGCCGTGAGGTTGTGTGTTCGAGCCCCACTCGCGCCCGCCGGCCTTTCTTTTTTTTTAGTGTTTGTATTCTAATTTTTTAGTGAGTGCGTACTTGAGTCCTGCCGTGAGGTTGTGTGTTCGAGGCCCACTCGCGCCCCGCCGGCCTTCCTTTTTTTTTAGTGTTTGTATTCTAATTTTCGGCGGGGCGTGAGTGGGGCTCGAACACACAACCTCACGGCAGGACTCAAGCCCGCACTCAAGCGCCCGCGCTAGCCAAGGGGGAGAAGAGATTTCTTGTCAACCAGTTTGGACACCAAATTGTTTTAAGTATTACGTGTCGGCACTTTTACAAGCGGTTTGTACTAAGAACCGCTTGTAGAAGTTCCTCTACAAGCGGTTGGTAATACGAACCGCTTGTAGAGGATCTTCTACAAGCGGTTTGTAATACCAACCGCTTGTAATCGACTGCCTGCCCATCCCAGCCTAGAGGTCCTCTCGAACCGCTTGTAGAGTCCCTTCTACAAGCGGTTCATAATACCAACCGCTTATAGATGTACTTCTTCAAGTAGTTTATATTACGAACCGCTTGTAGAAGTGGGTAGAGCTTTAAATTTTCTAAGTCCCCACACTCTCCCACACCTTCAAATTTTCTAAGTCCCCGATCGCCTCTCTCTGTCAGCAAGACGCTACCACGCCCACCGCCGATTGCCGACGACCGCCACTGCCGACGCCCCACCGTGCCGATGCCCCCCAGCCAATCCACCCCGGAGGACCTAGGTAGCCGGCGAAACGCCCCCTCCTGCACTCTCTGTTTTCATGCCCACAAGGTGTTCTGTGAAATGCCCACAAGGAGTTTTGTTGATATGTTGATGTTAGAGTAATGAAAAAATATTGTATATATGTTTGTATATATAAATGTTATGATGCTTACTGCTTAGAGTTTTGTCCCCTTGAATTCTTAGTTATAACTATTGTCATATAATACGATGGACATAGTGTGAATGACTTCGAGCAAGCATAATTTTATATGGAACCATACATGTCATTTTCCCACCATGCCCAGATCAGAATTGTTGATGCTAATTTGTTTCACTCTTTGTGCTTGAAATACTTCTTGTGATTTGGATGAGATTGGAAAGGTTTAACTTTGAAGCTATTAATTCATGTCGACGGCTTCATCAAATGGCGAGACGAAGAGACAACTAGAGGCATTGCGGATGAAGCTATCGTGTCCTCGATCGCGGAGATCCTCAGAATGTGTTCACCTCCCATACATCCAAGAATCCATCCCAAGTGTTCATGAAGTGTTCAATATGTCGGTAAGTTTTTGAAGTTATTCATTTGTTCATATTCCTTGACCTTCACCTTCCGCTCCATTCTTTTCGCTTGAAGGGTACAAAGATGTCGGTATTGGCGTTGGGCTGATAAAGACAGCCATAGTGTTGAAAATCTTGCAATGCAAATTGCTGCATTCCAAGAAGATTTGCCGCTAAGTGATGATGGCCTCACGGTCGTAACATTTAATCTGTTGCAAGCCGTAGAGATGCACATCCCACGCTTCGATGACAACAAGAGTATTAAAAAGCTAGAAGAAAGGATGGAAAGAGTAGAGGACATGCTAAAGATATTAGTTAATATAGCTATCATTGTAATATTGCTCCTTTTATATGATGTACTAGGTAAGTAGCAGTAGACAACCTGTGCTCAAATTGTTGAAAGTTTGTATGTCAGTTGTGTAAATTTCACACTGCTTTTGGGGTTTTTGTATGGGAATTTATGAGCTAACTATACTAAGCTGAATTTCTCTTTGTATGTCTGTAATTTCCTTTTTTAGGTATGCTAATATTTATGCAGTCCTTTCATAGAGTGGATATAAATCACGTAATAAATGTCATTTGTATTAAAAGTGAATCGAACAAATGAATCAACATATCAACATGATCATATGGAATAATTTGTATACAAGTAGTACATCTTAAGTCTTCGTCTTTACAATTGTTCCTTCGTTATGATCGTGGACGTATGTAAGGAGCATCGACATCATCATCACGCAGGACGCTTATGTCGACATCAAGCTCAGAAGGGAGGGAGCTCGTCGAACTGACCATACTCTTCCTCATCGGTGACGTTCTCAACTCCTACAATCCTTCGTTTGCCTTGGAGAACCACATGTTGCTTTGGCATTACCTTTTGCTTATCCTTTTGCTTTTTAGGTTTGCTTGACATGTCCATTACATAGAAGACCTGAATCACATCATTCACGAGAACAAACGGTTCGCGCCTATAGCCGACTTCTGTGAGATCCACGGTTGCCATGCCTATTTGTCGACCTTCACACCGTTTGGAGTCAGCTTGACCCATTGGCACTTAAATAGAGGGACCTTCAGAGGTCCATAGTAGAGCTCCCATATTTCTTCTATGAAACCATAATATGTGTCCAACTCGCCGTTGTTGTCTTCGCGTCTATCACGGACAATCACTGCTCGTTGGTGCTCCTGTTATCCCGAATCGTGTAGAATATGTAACCATTGATCTCATACCCTTGAATGTCAATTTCTTGTGATGGTCCCGGGCCAAGCGCTGCAATAGTTCATCGCTTGACCCTTCCTCAAGGATGTACTTCAGAGCCACCGCAGAAAGAATCCATGTGCTTCAGGATTATCCAACTTTCTGTCTTCCCTGTGAACTCGCAGCGTAGGACACTCTTGTGCTGAAGGACATAGGGGGCGACTATAGTTGATTGCTTCAGAACAGTGAAATGTGCTTGCTTGAATGCAACAAGATTATTGCATGCAACTGCTTGCCTTCCTATTGTCCCTTTGCCCCGTAGCCTCCCCACGTGTCGTGATATGGGGACGCCGATAGGATTTAGATCATTCATGTAATCAACACAAAACTCTATCACCTCCTCCGTCACGTAGCCCTCGGCAATGCAGCCTTCCGGACGCGAACGACACGGACGATTTCTTGAGGACACTCATGTACCTCTCGAAGGGAACATGTTGTGCAGATATATCGTCCGAGGATACCTATCTCCTTGACAAGGTGAACGGTGAGATGAACCATGGTATCAAAGAATGCAGGAGGAAAGATCATCTCGAGGCTAACCAAACTTTGTACCACATCGCCTCCAACTTAGGCGCTTTATTTGGTTCGACAACCTTCGCGAAATGGCGCTCAGAAGGAGCATAGCTTTGTGATTGTCCCCCGCACCCACTCGGGCAATATATCTCTGACAGCTACCGGGAGCAACTGTGTCATCAACACAAGGCAGTCATGGGATTTTAGGCCTCGGAGTTTGTTCTCTTTTGTGTTTACGAGTCTCTTTACATTTGAGTATCCGTAGGACCTTCACATCTGCTCAAACACTCAATCATGCTTTTTTTCTCTTCCATGCTTGGAGTGTAGCTCGTAGGATGTAGATAAAGTTGTTTTGTCCCTTTTTTATTTTTCGGATGTAGGTCACTCCTCACCTCCATATTTTCAAGGTCCTTCCGAGCTTGCAGTGTATCTTTCGATTTATCGTACATATCTATGTAGCCTAGCAGGTTCAAGCAAACATTCTTCGTGATGTGCATGAAGTCAAGCGAGTGACGAACCTCCAAAACTTCTCAATACTGGCAGTCCCAAAATATTGATTTCTTCTTCCATGTGGGTGCATGACCATCCTCGTTAAAGCATGTATGCTTCCAAGACCCTTCCCAAATACTACTTTGGATCCTTTACCATAGCAAACACAAGTCGCCCATTACGATGCCGAGGCTTAACATGAATTTGTTCCCGTTAAATTTATCGTTTTTCCACCTCAAAGCATGATCGCCAGAAGAAACCATGGTGGCCCATGTACACACACACTCGAGAGTTTTTCAGTACATGCAATTGTTTCATCTATGCCTGGTGCAGACTTTAAACCTTTTGATTTGTAGGACACCATCGAGAGCAGCTAATCGTTAATTGTTACAAACAACAATGCATGCAGTTGAAATACTCTCTTTGTACTCATCCCAAACCCGTACACCATCCTCCCACAACTTCACAAGGTCTTCAACCAATGGTTTCAGGTAGACATCGATGTCGTTTCCAGGTTTCTTCGGGCCTTCATTCAACAATGGCATCATGATGTACTTCCGCTTCATGCATAGCTATGGAGGAATGTTATAAATGCAAAGCGTCACAGGCCAGGTGCAATGGATGCTGCTCAATTGACCGAAAGGATTCATCCCATCAGTGCTCAACCCAAACCTTATGTTTTTGACCTCATTTGCAAAGTTCGGGTAAGCCCGATCGACTTTCCTCCACTGCGAGCCATCTGCAGGGTGTCTAAGCATCCTGTCTTCCTTACGCTCTTCTTCATGCCAACGCATCATCTTGGCATGACCTTCGTTAGCAAACAGACGCTTCAACCGGGGGATCACAGGGAAATACCATAATACTTTGGCTGGAGTTCTCTTCTTCGTACGATTCCCATCTAATTCACTTGGATCATCACGCTGCATCTTATACCGGGATTTGATGGGGACGGGTGTTCCTGATCTTTCGGTGAGATGACGATACGTCGATTTGGGGGTGTTGATGGCACCGATCTAGGGCTTCCTACCAGCAGGTTGGGAGCTTCACAATCGCATTGCCAATCCACACAGATACAAGATCCAAACGATCAATTGTTCCTGCAAGAAATCGAGAACCCGCAAGAACAAAGCATGAAGCAATCTGAATAGATAGTATTGAAATCAAACGAAACAAGTTGAGGTTCGTTTCTCGGCTCAGGCGGTCTAGTCGACACGCGCAAACACGAGGAGGGACGCACTCGGGGTCTACCAAACACAACAAAACCTAAGCGTAAAAGAACGGTGGCAGCCACATATATAGCGGCGGCCAGGAGGAGTAGGGCAGCCAAAACAGCGGTGGCCACCAAAACCCTAAGATACATGGGCCATAGGCCCAAAAGTGAGGTGATGCAGCACCCTGAATTTCTGGCCTGTGACATTGTTTCGCATTTTCCCATTGTTCTGGAGTGAATTTGGAAGTAGGGCTAGATCCATTAGAAATCTTATCTCCTAAGCTTTCAAACGGGTGGTCGCACGCTGAAAACGGAGTCCGGGAGCCCAAGTTATGTCTGTTTGAAGTACTGCTACTCCTGGATTGCCGAACCGGACTCGGAGACGAATTCCCGTGAGATTGTTCTGTGATTTCCCGTCGCTTCAGGACGAATTTGGAAGTGCGGCTAGATCCTTTGGAAAGGTGATGTCGATATCTTTCAAACGAGTGGTCGAACGTTGAAAACGGAGTTCGGATGTAGCCGTGGCGTCTGTTTGAAGTGCTGCTGCTCCTGGATGGCCGAACTGGAATCAGAGACGAATTGAGCTTGATGTTGGGCCTCCCTTGGCGCGTGGGCTGTCCTTGGTGGATGTCATTGACGTGCTGGTCCAGCAAAGGTGGGTGGAAAGGCCTTGCTTCCGGATTAAGCCCTTCAGGCGTCGTAGACGAGATAGCAGCCGAAACAGCGACGGTCGGGGACAAAGTAGTGGTCTTAGGGGAAGAAGAACCAGCGGTTGTATCCTTGGTTGGGATGTTCTCATCAGGATTCTTCGCACACTAGACAAACCTCCAAATCGGCATATTCATTGCGATACAGGATACAATCGTTAGGACATGCGTGTATCTTCCGTACTTGCAATCCTAAAGGGTAGAGGACTCGCCGCTTCATCGTGAGATTCGGTAGAGTGTTACCTTCCGTATAACTTCTTTACGAAAGTGATAACAAACCATTGAATGCCTTGTCCGACACACCATTTGTGACCTTCCATTGCATGAGTTCTAGTGTGGTACGCAGCTTTACGTGGCCATGTCCATGCCTTTGGGTACAAAGCGCTTGCGGGTTCTCTACCATGCTCAAACTTCTTGTATTGTCTTTCCTCTCGTGAACTCTCCTCTCCATCATGGAGCATCCGATCTAGCTCATCATCGACAAACTCGTCGAGTGTATCTTCCACGGACCCGTATTGAGTGGTGTCCGGCATATCGTTGGCTCTATCTTCCTCTTCTTCATCTTCTTCATCGCCTCCCGTCGAATCGCCTCTGCTTTCGCCATGGTGGGTCCAAGCAGTATAGTTTGCCATGAAACCTCTCGTGATCACATGCCTCATAACCATCCATCGCTCGAGTGCTCCTTCTCATTCTTGCGTCTATGCACGGACAACGATGAAGCTTCCTAGAGGCAAGAATGCAACGGCCGCCGTCGAAACTCCTTCATGCCATCTCGAACTCTCTTGACCGACGGTCCGCATTGTACATCCATTGCCGGTTCATCTACACCAATAAAAATAATAACAACATCTATCACAATATTTAATTAAAGCTAACTATGTCTAATAGTTTTGCATTTTTTTAATCATTCTGTATTCTTTTAACTAAAGCTAACTAATTATTTCTAATCATCCTGCATTTTTTTAAAATAAAACTAACTAATTGTTACATTTTCATGCAAATCTTTTCTATCATTCCGCATTTTAATTTTACTAAATAAAAATTATTTTTTACCCCTTCCCTACCTTTGTAATTTTTCATCGTTTCACATTTATTGTATTTCATTTCATACACCAAACAATATATCACCTTAAGAACAAAAAATAAGCCAACAATGTAAACACTAATTCCCACAAGAACAAAATATGATTTCTCAAAGATCTAATGCACAAAAACATCAATATCTAGGTGAGAAGAATGTCAAGAACATGTTACTCACCTTAGGAACAATTAATTCGAGCTAATAGCCTCAATTGAAAATTTTAGCAAAGACCTCCCCATGAATCGCTCTTGGCCCACCACTCTGTCTCTGCGAGCTCGGGAGGAAGATGGGGTTTAAATGCTACCGAAGATAGGGTTTAAATGTGCTAGGCGGAAAGGGGTCTCTACAAGCAGCTTCTACACACGAATCGCTTCGATCCTCATCAATAGAAGCGGTTCGTGTCGCGAACCGCTTCTAGATCTCTAGAAGCGGTTTTAGACACGAACCGCTTCTAGAGGTGGGACTCTAGAAGGGTTCGTGTCAAGAACTGCTTCTAGAGACTCCCTCCCGCCTGTTGCTCACGAACCGCTTGTGGCACTTGAGCACAAGCGATACGCATCTAATCGCTTATGATAGATCAGTTGTGAAGACCGGTTTTATAGTAGTGTAGACGTATGGCGACCGACGACCACCGTCCACCGACGACCGCGACAAGTTCCCGTCGTGGCACACAGCGACGGCGTTGCTCTTCAGCAAGTTGCCGAGGCTTTCCTTCGAGCTGCCGGTCGAAGTTACCGAGGCGTCCGAGCAGGAAGCGCTGAGCGGCGGCGAGTGTTGGAAAGCAATCGAGACTTTGCCCAGTTGTTGGCCGCAAGTAAAGATCACGGCGTTATCGATAATCGTATCAAATAAGTTTTTTTTTTGTTAGGCTTTCTATATTTAGTTGTTGATTTGATTAACAAGTTAATTAGGTGATCGTGTATTACAAAAGTGCATGCATTCCGTAAGTTTGAGAATAAAAAAAGAAAAAGACAAAAAAAAAGACATTAAGTTGTGGCGATATCAAAATCGGTCTGTATGTTATTGTGTTCTTTCCCATGTTCATGTGTGTACGTTCATGGTCCAAGGTTAAAAGCAATAATTGATACCAGAACCATGATGGAGGACAACATGGAATTATGTCATGAAAAATAAACCTAGAGATATGAAACTTTTACTGTGTGCTATGAATAAAGTTCAACAAAATTATGAAAGCCTATATACCCAAAAAAAATTCAATTTCTAGGATTTAATATAAATTTCTTAGAATTTCTTAACTTTTTTTGGGAATTACAGGAAACTTCAAGGTCCTTAAAACAAAATTTCCATGGTCGGCCATCATTATAAATTCGGGTTAAAACGCAAAATTGTTGTTTTATCATTGTTTTCAAAAAAACGATTGGGCCGCATGGTCTGTGGGCTGTGTGGGTGGGTAGCCACGACCCACGGCGTCGTCCCAAGACAGGGCGGCTAGGGTTACGCTTTAGCATATACTCTAATATAAAGCGCCTGGGATTGGCGCTCAAACAGGGGGGCCACGTGTCGCCTCTTGGCGAGGTCCTCCCAAAAAATAAAATTACGATTAGGTCCTTTCGAGAAAATCAAAAATCACGTTTAGATCCTTCCGGCCGTTTTTTAGGTAAAATAGCCACGAGAAATATCGAAATTACGTCCAGGTCCCTGCACACGGTTTATAGATGAATTGGAAATCACGTTTAGGTCCTTTCGCCGATTTTTTTGTAGATTGGACCCGAAAAAAATCGAAATTTTTTAGGTAAAATAGCCCCGAGAAATATCGAAATTGCGTCCAGGTCCCTGCACACGGTTTATAGCTGAATTGGAAATCGAGTTTAGGTCCTTTCGCCAATTTTTTTTGTAGATTGGATCCGAAAAAATTCGAAATGGCGTTTAGGTCCCGCAACACAGTTTTTTAAAAAAACAGCCAGATTTTTCCCTCGCGGCGCGGCATCGCGCGCAGCCTAACCAGATTTTTTCCTCACGGCGCGGCATCGCACGTAATCCAACCTAGTTGCCATAAAGAGGCGGTGGCCGGCGGCGTGCATGCAACAGGTGCACGGCGCGGTTGCAGGCTGACACGGTGGCGAGTGTGGACAATGATAGTACCGATGAGTGGGCACAACGTGGTGGGCTCGCTGAGGTGTCATGCAGTACGACCAAGGCAGCAGTCGACGGCGCCGTGCGGGCATGGCTTCGGGCCGGCACTAGTGCCCGTGTGCGGTGCGCGCACGGCCAGGCATGGCGGTTGGCTTGGCTCGTCATGGTCAGAGGCTGGCGTTGGGCCGATGAGGCCGGATGGCGGTGCGGTTGGGATGCGGTGTTACTAGCGCCGGCTAGATTTAAGTTTTTTTTCAATAAACAGTAGCTACTCAAAGCCCTTTTTTGCAAAATTAGATTAAACGAGTAATCTAGGCAATGAGGGAAATTAATCTACAGGATTAAAAACTTGTTAAGATGTGATTAACTTAAGTACTATGAACTTACGTATGGCTTGTAGTAGCTAGGTTTAATCTTTTGATGCTGGTCAAAATTTAACGCAGTGTATCAAATAGTCAAAACAATCATGAAGAGCACACATGATATAGAGAGGCAAACTTCTCTTCTCTTTGTCAGATTGATTCTTTTGTAAAATAAGGTGATATACTTAATAATAAAAGCCTATTAGAGATAGATTCGAATTTACCCACAAAGATATAGAGTCCAATCTTATCTCAATAATTAGGATTAAGAGTGTTGCTATAACTCAATAACCATCTCCTTCCTTCCTTTTTCCTTCCCCCACCTCCTTTCCCTCTCAAACACTCTCTTGTCATGACATTTGGCAGCTTCGCTTCCTCTCCTCACAAACTCAAAAAATTCTTGTTTTCAAAATTTTTCTTAAGTATTTTAATAGAAAGTATTTTTAATCATCCCATTCCTTCCTTTTTTTTCTTCCCCACTTCCCTTCAATCTCAAACACTCTCTCATCATGACATATGGCGGCTTCCCCTTCCTTCCCCATTCTTTCCCTCTCAAACTAAAAAAAAATAATCTTATTTTCAAATTTCTTCAAAGTTTTTTTAATAGAAATAATTTTAATTATTTTAAAAGCTTTGAATTGAAAATCTTCTAACCTGAATTTTTTAATTGAAAGTTTTCAAGCCAAAAATTTCCGAATAAAAAGTTTCTGAATCGAAAGTTGCTTCAATGGAAAGTTTTCAAACTAAAAGTTTTTTTAATCAAAAGCTTTTAAACTGAATGTTTTGATTCATCTAAAAGTTTCGTACCAAAGTTTTTGAGCAGTGCTTCAATGTTTCCCCTTCCAATATAAATTGCACAAATCTTGAAGTAAGCGAAGGGGTAAGTAACAACCTTCTACTCTTCATTCATACTTTAATATTTGTGCAACCGTAAAAAAGAAAAGTATGAAAACACTTTTCGAAGTTTTTTATGTTAGAGGAGAATGAAGCAGGTGGGAAATGAGAAGCGAGTAGGGAGTGAAGGGCGGGACGTCACATGGGTCCTCAACAAAGGTTAGCGAGGATAACCTGAGTGCATATTAATTTCTTCTTCTTTTCGAGCCCTGGTTAATTATGTTTAGAAAGTGGGAGTTAATTTATTTTTCTTTTCAATCCTTGGTTAATTTTTTTATAAGGTGGGGTTAATCGGTTAGTGTAGTCATCCAAAGGCTCACAACACACGCATGTCCAGCCGTCCAGGTTGAAATATCAGACAATCGAAGTAGAAAATCCAAATAAATTAATAATCCATCCAGCCATATGATTGTACGAACCAAACTCTGGTCATCAATCAGAGAGACTAAGGTGGCACTAGACCTGTAAATTGGGCCGTGTCATGCTGGCACGGCCCAAGCCCATCGTGCTACAGACCGTTTCAGAACGGCCCAACATGGCACGGTCGTATCATCGGGCCGGGTCAGGCTAGTCCGAAATGGTTTTTTCCTGGTCCGGCCCGCACCAAAGTCCGTCGGGCCATCATTGGGCCGTGCCGACCCAAGCATGGTCCATGCCTACTCCAAATCGATTGAAGCAGTCACACATGCCCCTCTTTCTCTGTGTCCCATCACTATCTAGTCATAAGCTAATTAGTCAACTACTTTTAACCAGTAATTAATCACTATCTAGTATGGCGCTAGCTGTGGCCAGTAATTAGTAGCGGGAGTGTATGATTGGGGATATCCAATTAGTTGGGCCGTCGTTAGGCCGTGCCGGCCCAAGCACGGCACGATCAATCGAGCCGTGCCAGGTGGCCCACCGTGCTGTGATTCAAGGCCCAGCCCAGCACGGCATTTGAGCCGTGCTGGCCCGGCCCATAATCTTTGGGCCGTGTTGTGCCTTGGGTCGTCAATTTCGTGCCGTGCTCGAGCTAGCCCGTTTGAGTCCAGCACAATTTACAGGTCTAGGTGGCACACGGCTAGACTACTATACAGTTAGCCAATCCTTGGTCGATAGAAGCATGCATGCATACATACATGTAACTGCGAAAGATTTGCACGTCTATGTAGTTATGAATGGCATATATGGAATAATTTTGCCGTCTAGTTAATTTAATTACATACACATTCCTCGCTGTCGCTCGTATGTATCTATGAGTCGCACATGCGCGACACATCCACGAATCGACATATATGTGTGGATTGGTAATTTATATGTAGAGAGGTAGCCATCGAAAGAGCCTTCGGAGATTTTGGGTGCTAGCTTCTTGTGGTGGAAGGTATATACATAGGAATTTATTGGAGAAAGATGTGTTATATGACTACATTGGTACTCTCTTTGATTTTTTTTATGGTCCCTATGATGTCTTTTTATAACTTTATATTGATATATGCAAATAAAATTATAGTATTATAAAAGTATTTTTAAGGCTAGTATAACAGTATAGTTTTCATGTATGGCTCGAATTCTAGAAAGTCAAATAAAAGAGATTGAAGAGAGTAAATCAATTCGATAACTAGGTAGTGTGAAAATTAATACATAGGAAGCTTCCGAGGTGTTGGAAAGCCCATATAAACAGTAAGCTAATCCCTCACCCAAAAAAATGTCATTTTGGATACGTCCAAGTAAACTTCTAACTTTGGATATCAATTACTTTTTAAGTATTTAGATTGAATACATGACAATCATATATGTAGATTTATCTTAAAAGGTGCTTTCATAATATTATAATTTAATTAGGTTCTAAAAATATTACAATACAAATTAGTGGTTAAAGTTATACTTTAGACACCATATTGTTGTCTGGATGTGTCTACATTGGTCTGATAAGGTTGACCTCACCATGTACCCAGGCTTTGGCTAGAGATGGCAACGGGTCGGGTCGGATCGGGTGCGGGTTTTACAAAACTCGACCCGACCCGAAACCCGAATTGAAAAACCTGACCCGAACCCGAATACCATATCGGGTAAAAATCTATACCGAACCTTAACTCGGCGGGTGCGACGGGTTTGTGTAATACGGGTGGCAATAGGTTGGGTCGGGTGTGGGTTTTGCAAAATCGACCCGACAGGAAACCCGAACCCAAAAACCCGAGTCAAACCCGACGGGTACCCGAAATCCGACCCCAAACCCGGCGGGTACCCGGAACCCGACAGGTACTCGATGGGTATATCGGTATTTCGGGTACCCGATGGGTACCCGCGGGTGAAAATTAAAATCCGAACCCGACCCGAACCCATTTCGGGTACCCGACCCGAAGAACCTACGGGTAAAAATTAAAACCCGAACCCGACCTGATCGGGTGCAAAACCCGTGGGTACCCGAACCCGCGGGTACAATTGTCACCCTTAGCTTTGGCTATCGTCATATATATACGAGTACATCATATTCGTCGTTGCTGTATTTATTTGACGTCATCGTATCGTGTGATTTGCTCCATACATAGAGAGTTGGATACCTTCGACCTTTTTTTTTGGGTGTAACTGTCCTTCGCGTAATTTGATCTGGCCGAGGTGATGGATGCTTAATTCGTTGAGCGTTCCTTGTCTTATTAGTACATCATGTACAGGTCTTAGTGGGTAAAACATTTGTCGATGATGTGCATTGCAATGTCCAAACACAGTCCGCACTCCCTAGCATGTGTTACAAGAGGAAAGAAAATAGAGATCGAGCTGAAGATATTAGCTGCAGAACACTCTGTTTGTGTGGCATTAATTAATTAGCTCAGGACAGCACAACTGGGATACGCTCGATCATTCTTGCTCCAGCAAACCAGCACAGATTGATTACAAATTTACAGTGAGTCAACAAGATCGAGTTTTGCAAAGAGTTCTGTTCGCTCAGCAGCACGCAATATAGGGAATGTTACGAACTCTGTAGTAGCTCTAGGAGAAGCATGCAATGACCGCACACCTGAGAGAACGCGTTTCCTCTTTCTGCTGTTAGACATGGTCAGCAAAACCCTTCTGAAATCTGAAACATGTTTTGTTTGACATACATGACAGCGTGTTATATCTTCATATCTATCTAGCATGCTAAGTACACATCATTCATTCTCCAAAATACAGCAAACCTCTTATAATCCGAGCATGCTTATTTCACCTGGTACTCAATCATCGGGGTTCCTCAACACATAAAGGGGTAATCACATGGTATCATTAATTAACTCCATGTAGGAGGGAATAGAAGTTGTATACATACTACATGCATGCATAATATAATATCTGGCATCGTCCTACGTGAAAAGGATTAATATATATATAAGCCCATTGAGACGAAAAGTAACAAAAAATTGAAGAGGTAGCTCATTTGTTGCCTCTAATACACCCAGAGAAGTCACTTTGGTGCTGATAAAACAACATGCTTAGCGGCGCCATTCTTCCAAGGTTGGTGTTTCCACTTCGATAGTCTTCATATCCCTGATATTAGCTGGTTAACATAAAGTAGCTGCCTTCAGTCACCAGTAATCCCAGAGAACAGATTAAAGGCGGTGAACAAAAAGTAGACATGTTCTCAGCTGTCAAAGATGGCAGCATTGCAGTCGTCAACATGAGCTGTAGCTAATGATCAGCTTGTTCTTGGTATATTTTTCCTAATACGACAAATTTGTGGCAGAGTTTTGACCCCAGTTAATTCACTTCTTTAGAGAAAATCGTACCTTTCCCATTGGATTATCAATTGTGAGACTTTTTACTGTGCATGAGAGGTACCTTCTCTTAAAAAAATATCAACCATTGATTCACAAAGGGGCAACTTTGGAATAGCTCAATGATCTGTCATCCAACAGTTCAAACTTGAATACATCAACTATCCATCCAGCTAACAATTTGAGAGACAACCCTGAAGTCTGAAGAAAATTTGATAAATTTATATACTAATGTATATCAAGACTTGTGAGTTTTCAGTTAGATTCAGATTTCAGACCACTATGCAAAACAAGTGGGCGACACTATCAGAATATGCCTTCAAATGAATTCAGCACTTTACTGCAAGTCTGCAAGACAATACGATAACTCCCCATCACAGAAGACAAGAAGGGTCATGAATAATCTAGTTGTTTTCAAAAGTGCATCTTATTACTATGGAAAATTTTCCCATTCAAGCTTTCCCTATTTAATGTGAAAAACTATGTCTACCATTAGTCTAAACATACGCATATCAAATCGCCAAGATCCAGCTCTGTTCACAGATATAGATGTTTTGATGTCGAGAGTAATATAGAAGAGGAAGTGTGAAACATAAGTACTCACACAAATGGATATCTGGCCTAGCAGCAGCTGTTGCATCAATAATGACTGTAACTTTCTCATAGTCCAGTGCTACAGCATCATAGACCGTTTGCCGAATGCAATTTGGTGTTTGAACCCCTGAAAATCAACAATATATACACATAAGTAGCATGATGATGTACAATGTGGCATTGAACTCTCAAGCACAAAAGAAAGGAATCAATCTTTGTTCAATTTTTTTTTTCTTTTGGCTTTTGTTGCAAAGGTTACTGCACTGTGGGCAGCAGCAACAACAACAACAAAAAATATGCATTAATTTCCTATTGGGCCCTTTCACCCTTCATATAAGAATGTTTATCAGAATGTTGTTATTAAAAAACAAAGCGACAAACAATACAACAACAAATTATCAAGCTAACAAAAAAATTGTCACTTCCATATCAATCGATGTATATTAGTGCTTACCAACGATGACCAAGTTCTTAATTCCTGAAGTTTTGAGGACAGAATCAAGGTGTGTCGCAAAGAAGGCACTAAATCTTGTCTTCACCAACTTATATTCCCCTTCTTTGATAACAAGCCCATCGGCCAGCTCTGCACCTTTCAAACCTTTCACCGTTGGACCCTTTCCACCAGAATACAAGTGCCTACGGAAAAGTTCAACATCTCTTCCAGAAGGGTCATGCTCTCTGACCACCTACATTGAAGTTCATCATTAATCAACGCCACAGCACTCAGAGCTATGACACTGCCTGAACATTAAAACCGCTACCCTACATTCTGAAGCATGTTGCTTTGTGTAGAAAGGGGGAGATTGTACGTTACTTAACAGAGGTTTGCTTGAAAGTTGAAACATGCATCAAATGAGTATTACAAAACTATGCTTATCAGAATTCAAAAATTACATGTAACCTATACAACTAAGAATCGGTAAATGCATAAGTTGCACATACACCAACTCAAAAAAAATAAAAAAATGGTTTCAGATTGGAAAGTGCGATAAATATTATTTCAATTCTTGCAGGAAAAATACAAGAAATGGGGAATACATGCTAGCCAGAGCATTCATTTTGTAGCAGATTTTAAAATAACATCATATTGTTCCAACAATTTCACACAACAGCTTTGTGCTCTTTCTGGATGAAATAAAGAAAGTAACACCAAATCCAGCAACGTGGCAACCCTCAAATGTCACAATTGGTAACTTTATTAAAGAAAAAAATATTTTATGTCTATTGCCCTATGTAAATTTTTAGTTTATATACATTCTAAAATATGCAATTATGTAATGCAATCTGTTGTACGGAGCTTTGTTCGAATTGTCCCTAGAGAAAAAGGAATTGTTTCAATTTGTTAGTCAATCAGGGTACACATAATGAAAAAAAATCTGAAGAATCATTCACTTTCCAACCATCCGATGTTGAATTGCACAGATGTCAGAGACCTAAATAAGATCATCGCTGTTAAGCGCTATGCCTACAAAATGTTCAGAAGTGTCATATGCATTTATGCTGAGCGTGATTCTGAACAAAATGAGACCTTGGTCATTGGCCCAAGAAATTATTTAGGTCTCACCCTGCTGCAGACACTGTTGCATTTGACCAAGAAATTAGTAGGGCACGCATGTTGCATTGAACCAAGAAATCAGTGGGTCTCGTGGGCAGCGAAGATTCTTATTTCGATGGACTAAGACATTATTGGGTCTTGCGGGCACGTGCATTCCTTTTTTTTTGCATATAGGAGCTAATCGAAAGGAACCAGCAAAATAGGAGCAGTATCATTTGCACCAAGAACTTAACACACGCTAAAAAGATTCGTCTTGAATTGGACCAAGAAATCAGTAGGCCTCATTGCATCGAACCACTAAATTAGAGACTCAAGTTGCATTGAACCAAGAAATTACACTAAATTAGGGGGGCTCATATTGTTCTAATTAACAAGAACTAATTTAGGACCGACGTAGATGAAAGAACTGACCCAAACGACGAAGATGCCGCGATCCCTCGCAACGGCGACGGCCTCGGCGACGGCGGGAACCACGGCCTCACCGCCGGCCACCAGCATCGGGCTTCTCATCGCTGGGTCCACGAAATCCTTCTGCAACCCCCGCCAACAATTCCACCCGCAAAACCATCAGAAGATCAACCACCAAAAGCCACATCAAGAACACCGAGCGGCAAGAAACCAAGAACCCACCTGCATGTCGATGACGAGCATGGCCGTCTCGCTCCACGTGGCGGCCGACATGGATCGCCGCGATTTGGAAGGGCTGCTCGGGATCCTTGGGATGATGCGGCCGCCGGTGCCGGAGAACCAAAGCTTCTTGAGGTAGTGGAGGAGGAATTTATCGAGGGAGAGGAGCAGCACCAGCAGGCACGACATCAACGCCAGATGTGATGTCATAAATCACAAACAAACCCCAGAGGGGCGAAAAAGAGAGCAAAGCCCAAGTGGATACGAGAGTGATGCTGCAGTAAGAAGAATTATTTTTTAATCCCAATAGTAATTTTTCGAAAAGAAGGAAATGGATTCGGGGTGTTCGTGGCACTGCAGTTTGTGGAATTTTGGATGAATGAGTTGTTGGGGTTTGGTTGGAATTTGGAAGAGTTGGTGAGTAGTCTTGTAGAAGTCTTGGGATGTTGAAACTTGAAACAGGAGGGTCAGGGGTGAGGTTTGACGTCTGTCGGGGAAAGGAAAGTGTTTTTTTTTAATCTGTTTGGAATGTATGGGAATATGGGTCTATGGGATGTTTGGTAATCAAAATTGCTTTTCCAAATGTTCTACCCATTAAGTATACTGTAAAAATATTGGTGTTATCAAAATTTGGATGTCAAATTGGCTGTCTATAAATTGGCTAAGTTTTGATGAAAACAAAAGAAGGTAATAGTAGCTAATCATAAGGTATTATGCGGAAGACTGGAAAGATGAACGTCAGTTGCAAGCAGACAAACTTTTTTTGAACTGAACAACCAGACAAACTTATACAGAATAAAAGTTAAAACTGACCAAAACATTATCACATTTACTTTGTTTAATGCCGTACTGCATTCGTTGGAACAGAGACATCCAACATATCGTTTTGGTCATCTTGGCACTTGTTAACAAGAAAACAACCAAAAAATGCGGACTTGGAAAGTTGGAGACCCAACTATAGACAGGATAAACAATGTCATTTTTTCTGAAGGAAACAAACTGTCAATAGCCATCACCATCACTTGGCGAATCAAATGCAAACTCATGTAGTAAAGGGGGTAATCACATGGTATTATTAAACTTTATATAAGATGGATATTTTAGAGGTTGCATACATGAACATATAGCAGTATCTGGCATGCATTATGCTGACTGACAGAGATTCATAACACAGTTACACACAGTGAGATAGAGCGAAGGCAATATATGGAAGAGGTACGCATCGTTACATCTGATACACCGGATGTCTGTTTGGTGCTGAGACTGAAGTACCGGGAATAAATGTTCAGCGGCGCCATTCTTCCAAAGTTACTGTCTCCACTCCGATGTTCTTCATCTCTCTGATATTTGCTGGTCACATCAAGATAGATATATATGTATCCTCACACATACACTCTTTCCGCATATATTATCAGATTGCACACCAACTAACAAAGTCACAAAAAATTCTGAAAAAAATTGTAGATGTACTTCATAGATTACTCTACCTATGTATAAATTAGACGTTCAAATTCATTATATATCAAGAGTTACAGAAAAGAAAATTCTGACAAGTTTAAAGAGTTTAAACTTGTCAGAATTTTCTTTTGTAAATCTCGATATATAATGAATTTGATCTTGAAACTTCATACATAGGTAGAGCAATCTATGAAGTACATCTACAATTTTTTCAGAATTTTTCGAACTTTTGTTAGTTGCAGGCAATGCAGACATCTAAAAGTCTCATGCACGAAGGATATGCTGTCAAGATAGATATACCTTCAGTGATGAGTTATCCAGAGAACAGCTTAAATGGAATCAAGAATTTGTCATCTATCGAAGATGGCAGCATTGCAGTCGCCCAAAAGCAGCGATACCAATAGTTTGCTGCTTGTTAACTTCTATTTAGGCATTAAGATCTGGATAGAGGAACTATCAAGTTTGTGCACATAGAGATTTCAGAAACAACTCGAGGAAAATTTGATAATGTTGCATAGTTCTGTATAATGCATATGGAGACTACTGATTTCCTCGTTTGCTTAGATTCTGAACATTATGCAATGACAGTTTGATAACACTATCATTTCTAATGCCCCCAAATGAGCTTAGTAGCTCTCTACCACATCATGTGTATGCATTAACTTTAGCTCCTACTACAATATACGGTAAATTTACCCCATCACACGATATTATTAAAATAAATGTCATGTATGATATAGTTGTTTTAAAAAGCACATTTTTTTCCCGTTTGAGTTCCCTCTTCAACGTGTGAAAGAACATAAATAGCACTAGCCACTCAACATATGCATATCGAATTACTAGGACCCAGCTCTGTTAACAGATATAGGTGTTTTGATATAGTGAGTAGAGAGTAATGTTGATGGACTTTGGTGTTTGAATCCCTGCAAATGAAACATGTATAAACGCAAGTAACAAGTTTGTTTACCACCAAGAGACGAATAACATATCAATTACTAATTATCAACCTAACAGGATTTATAAGAAACGATAATTCCATATCAATACGACGTATATATCGCTGCTTACCAAGAACAATGAGGCTCTTTATCCCTGATGTTTCGAGGAGAGAGTCGAGTAAACTCAGTAAAAGTTAACACGCAATAGCATTTAACAAATGATCCATAAATTTACTGAGGTTTGTAAGCTATTTGAGCTCGGCTCATACAGAGCTTGAGCTAACCTTGAATCGAAGCTAGAGTGACTCGAGCTCGAGTAGCTCGGTAGCCTCGAGCTTTTTTTTTTTTCTAGCTTGGCTGGATACGCAAGACATCGGAAGTACTAACCCAAATGACGAAGATGCCACGCTTCCACGTGACGGCAACAGCGGGGGGGTACGGGGTTGGTGCTGGGCAGCAGCGCCCGGGCTGCCCATCGCCAGGTCCACGAAAACCCTTTGCAAGAACCGGCACCAATGCCATTACCACCCATACAACCGCCAGAATTCACAAGTAATCAGAAACAAGAGATCAAAGCACCCGCGTGCCCAAGTGTTGGCGAAAAAAAAAACCCGTAAAGAGGGGTCTATTGGCTACAACTCACGACGAACACCAGGTTCAATAAGATTTAAGACGTGCCAACTGATTTGATTCTGCAATCGGTAAAATAAAAATGAAGTATGCTTGAAGCCGATCTAAAGTTGAGATTGGCAAAAGATCTAACCAGCCAAAAAGCCGATCAAATTTATGGTAACGATAAATCTAATCAATCGATTAGGGCAAATCAGATGGTAAAAGGTAGATTTTCCGAAAAGGCGATGCACAACAAGATTAGAGAAAATCAAATCTGATTGGCGAATCGATGGAGATCAACAATCGCATGACATGCAACTTTATTGATCAAAATTGGATTACAGGAAAAATCTAATTTATAAGGCTACTCCTATTTAATAGAAAAGTAAATAAAAATAATGTGAATTGATTAATTTTATTGTGTTGTTCTTCTCGCTTGCCTTCAACCATCTTTTATAGCATATCGCCTATCGTATCCATCTCGACACGTTGTCCACTATGATCCATATCGGCCTCTACTCGGATAGATCCCATATTTAGAATCAATATCGATCATAATCCATCTTTAAATTATCCTTTCCTTATCCGATATCGGCCAAAATATCTCTTGATCTTTAGCCTAACAATTTAGCCATACTTTGCCAAATTCGATGCAAATATTGTCCCTATTTTTGGGAGATAACATGTTTGTCTTCTAAAAATCTTCTCCATCGGCTTGACGCAACATTTCTATTAGTAATCGCTCCATTTATGGTGCTGTAAAATATGGAGATACATATCTTTACTACTGTTGTGTCCCCTCAAAAATTGTTCCCGCTGTTTCACTTTTTTCACCCCCGTATAAATATGAAGTCCTCACACTGTCATTTTCACAAGCACAAGCTCTTAGAATCTCTGCCATCGGCTTTGACTTCATTATCAGTTGGCAAACTTCCATTGCTCTCATCGCAACCAACAACTCATCAACTTTCAATCGGTTGAATGGATTCTCAGCAGGTATTTATTTCCATCCCCGACAACATTGATCATTATTACCTAGATCCGATAGGAAATCTTGATCTAGATATGGTTATAAAGCAAGAAATTGCTCATCTTCTATTATCGGCTTCTAGGTATAACATAGAGGATGGAGTAAAAGTTTTAGGCCCGCCAACAACGTTTAAGGGTGGAGGGATTGGTATAATCGGTTTGCAGCCCATAAGATGGTAGAGTGAGAAAAAATAGGATAGTTGAGTGTCTTCCTTGTCCTTAGTCACCTGAAGCCAATAGCCCTTGGTGGCCACAACATGCTAATTTTGGTCAAACATGCTTAACACGCTCATATTTAAAATAGGTCCAATCGCCCAACTCTACTAGACGAGCCCACCTTTTGTCGCTAAGGCCTAATGAAAATTAAATATCGGCTTTCAATGCCAAACCCCAGTACAAACTCGTTCACACCGAGGGAGAGGCTGGAGTAAGTATATTGATGACAATAAAGGAACCGCCTCGTGTCGACATAAAGAGTAAGTCGCTTTCTTGAATATGTGGTTAGATAGATTTCTTTTGAAGTCATCTCTCGGCCAACACAAACATACCAAGTCCTTGTAGAGTGGTTGGTGGAAGGTCATCGGCTAGTGTTAGGGAAGATGTTCCTTGGTGCAGTTTTCCAAGTGATACACTTCATCCGCAGTCGGCTTTTTACCAGCCTGGGCAATTACACTGTCAGCAATGTAGGAGGTCCACTATGGTTTGTCCAAACCTGGTTATATTGCATATTCAGCCGATCTTCCAACCTTCACCCAACTGATGAAACACCTTTCCCTCGAGAAGAAATTCCAAGGAGCCAAGAAATTCAGTGTAGACAAAGCTGACCATATAGGGAGAGATTCATCCTTTGTTCTGGGAATAAGGCCAAAGACACCCCTATCAGCTCCAAAAAAATACGTGGCCTTCTTCTTGCAATTTGATAATAAGGACTTCAATCAACAAGATTTTTTCAGTTATAGAGAAGCTACCGATTACCTGTGTCCATCTTTTCTACATTATCAACCGATAGCGACACAATGCTTGATGAAACCCTGAATCTCTATAGGCTATTTATTTCTCCAAGTGTGTAATTTGTCGATCTTCATATTAGGAATCAGACTTTCCAATTGTCATACAAATTATATCATCCATTAGTATATTCCAAACAATTGGGCTTTGGGCAAGTTCCTCTACGCTTCTAGTTATTTGATCAGCTTAAACCAAGGAGCAAGTTCAGTAATGTAGCAAAGGGCTAATATCAGATTGCACATAGCCGACAATCTTAAAGTTTAAGACTTGCTACATTTCTTCCTGAATACCCGTAGGGTAGGTTACTTTTCCTTCGTGGTGGTCGGCTATTGCTACAACTTTATATTCAGAGAAGACTACATCGACTATTATCACTTAGTTTTTCCCAATCTTCCTTTAGAGCCGACGATAGCAACTAACACTTTCTATATCGATTCTAGTAACGATGCTAGTTCATCAGGATACACTAACACCAGTATTGTAAATATAACTTGTGAGGTATCGGCTAAAGTAGATTTTTGTTACTTTAATTTCTATTTATGAACTTTTAATAATCGACTTTTCTTCGCTGCTGAGATCAAAACAAATGGCTAGAAAGTAGCCATCGCCCATGGGGTAGTGGTCAACCCAAAGAAGAGACCACGCCCATCAATTAGTCTCTTAGGTTACATCTCGCACTCGCCATTTAAACCCCTTATCTATCAGATATAGAGAGACAACAACATAGTAAGCATATAGTCATTGGCTAATGATTGACGTTTTTCCAAAGCCTTGCATGAACTAACTCTTGTAGCCGATTTCTTATCAAAAAAGAAGTGTGCTCGGTTCAACAAGAAAGTTTTGGCTAGTAGAGGTAGTAAGCCTTAAGAGCAGCTAGGCGAGAGCTCCCCATACGCAATGGCTATAGGCGAGGTAAGTCACCTTCATAAAATTCTCATATCAATGATCTGAATTAATCAGCTTAACTCATTTTTGAATCATTTTGCAACTTTAGCTTTCTCCTGCAGTGCAAGTGGCCAACATTTTGGCTAATTTGCCAACTGCTACGTTCGAGCCTCCGCCACCATCTTCTCAGCTGACACTGCTTGCCCCTATAGCTGCTCCTGAGACCTCCAAACCCAACCGACTCCTTGCTAGGCTTCACTTTGTCGATCCGATGACGGCAAGTGATAGAGATAGATAACTATCCGACGGATATCCAACGAATACTCAACGCTCTAAGGACGATCGATTCGCGGTCACATCGGCTTCAGGTATGCAAGAGAAGTTGAACAAATAGTTTGATCTCGCAATGTCACCGTCAGCCAAGTTGCTTGAGGACACCCAGCTACTTCGCAATGCTATGGACATGGTCGAAGCTGATCTACCTCCGGAGACAAAGGTGGCACTACTGAACGTTTGTCATCTAGACGACAAGAAGGTGGAGGTTGCTATGGCTAAGTCCAAAATTGCTCTAAGGGAAGCTTAGAAGGATAACCGAAAGGCTCTAGAAAAAATGGCGGCTGACACCAAGGCCAAAAAGCTCAAGTTTGATGAAGATGCCAAGGCTTTCAAGCTCAATAAGGAGGCGACTTTGAAGCTTGAGTCGACAAAGAAATTCCTTGAAGTAAAATTGGCCAAAGTCACCAAGTAGATCTCTGGTGGCCAACAAATGCTAACTAAATCAGCATCGGCTATCAAGACCTAGAAGCTTGAATTCGGCCTGGGCGTGGTAGAAGTGAAGAAGTAGTCGGCCAAAGTCTCTCTTGTCCTCGAAATCTTTGTTGAGGATGAAAAATACTGATGACATAGAGTAGAATATAGCCAAAGCAATTGTTGTACTCTCTGCACTTGGAGCCGTGCTTCATAATTCTAGGCGTTGATCGCTTGTTTTGAATTGCTTGTAATGGATTATCTTGAAACAATCATGAATACTTGTTATGTTGGCTGCAAGAATGTTTGAAACTATTTTGAATATTTTGTAAATTGACTTTTTAACCAATTTTATATTTATGTCTTAATTTCTTCTCAATGTGTGTAATCGGCTTTATATTTAGTTTAGCCGAATTAACTCGTAATAAGTTAATTTGGCCTTTTCTCCAATTGATAACTTCTCGTAGCCGATTAGGAATCAATCCAAATGCTAAGGTAGCATTTCTTTAAGTATTTTTCATTGATCGCTTTAGGAAACACCACACCTTCCAAAGGTCTCTATGTAAAAGTTTCCATCCACAAGCCAATGGATCTTATACTTAACCCTCTCATGTTGGAGACCACTTACCAAATCGGCTATCTCTAGAACCAATGGGTAATATGGTTTTCCAAATTAAATCGGCTTCATAAAATAATTTAGTCATTACCTTCTTATTATTGTAACACCCTGGAGCTCAAATGCGCCACGAATGCTACCAACACTCTAAACTATTAAGATCGGCTTAGAAACTAAGCCACCGAAATTTACAAAATTTCGGCATGATCTCTCTAGAAAGTAGGACATCCACTCGTGATGTAAACAAATGCAATTATATGATATCATGCTAGCGTGTCCTTAGTTAACCAAACACACATCCCATAAAAATTAATAACTCCACCACATAAAGAGCATGCTTATTTCACCTGGTACTCAATCATCGGGGTTCCTCAACACATAAAGGGTAATCACATGGTATCATTAATTAACTCCATGTAGGAGGGAATAGAAGTTGTATACATACTACATGCATGCATAATATAATATCTGGCATCGTCCTACGTGAAAAGGATTAATATATATATAAGCCCATTGAGACGAAAAGTAACAAAAATTGAAGAGGTAGCTCATTTGTTGCCTCTAATACACCCAGAGAAGTCACTTTGGTGCTGATAAAACAACATGCTTAGCGGCGCCATTCTTCCAAGGTTGGTGTTTCCACTTCGATAGTCTTCATATCCCTGATATTAGCTGGTTAACATAAAGTAGCTGCCTTCAGTCACCAGTAATCCCAGAGAACAGATTAAAGGCGGTGAACAAAAAGTAGACATGTTCTCAGCTGTCAAAGATGGCAGCATTGCAGTCGTCAACATGAGCTGTAGCTAATGATCAGCTTGTTCTTGGTATATTTTTCCTAATACGACAAATTTGTGGCAGAGTTTTGACCCCAGTTAATTCACTTCTTTAGAGAAAATCGTACCTTTCCCATTGGATTATCAATTGTGAGACTTTTTACTGTGCATGAGAGGTACCTTCTCTTAAAAAATATCAACCATTGATTCACAAAGGCAACTTTGAATAGCTCAATGATCTGTCATCCAACAGTTCAAACTTGAATACATCAACTATCCATCCAGCTAACAATTTGAGAGACAACCCTGAAGTCTGAAGAAAATTTGATAAATTTATATACTAATGTATATCAAGACTTGTGAGTTTTCAGTTAGATTCAGATTTCAGACCACTATGCAAAACAAGTGGGCGACACTATCAGAATATGCCTTCAAATGAATTCAGCACTTTACTGCAAGTCTGCAAGACAATACGATAACTCCCCATCACAGAAGACAAGAAGGGTCATGAATAATCTAGTTGTTTTCAAAAGTGCATCTTATTACTATGGAAAATTTTCCCATTCAAGCTTTCCCTATTTAATGTGAAAAACTATGTCTACCATTAGTCTAAACATACGCATATCAAATCGCCAAGATCCAGCTCTGTTCACAGATATAGATGTTTTGATGTCGAGAGTAATATAGAAGAGGAAGTGTGAAACATAAGTACTCACACAAATGGATATCTGGCCTAGCAGCAGCTGTTGCATCAATAATGACTGTAACTTTCTCATAGTCCAGTGCTACAGCATCATAGACCGTTTGCCGAATGCAATTTGGTGTTTGAACCCCTGAAAATCAACAATATATACACATAAGTAGCATGATGATGTACAATGTGGCATTGAACTCTCAAGCACAAAAGAAAGGAATCAATCTTTGTTCAATTTTTTTTCTTTTGGCTTTTGTTGCAAAGGTTACTGCACTGTGGGCAGCAGCAACAACAACAACAAAAAATATGCATTAATTTCCTATTGGGCCCTTTCACCCTTCATATAAGAATGTTTATCAGAATGTTGTTATTAAAAACAAAGCGACAAACAATACAACAACAAATTATCAAGCTAACAAAAAAATTGTCACTTCCATATCAATCGATGTATATTAGTGCTTACCAACGATGACCAAGTTCTTAATTCCTGAAGTTTTGAGGACAGAATCAAGGTGTGTCGCAAAGAAGGCACTAAATCTTGTCTTCACCAACTTATATTCCCCTTCTTTGATAACAAGCCCATCGGCCAGCTCTGCACCTTTCAAACCTTTCACCGTTGGACCCTTTCCACCAGAATACAAGTGCCTACGGAAAAGTTCAACATCTCTTCCAGAAGGGTCATGCTCTCTGACCACCTACATTGAAGTTCATCATTAATCAACGCCACAGCACTCAGAGCTATGACACTGCCTGAACATTAAAACCGCTACCCTACATTCTGAAGCATGTTGCTTTGTGTAGAAAGGGGGAGATTGTACGTTACTTAACAGAGGTTTGCTTGAAAGTTGAAACATGCATCAAATGAGTATTACAAAACTATGCTTATCAGAATTCAAAAATTACATGTAACCTATACAACTAAGAATCGGTAAATGCATAAGTTGCACATACACCAACTCAAAAAAAATAAAAAAATGGTTTCAGATTGGAAAGTGCGATAAATATTATTTCAATTCTTGCAGGAAAAATACAAGAAATGGGGAATACATGCTAGCCAGAGCATTCATTTTGTAGCAGATTTTAAAATAACATCATATTGTTCCAACAATTTCACACAACAGCTTTGTGCTCTTTCTGGATGAAATAAAGAAAGTAACACCAAATCCAGCAACGTGGCAACCCTCAAATGTCACAATTGGTAACTTTATTAAAGAAAAAATATTTTATGTCTATTGCCCTATGTAAATTTTTAGTTTATATACATTCTAAAATATGCAATTATGTAATGCAATCTGTTGTACGGAGCTTTGTTGAATTGTCCCTAGAGAAAAGGAATTGTTTCAATTTGTTAGTCAATCAGGGTACACATAATGAAAAAAATCTGAAGAATCATTCACTTTCCAACCATCCGATGTTGAATTGCACAGATGTCAGAGACCTAAATAAGATCATCGCTGTTAAGCGCTATGCCTACAAAATGTTCAGAAGTGTCATATGCATTTATGCTGAGCGTGATTCTGAACAAAATGAGACCTTGGTCATTGGCCCAAGAAATTATTTAGGTCTCACCCTGCTGCAGACACTGTTGCATTTGACCAAGAAATTAGTAGGGCACGCATGTTGCATTGAACCAAGAAATCAGTGGGTCTCGTGGGCAGCGAAGATTCTTATTTCGATGGACTAAGACATTATTGGGTCTTGCGGGCACGTGCATTCCTGTTTTTTTTTTGCATATAGGAGCTAATCGAAAGGAACCAGCAAAATAGGAGCAGTATCATTTGCACCAAGAACTTAACACACGCTAAAAAGATTCGTCTTGAATTGGACCAAGAAATCAGTAGGCCTCATTGCATCGAACCACTAAATTAGAGACTCAAGTTGCATTGAACCAAGAAATTACACTAAATTAGGGGGGCTCATATTGTTCTAATTAACAAGAACTAATTTAGGACCGACGTAGATGAAAGAACTGACCCAAACGACGAAGATGCCGCGATCCCTCGCAACGGCGACGGCCTCGGCGACGGCGGGAACCACGGCCTCACCGCCGGCCACCAGCATCGGGCTTCTCATCGCTGGGTCCACGAAATCCTTCTGCAACCCCCGCCAACAATTCCACCCGCAAAACCATCAGAAGATCAACCACCAAAAGCCACATCAAGAACACCGAGCGGCAAGAAACCAAGAACCCACCTGCATGTCGATGACGAGCATGGCTGTCTCGCTCCACGTGGCGGCCGACATGGATCGCCGCGATTTGGAAGGGCTGCTCGGGATCCTTGGGATGATGCGGCCGCCGGTGCCGGAGAACCAAAGCTTCTTGAGGTAGTGGAGGAGGAATTTATCGAGGGAGAGGAGCAGCACCAGCAGGCACGACATCAACGCCAGATGTGATGTCATAAATCACAAACAAACCCCAGAGGGGCGAAAAGAGAGCAAAGCCCAAGTGGATACGAGAGTGATGCTGCAGTAAGAAGAATTATTTTTTAATCCCAATAGTAATTTTTCGAAAAGAAGGAAATGGATTCGGGGTGTTCGTGGCACTGCAGTTTGTGGAATTTTGGATGAATGAGTTGTTGGGGTTTGGTTGGAATTTGGAAGAGTTGGTGAGTAGTCTTGTAGAAGTCTTGGGATGTTGAAACTTGAAACAGGAGGGTCAGGGTGAGGTTTGACGTCTGTCGGGGAAAGGAAAGTGTTTTTTTTTAATCTGTTTGGAATGTATGGGAATATGGGTCTATGGGATGTTTGGTAATCAAAATTGCTTTTCCAAATGTTCTACCCATTAAGTATACTGTAAAAATATTGGTGTTATCAAAATTTGGATGTCAAATTGGCTGTCTATAAATTGGCTAAGTTTTGATGAAAACAAAAGAAGGTAATAGTAGCTAATCATAAGGTATTATGCGGAAGACTGGAAAGATGAACGTCAGTTGCAAGCAGACAAACTTTTTTTGAACTGAACAACCAGACAAACTTATACAGAATAAAAGTTAAAACTGACCAAAACATTATCACATTTACTTTGTTTAATGCCGTACTGCATTCGTTGGAACAGAGACATCCAACATATCGTTTTGGTCATCTTGGCACTTGTTAACAAGAAAACAACCAAAAATGCGGACTTGGAAAGTTGGAGACCCAACTATAGACAGGATAAACAATGTCATTTTTTCTGAAGGAAACAAACTGTCAATAGCCATCACCATCACTTGGCGAATCAAATGCAAACTCATGTAGTAAAGGGGGTAATCACATGGTATTATTAAACTTTATATAAGATGGATATTTTAGAGGTTGCATACATGAACATATAGCAGTATCTGGCATGCATTATGCTGACTGACAGAGATTCATAACACAGTTACACACAGTGAGATAGAGCGAAGGCAATATATGGAAGAGGTACGCATCGTTACATCTGATACACCGGATGTCTGTTTGGTGCTGAGACTGAAGTACCGGGAATAAATGTTCAGCGGCGCCATTCTTCCAAAGTTACTGTCTCCACTCCGATGTTCTTCATCTCTCTGATATTTGCTGGTCACATCAAGATAGATAGCAATGTATCCTGTGCACACAGCTCTTCTCGTGTATACACCGTGCACTGCACACCAACTAACAAAAGTCACAAAAAAATTCTGAAAAAAATTGTAGATGTACTTCATAGATTACTCTACCTATGTATAAATTACGTTCAAATTCATTATATATCAAGAGTTACAGAAAGAAAATTCTGACAAGTTTAAAGAGTTTAAACTTGTCAGAATTTTCTTTTGTAAATCTCGATATATAATGAATTTGATCTTGAAACTTCATACATAGGTAGAGCAATCTATGAAGTACATCTACAATTTTTTCAGAATTTTTCGAACTTTGTTAGTTGGTAGCATCAGAACAAAAGTTCATGTACAGGATATGCTGTCAAGATAGATATACCTTCAGTGATGAGTTATCCAGAGAACAGCTTAAATGGAATCAAGAATTTGTCATCTATCGAAGATGGCAGCATTGCAGTCGCCCAAAAGCAGCGATACCAATAGTTTGCTGCTTGTTAACTTCTATTTAGGCATTAAGATCTGGATAGAGGAACTATCCAGTTTGTGCACATAGAGATTTCAGAAACAACTCGAGGAAAATTTGATAATGTTGCATAGTTCTGTATAATGCATATGGAGACTACTGATTTCCTCGTTTGCTTAGATTCTGAACATTATGCAATGACAGTTTGATAACACTATCATTTCTAATGCCCCCAAATGAGCTTAGTAGCTCTCTACCACATCATGTGTATGCATTAACTTTAGCTCCTACTACAATATACGGTAAATTTACCCCATCACACGATATTATTAAAATAAATGTCATGTATGATATAGTTGTTTTAAAAAGCACATTTTTTTCCCGTTTGAGTTCCCTCTTCAACGTGTGAAAGAACATAAATAGCACTAGCCACTCAACATATGCATATCGAATTACTAGGACCCAGCTCTGTTAACAGATATAGGTGTTTTGATATAGTGAGTAGAGAGTAATGTTGATGGACTTTGGTGTTTGAATCCCTGCAAATGAAACATGTATAAACGCAAGTAACAAGTTTGTTTACCACCAAGAGACGAATAACATATCAATTACTAATTATCAACCTAACAGGATTTATAAGAAACGATAATTCCATATCAATACGACGATATATCGCTGCTTACCAAGAACAATGAGGCTCTTTATCCCTGATGTTTCGAGAGAGAGTCGAGTAAACTCAAGAAAAGTTAACACGCAATAGCATTTAACAAATGATCCATAAATTTATCGAGGTTTGTAAGTTATTTGAGCTCGGCTCATACAGAGCTTGAGCTAACCTTGAATCGAAGCTAGAGTGACTCGAGCTCGAGTAGCTCGGTAGCCTCGAGCTTTTTTTTTTTCTAGCTTGGCTGGATACGCAAGACATCGGAAGTACTAACCCAAATGACGAAGATGCCACGCTTCCACGTGACGGCAACAGCGGGGGTACGGGGTTGGTGCTGGGCAGCAGCGCCCGGGCTGCCCATCGCCAGGTCCACGAAAACCCTTTGCAAGAACCGGCACCAATGCCATTACCACCCATACAACCGCCAGAATTCACAAGTAATCAGAAACAAGAGATCAAAGCACCCGCGTGCCCAAGTGTTGGCGAAAAAAACCCGTAAAGAGGGGTCTATTGGCTACAACTCACCATTTAACACCAGGTTCAATAAGATTTAAGACGTCAACCGATTTGATTCTGCAATCGGTAAAATAAAAATGAAGTATGCTTGAAGCCGATCTAAAGTTGAGATTGGCAAAAGATCTAACCACCAAAAAGCCGATCAAATTTATGGTAACGATAAATCTAATCAATCGATTAGGGCAAATCAGATGGTAAAAGGTAGATTTTCCCGAAAAGGCGATGCACAACAAGATTAGAGAAAATCAAATCTGATTGGCGTAATCGATGGAGATCAACAATCAGTGACATGCAACTTTATTGATCAAAATTGGATTACAGGGAAAAATCTAATTTATAAGGCTACTCCTATTTAATAGAAAAGTAAATAAAAATAATGTGAATTGATTAATTTTATTGTGTTGTTCTTCTCGCTTGCCTTCAACCATCTTTTATAGCATATCGGCCTATCGTATCCATCTCTGACACGTTGTCCACTATGATCCATATCGGCCTCTACTCGGATAGATCCCATATTTAGAATCAATATCGATCATAATCCATCTTTAAATTATCCTTTCCTTATCCGATATCGGCCAAAATATCTCTTGATCTTTAGCCTAACAATTTAGCCATACTTTGCCAAATTCGATGCAAATATTGTCCCTATTTTTGGGAGATAACATGTTTGTCTTCTAAAAATCTTCTCCATCGCTTGACGCAACATTTCTATTAGTAATCGCCCATTTATGGTGCTGTAAAATATGGAGATACATATCTTTACTATGTTGTGTCCCTCAAAATTGTTCCCCTGTTTCACTTTTTTCACCCTCAGATAAATATGAAGTCCTCACATCGTCATTTTCACAAGCACAAGCTCTTAGAATCTCGCCATCGGCTTTGACTTCATTATCGCTTGGCAAACTTCCATTGCTCTCATCGCAACCAACAACTCATCAACTTTCAATCGGTTGAATGGATTCTCAGCAGGTATTTATTTCCATCCCCGACAACATTGATCATTATTACCTAGATCCGATAGGAAATCTTGATCTAGATATGGTTATAAAGCAAGAAATTGCTCATCTTCTATTATCGGCTTCTAGGTATAACATAGAGGGATGGAGTAAAAGTTTTAGGGCCTGGCCAACAACGTTTAAGGGGTGGAGGGATTGGTATAATCGGTTTGCAGCCCATAAGATGGTAGAGTGAGAAAAAATAGGGATAGTTGAGTGTCTTCCCTTGTCCTTAGCCGACCCAGAAGCCAATAGCCCTTGGTGGCCACAACATGCTAATTTTGGTCAAACATGCTTAACACGTTCATATTTAAAATAGGTCCAATCGGCCCAACTCTACTAGACGAGCCCATTTTGCCGCTAAGGCCTAATGAAAATTAAATATCGGCTTTCAATGCCAAACCCAAAGACAAACTCGTTCACACCGAGGGAGAGGTCGAGTAAGTATATTGATGACAATAAAGGAACCGCCGTGTCGCATAAAGAGTAAGTCGCTTCTTGAATATGTGGTTAGATAGATTTCTTTTTGAAGTCATCTCTGGCCAACACAAACATACCAAGTCCTTGTAGAGTGGTTGGTGGAAGGTCATCGGCTAGTGTTAGGAAGATGTTCCTTGGTGCGCTTTTCCAAGTGATACACTTCATCCGCAATGGCTTTTTACCACGGCAATTACATCATCAAGAATGTAGGAGGTCCACTATGGTTTGTCCAAACTCGGTTATATTGCATATTCAACGATCTTCCAACCTTCACCCAACCGATGAAACACCTTTCCCTCGAGAAGAAATTCCAAGGAGCCAAGAAATTCAGTGTAGACAAAGCTGACCATATAGGGAGAGATTCATCCTTTGTTCTGGGAATAAGGCCAAAGACACCCCTATCAGCTCCAAAAAAATACGTGGCCTTCTTCTTGCAATTTGATAATAAGGACTTCAATCAACAAGATTTTTTCAGTTATAGAGAAGCTACCGATTACACGTGTCCATCTTTTCTACATTATCAACCGATAGCGACACAATGCTTGATGAAACCCCGAATCTCTATAGGCTATTTATTTCTCCAAGTGTGTAATTTGTCGATCTTCATATTAGGAATCGACTTTCCAATTGTCATACAAATTATATCATCCATTAGTATATTCCAAACAATTGGGCTTTGGGCAAGTTCTCTCACGCTTCTAGTTATTTGATCACTTAAACCAAGGAGCAAGTTCAGTAATGTAGCAGGGCTAATATCAGATTGCACATAGCCGACAATCTTAAAGTTTAAGACTTGCTACATTTCTTCCTGAATACCGTAGGGTAGGTTACTTTTCCTTCGTGGTGGTCGGCTATTGCTACAACTTTATATTCGAGAAGACTACATCGACTATTATCACTTAGTTTTTCCCAATCTTCCTTTAGAGCCCATTTATAGCAACTAACACTTTCTATATCGATTCTAGTAACGATGCTAGTTCATCGATACACTAACACCAAGATTGTAAATATAACTTGTGAGGTATCGGCTAAAGTAGATTTTTGTTACTTTAATTTCTATTTATGAACTTTTAATAATCGACTTTTCTTCTGCTTTGCAGATCAAAACAGCCGGCTAGAAAGTAGCCACTGGCCCATGGGGTAGTGGTCAACCCAGCAAGAGACCACGCCCATCAATTAGTCTCTTAGGTTACATCTCGCACTCGCCATTTAAACCCCTTATCTATCGATATAGAGAGACAACAACATAGTAAGCATATAGTCATTGGCTAATGATTGACGTTTTTCCAAAGCCTTGCATGAACTAACTCTTGTAGCCGATTTCTTATCAAAAAGAAGTGTGCTCGGTTCAACAAGAAAGTTTTGGCTAGTAGAGGTAGTAAGCCTTAAGAGCATTAGGCGAGAGCTCCCCATAGCTAATGGCTATAGGCGAGGTAAGTCACCTTCATAAAATTCTCATATCAATGATCTCGAATTAATCACTTAACTCATTTTTGAATCATTTTGCAACTTTAGCTTTCTCTGCAGGCAAGTGGCCAACATTTTGGCTAATTTGCCAATCCTACGCTCGAGCCTCCGCCACCATCTTCATCTACATCGCTTGCCTATAGCTGCTCCCGAGACCTCCAAACCCAACCGACTCCTTGCTAGGCTTCACTTTGTCGATCCGATGACGACAGTGATAGAGATAGATAACTATCCGACGATATCCAACGAATACTCAACGCTCTAAGGACGATCGTTCTGGTCACATCGGCTTCGTATGCAAGAGAAGTTGAACAAATAGTTTGATCCGCAATGTCACCGTCACCAAGTTGCTTGAGGACACCCACTACTTCGCAATGCTATGGACATGGTCGGTTGATCTACCTCCGAGACAAAGGTGGCACTATCAACGCTTGTCATCTAGACGACAAGAAGGTGGAGGTTGCTATGGCTAAGTCCAAAATTGCTCTAAGGGAAGCTTAGAAGGATAACCAAAGGCTCTAGAAAAATGGCGCGACACCAAGGCCAAAAAGCTCAAGTTTGATGAAGATGCCAAGGCTTTCAAGCTCAATAAGGAGGCGACTTTGAAGCTTGAGTCGACAAAGAAATTCCTTGAAGTAAAATTGGCCAAAGTCACCAAGTAGATCTCGGTGGCCAACAAATGCTAACTAAATCAGATCGGCTATCAAGACCTAGAAGCTTGAATTGCTCGGCGTGGTAGAAGTGAAGAAGTAGTCGCCAAAGTCTCTCTTGTCCCTGGAAATGCTGTTGAGGATGAAAAATACTCGATGACATAGAGTAGAATATAGCCAAAGCAGCTGTTGTACTCTCTGCACTTGGAGCCAGGCTTCATAATTCTAGGCGTTGATCGGCTTGTTTTGAATTGCTTGTAATGGATTATCTTGAAACAATCATGAATACTTGTTATGTTGGCTGCAAGAATGTTTGAAACTATTTTGAATATTTTGTAAATTGACTTTTTAACCAATTTTATATTTATGTCTTAATTTCTTCTCAATGTGTGTAATCGGCTTTATACTTCTAGTTTAGCCAGAATTAACTGTAACAAGTTAATTTGGCCTTTTCTCCAATTGATAACTTCTCGTAGCCGATTAGGAATCAATCCAAATGCTAAGGTAGCATTTCTTTAAGTATTTTTCATTGATCGCCTTAGGAAACACCACACCTTCCAAAGGTCTCTATGTAAAAGTTTCCATCCACAAGCCAATGGATCTTATACTAACCCTCTCATGTTGGAGACCACTTACCAAATCGGCTATCTCTAGAACCAATGGGTAATATGGTTTTCCAAATTAAATCGGCTTCATAAAATAATTTAGTCATTACCTTCTTATTATTGTAACACCCGAGCTCAAATGCGCCACTTAATGCTACCAACACTCTAAACTATTAAGATCGGCTTAGAACTAAGCCACCGAAATTTACAAAATTTCGATGATCTCTAGAAAGTAGGACATCCACTCACAGATGTAAACAAATGCAATTATATGATATCATGCTAGCGTGTCCTTAGTTAACCAAACACACATCCCATAAAAATTAATAACTCCACCACATAAATTATTACAGGACAGGGAACTTATTAAACATAACCGCAAACAACCTTTTACAAGAATTTTGCGCGAGCTAGTAAGAACAGAACTATAATTGATATGATGGCATGGTGATGATGCAAACGTGAATGTGCTACTACCCCCATCCATGCATGCTGGCTTCAAAACACCTACAAACATTAAATAACAAGCGTGAGTTCAAACTCAGCAAAGTACACGAGAATAATAAACCCAATTTATCGCAAGTAAAACAAGAACTTAACCAAAAGAGCAAGTAATGCAAATAAAACAATATCCGGACAATAAGCATTCATACCCATTTAAAACAATAACTTGACTATATCAAAATTACCGCAATCAAGTCATCAACTTGGTAATAAACCCATTCCACGCCAAAGAAGCATTACTTATTCTAAATCACAACACCTCCCGACTCAACTACCCTTGCGAACTCAAATCATTTTCATCAATTGCATTTGAGTTCAAAACTCGACTTCACTCCACGGTATTCATACAACATACTTAACAAGGCAAAAGAAATACGCTAATTCATCAAATTCAATTCAATCCCCTTTTGGGTTGAGTCCACGATCCTCTTCAATTACCATAATCACAATCCATATGACACACCATTTATCACAACATTCATTATTAACGATGCAATGCACATGAATGCTCATTGCCATGCACGCAAACTACATCCCACGCCACCGAGCCATATTCACACAATACACTTGCGCTAAATACCGATATACTAACTTTATAAGTTTAACTTAATCGTTGGAACCAACTCATGATAGTCCCAATCACTCGAACAATATACTCACTATAATCAACCTCACTAAAAACTCGGTCTCAATTAGGGTTCATCTAATTAACAGAGCAACAATTAAATTAAGGAGCATCACATATGAACACACCTCCACACTCAATAACACGGTGTACTTGCATACATTCCCTTAACCTTTTAAGCATCATAAACATTTTCATAAAACGAAGCACTTTCTAGTTATATCCAAGCAAAGCTTACCTCTTGCGTATTCATCGAAAATTACATACGCTAAGAGCAACCAATCGATTAATCCTCCTAGCCACAATCTAGGGAATGCACTTGCCTTTTACCGACGAAGAATGGAGTGGTATTTGGAATCTTAGCGTTCGCATGGCTTCCCGAGATTAAAGAAAGCCTGAATTTAGAACACATACACATAATATAACTTAAGACAACAAACCACCTAAATTGGCTAACAACTCAATACACATGGTCTACTCTCAATAAGCTCAAATGAGATTCAATCATCTTAAGTATGAAATTCAAGAGCAAGCACTCATAGGATGCATGATTAACACTTAGTTTAGTGATTGGAGCATTTATAGCAACCATAAGGATATCAAAATTTAGCATGATAGCAGATCCCAATTCTGCAGCTTCACTTTTGCAAAGGCAGCAGTTCATGGCTTTAGATTGTGTTTGCAAGAAAAGAAGTCATGCTCAACCCAAACAAGTAAAAAGAATTAAATGAACCTCAGATTTATTTAAGCACAATTGCCTAAATCCACCAACCTCGGGCATGCTTTTGTAAATCATATAGTAAACTCAAGATTGATACACATACATTTGGCAATGATTCACTACCCAACCCATACATACGGCAATTTAGCTAACTTCCTTTATTAAAATGTTTTGCACTACAAAGTCACAATGGCGGTGCATGCAAAACAATCTTAACTACTCATGTGTGTGTGCTACTTTCTAACCCTAAAAGGAAAAGCATCTCTCAATCCAAATCTGCACCATACACATCTTAGTTACAATAGTTAAGAACTCAAGGCATCTTTTTTAATCGAGAATTCGGCTATTTCAATACATGCACCATTCCATAATAAAGGATGCACCACACCCATACTCACTTGCAAAACAATTTAGGGAGAAAGGAGACCATCACTTCATTCTTCATGGAAAACCTAGCTACACATTTCATCAAACACTTGGTATGCATACCAAAAACCAACACCACAATTTCAATTTGATCGAGTTCTCACCACAAGAAACAAGAGGAGAGGGCATTGCTGCTGGAGCTGCTGCCGAGCCCTACTACTGCTTCAGCTGGACGCTGCTGCTGGTGCTGCTTCGGTAGGGGAACGCCAAGCCAGAGGGGAGGGCGACACCGGCCTGGGGAGGGCGCAGGGGAGAGCACCGGCAGGGAAGGGGCGCAGGGGAACACCGGCAGGGAGGGCTAGGGAAGCATCGGCAGGCAGGGAAGCCCAGAGAGGGAGCGCCAGGAGATCGCCAGGAGGAGCGCTGGGAGTCGGCATGGCTGGAGCCGAAGAGCTGGCCAGGCGCCATCTAGAAAGAGAGGGCGCAGGGGAGGAATCGGCAATCGAAGTTGGATGAGCCGACTGCCAGAGCCAAGACGGGAGAAAATATCTTGGCCAAGAAACAACGACAACCACAAGAATAAAGAGGAAGAGGTGAAATCCCAAAATTACCCTCTCCAAACCTAAATCTTTAACCCTAACCTTTTACTAAACTTTTCTTTAGAATAAATCATTGAATCAAGAAAATGAGAACATCACCGGCCAACAAAACTGGAAAAGCGCTTTGCAGTATTACAATTATAACCCTTCACAACCCTTGCCTTACTCTTTTTAAGTCGATTCAATGTGCGCAAATGCAATTCTGCCAAATCATCCAAATTAATTATTAAATTCTTGTAATCTTGAACCGACAAACCATTCTGCTTGGCTATTCGTATGGAGTCACTATTGATTTCCACAGGTAAAATGGCTTCCTATCCCTAAACCAATTGGTAAGGTGATAATTTTATTACATATGTAACCCGATAAGCCCACAATGACTTCGACAACATTGCATACCAATTCCTTGTTTTTCTGCAATCTTCCTATTAATTAACTTGATCAATGTTTTATTAGACGATTCAGCTTGACTATTGGCTTGAGCATAATAAGGCGATGAATTTAACAACCTGATGCTCAAACTTTTGACAAAGTCTTGAAACTCATCAGACATAAACATAGTTCCTTTATCGGTCGTAATAGTTTGTGAAATTCCAAACTGATGGATAATATATTCTGTAATAAATCCAATGGCTTCAACACTTGTAACTTTTTTGAGTGGGATGGCTTCAACCCATTTAGAAAAATAATCGGTCACGGTCTATATGAACTTATGGCCTTTACTGGATGTAGAAAATATTTATCCGGTTACATCTATCCCCCATCCTCTGAACGACCAAGGCTTGATATCGGGTGTAAAGCCGATGCAAGAGTCAATTGCATGTTACCAAATTTCTGACAAGTATGGTATTCCTTGTAATATTTGTAATAATCTTCTAGTATTGTTGGCCAAAAATATCCAATATGCCTTAACAACCACTTCATTTTATGAGCCGATTGATGGGATCCACAAATACCTTCATGCACTTCTCTCATAGCTACTTTAGCTTCCTCGGGTTCACAGCACCTTAGCAACAAACCTTCTAAAGTGCTATAATATAATATATTATCAAGGACAACAAACTTTAAAACTTGTCACCTAATTCTCCGATCAGTAGGTTTAGAGGGATCAATCAAGTATTCCATTATTTTTACCCTCCAGTCATTGGTGGCACACATATGAACGTCTTCTCAATCGGCTCACATTCCTCAAATCAGCCAAAAACTTTATAGCCGACGCTTGTTGAGCTAGTAAGTTAGCCTTATCATTTATTTCTTGAGGAATATGACTAGTAGAGAACGAGGTGAATGAATTGATTACTGTAAGACACTACTCTAAATACTTAATTAAAATTTTATCGTAGAAGTTATACTCCCCCTTAATATGTTGTACCACTAACAAGGAATCACCACAGGCCTCAATAGAGTCAACTCTGATATTCTCAAGCAGCTGTAGGCCTCTAAGCAACACTTCATACTCAGTTTGATTATTAGAACATCGGCAATTTTGCCTGAATGTGAATTCAAAATTGTATCCTTTGGTGAAACCAGCACTATTCCAATTCCATCACCTTCTCGACATACTGATCCACCAAAAAACAGTTGCCAAGGGGCTACAGATACTAGATCGGCATTAGTCTCATGTCCTGTTATAAAATCGGCAACTACTTGACCCTTAACTGCCTTAGCCGATCATATGTTAAGTCAAACTCGATGAGCGCATAAACCCATTTACTAAGTCGATCTTGCAAGATTGGAGCTGATAACATATATTTTATCACATCGGTTTTACAAATAACCTTACAAGCCGATGCTAAAATATAATGCCTTAACTTTGTGCAAGCAAAATATAATAACAAGCAAAGTTTTTCTCCAAAAGGGTACCTGGTTTCAGCATCAATTAATCGTCAACTTAAGTAGAAAATAACTTGCTCTTTTTTATTAAATTTTTGAACCAAAATAACTCCAATAGTCTTCTCCTCAGCCGATATTTATAACTTGAATGGTATACCTTTTTGAGGTACAGCTAAAATCAGAGAATTGGTCAAGTACTCCTTAATATTCTCAAAGGCTTTTTGTTGATTGGCTCCTCATACAAATTCTTGGCTGTCCTTCAACTTCAATAGTGGGGTAAATGAACTAATACGATCGGATAAGTTCACAATAAATAACCGTAAGTAGTTAATCTTGCCGATCAACTTCTATAAATCCTTTTTACATGTCGGTGGCTTGGTTTTGGCTATAGCCTTGACCATTTCTTGATTAACTTCAATTCCTCTTTCATGAACCATGAAGCCCAAAAATTGTCCAACCGACACACCAAAAGTGACTTGTATAGATTTATCTTTAAGCTGTGCGCTCTTGTATTCTTGAACACTGTTTCCAAATCGGCCAAATGTTGCAAGTCTTCTTTGAACTTAACAACAATATCATCAATGTAAATCTCCATAATTTGGCCGATTAAGTCATGAAAAATCAAATTCATAGCACGCTAATATGTTGCACCAGCGTTTTTCAAGCTGAACATCATTACTGCCCATTCGAATAACACTAAGGCACTAGGACACCTAAAGGCTGTTTTTGGTATATCGGCTTCTACCATAAATATTTGATTATATCTAGTATTGCCATCAAGAAAACTAATGACTTTATTCCCTGATGCAACATCGATAAGCATATCGGCTATTGGCATCGGGTACTCGTCCTTTGGTGTGGCTTTATTTAAATCCCTGAAATCAATGCACACCCTTAATTTATCATTTTTCTTCATAACAGGAATGATATTGGAAACCCACTTAGCGTATCGGTAAGGTCTGATAAACTTAGCCTCCAATAATCATTCCATTTCTTCTTTAATAACATTATACAAAGCTAGATTAAACCATCTAGGAGACTGTTTAAACGTCCGATAACTTAGTTTTATAGATAGCCGATGTTCGACAAGTTGTTGGCTTAAATCAGGCATCTCATAATATTCCTAAGTAAAACAATTTTTATAATTTTTAAAATCGTAACCAACTTTTCCTTATGATCTGCGGCTAACCTTGAACTAATAAAAGTTGATCTTTTCCTATCACCATCACCTATGTCGACTTCTTCTAAATATAACAGTCGACATGAAACCCTGGCCTAATTTCTTGATTTCTTGGAAATCTTCAATGACCTCATAGCTATCCGTTATTTGCTATAGCTTTGCATTTTGTCCTGTAAAGCCTTTACTGTTGACTTGAACTCCATTGGCGCAAGATTTCGTCAGTCCGATCGAGTGTACTTGGCTTCACATTGATCGAATAAGCCCTATCTTATTGATGTAGATAAAATCACAGTCATCTAGGGCTTTACCTGATATACATTCAGCTTTCTCATGTTGCCAATTCACATTTGAACTAGCCATGGCAATACGAGTCGATGTATCGGCTTGGATTACTTCAACCTCATCCCTGTTCCATTGAATGAGCATTTGATGCATAGTCGATGGTACACAGCAATTAACATGAATCCAGTCTCTCCTGAGCAAAACACTATAATTGCCCTTAGTGTCGACCATGAAGAAGGTGGTCGGTAATGTCTTATTGCTGACTATCAATTTAGTCACCATGACCCCCTTGCCTCACTGGGATCACCTGTGAAATCATTTAAAACCATATTAGTTTTAATAAGATCATTATTGGACTGACCTAACTTCTTGCAAGTGGTGTATAGCATCAAGTTGATAGTTGCTCCGCCATCGATAAGCATTCTTGATATTGGCTTGCCATTAATGTTGCCCTTTTACGTATAACAACTTCAGATGCCGATGAACATCTTGAGGCTTCTCGAGGACTGCATCTTGAGCCCCTAAGCATAATTGACCAAACATCTCTTTGGACGATTCAGTCCTTATTTTGAACTCAACCGACAATGTGAACACCATGTTGATGTCCATCTGTGGAGTGTCATTCCGAATCACAGGTGAATCTAAGTCATCGGCTGAATCACCCTCTTCTTCAACCGGCTTGTGAGACCCCGTTCTGATGAACAGGAACCTCCATGTGATTGTTGTGCTATTCCCTGGATCAGTAGCTAGCACTCACATGTTTACAACAATTGGAATCACAACCACACCACAAATAATTACAGCGGAAACTAATATATAAAGAGAAGCTTACAAATAAAGAGATTAGCAGCAAGGAAGCAATATCTTGTAGTTTACCCATCCGACCCACAGGCAACTGACAAGGTATAAACTCCAGATAGAACACGTCGAAGAAGATCCCGCAACTGCGACCAAAAGAGACTCAAGCCTCGCTAACTCATCCACCTAAAATAATAATTATAAGGGTGAGTACTTTCAGATTCGCAAGACTTGAGCAAAACCTATAATATATGCAGGCCATTTCAAAGGAAAGGCTTTACAATTAATTTTGCATAAAGCGAAATTGAATTTGTAAATCCAAGTTATTTGCAAACGGAATTTATAAGAGCATTTGATTGATAACAAATAAGTAAAGCATAAGTAACACTCACATCCTCCATGACGTGAGCGACGATTCAACAAACTCAAATCCATCAATGTCACCCTTTGACATAAAGCACGCTTGCAAAAACAAATAATACCAACCCTTTTTAAAATAATAAAACATCTAACATTGGAATGACTTCACCAAGTGCCCTTGACCGCGGGCCCGGCTAATCGATTAGATTTTCACTCTGTAGAGGTGTACAACTTTACCCACAAGGAATGAATCACCTTTTTGCTAGGCCATACGACACACTTCCTTTGGTGTGCCGGCAAGGCGATCATACATAGCCGTTACATTATTCAGACGTGACTTTGATCCAGCCCGGGACGTTATCCCCCGCCATAGAACTAGAAACACACACGCGAGTCGTGGATCCACTTTCACACACCCAACACAACGCTTCTAAACATGGCGTATGCATAACCGCTGCATTAGCAAGTAGAAACCCTCGTCAAAGTGCACTGACCGAATACTCGTGCTAGCTCCCGCCTACCAATGAACAAAGCCATGTCTGAATAACTTAATAAGCTAAGGCTACCCCATAAATAGCCCTCGTGGTTGCACGGAAATCTTGGATCAATAACGCCCCATTGCTCGGTCCTTAAACCGACACGGCGATACTCCACCCTACACTACGTGCAATTTTTCGCACATCCCGCTATTGCCAATAATCGCTCAGATCAAAGCATAGTTTTATTTTGGGTTTTAATTCAAAATAGCAGCAACCATTTTCCCAAAAGGACCATTCAGTTCCATATAAAACATTTCAAAAACAATTTTAATCATGATCATCCGCTTCCTCGATACTAAAGCATGGCTAAGGTGTTAATATGATCAGATATACCCAAGATGACATTAAGAGATGTCTAGCCCTATTCTGTGGTTATCAAGGTTCGTGATTTCCATAATCATCAAGGAGTTTCATGTGACAACAGGTATATCTACCAATACCACAAAATAGCAGATTTATATAAAATAAACGCATGCACGAAATAATTTGATGAACAAAAGGAATATAAAATACTGGGATCAATATGGTCAAAGGGTGCTTGCCTTGCTTAATCATTGCTTACGGTGAAGACAAGGTTGCGATTGACAAAGATGACGATTTAAAAACAAAGAACGCGGGTTCTACACGCTGCTCAACGGAAAATAAGGCAAATACCAAACTTTAATAAGGCAAAAGAAGATAGACATAAAATCCAAATAAAGAATCATTGCAGAAAACAGGAACAACCAAGAGTTAGATTAAATTATTTCATATTGCGTGTTTTAGTTGATTAAGCACGCAAAAAGCTAACATCTTGCAGAAAGAATAAAGCATGATTTCCTTTATGGATCAACTATGCTTGTTTTATGAATTTTATAATTATAACTTCAAATACAAGATGCAAAAATTATTTAGATTAGTGAAAATTAGTTCATTAGTCACTTTGTTGAATGATATGAATGAATAGCATTTAATCCATTAATTAACTTCGCATGAAAAGGCATATCCTATAGGCTAGATCCCCTAAGATAGGTTATTAGTTACACATTCAAGGTTTTTAGGAAGATTTCGGTGATTCAAATATCTAATATACCGATTTCTTCATTCTTACCGATTCATATTATAAAGTTAAGAAAACTTAACACTTAAGGTTATTTGGCTATTAGGATTTGTATGCAAAACATGATGAAATATGGTTATTTCTTCACAATAAGATGATTTATACTTTGTATAACAATCCTAAGATAATACTATAAATTTTAGGCTTTGGCTGATACATTATATTCATTGTTGAAAAAGCTAATATGGTATCAAGGTTTACATTACAAGAAAACGAATTGAAAACGTAGTGAACAATTATTACTTAAGGTCATTGTACTAGTGAAAACTAATCAAGAACAACTTGCAAATAAAATATTTTCCTTGAATATAGTAGTACATATCCTATATATCATTTCTGCACTATCCCTCATAAAATTCTCATTTAGGCGAGCTATCCTACAAGCTGTTGAAAATGCTTAAGCACTATGGTTTTGGTGCAGATTGTGGTCATTTAAGGTATTTATGATTTATAAGTTTTATCTGCGAAGAAGATGATAAATGGAATGTTTTCACATATTATGACGGTATAAATACCATAGAATGTTGATGAGCTATTATTTTACTATTTTGCATTTAGACGCGATATTTTATAGGCTGCTTAAAAGGAATATGCGTTGTAAAGTTTACGTTATCGAATCGACAAGAATATGAAGTGCGAGGTGAACACTTAAGGGTTTTGAACTAATAAGAATAATATGCAAACCTTAATGAAATAAGATTCTTTTTATAGAATATGGTAGTATAAACTTTGTAGAGTGTTACTAAACTAGTTTTACTGATTTTACCATTTAAACGAGTTATTTTATTAACTGATGAAACAGTCCAAATGATCACAATGTTTACGTTAAATCGGGCAAGATTCATTTCAAGTTTGCAACTACATTGAACATGATCTTTAATCCATTTTTTAGGTATTAGCAGAGTACCATCCTAGAATTGTTTTAAACTTGGTTTAGCATTATTTTAACTTTGATTGCAATAGATTACCTATTTACTTATTTAATTTACATTTCCTTTCATCAAGAGAATGCAAATTGAGTTTGATTTTAAATATTTATGCATACATGGTTCCTTGCTGTTTTAGGGACTTATACAAATTACATTATCATTTTGTGAGCCATTATGCTATTATTTTGTTAATGGCCATAATAGAGTTCATTAATGATCATAAAGCAAGTAATTTAAACATATGGTTCACCATTTGAATATTTTCGCACATTTGAACATCTCAAGGTCAGATCCACATATATGAATTTATTTTATCATTTTATAGCTCATGGTGTATAACTTTTATTTAAAGTTCATAATAGGGTCATTAGAAGATTTAAATTCCTAAAATTCATCCGTAGCTCAAAAATTAAATATTTTCATATATTAAGAATGTTACTGATTTTATATGATTATACAAATTTATTTCATTGAAATTGAATTGATATTTCAAAAGATATTCAAGATTGAAACTTATTCGGTTTTGGAAATTGAATTGGAAATTGGAAATGCGCTTTCATTCAGTGAGGCGCCTTTACCCTTTTGCACCGAGCTTGGTGAGGGATCGACTTGGGGGCCCTGCAGGCAGTGAGGGAAAACAGGCACCGGCTAGGGCATGGCGGCGACGGCACTCGACGATGGTCCCCGAAGGCGACAAGACGGGAGCATCAACGGCAAGGAGCATCTAGGGAGGTGTCGATTCGCCGAGATGCAAGAGTAGGGCGCAATGAGGAGGGCGGCGGCCATGGCGGTGACAAGCCGAGAAGATGAACATGGCGTTAGGAATGGAATCGGTAGCATTTTGAGCATCGAGGTGCTAGAGGTTCCATTTTTCGGGTTATTGAAGTCGAAGACTTATCGGAGAACTCCGCCTACGGTGGCCGGTTTTGGAGGAGAAGGGGCGACGGCAAGGCGGGGTTGCAGCTTGAAGAACTGAAATTGAGGCTTGCGCTGGAATCAACGATGCCCAAACATGCTTTATGCTTGAGGAATTGGATTAAGTCTCATTGGATCGCTCGAATTGACTTCTCCTCTTTTCTGGCTCTAGGTGGCAATGGTGAAGAAAGGGAGAGGGAACTTCAGCGCTGGCTTGAAGAGAAATGGGAATAGATGAGGGAGGAGTTGTGACTGCTTCTGGAGATCACTGAGGTGCACTGGAATGGCTTCGTAGTGGTCTGCTGAGCTGGGACGCGCGGCCATGATCATGGGCTTTGCTTGTCTGCCTTCGGGAGAGTTCGCCCACTTTGGCCCCGACAAGCGAGGGGAGGAGAAGAGGAGATGAGGTCATGAGTGGGACCTAGGGACCACTGGCAGGACTGAAGGAATTGATGATGCACTAAATGGCGACTAGATAATGGCTGACACTCTTTGTACATGCATCCGATTCTTTTGATCACAAGTTCAATTAATTCAAAAGCAGTTTTATCACTTTCGGAATTTTCTAGAAATTTTTATGTAGAGAGACAAAAGTATGTAGTTTCCATTTTCATTGGTTTCGCTCAATTCGCTACTTTGGTTTTCATACAATAATTCCTTAAATTTAACTAGTTTTAGAAATGATTTTGAATTTTTCCTTGAGAGCAATTGAAGTCTACTATTTTTGAAATTTTGTTTTTCAAAAGGATTTGACCTCAGAATGCTTCTATAAAATTTTCAAGCCAAAATATCATTCCATTATTTTATAAAAATTCTGACATTGCAATTTCCCTATTTTCAGAGTCTCTGTTTTTAAATTTGGAAAAGTCCTAAATTACATTATAAATTTATAATATTTTAACCAAGGGTAGAAATTGCATTGGTATGTTTATGATAATTTTTATAGCTCCAGATCAGTTTTATAAATATTTTATAAATTCTGACAATGCATTGTTTTGATTTAAAAGTTGTCTTTCTAATTTATCTCTTCATTTATTTATGTATAAAATTTCAATTGCTGGCTAAAATGATTTAATTGAATGATCAGGGTTCTCCTGGCAATTTTCTAAATTTTTACTTTTTACATTTTTGCCTTTTCCTCTTTTTCATTCTTTGTTTCCATTTGTTGGATTTTTCATACAAAGAATAATTCCAAAGAAATCCAAATAAAATTCAATAATGCCAAGAAACTCAGAATTAATAATATTCAAACTTAAATTATTCATTTTCACTTTATTAAATTTTTGGGATGTTACACGGCTCCTTTTTCCTCCACTACTTTTTAGTAGTCTTAATCGGTTGGAGCTCATTAAAAGCTTGATATCTCTGTTTTTCTTGCTCGGCCTTCCTCATCTCTTGGGTTCTTAGCCAATGAAGTCATCTGCGTTGTGATTGGCTAAGACCTAGAGGACACTACCTCAGCTTAGGTTCAATCAGCTTTCTTATTTTTCCCGCTAGATCAACCTGAGCCATGTAGCTTGACCCTTCTTCCGCTTGTACTTGGGCTTGATTTGATGTGAAAATCCTTTCATGGATCGGCCTTTTGTGACTTTTATCAGAATAGTCTTTTGTCGACTTAGATATTTTATCTTTAGTCGATCGCCTTGGCCAATCACCTTGAGGATAGTGTTCCATTGGGCATGTGTATGGTGATGGCAGAGCCGACCCCCTCTCCTAACAAAATTGTTAGAAGGGGCATCTTTGGTGAGCTTTCTCCAAATTATCAGGCCAGTACAAATTATCTGGCCAACGTGCGGGGTAACACGGTCTATTATTTCTCCTTTTATATTTCTCAAGCAACTAGGAGAAAGTTGGTTTGGACTTGTGAATCAGTTGATTGGTGGCGATGATTTCTCCTCCTTATACCACTTGCTGATTTGCAAGTCACCTCTAGGCTTGACGGTCCTTGAACTTTTCTCTTCACGGTCGGTCTCTTTCTGTAGTGAGCCAACTCTAATCTTTCGGATCTCCTTGCCGCTGGAACTCGACTGTATGCCAACATGTCGAGCAACCTTTGACCTTGTATCCTACATCGACTCTTTTCCTTTTCCAGAGCACTGAACCATATTTATCAGGAAAGGATTAGCGTCGACTTGCATTGTTGGCTCCTTTGGAAACTTGAGTCGGCCATCCTCTATAGCTAATTGTATTTGCTATCAGAAAATATTGCAATCGTTAGTATTGTGAGAAAAATAATGATGCCACTTGCAATACCTTCGTGTTTTGATTTCATCAGCCGATGGTATAACATGTCCCTTAGATAACTGTATAATCTTTTCTTATAGAAGTAAAAAATATGGTCATACTTAGAGGCATCAAAAGTGTATTTTATTTCTGACTTATTTTTAGTTGGCTTAAGCCAAGAACAAACTAAAGATTTCTTAGATCCCTTTACCCATTCGACTATATTTATTTCAGTCTCATTGTCTTCAGAAGATTCACTTGAATAGTACTCTACGAGGTTAACCTTAGCTTTGTCTGTCTTTGTTATTATTTTTGAACTTATCTCTAAAGCTTCTATTATCGGTCAAACTGCTTTTCTAAGCCGATAGCCTATGGAGAAGAAAACTTAAATCAATAAACTGTTGTCCACCGAATTTCTCCCTCAATTGGGGAACTAACCCCTGGAAGACCATAGTGTGATAGATGACTGGAAAAGGACAAAAAGGCCCAGGAAAATTATGTTGGAGCAGATGTGAGCCTATTTTCCTCCCATTTTTGTACAATGATAATCGAAGCACGTCTGTCTGTACCTTGTCTCTCTCCGTAAGAAGAAATGAAAAACACGAACTAAGAATGAGGTGGATGATGTGACATGATACCATAAGCGTGCTGCTGCTGACTAGAGAACGCTACAAGACAAGCTAATCACAATTATTATGAGCAAGGCTAGAAAGATGAACTCGGCACGTCAACTGCAACAAAACACTAGCACATTTCCTGTGCTTAATACAGTGTTTTTGTTTGTTTCATGGAGCTCCAGGCGTACGCGTTGTTCACAAAAATATGGGGCGCTACAGCGAACTAGTACGAAGAACAAAATATCCGAAGTATCATTTTGGGTCCTTTCTAAGTGTAGGAATCAAGAACGCTAAATTATACTTTACTTTTTGTTATAGACAAACACTTTATGTAAGTAACTTCTCTATCAACTGGACATTCTTTGAATTAAGCTATTTCAAAGGGGCATAAACGGCCCTCGCCCAAATAAACGATCGGATGGATTTCTATGTGCAAGGTCACAGAACATTTGAGTAGCAGTCTCTTTACAAATGTTGCAACACGCTTTCACCTAAATGACACCTTTCTTCGATGAAGGGAAAACTGAATACTGATTGTTGAGCCCATGGTTAGAAGGGGGCAACTGTTTCTGTAATTCACTGCGTTACACCATGATGTAAAACCAAGTCCACAGGAATCTGGAGTGGCTTAGGTCTCGTTCATCTCAATTTCTTGATGGTTCCTCCTGAATAATCCTACAGACCGGGGGGTTTGAGAATTGGAATCGGGAGGAGGCTCTCCACGTCGATTGGGGTGCCGACAATGTTATTTACAAGCTCGTTTGAAACAGTTGTGCCTTTCCACCCGTTGAACCAGGGGCCTCCACCAACTTCCAGCGCCGCCATGTCGCTTGCCGCATCAAGTATCATCTGTGAGCAAATTGGTTAATGATGTTCGTAATTTGTATCCACACATTTGCTCAAAAGTTGCTAATTACAATCTTCATGTAAGCTGTCCAATTGAAGTGCCTATACACCAACCATGTACATACAAAAGAATGCGGTTGTTTTGATCTCAAAATAGCTGTGTTAAATTTGAATACACTTTTACTTTTATCACAAAGCCAATCAGAAAAGGTCAAAATAAAGAGCATTATAAAGCACAGCTTGGATCATGTATCTTCTATCCTATTGCATCAACAACAAACAGTGAATGACTTCACAGTTAATATGTGAGCTATCTGAAATCAAGTTGCAATGCTGCATACCTTTCCCTTGCTGCCATCATATCTCTTTTCCCATAGTTGCAGCTTGAGATCTCCATAACATGTGTCTTTGCATGCTGGTGCCAGTCCAGCCTCTATAGTAGGAGCTCGCAAAGCAGTGCCTGGTTCTTTGGTAGTTGCTTCTACTTCAACCTGTGGAAAAGTAGTACATGGTATGAAGGGGAATATAATAAAATGCAATTGACTTCAAAACTTCAAAAACATCCAACAAATTTGACAGTCATAGTTAAGTGTGCACTTGAGCTTAATTGCAACGGACATGGTTGCAAGTTAATCCCTTTAAGACTACAGAAAATCTAAGAAAGCTGAGTGTCTTGCTCAGTTGTGAATATATGCCAACCAACACTGGGTGACAATTACCAGATGATTTTTGTTCTCGCCGGACATCTTCCAGTGACCCCAAGGAGCAATGTCCCAGCTTACTGTCCCAGTCCAAGGCACAAATTCATAGAATTTTCCCTCATGATGGACTCCAATCTGCAGAGAACAAAGAAGAGTTCTTATGCAGATAATTGGATCAATATATCATCTGCTCACTCATTACAGGCTTATTCTAATGAAAGTTTACACGCCCTTAGGAATTGACAGATAAATGAAAATGGACAAAAAGACTAAATATCTGAAGTTCTGAACTACTAAGCTACCAATTTGTGGCATAACAATAGCGGTATAATGGTTATCCCCAAAATGTACACATCATCATATCAGTCACCAGTTTTACAATGAAAATGCATTCATGCTACCAAAAGAAGCAGACACGAGAATACACTTCCGTAATATATATTGACTAATAGGTTCAACAATACTCTTTTTTGACAGATGCCCAAGGATCAAGCTTGCATATATTTGCATGATGAGCTATGTAACTTATAGCACAAACTAGAAGAATGCACAAGATTAAAAGTAAAATATATAGGAAACTATACCAGCGAGGGACTTTCATAGGTTTCACCCAATCCAATTTTCCTCAACCCACCGGCAGCAGTTAAAGCTACTTCACCAGATGCACCCGAGAAGACATTGCACTGAATCTGTATGAGCAAAGAGTGTTCAATTGGTTAATTTTGCTATGCTTGTGCTGTGGTGTTAATTAGAAACAAAGAGAATAAAAATCTATTTCACAAATATTCAAATGCCATAGCTACCACAAACAAATTAGGGCTAGAAGGATCAATAACAATTGAGTTTGATTCATTACATTATGCTTATAGAAGGTATTCTTCAGTGTAGCGCACTAAAACCAACCAATTGCATGCCATACTTGCAACCTTCAGTACATAAACATGTAGCTGATTGAGAACTGGAATAATTAAGAGTCGACAAGCCACATAATATTGAACACAAATGTCATGCCTAGCCAGAAAGAAAATCTTGGCAAGGGCAGATTTGGAGAGAAGCTACAAGAGTACTTACAGTCAACTGAAAACAATAAATAAAACAGTGCATTCTCCCAAAAAAATCAGAATTAGAAATGGATGAAAGAATAAACAAAAGTCCAACCAATAATCAATAAATTTGAGTTACTTGGGAGAAAACATCTATCTTGTGATCTCGTAGGTAGCAAAACCATTATTCCGAGTTAATTTACCATTAAAACCTTGGGTGAAATTTACCGGCAATATAGAACCAAAATCATGACAAAAGCGGCATATTTTCTGATCTGTATTGATGTAAAATGTATTCAATATTACAATGCATCCATGACATTATGACTAACGTAATATTAAAGGTCAAAGAAGATAGAGAAACACACCCAATACCACTTCCTTGGGAAACTTCCACCCCAGTTCTTTTCCGAATAGGAAGGAGCATTTTCAAACTCAAACCGTTCTCCATCCCATTCTATCCATCCTGAAAATTACACCCATATCATTGATGCCAATATTAACAAGGAATTATTATAGGGAATATGTATATGACATTGCAACTCCTTTTATAGATCAACTACATAAGCTACTCCAGTTGAAAACTTGAAATGCAATACTAAAAGACTATAAACATACGAGGACAAATTTCTAAAATGAAAATAACAAGGGCACAAAGTAATTTGCCATAGGCCACATAAAGCAAACCATTTCAAGAAATTATAACTTGAATTTTTGAACACTCTAAAAATTGTTGATCCAGATGTCTTTACACCATATTATACTATCTTACTGTCATGACGCACAGAATTGTATATATTTGTTATAACAATGAATGCAATGTGAAAAGTGTACCTTCTTAACAGATCACTCAATTGTTTGAGGGCTAAAATTTAGGACTGTACTGGAGAGAAGCCACTTTATGGAACATAAGAATAGACTCATAGAATGGAGCAGCTGCATTTCCAGATGTGTCCTAAATGTTCTTATGTGCATTATTAAAGGGGGAAAAGATGAAGTGAAGCTTTCTTAGTGAAAATCTAATTTTCCCATTAGATTTAGAATTACAATGCCATTGTACATGGTTTATTTATGCATGAGAGGTGAACATTTATGTTACACCCCATACCAAGGATACACTTAAAACAGCATATCAATCAAAATAATTTAACATCTTTCTCTGTACAGGGTATCAAAGGCAAACCTGTGGACAAGCCACCGGCCATGCATATTTGCCAATGGGGTTCAAAGAAAGGGAAAGCGGCAAGCCAACCAGCTGTCGACTTCTGCTTAGATGTGACATCACCCCAGCCATATACTGGATGAGTGCTGTACTCCCAACGAGCTGTTTGGACATTTGGAACATACTTTGACCTGCAAGGGGGCAACAACCAGCTCAAACCTATAATAGCAAAAAGTGTGCATCTCTTATTTTTTTAACCCAATGTCCATTAAAGAATAACATATGATATGTTTTGCTTTGCTAACACCAACTGTTAAGGGATGTAGTTTGCTAGGATATGCAGCACAACATCAACATCTCCACAGAATAACTAGTACACAATACAGAACATTGCTTTGTAAAATTCATTATACAGCATTTGTTTACTCTTACTTACACTTTACAACATAAGATGTAATGTACTCAAACCTTTCAGCGAGCAATTTCCCATTGTTATCTGGAACTGGTGTTTCTCAAATAAAAACAATTTAACTATGAAAAGAAAATATAGCACATTAAATATTTAAAAATAATGTTAAGCTATTATTACCGTAATCTTTTTAAGTGGCCTAATAATAGTTAAAAACACAGATCATTTATAAAGATGAGGTTGCATACCTTCCATCATCACGTATGAAACCTTGATGCCAAATTGGGGTGACTTGGAAGCCTTCCAAAACACGATTAGAAAATTCCTATATGATAAAACATAATTTATTGTTGAGTATTAGAAAAAATCTTTCCCATGTCATGAAATTTAGAGAAACAAAAACTATCAATCAATAGAAATATCAGACGTAAGCAAAAGAGCAGCAAAATTCATATTCCTCAACTATTTTTAATGAGTAAATTTCACAAAACCCTAGGTTTTGAGGCAAAGGTAACACAAAATCCTAGGTTTTGCAATTTTTTTCAAGGAACCCAGGGTTTTGGGGCAAAAGTTTCAGAAAACACCGGGTAGACCACCTGGCCATCCATTTTGCTCTAAGATTTATGCAGTCTACCAGTACGTAATAAAAACATTGTATTTTTTAGTATACACACACAAGGGTGGGCGCCAGCACCACAGTCCACAATACACCCCTATAAGGCTCTCTCCTCTCCCATTTTCACCCTCCCTCACCTCTCTCTCCAACTGGCGACGGCAGAGACGGTAGCAGCGATGCCATCGATCAAGGAGGCGGCGGCACCGTGACCGGCTACACAGATCCTGCTACTGCCATGTAGCTAGTTGTCATGCTGCCTCCTTATTGGTCGTCAGGCGGTGCCGCAACCGGTTACACAGATCTTGCTACTGCTGTGTAGCTAGTCATCGGGCAGCGCCGCGACCGGCTACACAGATCCCGCTGTCGCCGTGTAGCTAGTCGTCGTGCTGCCTCCTCAGTCGCCGGCATTACTGCCATTGGGCCTCGCAATGACGCTTTTAAAATCGCTGGTGGGAGAGAGAGAGAACATTTTGTCCCGAAACCTAGGGTTTCTTGAAAAAAATTGTAAAACCTGGGGTTTTGTGTTACCTTTGCCCCAAAACCTAGGGTTTCCTAAAGTGTACTCATTTTTAATCACAGTCTTGCAATCTGAGAAAGTACAGAGGCAGTTCACAAAATTGACAAGGGATGTTACAACAAGATGCCCTCCTAAATAAATAAACCATTTATTTACTGGCAACGTTTAAAAGCAAGCAAAGAAATAAAACTGAAGTAACATTGAATCACACTTCATGTGTATCAATAAATACTCTATGCCAACAAGGAAAATAGAAGAAATGTTCATTTAAGTATAAAGTTCCAGTAAGTACATTATTATTTATTAGTCAAAATAAAAAAACTAGCACATCACCTATCAAGTTCAATGGTTATGGATGAATTCAATGTATAAATAGCTAACTAGACTATAGAAGAATGACAGAGAGTTATAACCACAGATCAAACAAGAAACATAAGCTTTTTCTAATGTGCTCGTTGCATATCGAATACATATAAAGCAGGTTAATGCATGCCGTTAAATGTGTTTTCGTAGAAAAAAGATGTTGCGAAAATAGCTACTTCAGATCATTAAATTAGTTCTTGCATTTCATAAGAAGACATAAAACATCTACCTGAGGGGGAACCTCCCCTTCCAAGGGAGTTGAATCTTTATTGGGAATGAAAGTGTTTCCGAGCATTAGTTCATGTCTACCTATCGAATTGCAGCTTATTAATGGGGAAATCCACAAAGAGTGATGCATTACTAAAGCTCCAGACAAACACAAAAAGCAATGCAAACAGAATAAAAATGAAGAAATCAATTTTTGCAATAAGGCTTAGTTTGGCTTTGCAGTGGCTTTTAAGCTGCAATACTTACTACTGTTAGATATATTAACAACTCCCTATGGATAAAAAATATTGGCCACATAAAAATCACGTGCAGTGGAATTATTATAATTTTGACCAACATCTGTGTGAATATTTAGATTAACTGTATGAAAATGATGCGAGTATATTTTTCTAAAATATTACATAATAATGTTAAAATAGAAATTAGTGGTCAGATATGCATTCTGGTGACTGTGTCATTGTCCAACATATCACTATTTTGTGGCTGAAGGTAGTAACTGATAGCCTCTTGTTTGGGACCATAATAGTTTCATAGAATTGGTAAATTTTCTCTTAACTGAGCTCCGCAGCACAGCACAGCAATCCAACCCGGCCCTAATTTGTTGATCAGAATAGATTTTCTCAGATCCAGATTCTAGAACTAATAATGTGAAGAGTTTCTATCTGTGATTGGCTATCCAGGTGCATGCCTATTTTTCACCAGAATTAGGTCATAACGTCTCACCTTGAAACGTCAACATAATTCCCAAATCCATTCAAACAGATCAGGAACAATACTACAATAGCATTCAATTTTATTCTATTAAGTTCATCGCAAGAAATTACAGCTCATAATGTCCAAATTCTATACACTGCAAGTGGTTATAGCTTTGATAGCAGCACCCTATCCTACATACCACAAATTTATTATGTCAACTTATTCTCCCTACACACAATGTCTTTGAAGGTAAAGGGTGACAGGAAAGGAGCATTTTTACAGGATAGAACAGCTATGGATAAAAGAGAGATTGAACAAGTAGCTTACTCCCCCAAAAGTTGTTTGATTTCTCCGAGAATTGGCAAATGTACTTATCATCTGCGCCAAGAATTTGTGCTCCCACGCCGGTGAACCGTGGACCGTATATCATCTGGTCCAGAGCACTCATTCCATCACGGAATAATGGGCTCTCGACGGAGTACATGAAGCAGAAGCTCTGCCTGCACTCGGGAATGGACACCTTGAAATACCATCCTTCAAAGAAGGGCCGAGCGGTACCGTCGTAGTGGTACCTGACAAAATTCAATATCCACAACTTTTATCTACTGTATCCCAAGTACAGCACGTAACAATATTGAAATACTGCCACACTACCCTACTTTTCTGAATAGAGGGTAACAAATTATTAGCATTATAAGGAATCTCAGCCCCTACTGAGACCAAGTGATATCAAATTGGATTTGAATTCAGCGATTTCTTATCCCGAAGACCAGGCCCATGCAATGAGCAACGAACACTCACTCAATCCGTCAGCCAGAGTTACATTTCTAGAATCTAAACATAAGGCAGCAAATTCTTCATAAACGAAGCGCGGCCCCAAATTGAAACACGGGGAGAGCGGAGTGGCGCTCCCCACCCAAATCACCCAGCGCCAGGTTCCGGAACTCGAATATCACATCAAAGGATGATCGCTCTCTCGACCGTTTACCCGCTGTGCGGCGTCCGCAGAGGCCGGTCCGGCGGCGTGGGAGCGTAGACGGGCGCCGCCGCGGTGGAGGAGGCCGTGGACGCGGCGGCCGCTCGTGGGAAGGGGCTACGGCGGGGGCGCCACCGCGGGTGCGCGGCGCGAGGGATCGGCGCCGCTGCCGATGCGACGGTGGCGGCGAGGACCATGTGGCTGGGCTAAGGCGTGCGCTGCGGTGCGGCCACGGGCTCCACACTTCCGTCTCTGTCTGGCTTTGCTCGATCGGTATGGGCCGGTGGGGTCGCTAAACAGTGGACAGCCTACGTGGCGGACGGAAGATCAGGCAATTAGAGTTTTGGACGGACTCCGCGCCAACGGGTATAGTCGCGGCACGTGGTTCATACGTAGCTTCTTACAAATTGTTCACGCGTTTTGATATTTTTTCACCAATTTTATTAGTGAAAATTGTTGTAGAAGGGTGTCCGTTAATCACGATGCACTAAAAGAAGTAAATATAAACAGGAGCATGCATGAGGTAGGAAGGCAAAATAGTTCTCTCTTTTTATTAAAGGCCAGTCTACAAGGTGATTCGGAAATTTACGGAAGCTTGGTTTGATAAAGCTATTGAGTATTGAAAACAAGGTATAGCGTTTACTCCGGGGAATTATATTGAAGGACAAAACTGATTGAAGATTACGAAGCGCTTTGAATTTGAGTAAGACTTCTCCCCTTTTTCGTAAAATAGGTAGTTTGGGATTGATCCATTAATCAAATAAATTAGATCGAAAGATCGAATCAAAAATTTTATTATATATCTTTCTTCTACCTTCTATTTTATATAATATTTCATAAGGATAAACGATAAGAATAGAATCTAGAATAGAAGTAACAAAGCAAATACAAGGGGACAATCTAAATATTGCTAATATATCAGGGCCGTCTTATTAATAATTCTAATGAGTTTTCTCATATACAAATGGGTGCTAAATATATAGTAAAAGATAGCAAAAGATAGATTCGGATTCGTTCACATAGAGATAAAGTCCAATCATATTTGGATAACTAGAACTTAGAATCCATCCATATATCAAGGACTTATAATCCATCCGTATCTCAAAACTCCCCCCCCCTGAACAAATACTACGTAATGTACATGCCTCATTAAAAACTCCTCTGAAAAACCGAATAGAAAAAAGAGATGGAGAAAAGAGTATATTGCACTCGCACACTATGTTCCACTAGTTGCCTCATTAGAAACCAGTGGCATATCTAGAATTTTGGGTATGGGTGGTCCAACTTGGCATAAATTTTTTAAATACCGTAAATCTAACATACCAATATACAATACAAGTATATAATTTACCAAAAGTGCATCATAATATATTAATAAGGTGTCTTACGAACATCTTAAAATCAACAACTAAGTATGAAATTTGACTTAAAGAAACTTACACGACTACAATAATTTGAAGAAGATTACAGTATTACTTCTTGTTGGGTCTATGCTTTCTAATGGCCATGAAAGTGTCCATTATATCTTCTTCATTCACTTTAAAGAAAATATCTCGCTCAATGAATATGACTAGACAATAGTCCAAAAGATTATCACCCATCCCTTTTCATATTTCAACAATTCTGCAATACAATATGTAGGATCGATATATATTAAACTAGCAATCAGAGGAGGGTGAATGATTGAGCGGAAGCTAAAATTAAATTTTTGATTATTTTTGAAACACCCCAATTAACTGATTCGGATTCGACAAAAATAGATTAACATACATTCACTAAAACAGTAATTTATGATGATCCCACTGTTAGATCAATGTAAAATTTTAACTACTGAAACTAGACTCAATTTTCAAGCTAACACAATAAAAATCAGCTCGATCAGATCTACGGATCTAAAGTTATTTTCTTTGCAATTTTACTGAATCAAACACCAGACCAAAAAAAACAGATTAACTCATGTTCACTAAAATAATAATTTCAAAAGATCCTACCGTTGGATTGTTATGAAATTTTAACTGTAGAAACTAGATGTAATTTTGAAATTAACACAACAAGAATCAATCCGATCGGATCAACGGATCTAAAGATATTACCTTCGCAATATGACTGTCTCAGTAATGACGGGAATTGATCTTACTGCTTTGGAATTTTTGGGTGGGCCGGGGCCCACCCGGCCCACCCTCTGGATCCGCCAGTGTTAGAAACCTTCATGTGAGAAAACATCAGGAACAATCACTAAGGAAAAAGAATACAACTTATAATCTTCTGGATTTAAATTAGGATCTTCAAGATTATGCTAAGGGTCATGGTTCAGGGATTTATTCCAACCTAAAATCTACATATCTTTAAGTTGTCTCATTCCAATACCACTAATACATCTTTGAAAAGTAGATTTTGATAAATACCTAGTGAATAAATCCGCTAGATTTTCATATAATTTAGTTTGCAGTATCTTTACCTCGCCATACTTTTAGAGTTCGTGATGATAGAAAAGTTTAAGAGCAATACGCTTCATGATATTGCTTTTCACATAACCTATTTGCATTTGTGCAATACAAACAGCATTATCTTCATTAGTAATTGTGGGGGTATCGACGGTATTAAAACCACATGACTTTTGGATATTGTTAATCATACGTCTCAGCCAAACACACTAACGTAAGGCTTCATATAAAGGTATAATCTCTGAGTAGTTGGTAAAAATAGCTACTAAGGTTTGCTTAAAAGACCGCTAAGAAACGGCTGTACCACCGTGGAGAAACATAAAACTAGTTTGAGATTTGTCACAATGGAGGATTAGATAGATACCCAGCATCTGTATATCCCACCATAGTTAAGTCTTAGTCCTTCCTGTAAAACAATCCAAGACTTATGTAGCTTGGAGGTATCCGAGTAAAATCTTGACACCAGCCCAATATCTTCTCGTTGGGACTGCACTTTATCTTGATAGCAAATTTACTGCAAATGCAATATCAGATTTTGTACAATTCACAAGATACATAAGTGTTCCAATGGCGCTTAAGTTGGGACTTCAGGTCTTAAGATTTCCTCATTTTTCATCATTGGTCTAAAATGGTCTTTATCCACTTTAAGGGATGTTACTACTATGTGGGTTTTTAAAGGATGTTATTTATCCATATTAAATCTTTTTAATACCTTCTTGGTATAGGTAGACTAATATACAAAAATTCCTTTTATAAAATGCTCTAGTTGCAAACCTAGGCAATATTTAGTTTTACCCAAATCTTTTATCTCAAATTCTGCCAGAAGATAAAAACTCGCTTCCTTTATCTCCTCTGTGGTTTCGATGATATCCAGATCATCGACATAAACTAAGATTATACAAAATTCATTCTGAGATTTCTTTATGAACACATTGAGACAATCATCACTGTAAGAGTATTCTTTCTTCAGGAGGAACTCACCGTACTAGAGAGATTTCAGCCCAAACAGTATTATCAGAATTTTAAATCATTTTCAAATTAAATAAATTAACAAAATAGATTAAGCCAAGTAAAATAACAAAAATACTAGGAAAAATCTAGAAAAATTCCAAAAAATACATTAAGACATTTAGATCTCAAATAAAATGTTTCTAACAAAAGATCATTAGTACTTTCCACTAAATAAATAAAAGATAGCAAAATGCTTAATTGAACAAATTCTAAATAATTTAAATAAAATCTCAAAAAATTATAAATAAAGAAAAGCATAATAAATCTAGTAAAAGCAAAATTTGAGATGTTACACATTGGCTACTTAAAAAAGAAGTAACTAAAGGACTACTGCATGTCTCCATATAAATCATTTATATCCTCTCGTGAATCTTTGGTATTCTTTCGGAATTCTTTTAGCTTAGTCCCAAGAAGGTCATCTTCATCCATGGGAGAGTCCCCATATACAAGAAGATCCTCTTTGAATTCTACCGTAGGATTAGAGACTTTATCATCATTCTTCTCGATTGCTTCGTCAGCAACAGGTTAAGCGATAAAGTGTGCCTTAGTCTTATTTTATTGATTTTTCTAGAATTTCATAGTGGATTGCATGTAAAGTTCCACTAAATGCTTTGGAGTGTGGTAGGCGCATGACCAATGACCAGTGCATCCACACCTAAAGCATAGTTGTGGTTGGTCTGCAACCTAATTGATTGGGCCTTGCTTGTGGAAGCTACCTGACCCCTTTACTTTCACTTTCCACTAGGTTTGCCTCTTCCCTTATGAGCTTTGTCATTCTTCCATTTATCCTCTTTATGCCTTTGGCCTTTTCCGTAGCCTTGGCAATTTGCTAGCCCATTGAGCATTTGCATGGACTTTAGGCTTTGCATGACTCCCATTAGAAAGTACATGATGGTTCTTCCTTAGAATTCATTATGTTTTTCAACTTCTAGCAAAATGCATATTAGCTTAGAGTACTTCGGTATTTAACATGACAATACTATTATCATGCATAATGTCTTATGGATCATTTTAGTATCGGTAACTTTCTGGTTACAGAATGTCAGTTTAGCGATAAGTTTATGCAAGCCAAAGTTGTATGCTGCCATAGATTTAAAATCCTAAAAATACAGGAGTGTCCGCTCATGTTGTGCTTCTAGCAACAAGATAAATCTTTGCTAGTTATATCATTTCTTTAGAGAATTCCATAGCGTCAGCGGGTCCTCCTCCATCAAATATTCAGTCTTCACGCCCACATGGAGATGGTGTCTTAGGAAGTATGGAGCCACACACTTAGCGGCTTCAAGAAGAGTAGGGGTATCTGCTTTAGGTTGAGAAATAGCAGCTCCAAGAGATTGAATTATCAGGTTTATCTTGGCATCCATTGCATAGGTGAGGTAATTACTGCCATTTAGGGCGAGCTCAACAAATTCCCTATTGGCGATGTCGGACATATCCTATATGCATGCTTATAATTGAATCAGCAAAGTTTGGTCTATATCTATTCAATAAATAATTATATAAAATTTCTTAAGATTTTCCTAGCATTTTCCATAATTTTATGCTAATTATTAAGGAATTTTTAGAATTATCAACTAATAAAAAATTAAATTCCATCATATATAAACATGGAGTAATACCAAGAAAAATAATTCTAGAGATATGGAGCTTCCAATATAATATATATATATATATAGTATTTTTCAAAAATTTTGCTAATTATTGAGCAAATTTCGTAATTGTTGAATAATGTATAATAAATTACCACACATATAAATATGGAATATTAGTAGAAAAATAAATCCACAGATATGGGGCTTCAAATTTGTGCTAAGACTAACATTCAACAAATTTATTAAAGCCCATATACCTAGAAAATCAATGTCTAGGATTTAATATAAATTTTCAAAATTTATTTAACTATTTTCACAATTTCAAGAAATTACAGGGGTTAAATTGCAAAATTTTCTTTTTAGATTTTTTGGGAAAAGTTAACAGGTTGTAAGGCTTGAGGGCCGCATGGCCCATTATAGCTCACATCGGTCCATGCCAACCTAAAAGGTGAGTGAAAGTTCAAGCTTCATTAATTTGGTTTTGGTGTTAATGACAAATCTAATATTGAGACTAACTTTTTTGATAATCATAATATTGATTAGTCTCAATTTTTAATTAATGACAAATTTTTTTATGAGACTAACTCTTTTTATTGAGCTTAAACTCTTATTAGTCGCTTTTGGATGAAAAAGATGGAAATATCAAAGGTATACATTCGAATTCATATTATCATATCTTATTACATTCCTTGGATATACTATTCATGGTCATATTAAATATGAGACTAACTCTTTTATTGAATATACTTTTGTTTAGTCTCATCTCATTGAAAAATGAAAATCCCAAAAGTATGCATCCAATGCAATTCTATTATTTTTAGATGCATTCATTGGATTCAAGATAAAGGATAAACTTCACCATAGTCTCAATCTTAAGATGTGCATAATATTTTAAGTTCCATACATTCATGAACGCACACATTTAGGGAGAATTAATGCTTAATCTTGAAATTTCAATAGTATTGATCTCTTTAGGCAACATCCTAATTTTTGCCTTTTATTATTGTTTTATTGTTATTTGTGCATTTTGTGATTTTTCTAAATTTACTCATCTTTTGGAACTAAAAATATTTTATTTGAGTTCAAAATGTCTCAAAGTATTCTTGGTATTTTTCTTGAAATATTTTTGATATTTTATCTACTCTAAACTAATTGATTTATTTAATGGAATTATTTTAATAGAAAAATCTTGAGGAAATTATTTTAACAGTGATGGGCCAGAGCCCATTACTGTTCTTGCATGAGGCGCATAGTTGTGCGACCTGTTTGGCCTAGATTCTAAAAGCATTAAGGCATGACCGTTGATCTTGCATCGGACGGTCAGGATCATCACGTGTAATAGTGAAACGCTAGCAGTGTCGACCATTGGATTGAGATTGGACAGCTCGGACTAAGTGCAACAGTGAAGGTCATTTTCTAATCATCACTATTGGATATTGTCATCAGATTGGAGTGTGCCACGTCGGCATGGATATCAACCGTTGATCGTAGATCGGATGGCTGTCGGGAGTTCTTCTTTGAGCCACCATCGGAGTCCTTGCCCGAGACACCTCCATTGCCACAACGAACTTGAACGCTGTATAGAACACAAATACTGAGGGTATTTAAGGGGAGGTTAGACCTTCGAGGTCCGCCATGAGCTTGCACATTTTTTCCCTCAAGCACCACCGCCAGAGAAGCTACTGTTCAAGCACAATAGCTCACTGTAGTTGCTCAAGAGGGCCACTGCAGATTTCTTCAATTTTTGTCACCGTTGAGTCGAGATCCACCACATTGGTTCTAGATCTGAGCTCGCTGGAGTGTGCCGCATCAGATCTGTGACTTGTTCTCATCGGAACTGCACCAGAGCATCATCCTCAAGGTTGTCTTCCTCGCTGCTGGTGAAGCATCACCACCGTGTTACCATCGTTGAGTTGGAGCTCTTGTAACACCCCGATGCCCAACGCACCGCGAATGCTACCAACTCTAAATGACGCTTACAACATTCCGGAACCACTCTTGTCCAGAGTGACCCCAACAAGATCCAAGAAACTAAAAACTCGACAAGAAATTCAATTGACCTAAGAACTCAACGAACGAGTCCCTAAACCTTTTACCTCTAATAAAAGGTTGAAACCAACCTTGAAACTCTCTAAACCACTATTATAAACTAAGTCACCAAATTCGAAAATTTCGCATGACCTCTCTAGACAAAGAGGACATCCACTCAAGAGAGTAAAGCATTTGCGCTATGATATCATTCTAGTAGGTCCTTAGTTAATCAATTACACATCCAATGTAATTAGTGACTACACCACGACAAACAACATATTACATACCATAATCATTACAACCAAGCTTTACAAATCGAGTAAATGGTTTGATGCAAACGTGATGGTGCTACTACCCCAATCCTCGCATGCCTACCGCAATACACCTACAAACATTAAATAACAAACGTGAGTTCAAACTCAAAGAAAGTACACGACAATAATAAACCCAATTTATCGTAAGTAAAACAAGAACTTAACCATAAGAGCAAGAAATGCAAATAAAACAATATCCGGACAATAAGCATTTATATCCATTTAAAGCAATAACTGAGAGCAAGTAATGCAAATAAAACAATATCTAGACAATAAGCATTTATACCCATTTAAAGCAATAACTTGACCATACCAAAAATTACTGCAATCAAGCCATCATCTTGATAATAAAAACCAATCAACTTCCATGAACCGTTACTTAACGCTAAATCACAATGCCTCCCGACTCAACCACCCCTTTTTTTTTGCAACCCAAACCATTTTCATCAATTTAGGTCGAGTTTATAACTCGACTTCACTCCACAATAGTCATATAAACTAATTAGCAAGGCAATGGAATGCACTCATTCATCAAATTCAAATCAATCTTCCCTGACATACCATCACCACAAAACTCATTATTAAAAATGCAATGCACATGAATGCTCTTCTCGATGCACGCATCGCAGATCGCCGAAAGTGCACACCGTCGGTGTGCACCCTCACGCCCTTCCATCCCGTGGAAGGTGCCTACTTCATCTGTCTCGCCCCATTCACCTCGATGAATGAGACTACGAGGTAGGACTTTCGTGTTCACTACGTGTGAACACAGAGGCCCGTGATCGAATGGGTCGCCTCTTCCTTTAATGAATGCACAAGTGTAATTTACATGAATGAAATGCAACCTTTCATTCATTGCCAACACTAACACAACCACATACATAAACATAGTCCATTCTCACATTCATAAGTTGCCGTAGTACTAACCTAATCAGATTCAACAATCAGACATGGCAACACCTTACAGCGATTCAGCCATGCAATCAATGCAATTAATTTCAAACTACATTCATAATCATCTAATCGATTCGCACACATACACCATTCCATTCCCAGACGGGCACGCTAATACAACTATTGTAAACTACCCACGAGTATCCACGTACCCCCATCCTAGTTACTCACTGCAATATTAACAAAGGTACAGTAACTCACCGAGATTAAGGCTTACTAGTGACCACTCTAATCCAATAGCAAATCACGTCCTCGAAGGGACGATCACCAATATAACTCATACTTGCCACAATCAACAGAAATTAGCCATGAACAGATAAATAACAACAAACTCAAATAGGCACACATCTCGATGTACTTGCCTTTTACCGGGAAGAGCGGAGTGACGTGAGGAAGATGCTATGCCACTCCCGAAACTACTCCACCTGAAACAACCGTCGCAAAACGCTTTACAAACTATACCCTTTCAATAATGCTCTACGCCCCCCCAAACTACAACCTCGAAAGCTCCACTTTTAGGTTGACTCAGATAAATATAATCTACACTATAATGTTTAGCTCCAATAACATCAACAGGTTTCCTGGAACAGCTATGACCGGAAACTAAACACGCAACCACATAAAAGAGTTGCCACTTGCATCAAACAGATCATGCATATGCAGAAGTCAGCAACAAGGCTAAGATCAATAGACATCATTCAACCCAAAAAAATGCTTACAAGGAAATTGGTCTTTATTTTATTTATTTTTATATATATATTTTTGTAATTGTCATCATTCTATTTAGCACTTGTAAGGATCCAAACTAAACTTGTGAGTTCACATATTGCAGAAGGAGACAGGTAGCAGGATATAGTGCCATTGTCCTAAGTAGCAATGCAATGGTACAACCATCAATAGAATGTAAGAGATAGAAGCATTAGATTTCATGCAAGGTTGTTCATCTGCAGATGTAACAATAGGATTCAGCTATACAACCTAATACAAGTCTCAAAGACATTTAACGGCATATTTGCAATAGAACAATTACAAATTTTTCTTTAGCATGCTTTAATAAGATGTAGGTCCAAGGAAATTGCAAGACGACACCAAATTCGCACAACTATGAATGCACACCCCTAACCAAGTCAGAAATAGTGCTAACCTACCACATTTTTACTATATGAAGATATGTAATCATTGAAGCTATTAGCAAAAGTTAGTTACATCTTACATGCTCATGACAGATATCATAGAAAGCAAGCAAACAATCATCGTAATAAATTGATATCTTGCAGGATTTAAGCAACAACCACAGATCACTAAATCTAAAGAGTAAAACATCACGACTTTGCAAATACATGGGGGAGACAAGTTCAACAAGACGAAGTAGATGACTCCAACACTGATATTTGCTCTCTAGCAAAAGACTGTAATAGAAATGCTAATTAAAGACTTGAAACATAATGAAAACTAGAGATGTTAGTCTAGAGTTTACATCTACCCTTATTACCATGGTTGGTCTGCTTAGCAACTCAAAGGAATTAATAGATATATGGTATCCTCATGTCCCATATAGCATCAAACAAGGAAAAAAAAGAGACATGCCCTTTGAGAGCAATTCATCAAACACCTGGTAAGCACAATGAACCCAAACCTCAATTTGATTATACCAGAGTACTCACTACAAGAGGATGGCAAGAGGGAGGTAATGCCGAGGCGACTTTACCGGTGGCCGGTGTCTTTGCTGCTTTGCGCTGTTCGGTGTCGCTGCTTTGGTTGCCTCTCTACTGCTGCCGCCGAGCCAGGAGGGAGGAACCGAGGCGACGCTGCCAGGGAACCCCAAGGAGCTCACCATGGACGTTGCCGGAGGTGGAGCGCCGATTAGAGGAGGCGCTGGCCAGGCGCAGCAGGCGCCACCAGGAGCACTGGTGGAGGGGTGCTCAACAGGAGAAGCTGTGTCGCAGGGAGGAGCTCGGCTGGGGTGGGGCATTGGCCAACAGGGAGGCAAGGGATCGACAGGAGCTGGAAGCCCAGAGGCTGGAGCGCACGGGAGGATGGGAAAAAATCGGCAGGGCTGGAAGCAATGGCAGCCACACAAAATTTCAGCCACACTTGGGAAAAGGTGAGGAGGTAGGTGGGGAGGGGAAATTCCAACAAAACCCCTCCCACACAGGACTATTTTCCATTCTAACACCCCTAAATGGGCCAACCATCCCCGAGAATACCTGCCGAATGGCCAAAATACTCCCAGCGGAAGGTCAAAACTTTGGAGCGAGGCGTTGCAGTATTACACTCTCCCCCCTTAAAGGAATTCGACCCCGAATTCGACGAATGCCAACTGAGCAAAGCAAAGACACAAGGCCTTAAACTTCTTTACCAACCCTGTAACACCCACGCAAAACTCCAACGGCTACAAACGATGAACCAAAACACCTCAAATCCAACGATTAACAAAACGATTTGGCTTAGCTCAATTATGCGCTTTCACGCAAGAACTCACCAAAGTCAAGCAATAGGTCAAAATCCCAACAAACCATCGCCCAAGGAAAATGCTCATTACGTAACATTATACAAAGAAAAGTAAAATCCTCAATTATTATCCACCCAAAATCCTCGATTCTCTTTAACAAAACTAACCACTCTTATCCTTTTTCAATTAGAGCGATAAAATTCACCTCGGGGAGAACTCCAATTAAAAGAGAAACCCCACACAAATCGCTGACAAAAGCTCTTATAAAACCAAGAAACAACTCTGCTTATTTTAACCCAAGCAAAATCTCTCGCATTAAACCAAAACCAACGTTTGGCAGAGGAAACCGATTTTCAATTTAAGCATATGTACCCATAACCATCACATTCTTCCTCAAGAGAAAAGGAAACTCGTTCCCAACAAAACCACTTCACCCATAGAATCGCTTACAAAACATTCGCCAGATTCACACTTTGAAATACGTGCCAACACATCACCAACCATGGAAACAATCCATGAAAACTTTCTCATTCATATGCTCATATACTTCCTCAGTCACATTCTCATTTATGCAATGCAATGCAATGCATCATGCCTCTTTGCATAGCACATACTGGTATTACCGAGCACCACCCGTCGATGCGTGCCCTTAAACCCAACCATCCCGTGGAAGGGGCCTGCCAAAACAGGACTTGCCTACATGATGCATTATGCATGTCTCATCTCTTCTTTAGCACATACCCAGTATTGCCGAGCACCACCCGCCGACGCGTGCCCTCAAACCCAACCATCCCGTGGAAGGGGCCTGCCGAAACAGGACTTGCCCGCTACCTAGTAGCGGGTCCTACACTTAACACCGCTCCCACAAGTGGATGGGACTACGGGGTAGGATCACTGAGCACTCCGGATTAGTCATATATTCCATATGACTTTCTCACCGACCTGGCTCGATGCACTTTTCATGAATGAAATTATGCAAATGCCATTCCCAACATTCTTATGCATATTCTCCACATTTATGTCTTTATGATCACAATTAATTTTTATACTCTTATAAATACCGTACTTGTAAACTATGGCCACAAACAAGCCATTCTCATGATTTCAACATCCATATTAGCCTAACCATGATGAACCGTTATTTATACAATTGTCTAATGCCAGCTTAAAACACATCTCTTCAACATTGACTTCAGCTTAATCAACAAACACCTTTCATGCAACTCCAAAGTCGGTTCATTCAACCAATAAATACTTTTTAACAACTCAATGTGATACTCACCAGCCATATTCCATAACAATCTCCTAAATAGACATTTGTCCGAGACAAAAACCCATCATTCATACAACCATTCCATAGGTATTCATTCTTTAATTTTCGCATCGATTAAATCATTTTGTCGATCCACCATTCAACTAACTCATAAGCAACATAAATCAACAACTCTCATGCCTTGGCGCTAATATACTCCAGTACTTTACATCAACATCTTACTAGCATAAATTCATCCATAGAAGATTCTAGACCCTCTCAATCTTGATCAATACTAGACTTACCGGAGCACAAATTTTGAACCTCCAAACAATTTCCTGACTCACAACCATTGTAATGACTCTAATCAACTTTTTCACTTTAGAATCACCTACCATTCCAATTAATCATGCTATACCATCCAATAACTTTGGTTGACTTTAAATAACCAACAAATTATTTTTAATGTAATCAAGAACCTCCTTATCCGAAGCTCAACTACTCATCATACACTTAACGCCTTGACATCCTCGTGGGTCACTCACCCAACCTTTAAAGAAAACTACAATTTTAAGCATGAATGACAAAGCAGAAACCATCTTTCCTTCCAAAAAGAAAAACTCAATCATAAATCTCAAGAGAATTAGACTCTCGAATTACCAAACTCTGACGGGAAGCAATTCCTTAATTAAACAAATCTCAAGATTTACAACTTCCAGGAAGGAAAAGAGATGCATGGGAAAAACCAAATGATCAACCAAATCCTTCTCGATAAAACCTTAACACCGAAAATCCACACGACTTAAGTTTTGCACCAAATAAACTTCAATAACTTTCTTAAATGGAGAACAACAACTACAACAGTTTTCTCTACAAGTCAACCCACGATAACCGACAAAAACTAAAGAAACCAACGAAACCGAACTCCAGAAGGATAAAAGCAATCCGAAAGAATTCATCGCCAAACCTTCCTCTTTGCTTCCAAAGGAATGAAGCCAAAAGAAACCGACCTCCACTCACTCTCTAATTTACGCCACACAAACGACGCCCTCACCTCGAGAGGTTCTCATACTTCAAAGGGGCTTTAACCAGCCACACCAACATCCAAGACCCTTAACACAGTCAAAAGCACGAAGGCGAAAGCATAATGATTCAAACAATCCTTTTCATAATCAAAGCAATATGCACAATAATTTAACATTCAATCAGCAAAGCTTAAATGCAACATTTAAGCGTAATGCAATGATACCCATCCCTTCCTACTGTGCACCAGAGTGTGTCAAGTTTTAATTAATGAACCATGCTATTCCAGATTTTAAGGTTATTGCCCTGAGGCCAAATTTATAAGTAGATACCTATGCCATGTTTCTAATTCCACACAACAACTTTTAGTTTACTCTAGAGTAAAATTGCTAAATTCACATACTACAGACCTAAAGCCCGCTCTCATACCAACTGTAACACCCCGATGCCCAACGCACCGCGAATGCTACCAAAAGGCTCTAAATGACGCTTACAACATTCCAGAACCACTCTTGTCCAGAGTGACCCCAACAAGATCCAAGAAACTAAAAACTCGACAAGAAATTCAATTGACCTAAGAACTCAATGAACGAGTCCCTAAACCTTTTACCTCTAATAAAAGGTTGAAACCAACCTTGAAACTCTCTAAACCAGCTTACAAATTAAGTCACCGAAATTCAAAAAATTTCGGCATGACCTCTCTAGACAGTAGGACATCCACTCAGCAGACAGAAAGCATTTGTAGTTATGATATCATTCTAGTAGGTCCTTAGTTAATCAATTACACATCCAACGGAATTAGTGACTACACCACGACAAACAACATATTACAGCCATAATCATTACAACCAGGCTTTACAAATCGAGTAAATGGTTTGATGCAAACGTGATGGTGCTACTACCCCAATCCTCGCATGCCTACCGCAATACACCTACAAACATTAAATAACAAGCGTGAGTTCAAACTCAAAGAAAGTACACGACAATAATAAACCCAATTTATCGTAAGTAAAACAAGAACTTAACCATAAGAGCAAGAAATGCAAATAAAACAATATCCGGACAATAAGCATTTATATCCATTTAAAGCAATAACTGAGAGCAAGTAATGCAAATAAAACAATATCTAGACAATAAGCATTTATACCCATTTAAAGCAATAACTTGACCATACCAAAAATTACTGCAATCAGGCCATCATCTTGATAATAAAAACCAATCAACTTTCATGAACCATTACTTAACACTAAATCACAACGCCTCCCGACTCAACCACCCCTTTTTTTTGCAACCCAAACCATTTTCATCAATTTAGGTCGAGTTTATAACTCGACTTCACTCCACAATAGTCATATAACCTAATTAGCAAGGCAATGGAATGCACTCATTCATCAAATTCAAATCAATCTTCCCTGACATACCATCACCACAAAACTCATTATTAAAAATGCAATGCACATGAATGCTCTTATCGATGCACGCATCTAAGATTACTCGAAAGTGCACACCCGTCGGTGTGCATGTTGGTGTTATGCCCTTGAGGCGCTATATAGATGATTGTAACATGACTATGCTTATGAATAATAATATGATTATTGGTCCAATGAATGTATATCATTATATTGATCGCAAGTATGTGACTTGCTTATGAAACTCTCTACTTATTGATATAATTCATTAGTATCTCGATCGGGTATCATCGTATAGGACAACGATGAATAGATCAAGACATGTATTGATTGATGATTATGTTTCATAGATCATAGGATATGGAGATATCATCAATACATGTGAACTCATGATGAAGAACATGGGTTAGATAGACCCAAATGGGACATCATGAGAATATTACATTCTTATGTGTCATCAAGGTATCTCATACATAGTGGATGTATGATCCTTAGACCTGAGATTGTCACATTCCCTACATGTGTAATAGTTTACCTTGGGGCCACCAAACGCTATTCCCTAACCGGATAGTTATAAAGGTAGCTTTCATGTTTGCTATGAAATGTGCAGAGGGAAGTGGGCAAATAAGATGGAATTTGCCACTCCAAAGGTAACGAGATATATGTCTAGGCCACTCGTGTGATATGATTAAGGAAGTGCATGGCCATGCTGTGATTGAGAAGTCAATCACAACTTATTAATATATCACGGATACGAGAGATGGATTGAACTATCAAAGGATGACATACTTCTTGCCTTGAGTTCGATCTTCATATAGTTTGGCAAAGGATTATTACATGAGTACTTTTGAAAGGTTCTATCCGATTTGATCATATGCGTTTGGGAGTTGGCATGCTCGCAAGGAACCGCCGCTACTATTGGATTGGAAAAATGGTTTTCCGAATCTATATCCAAATGTACATGAACCTGCTGGTCACACACTTAACGGTCGACGCATTAATTCGGATTGGATCCGTAATTAATGGACCTCGTGGGCTTAACGCGCTGATGGGCCCTGGATTAGGGTTTCGTCGCGTGGCTATATAAGGAGACGAGAAGGGCGGGCGTGCATGCTATTGCTCACGTCCAGAAACCCTAGCCTCCACCTCTCATTGCCCTTGCCGAGCGACACGGTGCTTGCACGCCGACGCACGGCGTTCCATCCCGGGACGTGTGGACTGTTGTGGTGACGCTGCTACTACTGCGGCGTGGTGAGGTCGATCCGCAGTGAGGACGATCGTCGTGAGGACGATCCACGGCGAGGACGATCCGCGTGAGGATGATCCACGGCGAGGACGATCCGCAGCGAGGACGATCCGCGTGAGGACGATCCACGGCGAGGACGATCCACTACACCAACGCACGAAGGATTCCGCAACTGCGCGTCTAGTGGTAATCCAATCTGTGATCCCTTTTCTTGCGAGTAGCTTTTCTGGTTATGCGGTAGAAATTTTAATTTGTGCTAGCGTAGTATACCGCGTTCCCCAACAGTGCACCCTCACGTCCCTTCCATCCCGTGGAAGGTGTCTACTCTTACTGTCTCGCTCCCATTCACCTCGATGAATGAGACTACGAGGTAGGACTTTCGTGTTCACTATGTGTGAACACAGAGGCCCGCATCAGAATGGGACGCCTCTTCCTTTAATGAATGCACAGTGCAATTTACATGAATGAAATGCAACCTTTCATTCATTGCCAACACTAACATAACCACATACATAAACATAGTCCATTCTCACATTCATAAGTTGCCAGCGGTACTAACCTAATCAGATTCAACAATCAGACATGGCAACACCTTACAGCGATTCAGTCATGCAATCAATGCAATTAATTTCAAACTACATTCATAATCATCTAATCGATTCGCACACATACACCATTCCATTCCCAGACGGGCACGATTAATACAACTATTGTAAACTACCCACAGTATCCACGCACCCCATCCTAGTTACTCAACGCAATATTAACAAAGGTACAAGAACTCACCGAGATTAAGGCTTACTAGTGACCACTCTAATCCAATAGCAAATCACGCCCTCAAGGGACGATCACCAATATAACTCATACTTGCCACAATCAACAGAAATTAGCCATGAACAGATAAATAACAACAAACTCAAATAGGCACACATCTCGATGTACTTGCCTTTTACCGGGAAGAGCGGAGTGGCGTGAGGAAGATGCTATGTCACCCCAAACTACTCCACTGAAACAACCGCCGCAAAACGCTTTACAAACTATACCCTTTCAATAATGCTCTACGCCCCCAAACTACAACCTCAAAGCTCCACTTTTAGGTTGACTCAGATAAATATAATCTACACTATAATGTTTAGCTCCAATAACATCAACAAAGTTTCGAACAGCTATGATCGAAACTAAACACGCAACCACATAAAAGAGTTGCCACTTGCATCAAACAGATCATGCATATGCGTAAGTCAACAACAAGGCTAAGATCAATAGACATCATTCAACCCAAAAAATGCTTACAAGGAAATTGGTCTTTATTTTATTTATTTTATATATATATTTTTGTAATTGTCATCATTCTATTTAGCACTTGTAAGGATCCAAACTAAACTTGTGAGTTCACATATTGCGTATGAGACAGTAGCGAGTGATATAGTGCCATTGTCCTTAGTAGCAATGCAATTGTACGACCATCAATAGAATGTAAGAGATAGAAGCATTAGATTTCATGCAAGGTTGTTCATCTGCAGATGTAACAATAGGATTCAGCTATACAACCTAATACAAGTCTCAAAGACATTTAACGGCATATTTGCAATAGAACAATTACAAATTTTTCTTTAGCATGCTTTAATAAGATGTAGGTCCAAGGAAATTGCAAGACGACACCAAATTCGCATAACTATGAGCAGACACCCTAACCAAGTCAGAAATAGTGCTAACCTACCACATTTTTACTATATGAAGATATGTAATAATTGAAGCTATTAGCAAAAGTTAGTTACATCTTACATGCTCATGACAGATATCATAGAAAGCAAGCAAACAATCATCGTAATACAGTGATATCTTGCGTGATTTAAGCAACAACCACAGATCACTAAATCTAAAGAGTAAAACATCACGACTTTGCAAATACATGGGGAGACAAGTTCAACAAGACGTAGTAGATGACTCCAAAGACGATATTTGCTCTCTAGCAAAAGACGTAATAGAAATGCTAATTAAAGACTTGAAACATAATGAAAACTAGAGATGTTAGTCTAGAGTTTACATCTACCCTTATTACCATGGGTGGTCTGCTTAGCAACTCAAAGGAATTAATAGATATATGGTATCCTCATGTCCCATATAGCATCAAACAAGGAAAAAAAAGAGACATGCCCTTTGAGAGCAATTCATCAAACACCTGGTAAGCACAATGAACCCAAACCCTCAATTTGATTATACCAGAGTACTCACTACAAGAGGAAGGCAAGAGGGAGGTAATGCTGAGGCGACTTCGGCTGGTGTTGCTTTTGGCTTGGCCGGTCTTGCTGCTTTGGCTGTCTCTACTCTTGCCGCCACGAGCCAGGAGGGAGGAACCGAGGCGACGCCGCCAGGAACCCCAAGGAGCTCACCATGGACGTTCTTTGGAGGTGGAGCGCCGGCCAGAGGAGGCGCCGGCCAGAGCAGCAGGCGCCACCAGGAGCACTGGCTGGAGGGGTGCTCAACAGAGAAGTCAGGCCGCAGGAGGAGCTCTACCGAGAAGTTGGTCGGGTGGGGCAATGGCCAGCAGGAGGCAAGGGATCGGCAGAGCTGGAAGCCCAGAGGTGGAGCGCACAGGAGGATGCGAAAAATCGGCGGTGGAAGCAATGGCAGCCACACGAAATTTCAGCCACACTTGGGAAAAGGTGAGGAGGTAGGTGGGGAGCGGAAATTCCAACAAAACCCCTCCCACATAGGACTATTTTCCATTCTAACACCCCTAAATGGGCCAACCATCCCCGAGAATACCTGCCGAACGGCCAAAATACTCCCAGCGGAAGGTCAAAACTTTGGAGCGAGGCGTTGCAGTATTACAGCTCTACTGTCCACCGGATCGTCAGCGAATATTCAAGATCATGCCATGTAGTGCGCTATGGAAAACCCTATTAGCTATGACGGACTGTTGGATTTGATCAGATGGTTCAGATCGTTGCCACGCGTCGGCAGTTAGATGTTGTTGCAGTGTGCAGCACAGTGGCCAATTGCTAGTCGCCGTGTGGCGGGCGTGGGATGCAAAGCACCATGAGCCATGCTCACAGTGAACCGGCGTGGATTGGTGAACCGCGTCCATATGTCAAGACGTGTGGCGTATGGTGATTGTTCCGTGTGTCACTGACACTATGTAGAATGGCGCGCGATGCCGAGCCCGGCAAAAAAATCTGACCCAAATTTTTCTATAAAAAATGAAATTTAGTTTTTCTCGGTCGTGTTTTTTTTAAAAATTGGTTGGCTAGAAGCTATCGGTGAATTTGCGTAACGTAATTCCAATCTTTTGTGTCGAAAGAATCGGCACCCGTGCTGAATCTGTCGATGCGTGTTTTATTTAGAAAATTGCGGTTGAATCCGTGTTTTTTTTTGTTTTTTGTGTTTGCTAAAAAAATGGGTCGTCAGGATCCGTCGGCGAATCTACGAGTCGATATAAATCTTTGGACGAATCAACTTTTTTTTAAAAAAAACCATGGTTATGACCCGTTGGCAAATACACAAGTTGTTATAAACCTTCGACGAATTCGTGTTTTTTTTGTCGATGCGTGTTTTATTTAGAAAATTGCGATTGAATCTGCGTTTTTTTGTTTTTTTAAAAGAAAAGTGCGGACTTTTTATGTATTTCCTTTTTAAAAGTCTCGCTTTCGGACCTGGCTAATCCATGAACCGCTATAAACCTTCGCCGAACTCTGTTTTTTTCGTTTTTTGGTTTTTTGTGTTTGCTAAAAAAAATGGATCGTTAGAACCCGCCGGCGAATTTATGGGTCGCTATAAATCTTTGGACTAATCTACATTGAAAAAAAAACCCCCGCGGTTATGACTCGTTGGCAAATCCATAAGTTGGTATAAACCTTCGACGAATCTGCGTTTTTTTTGTGACGAAAATATTTTTTTCGGGTTTTTTGGGTGGCGAAAATATTTTTCCGGGCTTTTTCGGTGACGAAAATATTTTTTCTGGGAAAAACGGAGAAAGGACCTGAACGTAAGAAGTAGGGACCTGTTTGTTATTTTTTTGGACCTATTCGCTATCCCGAAAAATTAGAAAAGGGCTTGTTCATGATTTGAACTTAACGGGAGGCTTTTCCGTAAAATACCGCGCCAGGGACCCAAATGCGAAGAAAAAAAATTATCTTTGGCTCACAAAAAATCGTGAAGGACCTATCCGTAATTTCGAAGAAACGGAGGGGTTTTTTCGCAAATGTGCAAGGGCCTGGCAAAAAAGGACGACAATTGTACGAGGCTCGCTAGGAGGGCTCCAAAACTTCCCTGCGTAATAGAGGTATTACTGGCATGATGTTACCACGGATGTTAGTGCTTGCATCAGCGGGTGCACGACACATTGACTGTGGGTCCACGGTGGTCCAACCTAGCCATTGGACTGAGTCCACGGCACATTGCCGAGCCACGTGGCATGCCCTAGTTGGCTCGATTCGACGTTGATGTTAGTATCACGCATTAAAGTGAATTTTCTATTTAAAAATAATTCAGTTTATTATTCTATTTTCTAATTTTTGAATCCCTCATATGAGCTATGATTGAGGTGATTCAAATTTATAAAAATTTGTAAAATTGAGATATGTTTAATGGTGAGTTTTATTTGATTTTTAGAGTTCATTTGCTCTCTATTTTGATGTTTATTTGATTTTCTCTCTCGTTTCGCGTAGACGTTGAGTTGTGCGACGCATCCGAGAAGATCCGTCAACCCAAGAGCACGTTCCATAGCTTGATCAAGACCTTTTCTATGGAATGTTGTGCTTTGATCATGTTGAAACCATATTTATAAAATCACTATATTGTCTTAACCTTATTGCATATTATTTCACTTGTACAACTGTTTCAGTTAAATTGAGACTTAGTTAATGTACCTTTTGATCTATGCCCTACCTTGTCATTTATATGCCATGATATATTATCACCCTAGATTGGTTCACTATAGTTGGTTAATATTAAAATCAACATGGGTTGGTTAGATCACTTTAGTATGCTTAGCCATGCCACATCATCACATGTACTTGGATCATCAATATTTAATCTTGACTAATGGAATATGAAACATGATTATAAACTTATGTGTCAGGTGTTGTCACACGATGAGATTGAGTTGTTGTAGCCAGGGATGTCACGCAACAATGTCGAATTGTTGATGGCACGTGGTGATTGGTAGTCAACTAGGGTGGTATTCATTTAGATTGGGGCAAGTAGCAAGGGACAGTTTGCCAAGGTGGGTCAAAGTGCAGAGGGTATGTGGAAGTCTTGCCCTAGTCACACTAAGGACTTAACCTTACAAGCCTTTGATCTGAGTTAATCATGCAACCATATGCTTGTTATGGGATAGCTTAGTTGACTAATTTGCAATGTCTTAGCTTTGGTGCTGCTAGTAGCGGTGTAGGTCCTACATTCACAGATTAACTCACATGGCACAAGAGGGGGCCCTGAGTGTGGTAATTAAACCCTTCAGTGTTGAAACCTTAGAGGGTAGTACCGGGTTAAGGCAGAGATTGTAAAGGCTTTGTTATGATCACTTGCTTGTGTGGTAAATTGGTTGTATCAGGTGGGTAAAGTGCATAACCTCTGCAAAATGTGAATCTATTCGGATAGCCGTACTCGCAGTATTGAGCATAGGTCAGGAATTACAATTAAGAATTAGATTATGCAAAATAAAATTTGGGATGGATGGCAGGTTGCCATGGAAGGTTGGAATATTGATTTAGGATTAGAAACTTGGTTACTTGAGAAATGCTGAAATTACTATTTATTGTTATTTATTTTACTGCCTTTATAATTTATTTATTGTACTTATTCATAAATGCTGCTTTATTACAAAATAGCCATGATAGCCTTTTCCTTTGGAATAAACCTTGTGTATAGTTATATAGAATTGCATTTGTGCACAACTTGTTGAGTGCTTTCAAGTACTCACCATTGCCAACAACCACAATCAATAGTTGAGGAGTCTACACCTTTGTTGGTGGAGGAGTTCCGGGAGGACACGAGTAATTAGGGTCTGAGCCTTGTTAGTTGTCGGTGGTAAACTGAGGGGTCATCTACTTCTTCTATTTTTTCGCTGCATTTTTTCTAGTTTTTATTTCAAGTCTAGCCCTACGTGGCTTAATAATGTAAGTTAGTCATAAGATTATACACTTAGTTATACTCAATAAATGAAGCCATTATATTATTATCGTTGTGTATGATGTGATATTTACCAATGTTGAGTCTGTGTATACTAGCGTGATCCGGGACTAGCGCGATAAACATAGAGGGTCTGGATTGGTGAATTTGGGTCCTGACACTTTACTTCTTTCCATTTATAAAGGATCATTATTTTGAAACAAACTCTTGAGTATATATATAAAACTTGTGTAGTTGTAGTATACTCATGTTAATATAGGACAAACTCCAAAGCAATCTCAAATTGAATATGCACATATTGATTTAAGTTCAATTTTATATGTGCACATATTTATGGGAGTTTATTCTATGTTTGATGGTCTAAATAATATTGATTCCTTTCTACCACTCCATAAAATTTGGATCATTACTTAGAAACCATCAAAATGAGTATATGAAACTTGTGTAGTTAATATATACTCATGACAATTTAAAGTCAATTTAAATTGTGTTTTGTTGCCATTTAATCAACAAAGAACTAGTCATATGTTGATGGTTCACTTTGTTGATCCTAGGGTAATCGAAATTTTTGAGTATATGAAGCATTGTTACATTAGTATACTCAAGACATAATTAATCTTTCAATTAACTATCTTTGGGTTGTGGTCAATCATCAGAGGGAAAGATAAAAGGATCTTGAGAGCATCCATTATATATGTTAATGGAGTGCGTTGATGATTGAGAAAACCATGTGTTTTGGATTAAAACTTTTGATGAGTTTGAAATAAGTTAAATCCAAGGTTAAGATGGATAAACAAGACAAGTACATCATCATGTGTTGATTAGCGTCAAGAGAGGATCCCGAAACTAAGACAAAGGGAGTATTTGTTGATGAACAAGATGAAGATCTCGACTTGAAGAGAAGATTATCAGTCATCATGAAAGCTCCAAATGGTTGCGAGAGGCAAAGTTATAACTAGCTAGGGCTAAGGATGTGTTCCTAGTCTTTTACCAGTCTCGGTGTTTAGATGGGAGACCGAGTTGCTAGTATTGGTTGTCGTACTATTAAGAGAGATCAAGTCTTATAGCTTGAGTCTTATCATGTGTTGATAGCTCAATTTCGCTTGCTTTAGCTCACACTCTCTTGATTTGGTTTTTGCATGGAGCAAATATTTGTGAATGTGTTTTGCAAATAGTTGTAGTACATGCTTACAATTATATCGATGTGTTCTTTGCATAGAGCTTTGATTTGTGTGAGACCCTAGATTTACCATCCGTAATCTCTCAGATATTTACGTACTAGTCCCGGATCGCTTGCTAGTACACACAGTGAAGCAGTGATAATCATAACCGTAATTGAACGAAGTAATAACATAAATATAAAGTATCAGCCACATGGCTATTTATTACATCACCTGGTCACATGACCTGAGTTCATAGCAGCGGAAATAAATAACAAAGAGGTAAAACCCAAAAGACACCACAGGTGACGACTAGGAACACGCGCTTAGTTATCCTGGCGACCTTCATCAAACTCCTTGGTATAGAACTCATCGTCTTCAACTGCATCTTGGTAGTTCTCTGATGATAAAAATTTTGTGTAGCATGTGAGTACAAACGTACTCCGCAAGTCTGGGAACATGCAACATGTTGGGTTTTCCAAGAAAAGGCTTAATAGGGTACATTTGCATAAAGCCAAGTTTCATCAAACCATACATAATAATAATTTTCACAATGCACATTTTAACAATTGAATTATTTAATATTCTAGTGAAGGTTCTATCCACCATCACTAGTATAAAGGCTCTATCCGCACAGTTTAAAAGATTAAGGTAAACCAACTCATGACTCCATCCGTCATGATCAAAACAGGTTCCGTCTACTTGATTGGCTCAATCCGCCAAATAAACATTCGAGAGTTCTAGCCACTCCCGAATCCCAAAACAAAACATCGGTTATTTTTAAAACCAAAACCAGGTCTACCAATATGAAAGCATTCTTCGCTTTGCCCTTGACCGTAGGCATGGCTATTCAAATAGTTTTAACTCTGCAGAGGTGTACAGCTTTACCCACAAGACACGATCATCTCTTTAGTGCCAAGCGCTATGAACACACTTCCTTTGGTGTGCCGGCAGAGAGATCATGACAAGGCCTTTACAATGTATACGCCTAACCCGACTCACCACCGAGGTTTCACCGCTATTAGGGTTCCATCCGCCAAAGATAGAAGCCCCTCTTGCGCGTGTGGGAAAATACGACCGCCTCCATCCGCACCCACATTCTACCATCCGGTGAGTCTAAGTTAGGTTTCTACAAATTATTCAGCCAGTCGAGCCCATTTGACATGTGGTTGCACCGGTAATGCTTAGAATGGGTAGTCATAAGTGTCGGTCCTTAAATTGATTAGGCGGCTTTCACAAACGTAACCGGTGCTCCATCCGCTTCCGCCCGACAAACCATTCCGCTCCAATCTAAACCATTTTTATTTTATTTTTATTTTGCAATCACAGCAGCAATCTCTTTGCTACAGTTTCAATAAAACACATTTCAACAACATTTTCGAAGCAACCCATCCATAGGTATTTTAAGCAATTCCACAACTAAGCTCATCTAACGCACTAAACAAAATATATCACATCCTAATATGATCATGATATATCACAGCAACCTAGGGTTACAATTAAACATGGATTTCAACTTCAAGGAGGTATTATCAATTCGGATTAACTACCAACCTATATTTAACATCATCTTTATATAAATAGCAATGCATGTTGTAAAACTTTTGTAAAATATTTGCAAACCATAGGATCAATGTGCGTCAAGGAAACTTGCCTTCGTCGACGAGGTACGCTGCGTTACTCTGAGAGTCTTCTCCTTCGTTGGCGACTACGGCAGTTTCTTCGACTACGCGCAAAACGGTGCATGAAAAGAATAAAATAAATTAAATAGAAGCTAAAAATTATAATAAAAATACTGGCAGATAGATGATGAATTTAGATGAATTTAGCAATTGGAATCACTCGATTCGGAGTTAAGACGGAGGAGAAACAATTGTTTGCATTCTCAAAAATCCTAAAAATTGGAAAACCGAGGAATATTCTTTGGAATCTTTCTTTTTCCTGGATTTCCTGATTTCTTAACTCTCTTACAGCTGGGCCCCACTGGTCATAGGCTCAAGCTTCTTCTCAAAGTGTCTGTACAGAGAGCAAGCCATGGAGACAACAAAGAAGAAGCGCTGGAGGGAGAGGCCAAGGAAGAGGGAACTCACGGAGGGAGAGCGGCGGCAGTGAGGCGGCGATTATGCGGTGGGCCGACGCGGCAAGCAGAGACGACGGCAAGGCGGCAGCGTGGCATTACCAAGCGGCAGACGGCAGTAAGGCAAGGCGGCGTCGACGTGGCGGGATGGTCTGCCGAGGGGCGGGTGGTGCGGCGAGGTGCGCGAACGTGATGGGCACGACGGCGGTGCGGAGGTCGGACAAGGCACGGCGGTGATGATTCCGACGACGCCAAAAACGGACCGATGGCATGACGGTCAAAACAACTCTAAAACTCAAAATTTCGCGAAACGAAAGAGAGCATCGCGAGAAAATGACAATGTGATTCTCGACTAAAAGGAATTGCGCTACAAGTTACCAGATTGGAAGAAATCGACGACTTAAGCGAGCGACGGCCGATTTATTTAACAAACTCGAAATCCGGGGTCAAACTGCAACGAAAATCAAATCCGATTGAATGGTTGTGTTCCTGGAAGCAAATGGCACAAAGTGACGTGATTGGTTTGCCGGAAAACTCACCGGAATAAGAGATGGCTCGCCGGTGTCTTTGGAGGACGCCAGACGTCGGTTTTCATGAGTTTTGGAGAAGGGAACGGCACAGGAACAAGGGGGCAAGATGAGCACGGGGTAGAGGACGTCGATACGCACGTTTGAGAAGTAGAAGCTCGTCGTTTCATTGAGAAACGGCCGAGTTATTGAAGTTTTAGTGCAAAACGGTTTCCAGTCAATTAATCAAACTCCGGTGGGTTAAAAGATGAATGGTCATGAAAAATGGGTTCTCCTCGTCTTCCTCTTCGCAACGGATCCAGCCATGCATGATTTGGTGGAGGAAATGAGGAGTTACGGTGATTTGAATTTGAAGGGCCATGAATGGGAGAAGAAGAATCGTGATGGCTGGCTGGAGGTAGAAGAAGGTGAACAGTACTTGCCACATGTCGACTTCTCGTTGGTTGGAAGAAATGAAGGGGTAAAAGCGCGAGGAATAAAATAGCAAAAATAATCTAAAAATTTTAGAAAAGTTTCTAAAAATACTAGAGATTATTTGGAACCCAATAAAATTGGTTTAACTGAATTTTGATGAATTTTCAAATTTAGGTTATTCTGGAACGAATATACCGATTTTGATGAAAGACCGCGAGAGATAAAATAGCAAAGAGATTCTAAAAATCTTAGAACAATTCCCAAAATCATTTTAGAATATTTAGAACCTAATGCGATGGATTTTGAGATTTTTAGAGTATTTTGAAACTCGGGTAAAATTTCGAATTAGGACCGGAATTGAGAATTTTGACTTTGCAAACGGAGATGAAATGAAGTCCGAATATTAGAGGGATATGGATGCCAGGTTAAATATAACATCGAGAAAGATCCAAATTTAAATTTAATTATTTTAAATTAGTTTTTAGCGTAAACACGAAATTGAGGATGTTACAATTTGCAAATATGTTTTGCAAATAGGAAAAACTTATGTTTGATGTTGTTTTGCAAACAAGTTGAGATTTGTGCAATGGAGCATGTGACTAGAGTTTCTAAATGTGTTTTGCAAATTGATTTGATCATGTGTTGATCATTACATAGCTCAAAGATATGATCTTGATTGCTCTTGTTTGCAAAATTTATATTTGCAAATGTGTTTTGCAAAATATTGATGTTCATGCATTTGATTTTGGAGCATGTGATTAGAATTTGCAAATGTGTTTTGCAAAATTATTTTAATCATGACTTGATTATCACATCGCTTAAGATTTGATTTTGTTGACTCTTACTAGCTTGTAGTCACGGTCTTGATCAAGTATATGTGAGAGATTTCGAGAAAATCAGATTTTAGACTTAAGTGACTATATTAAAGTTTTTATATTTTTAAAAAATATCTATGGCTACTTAAATATTAAAAAATAGTGGAGATTGTAGCCCTCTTGATTAGCTTTGCATAGTGTCCAAGGTCACCTAAATCGAATTTAAGAGTAAAAAGTTATGATCGATTTAATCGCTGTAGCAGTGGCACCACCTGAGCAGTGCTACCGATCAAGTGGTAGCACTGGCATAAAAGCCGATGTGAAAATTCCTAAAGATATGCTTCTTAGGCAGATTGGCCGTGCTATCGGCCAAATGAGCAGTAGCATCGGATTTTCTGTGTAAAGGCTAGATTTTAGCTGTTGGTGAGGAGACCAGTGCTACTGGCCCTAGTAGAGCAGTAGCACTGAGTTTTTTGAGTTTTTGCTTATTTTGCCCCCAACAGCTAGTTTCCTTTGAAGAGGCTATAAAAGGAGCTTTAGAGGCTAGCATTTGGTAGTTGTTGATCTTGTTGAGTATTTAGGTGACATTGTGCATGTGTTGCACTCCAACATTTGGTTCTTGAGCTAAGAGTGAGCTCTAATTGCATATGTTGCAATTAGGAGAGGATTGAGAGCCTCTTGTGCATGTGTTGTACTTGAGGGGAACCTTATGCATGTGTTACACTTGGTGATCACCATTGTATATGTGTTGTAGTTGGTGGGGCTCAAGCTAGAGGGCTTAACTTGTTACTCTTGGTGTTTGTAGACACCTAGATAGCATGTAGAGGCGTCATGCGCGATGACCTTCTCAAGGAGATTGTGAGAAGGCCTGGCAAAGTTGTGAAGGTCAGAGCTTACCTACCCGGATGGGGAAAGAGCTACCACTAGTGGAATCAAGATAGGTGCTCAATTCGTGGAGCCGGTCCAAAGTGGTTTTGGGTTTGCCTCAACGTTGATTAGGGGAGACCGGCAAGTGTTCGAACACCATGGTAAAATATTAGTGTGTCTCTTGTAATTTGTATTCATAGAACTGATGGTTTCATTGCTTATATTTAGGATTGCAAATTATTGATAGAGATATAAATAGTTAGTGTACTTAGTGAGCCTAGGTGACTTAGGCTTTAATTGTCAAAATTTTAGTTTATCGCTTTCGCATCTATTATCTTTTAGGTTTTGACATAAGGGTACTTGGCGAGATTTTAATTAATCATAGAAGAAATTTTTTGTAGCTGCCTATTCAGTGGGGATGGCTAGGGTTCTTAACCCTTGCCATGGGGCGTGGCCTCGCGCCACCAAAGAGGCGGCTCGGGTGGTGTGGTAGTCATTGGTGGCATAGCTAGCATCGGAGGGGGGGGGGGTGGAGAGGGTGAAGGCCAACATGCGATGGACAAGGAGTGTTGGGTCCCTCGATGGCACCTCTTCGGGTGTAGGCGGTTGGGCGTCGGCGGCGACTGGCTTTAGGCCAGGTGCGCAGATCACTAGTGCGACGTGGGACACCATGAGCATGGCTACAGGCATGATGGCACGAGCAAGTGTAAGAGTTGCGGGCTTGGTGGCTGTCGATGGGCCAGTCGACATGGTGGCATGCCAACGGGGCGGCCGATGGGGCCACAGGCACAGGAGAAGGCAGCGAAGGCTGGAAGCTATGGCGTCGGCATGGGGTGCAGAGGTCGGCAATTGCGGCACTAGCATAGGGTAGATAGTGTTGAGCTGCCTGTTGTAAGTAGAAATGTGAAAGCAATTGTTGTATGAACTTGTATATTTCCATTCAATGATCAATACATATTTATACATGGTGAACGGGTGGATTAACACCCGTTTGATGGATTACAGTTGAGAGGGAGAGATGAGAGACGGTTGAAGCTTTGTTGATTCGGTGGTTTGATCTTCCGTTGCGTTGCGTCGTTTGGTTTAGTCTTGGATCCCAGAGGTTATCGCTTCGGTTGCTCCATCTATGGATGAGATCATTTAGTTTCTTCATAACACTCCCCCTTGATCGAATCCATCTTCTGAGATCAATATGGAATTATTTTTTGTCCATTTTCTTGACATGCCTAATATCATCCTCTAAAAAACCCAGTGGGAAAAAATAGATGATACGACATATAAACTATATCGATATTGCCTCATTAAAAACTTCACATGAGAAAACCTCAAAGAGGGAAAAACTCATACAAAGAAAAGAGTACAATATATTGTTCAACAGGTTATTTATCAGAGAGAGAAACTCCCCCTGACTCCTGCAAATCTCTAAGTCGTCTCATACCAATTCCCTTAACACATTTAGAAAATGTAGAATAAGGTAGAGACTTTGTGAATAAATCAGCTAGATTATCACATGACTTAGTTTGCAGAATGTTTATTTCCCACTCTTTTGCAATTCATGGGGATAAAACAATTTTGGAGCAATATGCTTAGTGATGTTGTTTAATATAACTCGTCTCCATCTGAATCACACAAGCAGATTATCTTCATAGATAATGGTTGGAGATTCAATGGAACCAATACCACATGATCAAGTATGTGGTTTATCATTCTCAAGCCAAACACACTCTTGGGAGGCCTCATATAATGCAATTATTTCGTAATGATTGGTAGAAGTAGCCACCAAAGTTTGTTTGGAAGATTTCCAAGAGATAGTCTGCTCCACCTTGTAAGTATACAAAGCCGGTCTCGTGATCCGCATTGTGGGGATCAGATAAATAGCCAAAGATCAGATATCCAATCAAAGTCGAATCTTGGTTTCTTCCATAGAAAAGACCAAGATCTCTTGTACCATTGAGATATCTAAAGACATTCTTCACTCTGCATCAATGACGCTTGGTGGGGAGCAATGTGTGTCTTGCAAGTAGATTCACTGCAAATGCAATGTCCGACCGGGTATTATTTGCAAGATACATGAGTGCACCAATAGCACTGAGATAAGGGTACTCGGGTCCCAAAATCTCTTCTCCATCACCCCGAGGTCTAAAAGGGTATTTCTCTACGTCTAGAGATCTGACTACCATAGGGGTTCTGGATGGATATGACTTATCCATATTGAATTTCTCCAATATTTTCTGGATATAACTAGCTTGATATACAAAAATTCCTGAACGTAAATGTTCAAGTTGTAAACCTAAGTAAAATTTGGTTTTACCCAAATCCTTCATCTCAAACTCCGTCTTTAAATGATGACGTGCTTCATTAATATTGGTTTCGTTGCCAATGATGTTGAGATCATCAACGATATCGAAATGATACAAAATCAGAGAGGATTTCTTAATGAAAACACATGGGCAATCATCATTATTAGTGTACCCTTTAAAGAAAGGAATTCACTTAATCGATTGTACCATATTCGCATACGATTGCTTCATGCCATACAATGACTTCGCAATTTTACACAATACGTGTTACGATTTGCTCGTGGATCCGGTACATTGATTCCATCGAACCTTCATGTAAATCTCGTAATCCAATGACCCATACAAGTATCATTACCACGCCCATCAACCGCAAAGATAGACGATTTTGTATCGCCAATGATATCAAATATCGGAAAGTTATGCCACTCATAACCGGAGAATAAGTCTCATTATAATCAACACCTGCCTTTGCGTGAAGCCTTGAGCTACCAAATTTTGCTTTATATCTCACCACTTCATTATTTTCATTCCGTTTTGGACGAAAACCCACTTGTATCCTACAGGGAAAGTGCCACGAGGTGTAGGCATCACTTCCGAGAATACTTCTCTTTTATAAAGCGAGGCAATCTCTGTTTTGCTTCTTTCCATTGATTCCAGTCCGAGCGTTTTCTACACTCTGCCATGGACTTAGGATCTGGATCATTCAGGATGTCAACAATCTGCTCAGAGAAATAAGTGTCGACAACTGTAGCTTTACGGTCAAAAGACTCTCCAGTCTCAATATAATTTGTAGCAATTTCGTTCACCCTAAGAGATTCATCATTATTTCCCGTAACGATGGATCAGGGGTTATCCATTGTCCCAAGTTCACAATGTGCACAATCGAAGAGGGTTGTGGATCAAGTCCACTTTGGTGTCTATCAACCATAGGTTGATCTGCATTTACTACCTTTTTCTACTTAGAGGCCTTACTTCTCCCCCTCTTATTGCTAATCGGGGGTTGAGTGGTTTTATTTGGTACCTCCACTCTTTCAGGCACATTCCTTGCAGGAATAAAAGATTTCATGACACCCTTATAATCAGTAAATGCGTCTGGTAGATTGTTTGCAATATCTTGCAAACCAATTATTTTCTGAACTTGAAGTTCGGTTTCTTGAGTACGTGGATCCGAGGATGAAATACTTTGAGCATTCCAATCAATTTCACGGCATTCTTTCTGGTACTTGAAATCTCCCCCTAATGCCGGGAAATGTTCCTCATTGAATATACAGTCAGCATACCGGGCCGTAAATAGATCCCCTGTAAGAGGTTCTAAATACTTAATGATCGACGGAGATTGAAATCCCACATAGATCCCCAATTTTCTATGAGGGCCCATAGAGGTGTTGGGGTGGTGAGATCGAACGCATACACGCACATCCGAACTTACGCAAATGGGAAATACTTGATGGATTCCCGTACTAACCGCATGGGAGAAGAATCATAATATGCGGTTGGTCGAAGTTGATTAAGTCGGCGTGTAAGACCGCATGACCCCAACATGACATAGGCAATGAGCAATTCATCAGTAATGGACGCGCAATGAGCTTGATTCTCTTAATCATCGATTTAGCCAAACCATTCTGAGTATGGACATATGGAACAGAATGTTGTACCTGAATTCCTAAAGCCATGCAATAATCATTGAAAGCATGGGAGGAAAATTCAGCAGCATTATCCATTCAGATCGATTGAATCCGATGTTCAGGATAATGTGCCTTCAGCTTAATAATTTGAGACATTATTTTCGCGAAGGCATGGTTTCGTGTGGACAATAAGCACACATGTGACCATCTTGTAGATGCGTCAATCAAAACCATAAAATACCTGAACGGTCCAGAAGTTGGCTCAATCGGACCACAAATGTCACCTTGAATTCTTTCAAGAAACTTAAGTGGTTCAGCCCGGATTTTAAGATGTGAAGGTCTTAAAATCAATTTCCCAGTAGCACATGCTGTGCATACAAAATCCGAAGATTTGGGAAATTTTGTAGCTGTCAAATCATGACCGATAGAATTGGTGATAATTTTTCTCATCATCCCGACACCGGGGTGCCCAAGTCGATCATGCCAAGTTTAGAATGCATCGACATTTTAAAAAATTACCTTGTATGCAACATGTTTTATGGGCTTAATGTATGTATAGTACAATCCAGAGTCAAGAGTTGGAATTTTTTCACATATTTGCTTGCCATATCCAGTAAGTCTAGTTAAGAGAAGATACTCCTCTTTATTTTCTTCATGTGTTTCCACATAAATACCATTCTTACGAATATCTCTATAACTCAACAAGGTACGAGTTGAATGGGGATACAACAAAGCATCCTCGATTGTAATCTGTGTACCCATAGGAAGGGTGATTGTGGCTCGACCAGAGCCAACTATCAACGCATCACGACCAGCGATCGTTAAAATATTTCCTTCTCTTTTCTTTAGAGTTTGGAAATATTTTATTTCTGTGAGTATAGAGTTTGTGGTACAACTGTCCACAAGGCATAATTCCTCCTCCGAGGGATTGACTTCAAGAGACATCTATATTTAAGAACAAGAATTAATTAAAATTCTTTATTCAACACATATAGTGATACATACATATTGTATTGAATATCTAACATAATAATAATGCAATATTACAATACATATGAGTTTGTACAAATAAATATACAACTCCAAACTACAAACATGTTTCAAATTCTTAATTATTACAACACACAATACTATTTGACAATAATTATGGACATGAAGATTTAAGATAAATCTCCATAATGTCGCTCAAGTATACTCAATGAGCATGTCGTCCGTTGTAGGAAGGTCCACTTGTCGAGTAAGGGCTTCATTGTTTGGCGATTCCATGGGAACCGAAGACGAACAACCAGCCTCCTTTCGAGTCTCAGTAGTAAGATTGAAGTGCGCTTCATATCTTGGTGCCTTCTGTTTGCCATCACGGAGGGATTGCTGATAAAGATCAACCAAGTGTTTTGCAGTACGACAAGTCGCGGCAAAATGCGTGTTACAACCACACTTATGACAAAGTCTTTTATTGTCATAGTTAGTTTGTGCATTGCCATGTGCCTTCTTATTAGCACGGTGTCTGCGGTTCTTGTTGAATTTGCGTTTACCAGGGTATTTCTTTGGATTACCAGATGGAGATCCATTGAACTTTTTTTTATTCGGAGCATTATTCTGAACATTATGAATTTCAGGCAAAGGTGCTGACCCAATTGGGCGCAACTTATGATTCTTAATAAGAAGTTCATCATTCTTTTCAGCCTGACATAATGTATGAATAAGCTGGGAATAAACCTGGTATTTTTCTTTATGGTATTGATTACACAATACCCTATCCGCTGGAAGCATAGTAGATAGAGTTTTCTCTATCTTTTCTGCCTTCGTCGGTTCTTTTTCGCAAAACTTCAACCTACTACAGATGTTATGAACAGCATGATTGTATTCAGCCACAGATTTAAAATCTTGTAGGCGTAGATGATTCCAATTATGTTGTGCATCAGGATATATGATTTCCTTTTGCTGTTCATAACGCTCTTTAAGAGCAACCCACAGAACACGAGGATTTTCTTCCAAAATATACTCTTTCTTGAGATCTTTATGGATAGAAGTGCGTAACAAAAGTAAGGCAGTGTACTTCAATGTATCAAGGACCGGAGGGGCCCCTTCAACTGGTTCATTTATCGCAGCTGAGATCCCTTGAGATGCAAAACTAATTTTAATATCCGTTGCCCATGAAGGATAATTGCTCCCATCAGGGGCGAGTTCTTCAAACTCTTTTTGCATTTCCTACATGGCATAACCATCGATTTTATTAATTCACCAAATATTGGTAAATTTAAAACCTTAATGGTGGTGTTGTAATATTTAGTTGCAAATTTTAAATCATGTCTTATGGTTGGAGTAGACTATATAATTAAGGTAATCTCCATAAATTAAGGTAATCTCCATAAATGGAGTAGACCTTGTAATTAAGGTAATCTCCATAAATGGAGTAGACCTTATATCCAAAAACATTATTGAGATAACACTTTATAGGTAATCATCAAGTTCAAAACATGATGTAGACCTCATAGTGATGGGCAATTTTCACTGCTGCTCAAAAAGGCATGGTCTCCAGGCAGAAATATTCAGAAAACTGAATAAGACGCAGCCATAACCCTAGACTCCATCACCTTGTGTTTCATTCTCAAAAGTATGTAAGACATGTATTTAAATTTGCTTAAAATCCTGAACAATTAAGTGGTACTTAATTGTGAGAATTTTAAAGTTATTATAATGCAATTTGTTAAGTTGCAAAATTAATAACATACAACATATATATGTATGCATAAGAATATATTCAAACACACATATATATATTTACAAGTTCTGAGATAATATCGTGGTCTTAAAACAAAAGATACACACCGATATACAATATTATGTAAATCTTCAGAAAATCTGAGGACTAGAATGCATAAAATACTTGAAATACTAAAAATAAAATTTAGCAAATAAGTTAATTGTCCACGGGCCGAATGTGGCCTACCCATTATTGTGGCCCGCGAAGACCAATTAGAGGCACAGGGGAAATTCGGCCTGGGCCTAGACCTGTGACGGCGAAGGCATGCTTGGCGTGCGTGCAAAGCGTCTTGGAGGGATGTTTCAGATCGCATCCTGGGCCTGGGCCTTTGATTCAGCCCAAATGAGCCAGCCTCCCGCATCGGATAAAACCGAAAAGAGACGGCGATTAGGGTTGGAAACCCTAACCACATCCATTTCTTTCCTACCGCCGCATCCTTTGCTTCACACGCAGCCGCCGCCTTGCTCCACGCGCAGCCACAGCCGATGCTATGCCGATCTGCCACCATCACCAGCCCTGGAGATCCACCGCCGTCGCCAGCGCATGGATCTGGAGCTCTTGGCCATGGCGACGTCTCCCCCTCCCCCTCTTCCTTCGGTGCTTAGAGGTGGGAACCCTCCCCCTCATCTGGGGAGGAGAAGAGCCCACGGCCGCTGCCTCCGAAGCCGATGGAACGGGCGGAGGAACTGGCGGTGCCAAGCCCTGGCACTTCACTACCGGAGAAGTGAAGATCCGGGCGCCAATTCGCGAAGAGAGCCGGATCTGGAGAAGGGATCCCCAGCGGAGGTGGGGCGGGTCTACCGTTGCCGTTGAAGAAAGGTGGTGCTCCTGACCTTGCCGCCATGGTGGGGCGCAAGGTGAAGCCGGGTGGGGACGGGGGCCTCCTTCTTGGCGAAGCAGTTTCTTCAACTAGAGTGGGCGAGGGAAGCCTCGAAGCGGCCATGGTTGAGAGGAGGTGAACCCTGGCCGGGCCTACCCAATCACGTCTGTGGCAAGGAGGAACTCTGCATCGGGGAGCCCATGCGCCGGGAGGACGGGGGGTCATCAGTGCGCGGCGGATGACGGCGCGAAGTCGTGCACGGTCCAAGAAACCACGGCGCACGGAGCGGTGGAACTCGCGGATGACCGCGTCGAGAAGAACGGAGACGGCGTGGTTCATAGTGAGTATCGGCATTTTCTTACCGTAGTGATTGCCATGATGTTCTTCTTTTCTGTTCTTCTGTGTTCTTCTTTTCTCAAGAACTCAAGAACTCAGTGGAGAACAGCGTGTCTGATAACGTGTTGTATGTAGAAATGTGAAAGCAATTGTTGTATGAACTTGTATATTTCCATTCAATGATCAATACATATTTATACATGGTGAACGGGTGGATTAACACCCGTTCGATGGATTACAGTTGAGAGGGAGAGATGAGAGACGGTTGAAGCTTTGTTGATTCGGTGGTTTGATCTTCCGTTGCATTGAGTCGTTTGGTTTAGTCTTGGATCCCAGAGGTTATCGCTTCGGTTGCTCCATCTATGGATGAGATCATTTAGTTTCTTCGTAACACTGCCGACGCAGCTACTGGCTGACGGTGCAAGACTATTGGCTGGGGATGCACGATGTTGCGCACGGTCGATGGTGCATAGGGCTGACAAAACTCGTGACCTATCAGTTGCACTACAAGCGCTTTCGATGGTGGAATTTTTTTGATGATGATGATGAATAGTACATTAACGAACCCTAACTTATGATTTAGTTTGGAACAATTAAGCTAGGTAATTAGGGAAAGTAATTTGTAGGATTAGGAGACTATTCATATGTGATTAACTTACGTAGCTCAAACTTTGGTATGGCTTGTCATAGATTTAATCGTGTGATACTGGTCGAATTTGATTCAGTGAAGATTGATGGAGGCGGACAATCTCAATCGCCCTTAGTGAAGCTTCATGCGTTGCACGTCCTTGATCAACCACGATACAATAAAAGAACAAGCATAAACATGGAGGGAGGTAAAATAATTCTCTCTCTTTATTAGATTGATTCTCTTATACAAAGGGGTACCACATATATAGTAGAAGGCAGTAAAAGATGGATTCAGATTCGTCTATATAGAGATAGAGTTCAACCATATTTGGATAATTATGACTTAGAGTCCATCCATATCTCAACAAAAATGACTTCTCAATGTGTTAGCGTATTTCTTTCTTTTTTTATTTTTTCCTTCCATCATTTCCTTTCTCTCTCAACCCTCTCTCGTTGCGACACTTGGTGACCATGAGAAAGGGGAAGAACCCTACTGCCATGAGGAGGGCGAGGGGGAAGGGGACAAGAGAGAGAGAGAGATAACAGGAAAGAGAGGAGACGATGGCCGATTGGTGCGCGAGAGGAGATGAGGGTTGACATCAAGGTTAGCAGTGTGTGACTGCACATTTAGAAGAGAACGAGAGATGTAAAAAATAGGGATGGATTTGTTAGGGACTTAGGGCTTGCTTGGCAACTTTGAAAATTTTTACAACCGAATTATAAAGCAATTGTAATTCTGTGTGTGCTAAGAATTCCTTCAATTACCTTTGTATCTATTTTCTCCTATAATTTGCTTTTTGGAAACATCTACACCTCATGTTATACAAACACTACAGGAAACTACTATTTTTTCGTCGGCTCAATATACTTTCGTCGGTCAAGAAAAAGCCGATGATAAAACACCACTATTTTCGTCGGCTTTCCAATAACCGACGGTAATACTTTATTTTCGTCGGCACATAGAGAAAGCCGACGGTAATAGTTTATTTTCGTCGGTCCAAATAAAAAGCCGACGGTAATATGTTTTTTCGTCGGCCAAGTTGATCAAGCCGACGAAAATACACCAACCACATGTCCAGCCGACGAAAATAAAAAGCCAATCGTTGGCAGCCACGTGTCTAGCCACAGGTTTTTTCATCGGCCACGTGTCCAAGACGACGAAAACAAAGTTTTTATCCTAGGCCCGCGCACTGCTACCTGCTCGTCACAACTCTACGCCGCCTGCGTCGTCACAACTCTACGCTGCCCGCGCCTAGCCGCTCGACCTTATTGGACCGCCCTGCCCACGCCCTAGCTGCCCCACCGCACCGGCGCGCCCACCGCTCTGCCGGCGCCCTCCGCGCCAACCAGCCTGCCGCGCTTGCTGCCGCCGCACTCGCCGGCTCCCCGCTCCCGGCGCCTGCCGCTCGACCACTCGCGGTGCTCGCCATGTCGCCCCTACTCACGTCGCCGGCGCCCTCCGTGCCGGCTGGCGCTGCATGGCCGCCCGACCGCGTCCGCCGCACCGCCCCAAGCAATGCCGCCCGGCTTCGTCGCCGGGTCCTCCGCCGATCGCGGCCGCCCAGAACCGCCCTGCGTCCACGGCTCCCGTCGGCCTGACAAAACTCGGCCCGCCCTCCGCGCCCGCCCACGGACTCCCGACGGACAATGCGCTGCCCGCCCGTGTCTCCTATTCTTATGGCGGTATTATTATTAGCGTAGTATATAATTTTCATAAAATTGTGTGAAATTGATATGTATTTTGTGTTGATTTTAGGCGTATTATTGTTGTATGGTATATAATTTTAAGTAAAATTGTGTGAAATTGATATGTATTATGTGTTGATTTTAGAGGTATTATTGTAGTATGGTATATAATTTTTGTAAAATTGTTTGAAATTGATATGTATTATGTGTTGATTTTAGACTAGAGAATTTAGCATTTTATTGGAATAGTTAGATAATTTAGCATTTAATTTAGTTATTATTATGTGTTGATTGTACATTTTATTCAAAGCATGATTAATTTTGTTAGATTTAATTTAGTCATCCAAGCCTATCGTCACTCGTTGGAACGACACATCTCACGTGTACATGTGAGATGTGTCGCTCGAATTGTCCCGCTTTGACTGACTTAGAAATGGATGCTAGAGTATTGGATTTATGATAGTCGTTTAGAGTTCAAACAAAATTTGGCAACATAACCCGCTTGTTCTCCGATGCACCAAAACGGGCGCAGCAATCGGAGAACAATGGGTTATATCGTTGAAATTTTGTTCGACTCTAAACGACTCGTCATAAATCCAATACTCTGCATTCATTCTGAGTGGGTTTAGGACCTATCTTTCCCAATAGAGCCCATGTTAACAACCATATAAAACTGTGATTGATCTTTTGTCCGTTTTTAGCGTCCATAATGGGTGATGATCGAAGATGGATGTACGATGGTTGGAGTAAGACTGGGGCGCATTCAAGAGAATGGGGGGTTAAGACACAGTCGTTCGTGGACAATGCATTCGCAGGGGCCGCTGGTGGTGTTGTAAAGTGCCCCTGTAACAAGTGTAGAAACTTTGCTCATCATGTTATGTCGGATTTGGAATGTCACCTGTGCAAGTTTGGTTTTATGCCCGACTATATGATATGGTACGAGCATGGTGAGGCATAGCCCATTGAGACGGACCATGAGGATGAAGATAGGATGGATGAGATGGTGAATGATATTGGTAGGGATTTTGAGGTTAATTCGAAGAAGAGCTGGTAGGAGGTTCAAAGGTTCTATAGCCTCCTTTGACCTCGGAAGAGCAATTGCATGATTCCACTAACGTGACCGTCCTAGCGGCCGTGACGCGACTCATGTCAATAAAGTCGAAATATAACTTTTCAAACAAGCTGCTACAACGATCTGGTCCAATTGATCATTGATATTCTTCCACGAACCATAAGATTAGAAGGATATGTACATGTCGAAGAAGTCGTTGTCCGCCTTGGGATGAAGTATGAGAAGATTAATGTTTGTGAAGATAATTGCATGTTGTTCGGAAGGAATATGCCAATGAACCTCGATGTCTATTCTGCAACAAATCTAGATATGTTGAGGTGTTAAATGATGAGGGATAACGGTGATGACAAATGTCGCGGTGAAAGCGACTTGGTACATGCCAATCACACCTGTGCTTAAAAGGTTATACTTATCTAAAAAAGCACTAGGCACATGAGGTGGCATAAAGAAGGTGTCCGTGGTCTTGAGGAGTGATGGTGCATCCATCGACGCCGAGGCTTGGAAGGCATTGGACCGCTTCGACCTCGATTTTGTAAGGGACCCTCGGAATGTTCGCATAGGGTTGGCAACAGATGGGTTCACACCTTTTAGCACAAGTGCCATCCCGTACTCTTGTTGGCCGGTTTTTATTATGCCGTACAACCTACCACTGCGTTATGCATGAAAGATGAGTCGTGTTTCTAGCCCTTATCATACGGGTCCAGATCATCCTGGGAAACACCTTAATATGTTCATGCAACTGTTAATCGAAGAGTTGAAGGAGTTGTGGATAGGGGTAGAAGCATATGACAGCTATGGTAAAGTAAACTTTACCTTGCGTGTTGCATACCTGTGGTCGGTCCATGATTTGCCTGCATATGGCATATGGGCCGGATGGAGTGTTCATGGTCGACTTTGTTGTCCCATATGTACGGCTGACTCAGATGCATTCCGGGTTACCATATGGTGGAAAGTTCTGCTTCTTTGATTGCCATCGACGGTTCCTTCCGCATAATCACCCTTTTAGGAGACTAATTAATTCATTCAGAAGAATATTTTTATTACAAAGGGCCGCTAAAATGTTTGATCGGTGCCGAGATAGCTGCCTCGCCATGATAACTCGTACCAAAAGATGACGGGTTTGAAGGTTTCAAAAACGAGCACAACTGGACTCATATTTGTGCAATATGGAGTCTCCCTTATCCGAAAGCATTAATTCTTATGCACAATGTAGACGTTATGCACCAAGAGCGTAATGTCGCAGAAGCATAATAAGCATGTGCTTTGATTTTAAAGACAAAACAAAAGACAATATTAAGGCACGAAGAGACTTAGCTGAGATTTGTGATCGGCCGGCGCTGGAGGTCGTACAAGATTCAGGAGGACGAATAGCCAGGCCACGAGCTCCATATTGTCTTAAACCTCAAGAGAAGAAAGAAGTGCTCCGATGGATGAAAACTGTCAAATTTCCAGATGGTTATGCAGCTAACCTAAGGCGTGCGGTGAATATCAGCACCGGGAAGCTAAATGGTCTTAAGAGCCATGATTACCACATCATCATGGAAAGACTTCTCCTTCTAATGTTTCGTGGCTACTTCAAGGATGAATTGTGGAGAATGTTCATGGAGCTTAGTTTTTTCTATAGGCAGTTATGTGCTAAAGAAATCACGAAGAAGATGATGCAAAAGTTGAAGAAAGAAATACGGTGCTTGTATGCAAGATGGAGCAGTATTTTCACCGTGTTTTATGAACGTCATGCAACATCTCTTGGTACATTTGCCTTCTGAAGCGGAGGTTGGTGGACTGCAAGTCTGAGTAGATGTATAGCATAGAAAGAGGCCTGAAAAAGATTAGGGCATCCGTACGTAACAAGGCTAGGGTTCAAGGGTGCATCGCTGAGGCATATGCTCTTAAAGAGATATCAAACTTCTCCAGCACGTATTTCGCCAATCAACACAATGTGAATGCCCATACAATGCGGTATCATATCGCAGAAGAAGCACCTATGGGTGACCTTCAGATTTTTCAGTGGAAGGGTAAAGGCATCGGTGGCGATCTGAATCATGAGGTGTCACCAACAGAATAGAACTCGGCTTTGCTATATATGTACTCCAACATTGAAGAAATGGACAAATATTTCTTGTAAGTAATGATTCGTATTTTGTCTTTAAATAGCTATTCTTTACACTATTCTCATTAGCCTAGTTCACAAGCGCATTGTTCGACCAACAACATTGGAGATCCGCTCGTCAACCTATGAGCAAACAAGCTGGACACGCTTCTGCCGTGAGGATTAAGCACGCGCCCAAGTTTTGTGTGTTGGTGTCGAAAACATGTAATTTTCTCTTGCTACTTTTTTAAACATATGTCTTCTATTTATTTTCGTGACACGTAGTAATTATGCCTAAACACATGCGATTGCATGCTCGATGCGGCGTCCATGAGGACTTGCGGCGGTGATCGTCTGAGACCATTATGGCAAGGAACTTGGTCGTTATAGCGTCAATGGGTTTCGGTTCCGCTCTGCAAAATTAGAAGCAAAAGCGTCGCCGCAATGAGCGAGTGGAGTCGTAACTAAGGCTTGGATGCACGTGGGCGCAAAATTAACTACTATGACATTATTCAAAACATAGTTGAGTTCAAGTTCGGGGGGTCCAAAGATTTAAGAGTAGTTTTCTTTGAATGTGATTGGTTTGATCGCAATAATGGCACACGTGAGAACGAATTTGGCATGGTGGAGGTCAAACACCAATCACGGCTTGAAGGTTTCAACAAATTTGTGCTTGCTCACCAGGTGGAGCAGGTCTACTACTTGTCGTATGCGTGCCCTAGCTTAAGTGCTTGGTGGGTTGTATATAAAGTGAATCCCTGTGAACGGTTATATCCTCCTAGGGATGCTGACTACGTCGACAGTGCGATGGACAACCAGGAAATTGAGGCGTATCAAGAATTAGGTATGTCAAGATCTTTTCGGGCTACCGATGGGGTTGGGCTTGATGGAGTAGCCAATGATGCCACAGACCTAATTGTTGAGCCTGCTCCAACAAAGAAACGACAACGAGGTTCTATAAGGATTCGACGGCCTCGGAGAAAACATGTTTCTTTACAACAATTCACCGATGAACCTCGAGACGCGGATGAGTTTTGATAGTACATATTCTTGGTAAATATCTTCATATTTTTAATAATCATATTCTTGCTATTTTAAATATATGATGCCATAACCTCTATTTAAATTTTTGCAGATGAAGTCTTTTTTCAGGCATGCACGCAAGGCGATCTCCAAGAGCACCGGCAGCTCTTCTTCTTCCAGGAGTCAGGACTCCCTCTTCCAGGGGAGTGCCTCGACTAGGAGCAGGCAGAGATCGTTCGAGAGGTGTCTGGAGGCGGCACAGGAGGAGGCTCAGGTTCAGGAGGACGTAGTGACTGATCAGGAGGTTCAGGAGGACGTAGCGGGTGACACGGGTGAGGAGGTTGAGGAGGACGAGGACAATGAAGAGGATGAGGGGGACGAGGGAGACGGAGCAGAGGAGGATGAGGCGCCTTCTATAGAGTCCTTGGTACTTGTGTTAGCATGTTATAGTGTGCATAGACTTTGTATTCTCATGTTTGGTTATTTCGTGTTCGGGCATGTAATAACATACCTCCGGTGATCGATCGTAGTTTGCGGAGGTTGATCGCCTTTGGGGACCGGTAAGTTAATTTTCTCATTTTAATTGCAAGTTGTTGTATAACTAATGAGTTTGATTTCATGAATTGTAGGCAATGGGATGGCGTGGCGTGGGAGAAGACATCAACACAGCGAGTTAACTCTGTCTGGGAGCCATATGCCGCCACCACTACCCGGGGTTGGTGGAAATCAACGGTGTGCATCAGCCGGCCCTTAAGTGGGAGCACTACTGAGTTGGCTCTGACGTCCGCACGGCCTTTATTCTTGAGGAGGTGTGGCACGATTTCTGGGTAAGTTCATTACCTCTGTACAATTAATGCATATAGATCCTATTTTTGATGACTTAAATTGTTGCTGTAGGAGAGATACCGCTTACAGGGCGATGATGTCCCTGCCAATGTAGAGAGGGGGCATAAAGTGTTCAACAAGGCAGCGACAAAGGTGGTGAAGGACATGATCTCCAATGCTTGGATCCAGGCGGTTTGCCTATTCTACAAGAGGGTGAAGCAGGAAAAGATGAACAAGAAGCTCGGGCATCCAAAATCTACCTACGCGAGGATGAGTACTTGCAGGTAACCATCCCATGGTTAATGAAGTGTCCTGATGCTTGGTAGGCTCTTTGTGCGTACTGGGCATCGCCTGCTTTTGTTGCCAAGTCGAACAAGAAGAGAAGCAATCGAGAGGCAGGTGATCCAGTTCTGCACCGGTATGGCGCCGATGGACACCTACGCTTAGCGAAGCGCATGGTAGGTCTATATATATAGTTCAATATGATTTCAAATGCTTGGTACTAACTTTGGATTGCAGGAGGCTGAAAGTGGCGTTGCCCCTAGCTACATAGAGATATCTTGAGGACACATGAGCGGCGATCCTACACACTGATCGGCTATGTAGCCCGGCAATGATCGGCGACTTGTAAGTTGTATACTCTATTATTAAATGTCGATCTTTTAAATAGTTGTATTAACAACATTGTCATGCAGAGCAATATGGGGAAGAAATGGCTCGACGTCATGGCCCGTGAGTCTGTTGGAGGAGGGAAGACCTTGATGTCGGGCGTTGTACAAGAGCGGTGGAGGCAAGAGGCATGGAAGGTGAGATCATTCGACCTCTTCAAAGTTGTCAAAAATTATGATATGATTGTTAGTGTCAAGTTACAATTAATCAATACCTTAAAGCAAGAACGTCACAATCCTCACAGAGCAGCTCTCGCTCCTCTCGAGAGACAACAAGGCTTCAGAAAGAGCTGACGCGGTCCCAGGATCAAATTAGGCAACAGCAGGAGCGCCTTGCAAAATACGAGGAGGAGATGACTAACATTCGAAGACAACAAGAGTACTTTCAGTCCTTTCGGAAGACAGAATGTGCATCTCTACAAGTAAACAAAGTCAAATTTTAGTGATTAAGTGTGTAGCTTGACAATTTCAGTTTAGCTTGCCTCGATTCATTTGCATTATATGCGTAGGCATTCTTCTACTAATTGGGGCCTCGGTTTAGCGCCCTCGGTTTACTTTGCCTCGATTCCAGCCTCCTGCATTTCGCCACGCCACCTCCACCACCACAGTACATACATATAGTTTGCCTTTTTGTTCTAGTTATTTGCAATTCAAGACTAACATCAAATTATATATCTCCTTTCTACAAGGTTCGACCTCGCAAGCTGCACAAGGCTCTCCAAATGTCGATGGTTTCTTTGCCTCTGCAAGTAGTGGACACAACTCCAATAACCCCGATAGTTAGATCTGTTGTAATATGATTTGAGGTGCATTTTGAATGGCTCAAGTGTTGAAATTTACTCAATCACTGGTTATGTAATATTTTGTTTGTGATGTGAATGTGCGGAACGGTGGTTAATGACATTTCCTGACTATGTTTTGTGTGTAATGTTGAATGGTTAAAACATATGTTTGTTATCTCGAATGATGAATTGTTAATACATTTGTTTTCTGTGCTGAACCGAAAATGCAGTGCCTTTTTTTTGGTAGAACCCGATATTTTAAATGCCGGGCCAGCCGATGAAAATCTTTGGGTTGTTTTTCATCACCGGGCGTGGCGATGAAAATACTAGGGTTATTTTAAATCGGCGGTGGCCGATGAAAAATAGGCCTATTTTAAATCGGCGAGCTTGGCCGATGAAAATACTGGGGTTATTTTCGTTGGCCAGGGCTGGCCGATGAAAAAACAGGCTTATTTTCGTCGGCCAGGCCTGGCCGATGAAAAAACAGACTTATTTTCGTCGGTTTTCATAAGCCGACGAAAATAGTTTTTTTTCGTCGGCGGCCAACGAAACATTTGGGTTTTTTTTGTCGGGTTTTTTTCGTCTGCCTATTTTCGTCGGCATGTCGACGAAAATGGTTAATTTCGTCGGGAAACCCCCTAATTTCGTTGGTTATTGGCCGACGAAAATAAATTGGATTTCTGTAGTGAAACATGCTACCATAGCCACCGTCTCTACCAATGAGCTTGATCTCGGTCACTATAGTAGCCGATGAACTCACTATTAGTTGTCGTTACCATCAAATGCATTCTAGGGTTCAGTCGTGAGTCAATCGCGTTGGGTGATTGAGCGACGAGAGGATAGCTCGACATTCCTGGGAAAAAAATCACCGCCTCCTTTGGCGCTATTTCTTTTCCAGTTGTAAAAGCCAAAACCACCTGTATTTTTACTGTATTACCGGCTGAACCAAGTAGTCTTTTAGAGCTCAATGTGTAAAATTTCTAGGCCAGCATTTTACAATGGTTTTAGGCTAAAACCGAGCTTCCAAGTATGCCCTTAGGGTTCCTTTGTAATCTTGGGCTGTGTTAGGCTGACCCATATCAAGTGGAGGAGCAACCCTAACAAAATATGACTCGACTACTTTGCTCACACATAGAGGTGTAATCGGCTCGAATTCGATCAGATATCGCTCTTTTCATGTCCTAAAACATATTTTTTTGTCGAATGCGGTGCGGATAATATTAGTCACGGATTCAAATCATATACGGAGTGGAATCGATACGGTATCGAATATTTTTTATCGGATAACACGTGAAAACAGATACCACATAAAGCTCACATATAATACTGATTAACCAACCATATGAGTTCAACATGCAACAAGATTATCGCAGTTTAACAAGCCATTTTATCGGGCAATCCAAAAAAGTTCCTAGATCTTGATAAGATATTAGATTTCAACCGACTACAAGATATTATCCGAAAACGAGATTTCAAACCTTGTGACCGTGTGTGTGCCCTCCTGGTCGGCCAATAGAAAAGAAACAACACTACTAATACTTAGGACACGTGGGCTGGCGAGTGGCCCACATTCTCAAACGTTCTTCTAGGGTTAACCACAAGCAAGGTTGCAAGTAGGGGTGCAATCGGCTCGGATTCGGTCGGATATCGCTCTTTCCATATCCTAAACCATATTTTTTGTTGGATTCGAAATCGGATTCGGATAGTACCGGATACGAATACGGCGCGGATAATATCGGTCACACTCTCGAGGAGGTAGACGATCTTTAGCATTCCAGTACACCTTAGCAGCCTTTTGCAATTCTTGAAGAAATTTCCAATTGTCAGCAGCCCTACAAAACATAACATTAGGCACAGTTCAATATTAAATTATCAAATTAACCTGCAAAGAAACTAAGAAAGACTTATTTACCGGTTGTAGCGCGCGAAGACCAGGATGACGAGGGGGTTGGGGTGGAAGGCTAAACTTTCCCACTCCAAGCGCTTGATCTCCTTGACCCGGCCCTCGCCGACCTCCCCTTCGATCGATCTCCACCCGCCCACCGTCACATTCTCGATCGAGTGCTTGTCGGCACTCCAATGCCCAGATCCCCACCCCACGTCGGCGCCCGGTGGCTAGCTCGGGTCCTCCTCCACCACACGCCTTCGCTCCCCTCTCCATCCCCGGGCTCCCCACGTTCCTTTTCATTGGACAACTGCTCCTCCTCCTGCTTCTGTTTCAAGATGTCGCCTTTGCCTTCGAGGATATCTGGGTCACTGGGCGAAGGGCACTGGACTCGAGCAGAGGGCGCTGGGCACTGGGCGGCGGGACTAGGGGAGGGCGACAGACTCGAGCGGAGGGCACCGAATTTGAACGCCGGACTCGGGCTCGGGCGGAGGGCGCTAGGTCTCAGTAGTGGAGAACTGGAGATGAGGAATGGAGAATCCGGAGATACGGCTTGAAGGCCTGAGACGGGAGATTTGTGGTCGGTTAGGATTAGATATCCGAATAAGCATTACCGGATATATCCGAGAAAAAGTTCGGAATATCCCGATCCGACGGATAGTCATCTTCCGAATCCGAATCCAAATCCGAAATAAATTATCCGAAACCGATACCGAATCCGAAAACTATCCGAAAATATTATCTGAATCCGATCCGAACCCATCCGGTCGGTCGGTCGGTCGGAAAATATCCGATCCGATTACACCCCTAGCTTTTTAGATAAAGGATTAAAATCCGGTCTTTGCCAAAGCACACAACCGAGTTCTTACAAATACCATATCCAAATAGCTATAATGTAAAATGAGCAAAAAAGAACAGGAAATTAAAAGCCTAATCTATAATTGCTTCGCCATTCATTCTTGGCGAAGATGTGCAATGCCACGATCTCCAATGCCTTGCTTGCCTGTCGGATGTTCTCCCTGTTGTTCTCATGTCGTTGCAATAGTGCACAAAACCGCAGCCAATATGTTCCTCTGAAAATAACCTGCATAAAAGTAGAATATTGTTTTTTGTCAAATATGATATCATTGCATGTACACCAAATAGCCCATAAAATAGCAACACCCCTAATTAGAATCAATCTTTTAGCATCCTTCATAATACCTGTTAACCAATGACCAAGCATATTGGAAATGGACTTCGGTGGTGATTACACCCCTATGCTGCAAGGATATAATAATGTCTTGCCTTAGCCTTCTATCAGAAGCAAGCAAGGTCGGAATGGGATAAAGACGACCGACCCCCTACCCCCAACCTCGATCTGCCTTTCCCGATGGAGCGTGTGTAGGAGAAGAACTGTGCCGCCGTCAACAACAACCAAGAACTCACCGCCGTTCCTGATGCGGGGATCCTGGCCTGGTGCGGCTACCTTTTCATCACCTTATCGTTGATGGCTGACTGGCCGACCTTGCCGACGGCAAAGGGGCGGCCTTCTTCGCATACGTCCTCCTGCTGCTCGACTGCGGCTTCCTCCTCACGATGCTAGCGCCGGCCAAACCCAAGGCGATCTGATCTATTCTGAGCAGCTCCACGGCCGACAGCAATAGCTTTATATCCGGTTATGTGGTATGGAGCGCAAGACTTGGATCGGATATCCGAATCCTTTTTACCAGATATATCTAAAAAAAAAAGTTTCAAAATATACCGATCCTACAAACAGGGGCGGAGCTAAGATTTAAACATGTAGAGGATCAATTGGACACCAAAAAAATATTATAGTGATATATATAGTCTTCATTGTTTTTCTATAAATAAGAGAAATCACATCTCACATCTGTATTAATTTAAATTTAGCCCTACGACTACCGAGAAGATCATATAAATCAATAAGTTCCTCGAAAGTGATCTTTGCTGCTATTTCCTTCTCAATATAGACTATCAGGCAACGTCGAAGAAAATCATCTCCCATTTTATTTCGAATGCGGGTCTTGACAAGTTTCATGGCTGAAAAAGCTCGCTTAGTGGTTGCAGTTGACACTGGAAGAGTGATGACTAATCGCAGCAACTTGTCAACCATTAGATAAATAGAAGCTTTCCCTGTTTTAGCTAGTCCATGTGTCAGATCAGCGAGAGATGGTAAACATTGTAGCTGTAGGTCTGGATGATTGCATACATCAAGTTGAAAATATGGTAGTTGACATTCCAACTGAGCTCTTTCTTAACTAGAAAAATCTGTGGGATAGAACTTGTCCACCAAAGTGCATATCTTTAACATGTCAAATGTATCTCGTCTTGGATTCAAGGATGCACAAAGGGTTAGAAGCTCTGTCGCTTGAGAACTAAAACGATCATTCAACTCAACCAATTGTTGATCTATTGCAACATTGAATACATCTATATTGTATTAATGATGTAACGTTGTAGTGTTATTATGCTTATTGCGAATTTGGTCACATCAACAAAACCTACAAAATGCATTTAAATTAAATATTTAGGGAGGGTACCTTATATTATAATAATATAATGCAAACATGAATTTATGATGTAATGTATATTCGAAATTCAATATTTGGGGAGGATAACATTCCTATGATTCATATAAGGGATTTCAATCTCATGCTTCACACAAAAACATTTGACTTCTTCCAAAAGAGATTCCCAACCATTTTTGTTTCAAACTTATGTTGGGTGTTCACAGCTTTTGTTCCAAAAGAGGGATCTCAATCTCATGTTGGGTGTACACAGTTTTTTGTTTAGGTAGGCAGCCCCGCTAGCCCCCTCTCTCCGCCAACGCCTCTGAGATAGTGATATCCCAAATCCAAATCTGAATCTGAAAAACAGTATCCGAATCCGATACTGAATCCGAATACTATCCAAAAAATTATCCGAATTCGATTTGAATAGATTCAATCAGTCAGACGATCAAAAATTATCCGATCCGATTGTAATCTTAATCACATGCTACCACTACTCATCTACTCCAACGGCAACCTAGTTAGACTTCTCTCCCTTCATCTTCATTCTCTGCTTCCTCTTCCATCCTCAACTCCTTTTTTCCCCTTTCCCTTCCTCCTTCCCATAGCCCAAACCAAGCCCTAACCCCCAGACCAATTGGATGCAAGTCAGCCGCCTAAGGGCATGTTTGTTTCAGCTAGGGATTATAGAAAGTAGCTTTTAAAAGCTGGAAGGTTAACAAACAGACCGCTTTTAATTTGGATTGTAACAATCCGAAGTCCAGATTGTTAGAATCCCACAATCCACCTTGGAGGAGCTTTTCTCAGCTTTTTTTTGTACAAAAGACCATAATACCCTTCCACCTTCCAGCAAAATAAGACAACAAAACAGGCCGAGGATACCACAGACTTTTGCCACGCAGAAACAACAATCCAAATACACTACAATCTAGGTTACCAAACAGTCATCAGCTTTTAACAATCCAGCTTTTACAATCTAGTTTTTAAAATCTGCTTTCTATAATCCCTAGCTGAAACAAACAGGCTCTAAGCCTAGTGGAACACTGCTCCAGAGAGTTTCCTTAACAATGAATGTTTTCATGTGCACGTAGTATTTAAACAAGAGATCGACCTGTACAGTTCCGGCATGCTCCGTGAAATTGGCATTGTATGAACTGGCATTGCAGCACAGTATTTTCACGGAAGTTACGCTTTAAGGCTCCAATTGATCATAGGTGAGAGCGGGGAGTTTGGACGGTGTTGTTAGACCGGTTGACTCTATTTACCTCTTGTAACTGATAATTGAATTAAATATGTGCTCCATTTTTGTAAGACACACCATGTTTTTATTTGTAGAGAGAACAAGCAAAAACACGAACCCAACCCACCACATCTCACATATGGGTGCACACCCACCACATACAGGAATTTTGCGGGCATGAGCACACGCTTTCCTGCAGCCTCGCTGTTTATTTGAGTTGCTCAATGTTCAGAGTAAGACGGTGTTAAGTTCAGTAAAAATATCTCTTGGAGGTGTTTAAGACAGGTTAAAAAGGCCTGAAACTGCAAAGTCTCCATCCCACTGGCCACTGTTTGGGCCCTTCTTTGCTATATGCTGCTTAGGCCACTGTTTGGGACTTTGGGCCATTCTTTGTTAAATGACGCTTAGGCGTTTTTTGATGATAATAATGGTGGCTTGTTCGGCCCATAGCTTCGCTACGGCTTCTCTTTCCCAGCGCAACAGCCACAACTTAGCTCGGCCCAGCATTCCGTGCACAGATCTCGATATGGGCTTCTATTTCTATCATCTATCTTCTTGGACAGGCTGATTCAATTGGAAAAACTTGTATTAATTCCAGATTTTAGTTTACTGCAACTCTGCAGTGACACACGAGCTTTCCTCTTAACTTTTAATACACTAGCGGCATGTCTGTGCTTTGCTATGGATAAAAATAATAGAATTCAGTATATTAAGCTATTGTCACTAGATTAACTTGTGTTATGCTCTCGGTTCCACCTAATGCCTAGCCGAACTATGTCCTAGCCTACACTATGCCTCTACTGTCGAACGTGCCTTACACTACGCTCTTGACTTCGCCACTGTTGTTTGCATAGCATCATTGCCACACACCATGAAGGGAGGTTGTTGGGATAAATATTACATTGTTTAGTAGTTAATTTGTTTGTTATATGCATTTTTTTGTTTTTTCTTAGATATTTTTAGGGGTGGAAGCAAGTTTAAAAATCCTGACAAACTTTAGAAATTTTGGCTGAGATTTAAAATTTAGGCCAGGATGAGTTTTCAAATCCTGGCCAAATAAAAAAAATTAAAAATTCAAATTGCTACATTAATTTCAAAATTTCAACGAGATTTTGAAAAATTTCACCAAAATCTCAGTAATTTTTACTTTATTGGACTGTATTTGGATCAATTCCCATTAGGAATGTCATCTTCCATGAAAATAATTGAAAAAACTGAAATTTTGAGATATTTTATAAAAATAATAGGAAACATATCATATTTTTATAAAAAATGTACATGCTTGTTCAAGATCTAAAATATTTATGATACCACGAATATCAGTCCACAATTATATATAAAAATTTTCAGAAGAATTAAACTATATTTGTTATCTTTAAAAAATGAAAAAGCAGAAGGAACACAAATGAGAAAGTAACGTTGTCAGAATTTCACAAAATCACTCGAGTGTGATCATGATCCAAAATTTTTATGAGAGTTTAAGAATTTCTTCATAACCCTTTTCTAAAATTTTTAAAAATTATAAACCTTTTTGGTTGTTTAATCAAATCTATAGAAGCAATACATGTACTCAGTTAGGCTTTATTAGGACAGTAGTATTGTTAGAATTTTTGAAAATTCATTAGGCTTGAGCATTATCTAAAAATTTAATGGAAACATTAGTGATGCTTCAGGAATATCTAAAAAATATCAAAATTTTTAACGTGGTTTGAACCATTTTTCATTTGGTTGAAATTTGTAAGCCAGCCTTTTATTAGGATAGTAGAACTGTCCGATCTGCTAAAAAATTTTCAGGCTTGATCACTATTTGAAAATTTTATGAGAACATTATTGATGTGTTACAATCATTCAATTTTTTTGAAATTTTATAATTTGGTTTGTACCATTTTTCATTCGTTTGAAATTTGCTAGTCAACCTTTTATGAGAGCAGTAGAACTATTAGAATTGTTAAAACTTTCTCAGGCTTGACATCATCTAAAAGTTTTATGAGAACATTAGTGATGTGTTAGGACCATCCACAAAAATTTTCTAACATTGTTTTGACCATTTTTTACTCAGTTGAATTTTGTTGAGATTTTGGCAATTTCGGCCATAATTTTGGAAATTTTATTCCAAAAATTCTGGATTTCAAAATATCTTTTTGATTTTTAATAGTATTTAATCTGAAATTTCAAGATTTCACCAATATTTCGATTTCACCCATCTCTGAGATGTGAACCAAAAGCAAATTTTCAAACCCTGGGTGGAAGAGATATTTCAGTAGAGGTATGGATCAAGGTGTAGGTTGGGAAGGTGAAGAATGTTTCATTCACCACTGCTAGGTTCTTTTAAAGGAGTAAGCATACTAGCCGCTGGCCCACGCAATAGTGAGATGTAGAGTAGCCAATTTCATATGCCGCCATTAATAAATATAAATATGTTTGTGAAATGAATTAGTGAAGGTAAGAAGAAAGGAAAACATTTGTAATCCATTATTTTTTTATTTTGCAATATAAGTTTGGCCAAATTGGTTGGTAAATGAAATCCCAGACCAACAGCCATTTAACCTTTGAATGTCTGAACAAATAGGTTTGCAAAATTTGTAAGATGGTAGTGTAATGACCTCTTCTTTATGAATGATGGCAGTGCTCTTAATTGTTCGATTGAAGACCACCTGAAAGTTTTTTTGGAACAAACTAAATATTATGAGAATGTACTACTATCAAGATAATATTTTCCCCTTTCCTCAGTTTCAGATGGTTCTGATGATGAGTATTGTAGTAAAGATGCTAATTAGTAGGTATTAGAATACCCTTTTTTCTTTGGAGAAAAAAATAGAGCTAAAGAACATAATCCACTTTTGAGAGAGAGATAGAGAGTGAGAGAGAGAGAGAGAGAGAGAGAGAGAGAGAGAGCTAGTGAGTGAATGAGATATATGCTCCTCATGTGCCCCTTAGGGCTCTTTATATAGAGGTGGTGTGAGACCCCAGATTTACCATCCGGAATCTCTTGTGTATTTACAGATTAGTCCCGATCAAGAGATAGTACACACAATCAAACAAATGATGAATCATTCTTGAGCGTAACGAAGTAATAGCATAAATATAAAGTACTAGCCACATGGCTATTTATTACATCTCCTGGTCACATGACCAGAGTTCACAGCAGCGGAAACAAAATCAACATGACAAAACCCAAAAGACACCACAAGCGACGACTAGGAGCGCGCGCTTAGTTATCTTGGCGATCTCCAACGAACTCCTCGTCATAGAACTCAATGTCTTCGACTGTATCTTGGTAATTCTCTGATGACAAAATTTTGTGTAGCATGTGAGTACAAACGTACTCCGCAAGTCTGGGAAAATGCAACATGTAGGGCTTTCCAAGGAAGGCTTTTAGGGTTCTTTTGCATAAAGCCAAGTTTCATCAAACCATTCATAATAATAATTTTTACAATGCACATTTTAACAATTATTTTAATAATTGAATTATTTAATATTCTCGTGAAGGTTCTATCCACCATCACTAGTATAAAGGCTCTATCCGCCACATTTAAAAGATTAATGTAAACCAACTCATGACTCTATCCATCATGATCAAAACAGGTTCCATCTACCTGATTGGCTCAATCCGCCAAATTAACATTCGAGAGTTCCAACCACTCCCGAATCCCAAAACAAAACATCAGTTATTTTTAAAACCAAAACCAAGTCTACCAGTATGAAAGCATTCTTTGCTTTGCCTTTGACCGTAGGTACGGCTATTCGAATAGTTTTAACTCTGCAAAGGTGTACAGTTTTACCCACAAGACATGATACTCTCTTGATGCCAAGCTATTAACACACTTTGTCGGGACCCGAATATGCAAATCCGGACCCTCTGTGTATACTGCACTAGTCCAGGGTCACGCTAGTGCACACAGGCTCAACATTAGTGATTATCATAATCATACACAACGTAAACAAGATATAGACATAATATATTAAATATTAGCAGTCGTATGACCTTATGGTCAACTTACTTAGCAATGCCTCACAAGGCTGAACAACAAATTGAACTGCAGCGGAATGAAGACGTAGATAACCCTCAAGATACCACGAACAACCGACAAGGCTCGCACCTAAACATTCGTCCCTTCATGGTACTCCTTCTTCAAGATCGATGATTTTTGTAGGCAAGGGTGAGTACACCAACATGTACTCAACAAGTTGTGCATGTAATGCAATTCTATCATAGCTATATGCAAGGTTTATTCCAAAGGAATGGCTAAGTGGCTCTTAAGCGAAAGCGAGATTTAAGAAACATACATAACATAGATTGCAAAGACAAGAAACAAATAATAACAGTAATAGATTCCATTGTTTGTAAATCAACCCAAGTCTCATCCTAAATCAAATTCCATTATCCACATGGCATCTGCCATCCCAACAGATTGACAAGTTTTAATTAACTACCCCTTGATTGTAATTCGGCGTTGCTCAATACCGTGAGCACGGCTATCCGAATAGATTGTACACTCTGCAGAGGTTATGCACTTTACCCACATGATACAACCATGCACCACGGTGAACGATCGAACGAAGCCTTTACAATGCATCCTCTTAACCCAGTGCTACCCGCTAAGGTTTCAACACTGAAGTGGCTAAACCACCACAACAGGGCCCCCCTCTTGCGCCATGTGAGTTTCCTCCGTGAACCCGGACCCACACCACCAAGATAGCACTTAAGCTAAGCATTTGCAAATTAGTCAGCTAAGCTGTCCCATTCCAGACATGTGGTTGCAAGTAAGACTCAGGTCAAAGGCTCGCAAGGTTAAGTCCTTAAGATTGATTAAAGCAAGACATACACATACCCTCAGCTCCTGCGAGCCCACCCTGGCACCCTTGCCCCTTCCACTTGCTTCAATCTAAAGTGATTATCCCCCGGTTGGTTACCAAGCACCACGTGCCATCAACAATTCAATCTCGTTGCGTGACCACAACTCAATCTCATCGTGTGACCACACATGACACACAAATTCAGAACATTTATTCCATATTCCATTAGTCAAGATTATTTATCAAAAATTCAAGTACATGTGATGACGTGGCATGGCTAAGCATTCTAGTCCGATCTAATCCTCCATGTTGATTTCATTATTAACCAACTATAGTAAACCAATCTAGGGTGACATGTGGATCATGGCATACAACTAACAAGGTAGGGTATAATTCAAAGGGTACCATAGCAATCCCGAAGTAAAGTTGAAATCATTTATAAACATGAAATAACAAGTGATAAGTTAAATCAAAATAGCATGCAATCTATTCTATGGGTGCAACATGATCAAAGCACAACTTGCCTTGCTTAAGTTCCTGGTATTGCTCCGAAGATTGATCTTGAGATGATAGTTCCTCCTTCGAAACCTTGCTCAACTCAACGTCTACGCGAATCGAGAAGAATAGCAAATAAACACCAAGAACAAATAGCAAATGAACTTGAAAATTCAAATAAAATCCACCATTGGAAAGATCTCAATCTTACAAACTTTTCGGAATTCGAATCACCCAAATCGGAGTTTATATGCAAAAGTTATAGTATTCGGATGTTTAGTAAATTCTGAAATTAGGAATTCTTCTTTTCCCGAATTATTTCTATAAAGGAAAATACGGATTTTCTCGCCCCGGCTACACGGACAAGACGTGGTAAAATCTAGACTGATGAACTCAATCTAACGGTTACGGGTAAATCTACTACGTGACTTAATATCAACCGCCCGATCCAAATCCGTCGGTCAGCATTTACCCCTACGGTGCACTGTGCACTTTAAGTGTCGTGGCTCAATCTAGACCCTTCATCTATGATCCGACGGTCATGTTTTAATCTAAACACTTACCGATTCGAAACGTTGCGACTTATATCCTGATCGCTTGATGAAGATCCGACGGCTGACGAAGTTCCTGATCGGTGATGGCTGGACCGTGTGCGAAATTCGCCGAACTCGAAGAAGACGGCGATCCCGACGGCGATCTCCTTCCTTGGTGATGCTCCGGCAGAACTACGGCGCACAGGATGCTTCTCGACAAGGCGACACGATCCCCAGGCTTCTCGGCGACAACTCGGCGGCGTGCTCGAAAATCTCTCGGCGATGCTTGCAATCCTTCGCGAAATCCCACGAACGCTGATGCGACTTCCTCGATCGCTCTCGATTTTTCCTGCCGCTCGCTTCTTGGCGTCGCCACCTCTCCTTCGCGACTTTTCTTTCCTCCTTGCTTGATTCTGGCGATTTCTTTTCTGGATGCCCGATTCCTGGCGAGGTCTCGCGCCTTAAATAGTACCGGTGTCCTACTCCTACGCGCTGGTTTCCTTACCGGATTCGGCGCCTTCCTTTTTCTCTTCCCGTGTAGATGGAAACGGCTTCGTGTCCCTACCGTACTTGGCGCGGGAATTCCGATCGACGTCGCCAAGGAAATCCCTTCGCGCATGGACTCGAGCCCAACGACGGCTCCGCCCTGGGAACTCCAATCCGTAACTACTTTGGCTTGGCGCGTGAATTCGAATCGATCGCGCTACGGAGGGCTTCCTTCGCTCCTGCGCTAGTCGTTCGAGTCCACCACGCGTTGGTTTAACAGGACGGAACGTCCTTCTCCCGCCCGGAAAGGAAGTCCGTCACTGCGATAGCTTTGGCGCCAGCTTCAGAAATTCGAACCTGCAGCCTCGCGTTGCTCTCCCGCCCGGAAGACTTTGATCCTTGACGAGTTCGGCGACGGTGCTAAAATCCAGATCGTCTACGCCAAATCGACTACGCTAAATCCTGGCCATACGGGCCGTTACAAGTCTGACATGAGCATGCACAATACCGTTCCCATGGCTAAATCGAGACTTTCTTTTTGTAAATAATTAGCAAAAATAGATTAATTTCCTTAAAGCAATAAAATACCCGGAAAGAAAAAGAAAAACCTCAAAATACCTTGAGACCTTCTAGACTCAAATAAAAAAATATATTTTTGGGCAGTCTTTATTTGAAATTACCCTTTTAATTATTTCTTAACAAAAGTCGATATAATAATTCAAAACTAATTCAAATGAATCCCGAAAATCCAATAACTCGTAAAATCACAAAAACATAAATAGCAATCAAATAATATTTAATAATTGAAAAGCCAAAATTGGGATGTTACACACTTCCTTAGGTGTGCCGCCGAGATATCATGACAAGGCCTTTACAATGTATACGCCTTAACCCAACCAATTCACGAGGTTTCACCATTGTTAGGGTTCCATCCACCCAATCTGAAGCCCCCTCTTGCGCGTGTGGGAAATACAACTTGCCTCCATCCGCACCCACATTCCACCAACTGGCCGCCTAAGTTAGGTTTCTACAAATTATTCAATTGTGTCGTACCCATTATAGACATGTGGTTGCACGGTAATGCTTAGAATGGACGGTCATAAGCGTCGGTCCTTAAATTGATTAGGCGGCTTTCACAAACGAACCGGTGCTCCATCCGCACCGCCCGACAAACCATTCTGCCCCAATCTAAACCAATTTTATTTTATTTTTATTTTGCAATCACAGCAGCAATCACCTTGCTTCAATTTTCATAAAACAAGTTTCAACAACATTTAGAATTTAACCCGCCATAGGCATTTTTAATCAACATCAATCCTAAGCATAGTCTAACGTACTAAACAAGGTTAATCACATGATACATAATTTCATGATCAAATCTTAAGGTTACAAAGGCATGGTAATCAAACAGCAAGGATATCATTTCGAAATAGGTATAACTAACAACCTACATTTTAACATCATCAGTTTATATAAATAGCCATGCAAGTTGTAAACATTTGTAAAACATTTGTAAATCATAGGATCAACGTGTGTCAAGGAGACTTGCCTTCGTCGACGAGATGCGATGCGCTGCACTGAAGATCTTCTCCATCATTGGCAACGACAACCGCTTCCTTGACTATGCGCAAAACGGAGCATGAAATGAATAAAATAAAATAAATAGAAACTAAAAATTATAATAAAATACTGATAGATAGAAGATGAATTTACATGAATTTAGCAATTTGAATCACTCAATTCGGAGTTACGACGGAGGAGAAACAATTGTTTGAATTCTGTCGGATTGGAAAAATGAAAAATAGAATATTCCTTTGGCATCTTTTCTTTTTCTCCCATTTTTGATTTTATCATCTCCCTTCCATGTGGGGCCCATGCATCATTGGCTTATGGCCTTCTTCCCAAATGCTCTGTCTGAGGAAGCCATGGAGGAGTAGCGCCACGTGAGCAGCAGCCCAGGAGCTGGATGGGCTTGAGCGCAGCGGGACGCGGGGGCATGGGCAAACGAGGGGCAGCAGGGGTGTGGCTCGGCGGTGTGATGGCGAGAAGACGGCAGCTGGCGGCGCGGAGGCCGGGAGGCGGCTGCAACGAAAAAAATCGACGCTCAAAATCGGGCTGACGGAACGACGACCAAATTCACCCGAAACAACAAAATTTTTCAAAAATAAGGTGAGCAAAGGATAGCTAGGATCAAGGGGAGTCTATGGGTGCAACGAATTGAATTGAATTTTACCCAAACGGGAGAAATCGACGATGAATGGAGCGACGATCGACGATGAACAAACTCGAAATACGGGGTCAAACTGCAACGAAAATCAAATTCGATTGAATGGTTGTGATCACGGAAGCAAAAGGCACAAAGTGACGTGGTTGGTTTACCCGGAAACTCACCGGAGCAAAACATGACTCACCGATGTCTTTGGAGAACGCCGGGCGTCGGGTTTTCTCGAGTTTTGGGAAGGGAAATGGCACTAGACCAATGGGGCAAGGTGAGCACGAGATGGAGGACATGAAGACAAAACTTTTGAGTACTCGCACACGTTGAGGGAAGGAGAAACGGAAGAGTTATGGCTAAAACAAGAAACGACAAAGAATTGATTGCAGCGACCGTTTCACTTGATTTCAGAGGGGGTAATTGTAGGAGAATTGAAGTCTTTGATGACACGGTCATTTTGCAACTAATCTCACTTGATTTCATTGAGAATTGCAAAAGATATGAGCATTTGAAGATTGGCTTGCAAAAGGGGCTGGACATGAACACTGCTCTGCTGGCTGGAGGTTGAAGACGATGAACAGTGCAAATTTTAAAGCACGCGAGATAAAACAGGTAACAAGACCTAAAAATATCAGAAAAGATCCTAAAAATCCTAAAGAATAAAATGGAACCCAATAAAATTGGTTTCGCTAATTTTGGATGAATTTTGGAATTTAGATAATTTCGGGATGAATAAAATAGATTTGATGAAAGCGCGAGAGATAAAATATCAGAGAGATTCTAAAAATCTTGGAATAATTCTCAAAATTATTTTTGAATATTTGGAACCTAATTCAATGGGTTTTGAGATTTTTGGAGCATTTTGGAACTCGGGTGAAATTTTGAATAAGGATCAAAATTTGGAATTTTGAATTTGCAGACAGTAAAGGATTGAACTTTAATTTTGGAAGGATATGGATGTCAGGTTAATTAGAACACCGAAGAAAAACTAAAATTTGAAATTAATTAATTTTAAAATAATTTTTAGAACAACTGAAAATCTGGGATGTTACAGGTGGGGTGGTTTTTTTCGATCTTACCCTCTAATAATTACAAAAAGGTGAGGGCATATTGGTATATTCATTTAGTATCTTACTCGTGGGCATGACCTAATGTCAACAATACATTTATAATAGCCTGTACTCATTCTAGCTTGTCCATGACCTTGCTCCAAGGTCCATTAAGCACTCTTGGCAACCTCAAAGGGATGTGCACTCCCCCAATAAGGTTATAAGATTAGTTCCAAATTAATTCAAATTTTAAATCTTTTATAGATTTGGAGTGTTTAAGGTTTCATCAAGCCTTTAGAATCTTATTCCATAATTTTTGGGGCCAAACTATAGTTACCATGAATAGTTACTATACTAGGTCATATGTATATTACAAATGTGCTTACTAAACATTTTTAAACAAAATTTAGCTCTTATAAGGACCAATTAAATTACTATTATAAAACAGAAGGTACATGGTTTTACAAGAGTTTAGAAGCTGGTTCCATTTATATTACTATTTATTTGTAGCTTTATTTATATTTTAACCCTATATATGCATTTAAAGCATTGTCTTTTATAAATTGGGTCAAACTTAATTCAACTTGAAATATTTTTAGCATAAACTGGGTTATCATGGTTCTAACTGGGTCTAGGAATTAGTTGCACTACCTTTTAAATTTATATGAACTTGTTATTGCTATTTGAGTTCTTAATGCATTGAAATAACTTAATTACAAATATAATGCAAACTAAGTTCAAATCTAAATATTTTTACAAAAATAGAATGCCTATAGTCTCAGGAGTATGTATAGTCTCAGGAGAATGCCTATAGCCTATATTAGGTTTCATACAAACTTTAATTCAAATAATTCAAAATTTGGTAAAAAATTAAATGTTTTTATATATTTTGAAATTTCATGATTTAACATGAATTTATAAATTTATTTCACTAAATTCAAAGCTAAATTGTGAAAGTTATGGAGGTTTAAATTTGGCTTAGTTTGAAAATCCACTTGAAAATAGGAAATACGTTTTCCAACTGGGAAAATGCCTTTCATCTTTCAAACATTTTCCACCTAGTCCCCTTTCGGCTGATAGGCCTAGCCCACATGTCAGTCAGCTGAAACAGAGGCGAAGCTAGGCCTTACCACCGACGAGGCTTCGGCTGTGGAGAGGCTCGTTCGACGACTTAGAGAGCATCATCACATCATGGCACATGTGTTGGTGGGCTCAAATGCGCCTAACGATGGTCTGCAGTCATCGTGCCACCATGGGCTAGCACTACAGGAATTCGACAATTTTTAAATCGGCCACATCATTGACGAAAAGAGGGTTTCCGACGAAAATAAGCCGACGAATAAAAGTAGACGAAAATAGCAATTATTTTCGCTTCAGAACTCATTTAAAATATCGTTTTTAAATCGGTCGAACGAAGCCGACGAAAAAAGTGCCCGATGGTGGGCGATAATGCCATGTCGGACGTATTTTAAATCGGCGAGTAGCCGCGAAAATCTTGGGTGTTATTTTAAATCGGCTACTCGCCGATGAAAATCTTGGGGTTTGGCCTCACGTGTAAAACCCTAGTATTTTAAATCGACGACGACCGACAAAAATCTTGGCGGTACCCACGAAACTAGTCGCCTTTGCTCGTTTTGACGGAAAAATACGCTTTTACACAAATTGACATACACCAACATATATTACTCGAACAATCACAAATGCATCATACAATTTCAAAATCATATTAACATGAAATTCGCACATGCATCACATTAATATCCCAAATACACCAACATATATATCAATCCAAAACATATCACAAGTTTTATCCAACTACTCTCAGTTTCCCATCCATCACAACAATGTACAATCCTAACTCTCGGGGGTGTTTGAATTATTGCCGCTACCTCCAGAGGCAAAGAAGTCGTCGACTTCTGCATTTGGAGCGTGCGAGCTCGAACCCTGAGCTGGCCCTGGTGGTGGAGGCGGAAACGGGTGCCACGGCAAAGGAGGCTGAGAACCCTGTGGAGGAGTCATGAAATTTCATGTTAGTACAGAATTACAAATAATTTTCAAAACTATTTGTAAAGTTAATTATATATGAGCCCATTAAATTCAATAAGAGATCAGAGTCTATCTACAAAATTGTGTAAATGAGGTTATCAAAGGCAAAGCAAAATATATTGATGTAAGGACAATTTGAAAGTCTGTGTGATCATTTTAGCCTTGTTGACTTGAGAAGCACATTTTTAGGTCCAAAATATTGGAAGCTAACAAGAAAACACCTGTGGGGATAAGTTGATTATTAATTCCTTTTGAAATGATAGGTCTACATATATCTTAATCGAATAAAAGATGAAGAACAAAGGGATCTTGTCCATCCCATCGTGCAAGTCTCTGGGTGCTAATTAATTAACTAGAGATATATATCAATGATTGATTAATTTACACTATATGTACATCCATTAGGTTATTTATTGAGTGATTCCGCCATATATCTATTACTAAGTTGAACTCTAACAAGTCATTGGAAGATATTATTAAAAAAATATCTAATCTTCTATCTAGCTCGGCGAAATGATAGCAGCTTAGATTAAAAGCAAAGAGTACATACCAAACACAATAAAAACATAATATAAATTTGGAATAACAAAAGAAGTCATGAAATTTCATGTTAGTCTAGAATTACAAATAATTTTCAAACCGAATTAACCTAAAGCATAATTACCTGCAGTGCTTGCCCTGGAGGTGGATACCCGAAGAATGGCGGAGGAGGCTGAAGCGTAGGCAAGCCGTGTTGAGTGCCCACAGTTGCGTAGAGTTGCTGCATATAATCAAAGTGTTAGATCTGCAATAGTACAAAATTAATCGATATGTTGAGATTTCGAGCTTTTACCTGAAGAGCTCCCTGGAAGTACGCCTGCGTTTGCCTTAAATGCGCCATCTCCACTTCGTACTTCGCTATCAGCTCACGCTGTTGGCGAGCCTCCTCACGCTGTTGGCGAGCCTACTCCTCGTACTCCGCGAACCTCGCATTATCCCTGGAGGAGCGAGCGCTGCTCTGTGAGGACCCCTACACTCTTCCTTGGGACAGAGTGACGTCGGAGTCCACAACCCCGTTGAACATGGAGAACCTACAACAGGCATATATGAAACCGAAGGCATTAATAAAAAGCGCAACTATTGACGATATCAGGATTTCCGACTATAAGGGGGATTATTTCACCTTCCATGTCTCTTGCCCCCACCACTCTGGTATAGCGCTGAGACATCGAGGTCCTCGCTCCTCCAATCGTACTCCGGGCCGTGACGCCGAGCCATTTCATCCCCATATTGCTCCTGCATGCCAACAATACTGAAACAACAGTTTGAAGCACTACATTAAACTGGAAAATTTTCGTCGGCCAGGAACCGTCGAAAATGACCATAAAACTGACGAAAATCGTTGTTTTCGTCGGCTGGCCGACGAAAATTGGCCGACGATAAAAAACAGACGAAAATCAATAAATTTTCGTCGGCCTAATATAGCCGACGAATATATAGTACGTCAGGACCAGACGGGGCGAGCTGACCTGGAGAAGTACATTTTCGTTGGCCAGAGGTTAAGCCGACGAAAATAGAGACCATATTTGCGTCGGCCAGAGGTTAAGCCGACGAAAATAGAGACCATATGTTCGTCGGCCAAAGGTTAAGCCGACGAAAATACTGATCAGAAGTGCGCCAACCTGCCGTCGGCCATTTACGGCGGCCTCTATGTGGGCCGACGAAAATAGCTACGTCCAGCAAAAAAAATAAAATTTAGAACCGTCGAAAGGTCCATACAAACCACATCACAATATATACGAACCAGATTACAATATATAAAAACCAGAATTCTATTGATCTATATCACAAACAAGATAGCATAAATGCAAAAACGAACAAACATACATGCAATCCGACATTACACAAATAGATTTCCAATCATTTTAGACTTGTCAACAATATCAAAACATCACCAAGCAAATCCTAACAGTGTTCACAAATTGCTCATCACTATCGCACAAATCCTAACAGTGTTCACAAACCAACCAAAAAAAGACTAACTAGAGCCTCCACCTAAGTTTAGGGCATCATCAAATTACTCATTCCTTTGGAGTAGGTATATTATTGTCGCCAAACACTTTGTGACCCATTACCTCCTCTCGAGCTCTGCGGTTGAGCCATCCGTCCCCTACAACATATAAGGAGAGAATTTAAAATGATTTAAAAATGCATAATTCTCAAAAGACAAAGCAGAGGAGGATAATTTATGAGATGGGATTAACATGAATTTGACACTATCATCAAAGTTATTATTTAAAAGAAAGCATAATTCTCAAAAGACAAGCACCCGACATCGATTTTGAGCTATTGGTGTGTGGTCAAAGTACAAGTATAGCACATCAAGCTAAAAATGAAGCCACAGAACCATAAAACAAGTATGCTATCCTTTGGAGGTGCTTCTTGAGCATCCATTTTCCACTTTGTAGCCCTAGTGTTCTTTGGCTTTTCGAAAGACACCAAAGACTTGTCTTGTGCACAATGATACAAACACACACAAGAAAATCTTTGGGGCAGGCTTAAACAAAGAGGCATGACCATGCTTTTTGCACACACCCTACTATGTAAGAAAGTAACTTTGTGTAAGTATATGTGAGAACTGACAACTAAAAACAACAGCATAATTAAACAAATAGGCAAAGACATGCTTTTCACACACAGCCAGTAAGAAAGTAACCGTGGGTATGAATACTTGACAACAAAAAACATGAGGAAATGTGTAAGCAGCTTAAATGTAGTTGTGCTCTTCATATGTTGCCCTAAGGAAGTCATTCTTGATGCTAATCAATCCATAATTCAAAAGACAATTTGTGCCAGAAATCCATACATGATTCTTGAATTTGAAGTACTTTTGGCCTTCTAAAAACTAAATCAAATTCAAATTATCTATTGATGGCAAGGAAATTGCAATATGTTAACAAGTATAAAGACCCAATTGACAAAATACAAAATTGGTACCCGGTTTGCAAACACTGTACATAAATGGAGCCTAAAGTGAAATAAAAATTTGTTGGCTTTGTTGTACTATTGCGGTTGTGGTATTACTCGAGATGAATTGGTTCTCTTGGGAGAAAATATAGTAAGTCGAACTCGGAACATTTGCTGTTCTTATTTATACTTTCGCTTTCTTCTCACTCGCGATCATTAGTACTTCTTTTAGGAACACACAAATCTGTTTTGTGTGTCCTTGTATCAAGATAGAGATAAGATAAGAACAAGCGGTTTTGTCACTACAAACCCAAAGTCGGGCGAAGAGAAAGAATAACTAAAACAAAGAGGAACTGCATTAGAGATGTCGATTCACTCAGAAGATCTTGTTTGCTTCTTGTTAAAATGCATTATTGCAAGTGATTTTTACATAACGAATCTGGGTCAGCTGGATGATTATCTGATTTCATAGATGTCGAATGGAATTGTTCTCTTACAAGGGAATGTCTGATTGGCTTAGAAAGTAATAATGGAAGTGACATCCATTCTGTGATTTTTAACCCAGATGATTGATATTGAATGTGGATGTGCTTATTGTCTCCTGTTTTCAGATTGTGCTAGTTAATTTTGTGAGGAATAGAACATAGAAACACCCTACATTCTCTGCATAAGGAATTTGAGGAAGTACACCAAGCCACCAGACCACACTAAAACAGGTCTTTCAGATACTATTAATTACCAAGTACTGAACTAAGTTGTTGTTAATTACCAGGTCACCCATACAAATCGGACAAGACAACCGACCATGCGTGCTCCACCCGAAAACATGCCGTGGCGGGGCCGATCATGGATAGACCAAAGATAAGCCACACGCATGTTGAAGGTCTCTTTTCTCATTGTTGTCATATGTCAAAACACCTTCCCACAGCTCCTTCACTCCTCAATCAATGGCTGCATGTACATATCCAAATGCTTTCCAGGATGCTCTGGCCCAGGAATAACAAGTGTTAGAAACACATACTCATCTTTCATGCATAATGATGGAGGAGATTATCTGATGTGCAAACACGGGCGGACATGAGTACGGAGCCGCACTTGTGGTGAAAGGCGTGAAGCCGTCTGTTGCCAAGCCAATACGAATATTTCTAGGATCTCTGGCGAAATTTGGATCGAACCGTTCCAATGTCTTCCAAGCTTCACTATCAGAAGGATGACCCATGGAACCCTCGTATGTCGTATGCCTTCTTTGTGCCACCTCATATGCATGGCAAGTATCCTTTGATAGGTAAGCTTGTTGTAGCCTTGGTTTAAGGGGCATATAGCGGAGCACTTTGGTCACCGACTTTGTTGTTACCGTGTTTCCTCCTTGTCCGTTACTTGAACATACGGGACTCATTGCAATATAGACAATGTGTTAGTTCTACATTCTCCTTCCGAATAACATACACTTATTGGGGCACACATGTATCTTCTCGTATTGCATCCCTAAACACGCCAACATTTTTACGGACCGATAAAGATCTTTCGGCATCTTATGATTCTCTGGAAGAACATCACATATCAATTTGACCAGATCGTTGTAACAATCTTTACTCAAATTGTATTTCGATTTGATAGCCATCAACCGTGTCACTGCAGCAAGAAGGGTGACATTGGTAAACTCATGCAGAGGCTCATTGGAAGCAGTAAGAAGCCTATAAAATTCTTCGACCTCAGCAGGTCGTTCTTAGGTTCATCCTCGTGATCGTCGACCAAGATCTTCCACCATATCTCGGCATCTATCCTCCGTGTCATCATAATCCTGGACTATGTTAGATGTAGAACCCAAACGTGACTCACCATGCTCGAACCAAGTTAAGTAATTGGGCATAAATCCATATCTGCACAAGTCTAATTCGATCTCCTCCTTCCGCTTACGAGCGAAGTTACGGCACTTGCTGCATGGACACTTCGCTACACCACCAGGTGGATTCAAAGAGAAAATATGATCCACAAATGCTTGTGTCCTCTCTACCCATTCGTCCGTGTGACCCCCCGTTGTTCTCCAGCCGACATACATCCATGCTCGATTATCACCCATATTGATACCACTCTATTAAAAAATGATGATACAAGAATTATGGTTCTAATAAGGCTTAGGAACTGGGTTAAAAACTAAGGCACTGAAATTTACAAAATTTCGGCATGACCTCCCTAGAAAGGAGGACATCCACTCAGCAGACAAATAAACAGTTGCAGTTACAGTTATAAGATATCAATCACCCATACCAGGATAAAATCAAGAAGGTTGGACCAGGATATAGACTTGTACTACAATCTGATGAGCCAAGGCTTCTCACCCACACCATGTACATATGGTCGGATGATTGTTGGAGGGTGCCAACTTTTTTTTTATGTGGCCATTCTGGTAACCCTTCACATTTTCGTATTTGCTGTTTTTTTTGTGTATATATGGCATTGAAAGATCATTTGATTAGTTAAGATGCCTAGAAATGCGTATGATGTAGATTAAGTTCACTTGGTTAGGCAGAGATCAGTTTCGCTTTTTATCCAGTTCATTTTTCAATCAAAGGGCTGGCTGAGGAGTCTTTTACTGTTATTGTTTCCGGGATTTGAAAGGCATTCATAATCACTTGAGTTTGTACATGGAATTATTGTAATCACTTGAGTTTGTAAATTAAAATCTCTAATGATGTGCATCTTCTGAAGGAGAAGCTAATGTTGTAAATTAATTAAGATATCTGATGCTTTGCATCTTCTGAAGGAGATGCTATTGTTATTGGGATGCAAACCATATTACCTGAGATAGCATCTCTCGACAAATAGAAAGTCATTGCATTTCGCAATTCTATCCCGAATGAACTTACGAAATCGAAACCAGCAATGCCTTCATTGATATGCAGCAAAGTAACAACCAAGAGCAAGCACTTAACACACAAATTTGGGATTGAAATGGTGATCAAACAACAGAGGCACTACAAAAGTATAAAGCCCAAAGGGACACAAATCTCTATCCGCAACTCCTCCTAAGTCTTTCGAAAGTCCGAACATCTCAATACCATCTCTGGGTAAAGATAAACTAACAAAATGAGAGCATAGTAACAAAAGTCCTGGGAGAAATTCAGCTCACCTGATTTGTCAACAGATGTTTCTTGTCCCGGCCGGGGGGAGAGGCGCCGACGGCTAGGGGAGGTGGCTGGGCGCGGGCTGCAGCGGGGTGGCGGCTAGGGATGGCGTGGCGGGCGGCGGGTGCGTGTGAGGGCTGCCGGTCGGGGAGGAGGGGCGGCGGTCGGGGAAGGCAACATGGAGGGCGTCTTGTCGGATGGCATTGCCGCGGCGGCGGGGAGGGACCTCGATGGCGCGGATTTTGTGATTGAGTGTTAAACAAGCGTAGCAGTGCGTGGCGGCCGATTGTTGTGATCGAGTACAACAACAGCGCATGGCTCACCCTAAACCTAAACCGTGTATTTTCGTCGGCCTACATCTGTGCCGCCGAAAACATTCATATTTTCGTCGGTTAGTGTTCGAGCTGACGAAAACAGAGTTGTATTTTCGGCGGCCAGGTTTATAGCCGACGAAAACTTAGTAACCTTGGCAGAACCCTACCGGCCTAACGTCTATATTTTCGTCGGTATGTAAGAGCCGACGAAAAAATTGTAATTATTTTCATCGGCGTGAAGTATAGCCAACAAAAAAATATATATTAATCGTCAGTTCATGTAAAACCGATGAAAATATGTTTATTAATCATCGGCTTTTGTCAGGCCGACGAAAATACGTTTTTGGCCGACGAAAAATGTTGGTTTTCCTGTAGTGAAGACATAAATTTTATCAAAGTATGTCGAACAACTCACAATCCTCTGAGTCGCTGACTAGGTGCACAGCTGTTCAGGCGACTCTGGATCGGTGCTTCGGTGTCCCCGAAGATAAACATCGATGTAGCTCGGGGCAACGCCAGTTTTAGCCTCCTGTAATCCAAAGTTAGCGACATGCATTCAAAAGCGTACTGAACTAAGGCTAGATACTTACCATGCGCCTCACTAAATGGAGGTGTCCATCCGCGCCGTATCGGTGCAACACCGGGTCACCTGCCTCTCTGTTGCCTCGCTTCTTGTTGGACCTAGCAACAAAGTCAGTCGACACCCAGTATGTGCACAAGTACCTGAAAGCTTCCAGGCACTTCATCAGCCAGGGGATGGATGCCTAGAGGTACTCATCCTCGCGCAGGTAGATCTTGGAGGCCCTGAGTTTCTTGGTCATTTTCTCCTTTTTCACCCCCTTGTAGTAGGAGCACACCGCCTGGATGCGTGCATTGGACATCATGTCCTTCACGACCTTATGGGCCGCCTTGTTGAAGACTTTTTCGGCCCTCGCTTGATTTGCGGGGACATCCCCATCTTCCAGGCGGTACCTCTCCTGCAAAAGCAATTATTGAGCTAGCGACATATCACTACAAATGAATGAACTGTAAAGAGGTAAGGAACTCACCTAGAAATTGTGTGAAACAATGTCAACAGAGGTGCCATGCGACGCCTCGAGAGCCAACCTGTAGTGCTCCCACTTTAGGGCCGCCTGTGGCACCCCGCTGATGGTCACCAGACCCGGGTAGTGGTGGCGGCAGAGAGCTCCCAAGATCGCGTTAACTTGCAATCGTTGGTGCCTACCCTCCCACGCCACGTCATCCCATTGCCTACAATTAATGAAATCAAACCAGTTAGATTCTCGACAAGTTACTTTTTCAAAATAAGGAAACTAACTTACCAATCCCCATGGGGCCTGATCACCCTCTGTTGGTTAGGTTCAGCTCTTGGGAGGACGTTGTTGGATCCCCGGAACCTGAAAAATGCCAAAAATGAGAATCACAACTCTATGCATACAAAATTAACATTGAAAACACGAATACGAAACGCGTGAAGAAGGTGCAAAGATCCTCGGGATCTCTTCGTCACCATCATCCTCCGCCAACTCTTCCGCTACCTCCTCCGGGCGTGGTGCTAAGTCCTCGACTCTGCTCGAGGAGTCGGAGGCAAGGCACGCACTCTCGCTGGCCTCGTGCTCGCTCCATGCACCCCAGAACTGCCACGCTTATGCTTGCTCCGACAGCCCTTGGAAGAGGCTGTCCCGACTCGAGGACTCCCCGCCCTTGGACTCTGACTCTTCCCTTACCCCCACTCCTCGAGGTCCTGGAGGTAGATCCACCGATCTTACCAACAATCTTATCCTTGGCGTGCTTGAACATCTTGCAAAAGTTTCAATAGAGTTAGATTGCACATTTATAACAAATTATAGCAACAATGTGGAAGTAGTAAGAAATATAATCAAAGTAGTATTACAACAATAAGAGGATATGTACTTATCAAAACTCATCAGCGTCTCGAGGTTCATTGGTGACTCGTTGTCTAGAAAGATGTGTTTTCCAGAATCCGATGTCGTTTCTTTGATGGACGAGGCTCAACTATTAGGTCTGCAGGCATCGATGGCTACCGATGAAGGTCATCCTCATGAGCAACCCGAAAAGATCTTGGCGAGACCTTCTTCCTAGTAGACATCCGTTTCCTCATCGCCCATCGTGATCGCCGACGTAGTCAGCATCCCCAGGAGGATATAACCGTTCACGGGTTAACTTTATATGCTACCCACCAAGCATGCAAGCTGGGATGAGGATAGTTCAGGTAGTACACTTGCTCAACCTGGTGAGCAAGCACGAAATTGTCGTGGCCTTGAAGCCTTGACTGGTGCTTGACCTCTGTCATGCCAAATTCGTCGACACGTGTGCCATTGTTAGGATCAAACCAATCACATTCAAAGAAAACTACTCTCAGTTCTTTGGACCCCCCAAACTTGTACTCAATTATGTTTTGAAGAACACCATAGTAGTTAATTACACGCCCACTTGCATCGCATGCCTTAGTTACCACTCCGCTGTTCACAGTGGCCGCAAGTGGACGTCTCGCTTCCAATGTTGTTGTTCGAAACGAAACCCATTAACATCGTAACGACTGAAGTTCCTTGCCGTACCGGAATACGGTACCGTGTGATAGCTGCAGCAGGTCATCATGGACGTCGGCATCGAGCATACACTGCATAGGTTAAGACATCATTACTAGGTGCAACGGAAATAATTTGAAGTTTAGGGTTAGAAAATTGGGAGGAGGATAAAATTACATGCTTTCGGAACCAGCCAACGAAACTAGGGCCGTTGTTTAACCCTCACGTGAGCTTATCCAATCTGCTGCTAGTAGGTTGGCGAGCAGATTTCAATGTTGTTGGTCAAACAATCAAGGTGGACTCACCAAATGAGAATAGGTTCAGGATTACACAATTTGGTACAAAATACGAATCGTTACTTACTCAAATTTTTTTCCATTTCATCCATGTTGGAGTACATATAAAGCAGAGCCGAGTTCCACTCTGTTGGTGACACCTCATGTGGAGTAGAAGCGCCGACAGATTTACCCTTCCACTGAAAAATTTGAAGGTTACTCAGGGGTGCTTCTTCTGCGATATGATACCGCGTTGTTGGGGCATTCACAGTGTGCTCATCTGCGAAATACGTACTTGAGAAGTACGATATCTCTTTTAGAGCATACGCCTCAGCGATGTACCCTTCAACCCTAGCCTTGTTGCGTACGGTTGACCTAAGTTTTTTCAATTCTCTTTCCTCACAATACATCCACCTGAATTGCACAGGTCCTCCAACCTCCGCTTCCCAGGGCAAATGCACCAACAGATGTTGCATCAAGTTCATAAAACCAGGTGGGAATACCTGTTCCATTTTGCATACAAGCACCGGTATCTCTCTCTGCAACTTTCGCGTCATCTTCTTCGAGATTTCCTTAGCACATAACTGCCTATAGAAGTAACTAAGCTCCGCAAACATTCTCCACAACTCATCCTTGAAGTAGCCATGAAACATTATAGGGAGAAGTCTTTCCATTATGATGTGATAATCATGGCTCTTAAGCCCATTTAGCTTCCTAGTGCTGACATTCACTGCACGCTTTATGTTAGCTGCATAGCGATCTGGGAATTTAAGGGTTTTCAACCACCGGAATATCTGTTTCTTGTCTTGCGGTTTCACACAGTACGGAGCTCGTGGCCTGGCAATTCGTCCTTCAGTATCTTGTACGATCTCAAGCGTCGGCCGATCACAAATCTCGGCTAAGTCTCTTCGTGCCTTCACATTGTCTTTTGTTTTATCTTTGAAATCAAAGCACATGCTTATGATGCTTTCCGCGACATTACGCTCTTGGTGCATCACATCTATATTGTGCGGCGAATCAATGCCACACAATAAGGGAGCTCCCAAATTGCATGATATGAGTCGCTTGTGCTCCACTTTGAAACCTTCAACCCTCCATCGTTTTTTACTACGAGCTGCCTATGCCACAGCTATCTCTCCACCATCAAACGCACGGCCGGCCCTTTGTAATGATGGTGTTCTTTCGAATGCATTGGACATCTGCCGAAGGGTGATTCGACGGTAGAAATCGCCGATGGCAATCAAAGAAATGTAACTTTCCACCATGCAGACTTTTCTGAATGCATCTGAGTCAAACATACAAATGGGACAACAAAGCCGACCATGAACACTCTAACCGCCCATATGCTATACACAGGTAGATCGTGGACCAACCACAGGTATGCGATACGCAAGGTAAAGTTTACTTTACCGTAGCTGTCATATGCCTCTACCCCTCTCCATAACTCTTTCAACTCTTCCATTAACGGTCGCATGAACATATTGAGGTGCTTCCCTGGATGATCAAGACCCGGAATGACAAGTGCTAGAAATATGTACTCCTTCAAGCACAATGCAGGTGGTAGGTTGTACGGCACAATGAAAACTGGCCAACAAGAGTACGGGGTGGCACTTGTACTAAAAGGTGTGAACCCATCTGTCGCCAACCCAATGCGAACACTCCTAGGTGTGAACCCATAAGCACCCAGAGCAAAATAAAAGAAAGGAAAAACTGGAAGAAGATATATAATACATACTATACAAACTAGCACTCCCTCACAATAGACCGTAAGGGCACACAACTCTAAGCTCATTCCTCAAGGCAACAAACCTAGAGCTATCCAAAGGCTTAGTAAAGATATCAGCCAACTGGTGGTCACTCTCTATGAACTGAAGCACTATGTCTCTTTTCTCCACATGGTCTCTAAAAAAGTGATATCTAACATCAATGTGCTTGGTCTTGGAGTGCCGCACTGGGTTCTTAGCAATGCAGATAGTAGAAGTGTTATCATAGAAAAGTGTAACATTCTCTATCTCTAACCCAAAATCCCACAAGGTCGATCTCATCCAGAGCACATGGCTACAGCAACATACTCGGCCTCAGCGGTAGACTGTGCAACTCCGGACTGTTTCCTAGATGACCAAGAAACAAGAGAAGTGGCAATGAATTGGTAAGTGCTAGAAGTGCTCTTCCTATCTATCCTCTGACCAAAGAAAGTCAAGATTTAAAAGGCTCTAAGGGATAGACAAGATGAAGAAGAGTACCAGATACCATAATCAATGGTAGCTCGAAGGTACTTGAAGATACGCTTCACCGCCTGGTGATGAGAGGCACGAGGAGAAGCCTAAAAATGAGCGCACATATACATAGCAAAGTGTATGTCTGGCCGTGAGGTAGTGAGATACAAGAGGGAGCCAATCATGCTCCAGAACTCCTTCCGATCAGCAGGCTCACCGTCCTCATCGATCTCAAGGACAACAGTGGTGGCCATAGGAGTCATCACAGGCTTCCCATCAGGCATATCAAACCACCTTAGGAGGTTCCGAGTGTACTTACCTTGGTGCAGGAAAGTACACTCCTGAGTCTGCTTGATTGGAAGCCAAGAAAGTAGCTCAACTCACCCATCATACTCATCTCAAACTCTGTGCTCATCACCTCAGAAAAACTGAGACACAAGATAATGAAAAAAGCCACCAAAGATAATATCATCCACATAAATTTGAACGAGAAGGAAATGACAATACCGGTGTCTGATGAACAGAGTTTTGTCTACTATACCTATTTTGAAACCATAACTGAGAAGATAAGACTTAAGCCTCTCATACCAAGCTCTTGGGGCCTGCTTAAGTCCATACAAGATTTTGAAAAGCTTGTAGATATGGTTTGGGTATTTGGGGTTCTCAAATCCTAGAGGTTGCTTGACATAAACACCTTCCTCAATAAAGTCATTGAGGAATGCACTCTTGATATTCATTTGATAGAGCTTGAAGCCCTGAGATGCAGAAAATGCAAGCAGGATCCTAATCGCCTCTAGTCTAGCTATAGGGGTAAAGGTTTCCTCAAAGTCAAGACCCTCAACTTGAGTGAAGTCCTGTGCAACTAGCCTAGCCTTGTTGCGAATGATAACCCTATCCTCACTTTGCTTTTTTTTGAACACCCACTTGGTCCCAATGACATTATGACTAGATGGAGGCTCTACAAGCTGTCAGACTTTGTTCCTCTCAAAGTTTTCCAGTTTCTCATGTATAGTATTAATCCATGATTCATCGGATAATGCATGAGTAACATCCTTTGGCTCGAAAGAGGCAACAAAGGCAAAGTGAAGACAAAAATAAGATAAGCCTGATTTTGAGCACGTCACATGCTCAAACAGATCACCAATAATCTGATCAGGTGGATGAGAATGCTGAATGTGGTGGGAAGGGCCAGAAGCAGAAGTAGCCTCTACCTCTTAAGCAGAAGAGATAAGAATAGAGCCACTCACTAAAGGAGAGTCTAAAGGTAAGGGCAGGTCTCCCTAAGGTGCAGAAAAGGAAACAGAAGGCACCTTGGGTGTAGAGAGGACTGGATCACGTAGAACACCATCATCTCTATCATCCTCATCCTCTACAAAGATGGTCTCGGAGGGATAAGAAGAGCCTGAAATATCCGGTGTAGCTCCTGGGCTAGTCTCATCAAAGGTCACATCATAGGTCTCTATGATCCTATTCGCATTGCAACTCCAGACCCTATAGCTTCGAGAAGAAGTCAAGTAACCTAGAAAAATACCATCAGAAGAATGAGACTCAAACTTATTTAGGTTACCATACTTCAAGATAAAACATTTGCAACCAAATATGCGAAAATGAGATACACTGGGCTTTCGCCCATACCTCAACTCATAAGAAGTGTGATGCAAATATGTTCTTAAGAAAAATACAATTTGAAACATGGCAATCAGTAGCTATAGCCTCACCCAAAAACTTTCTAGGAGTATTGTACTCATCTAGCATTGTCCTGACCATCTCAATCAGGGCCATGTTCTTCCTTTCCACTACACCATTTTGCTGAGGGGCGTATAGAGAGGAGAACGGGTGCTCTAACCCAAACTCCACATAGAAACTCTCAAAGTAGGAGTTCTTGAACTCCATGCCATTATCACTACGTATAGCTCATAAGGCACCGAGGAGCTCAATAGAAAACTTACTAACAAAACCCTTGAAGTGATAAAAAGGTCTCATCTTTCAAGGCCATGAAAAATACCCAAGGATACCTCGAAAAGTCATCAACAATGACAAGAACATACCACTTCCCTCTCGCTAGCTGCACTCTAGCTGGATCAATAGTGTCCATATGTAAAAAGCATCACGGTGCATCGGTCATCACTCAGATTGTTGGGGATGAGAAGCAGTAACCATCTTCCCATGTCGATGGAGAGAGCAAACTAAGTCTTTGACCATCTTGAGTTTGGGCAAACCATGAATGAGATTTTGGCTACTAACTCTGGTCAAATGATCAAAACCAATGTGACCAAGTCTCCTATGCCAGAAGGAGAGATCACGGGACTCAGAAGCAATCAAACAATGAAGAGAGTCTTCAGAAGATGCAGAAAAATCAGTATGAAAGATTCTCCTAAATCTAGAAATCCCGTAAACTAACTCCCCTGATGAATCAAGGATTCTACAAGTACTGCTCTTAAAGCTTACCTAGAAAGAGTCATCGATAAGTTCAGAAACAGAAAGCAAATTATAATGCAGCTTACTTACTAAGGCAACATCCTTAAAAATAAAATTCTTATTAATGCAAACAGTACCTTTGGCAATGACTCTACCTGAAGAAGCATCCCCAAAAGTGATCAACTCATCACCATGGGTTCGGACTTGGGAAGAGAACCAACGGGAGTCTCCGGTCATATGGCGAGAACAATCGGAGTCAACAATCCAAACATCTCCCTTCCCCATCCAACGGACCTAATCAAGCCAAAAGAGAGAGAGAGGACTCAGTACTGGGATAAAGTAAAGACCTATAAACCCAATACTAAACCACACGATGCCTCAAAGTACTAGCCATAGAGGAAGAAGACTGGACTCTAATGTCTCTCTAATGCTCAACTCTCAGAAGATTAGAAGTAGCAACCCTAGTAGAAGGTATGGGAGTTGAGACTGGGTTGACCCACCGTGGTGCAAAGGCCGGACCACCCCAGTGAAGCTGCCTGACTCTTCTACCAGAAAACACCTCATGCTGTTGATATTTACCTCGATGGGAAAAATGAGAAATATCAAGAGGATGGTGGTAAACCCGACCTACCAGCAGCTCGGGACTAAAACTGCGAATAAGCGATCGAAAACCAAGTCTGAGCGTTGCCCAAAAATAGGCGCTCTCTAACACTCGTCTAATAGCGATGTGTACCTTAGCGACAACATGCTCGCGCCTCATGATCTTAGCGCGTCTGAAGCAGAAATCTACTAGGGGTCCATCCTTTTGATAGAAGGTGCATTTATACTTTCCCTTACCAGAGGCTGAAGTAGCAGGAGGAGCAACCTATTGATCAGTGATCCCATGAACAACTCCAGCAGACCTAAACACAGTAGTGCTCACCACTCTTAGAGCCATGCAAAATGGTAGGAGGATGAGTCTAAGCATGCTTCAAGTAGTCAAATTCTAGACCCTGATTAAATCGACTAATCTTAGATTGGTCTAGAATGAGATTAAGCTTCTTCTTGCCTCCTACCAACTTCTCGAGAGTGCTCATGAGATACACTTCCGGAAGAGAGAGGCACATGAAGAGCAGGGAAGAGGAGAGGAAGAAGATCCAGGAAGAGAAGGAATACTAGCACATGCATTTTACTCCCTCAGCACGGCTGCCTAAATCTTGAGGGCCTCACAAGAAACACAAGGAGTATTTCTAATCCTATGGGCTTGGTCTTCTATTTTCTTCCTAAGTTTGACTTGGATTCACTACAGGATAATCCTAATTTCTCGGCGTTTATTTTAGCCAGCACATAGGTTAACCGCCCTTGTAAAAGAATTTCCCGATGTTTATTAGTTTTAGCGGCATATAAATTTCTTGGCGTATATATATGCCGGTATACATGTTACTATGGCGAATATATGCACCGGTAAATCTTAATATTCTAGGGCGTTTGCAAACGCCGTAGTAGACTTTATTACTGGCATTTGTTAACGGCTCAAAAAGTTGAATATTGATAGTGTTTGTAGACATCGTGGTATACTTACTAAGGCATAAAGAAACGCCGGAGAATACTAATGCAATTACGGCTTATACAACTGCCAGTATACCATATCACGACGTTTCAATGAAAAAAGGGCGCGCGGATGGAAAAAAAGGTGCGCGCACCATGCATGCATCAGTCCTATACCACGTGTGCGCCAGCACGTACCCTTGGAATAAAATCCCCATTTCCCCTCGATCTAAAACCTAGCCGGCCGGCCACTACGCGCCGCCCCTCGATTGATCTCGCCACGACGCCAGCCACCGCGTGCAGCATCTCCCACACGCATCTCCTTCCTCGGTCAATTGGCAGTGTCGGGTTGACCGAATCTTGGGCGACAGCAGTGGCTGGCTTGGGCGGCGCCGCACCGATTACTCCCTTAGGTCACCAGGTGATTACTCCTGGCCAGCATCGATTAATCACCAGTAGCATCAGGCCACGTCGAATCTTGGGTGACAACAGCGACTGGCTTGGGCGGCGCTACACCGATTACTCCCTCAGGTCACCAGGTGATTCCTCCCAGCCAACACCGATTAATTGTAGCAGGTGATTAATTGTTGAATGATTTGTTCTTCCAGTGTCTCGGCTGCACACGGTGACCTGAATGCATGATGCTCTGTGCTGGCTGTGATTAATTAGCAGGCCTCCAAATCATTGATTTCTATGCATGCGTATGTGTTGTGCTTGGCATTCTTTATTTCCCTTTTGCATATGGACGTGATTTCACCTATTTAGGCTTAATCAGATTTGTTCTATTGATCTATTCAACTCTTTGCCAAGCAATATGCTATAAGCCTACGCGATTGAGTTCTATCTTCTATTGATTTAGCTTCTCTAGATGTCTGGTTATGCCTTTTTGTACCACATTGAATTTGTTTTCAATTCTTCTCAGCATAGCGATTTGCATAATGTTTGTGTGATACTTGATACCTTCATTAATTGCCCATGTTTCTGAGTACTTTCATGGTTTGATCTGGTCCAAGCGAGGAGAAAAAATTTCTTATTAAAATTTACTTCTTGACACGATATTGACATATGATTCTCGGTTGATTATTAGGACTAGCTCTATGCTTATCCACTGCTATTATTATTTATTGTATAGCATTACTGACTAGTTTTTCTAGATTCCTACTTCTAGCCGTAGATGCTGATTCTTGTTAGTTTGAGGTTATTGAGGACTCCTCGATATTATTAGTTTTGTGCAATGTTGATACTATGGTATAGTCTTCTTTGAGAGTAAAGCATCGATATAAGTTTTGTTTTAAAGTTTGTTTGTATTGCCTTGAACTGCACATGAAGGTGCATGGAGCAGCTATGTTAATTTCGGTGAGCAAGAAAGCCATATCTGAAGGCAAGCTGCTAAGTTAGAATCTGCATTACCAAGATTTGAGGACACCTTAAAAGGTATTATGAAGAGATGGAATAAAATAGTGATAATATCGACAACTGGGACCGCAAATGTCTCAACATAAATCATTTATAGAAAATCTCTACAGTTCGAGACAATTCTTTATGATGCCTACACAAAATAAATCTGATTATGCATACTTTGGTACTCATGCACCTACAATATGAAGCACATGTTTTTGTACAGATTTAACCTCGACTGTTTTTGTTTTGGTACTAGAATACAAACCAAAATCACACCTTTAAGCAAGGACAACAAGTGAAGCAACTTCATATATATATATATATATATATATATATATATATATATATATATATCGATTTTTATAATGAAGCACATGATGATGCCTGAATAACCATTACTGTCAGGATGAGTTCACTAAATGGTTCACATTGCAAACTGGCTTAGATCGTCTTCCCTGTTTGTGTTGAAATACCCAGCTTGCTACCATCACTGATGAACACATCTGGTTGATTCTTTGTGAACACAAAATTACGGTGAACCACAAGATGGCTTGGCAATCTCAACTGAAAGTGGAGAAGAGAATGTATGAGAAACTGATAAACCAGCGTTATGCTTTTTTGGCATGGCGTTATGCATGGGTCTGGCTCAAGCATAATGATTTTTCTCGTAATATCAATCCAGTGCAAGAAACTGATCAACCAGCGTTATGCTTTTTTTCTTCTCTATTTTAATGCATTTGTTGACCAAATAATTTCAGTAATGTTTTTAGACCATATAAGTGATCTGTTTCATTATCACTAGTCTGTTGTCAAGAACTAATGTCAGCATTTGGTTGCTAGACAAGTGCGGCTATGTGCTCCTTTTCTTTTGGATAAACTACTCACAAGACACTGTTAATTGTTTCTAGTTCAAATGTGCTGACCATATTATGGATATATGCAGCTAAGGAATCTTGTGTGGGCGACATCCAAGTATGGTGTTTACATGATGCAGAATTATTCAGTGATCTCAGGTTTGTGTTCTAATTGATTTCATTTATATTTTTGGGAGTTCGTAATCATGGCTAAGAGAAAAACAATCTATTCACTTTTCAGGAGAAAAGAATAGACAGTTGTTGTAGGACAATATGCACAAGAGCCAAAAATCACTATACAGGAGCTTTGAAAATTTTTGCTAACTATAGAGTTGTTTGTTTCTTCATTGGCCCCCTTGACTTAAATCTCTGGCTCCATCCCTGGATATGCCCAAGAAGAACTTGGTCACATAGAGCGGCTCTTATTGGCGGTTGTGCGAAACGAGCAAGCACAAGGAGCGTTGGTGCTTTTCAAGGAGATGGAGGATGCAGGCCATGAAGGCTAGGAAAATTAGTAGCTAATTAAGTTCTTCTTTGTGGTAATTTATATTTTGTACAACATTGAGAATTTCTTTGCTTTACTACCTTATATTTTGTACAACATTGCATTCAATGAAGGAGAGATGAAATCTTGGTCATGCTTCATTGATTAGTTAATGGTTGCAAATGACAATGAAGGCTAGGAAAAATGAACTTGTTCTGTGCTTGTTAGACTTAATTAACTACATCACATAGCTGCTTAGGGTAGTAATAAAAAGAAGATTAGTAACTAATTAAGAACTGTATATTACTTGTTCTTCTAAAGTAATCAAATGGCCATTCTAACAATAATTATGATTCAGGTTATGTGGTCCAATGGTAGCGTGCGGAGCATGTAGGCCTGGCCTTGAAACAATCATTTGGGAAGGTCTACTTCACGTTCAAAACCACATTATTGATTGCCTTTATTGTGTCCTTGTCTGGTCCCTCCGTCATCAAGCCAAATCATTTCTCTATGCCTTAACAAATTCCATTCATTGTCGGGTGAGCAACATGCTACATTTACTCATGTTAAAACTATATATATCTATATATCTTTGCTGGTTGAAATGAATATTTGTTGTGCATGTTCATTAGTTCTCGATTATCTCTTGATTAGCAATCATGGAGAAAGCATGGATGCATTCTCTTAGGTAATTAGCTCGAAATTCATGGTCTAAAATTAGTTAATTCTAAAATGTTAGATGCACTGATGTAATTAATTGTATCTTCTACTATAGGTACACAGATGATTACCAAAATGGTCTTAGGAATTTCATTGAATTTGCTTTTTGCAATTCAATAAGGGGAGATAAAATTCTCTATCCATGTAAAAAATGTGTGAATCAGTTCTGGTTAGAGAAAAATATTGTCCATGATCATTTAACTTGTGATGGTTTTATATCTGGATACACTACATGGATTTATCATGGTGAGGATTGGTCTTCTCCGATAGCCCACAATGAAACTCCACATATTCACAATGAACATCTTGATGAAATAGATCCCATGTTGAGAGAGGGCTTGGTTTTTTGATGCCAATATAGATGTGACCTATAGTGGCGATGAGGAAGAAAAGGATGTGGATTAAGAAACATACTATAGATTAGCTAATGAAGCTAGCCAAGAATTATACCCAGTGTCAAAGGTTTTCTAGACTTCAATTCATTGTGAGACTTTTGAATATTAAAATTTATGGAATGTGAGTAATGCTTGCTTTGATGAGTGTCGTATGTATTCCACTTGGCGGGCAGGAGTCTGAGACGGAGGTTTAGTTCGGTGGGAGGCGTCTTGGGTGGCTAACCCTAGAGTGAAACCCTAGACTCCCATGCGAGAGGACTCTAGCGTCTATGAACTAAGATGACACGAAGATTTTTACCCGAGTTGAGCCCCTCGGCCGGGAGTATGACCTTCGTTCTGTTGGTTCTATAGAATGCTTGAGGCTAGTCTGAGCTTTCGAGTTACAAGTTCTTCCTTAGGCTATCTTCTTGAATCCTTGATCCATCGACCGATCCCCTTCCCCATGCACCCGGAAGTGCCCTTATATAGCCCGAGCTAACGGGGTAGGTAAAAGAGGTCATCATCTTTGATCTTAATACATTTATTGCTCCTTCAGCGTGTTGTCCGTTCCTCGACCTCATTAAATGCCGAAGCGTAGCAAGCCGTCCCGTCCGCCCGGTATGTGACCCCTTTGGCGGGTAGGTGAGGCGTTAGAGAATGAGTTTATAGCGTAAATCCTCGCGGTTGATAAGCTGACCACAGCAGGCTTGCCGTGCTGCGGCGATGCGATAGGGGAAGGAGACTTGAGGTGAAGCCACCGTGCCCCACCTTTTGCCTTGCGTGCGAGCGGCGGCCTCGCCACTTTCGCGCCGACGCATACGTGAAAGCGAGTGCTGGCGATGGTAGCGCGCTTCGCCGCCCGTCGCCGAGCCACCACGTGCTGGCGGTGGCGGCAGCAAAGCGTCGTTGTCCACGCTGCCGGACACCGTGGGCCAGCACAGGCGGCGGAAGCTTCGCCGCCCGTCGCTAAACACGCCGTGGCAGAACATCGGCGGCGGCGTGCTTGCCCACCTACTCGCCGGGCGCCATGTGGCGGCACTGGCGATGAAGCGGCGCTTCGCCCACCGTCTCGCCGAAGCCGCCACGTGGGGCTGAGGCGCCCGAGCGAGCAAGGTGTGTCGCCCACACTCGTCGGATGCCCGTGGGCGCTTTGTGCGAGAGGGTACCCAAGATCCACTTCTCCTTTGCCAAGTCTCTACTCTTTATCGGCCACATCGAATTGCAAATGTGAGCAACCAATCGGTATCATATACCCAAGAGGCAAGATTAGAAGTACCGGATTAATTTCTACAACATGAATACTGAAGTGCAAGTCACACTTCCATTCTTCTTATCTGCCGAGTACTTTGCGCAGTTTGTTTCCAATGTCCTAACTTCTTGCAATAGAAGCCTTGAGCATCGGGTTTAGGCCAATCTTAAGCTTCTCAAACTTAGATTTGAGACTATGATCTCAACCTTGCCCTTGCCCTTTCCTTTGTTTCAGCCTTAGCCTTCTTCTTGAAGGAAGTGGTTTCTGAACCATCATCACATGATTAGGTTTTTCTTTATGCTTTCCTCGTGAGACTTGAGCATCCCATGTAGTTGGTCGGGCTTTTCTCCATGCTATTCATATGAAAATTCATAATGAATGGCTCAAAACTCTGTTGGAGAATCACATCAAGTAGCCAAACCAAGGCTAAGGAAAATCGAGCTTTTCCAATCTCCCAATGTAACCAATCATTTTGATTACATGAGGGCTGACCGGACTTCCTTGACCAACTTGCAAGCAAACAAAAGCATGGAGATACCATACCTCTCGGCTCTTGCTTGGTTCCCAAACATGTCCTTCAAGCCCACAATCATATTGTAAGCATCCTGGTCCTCATATTGCTTTTGAAGCTCGAGTCCATGGTGACAAGCATGAGACGGTGACCTCTGAGGCATTAACATGTTTTTCATACTCGGCCTTATCATTGCGAGAAGCATTTTACGCTAGTTCATCGAGAATTGGATTCTCTAGAATATAGTCTTTCTTTTCATGCTTGAGAACAATTCTCGAGGTTGCGATACCAATCCACAAAATTTGTTCCATTAAGTTTTTCCTTTTCCAAAACTGATCTCAAAGCAAAACCAGGTGTAGTAGAAGGAGTAGCAGGTGCCACTGAACTACAACAAAAACATGCAAAGTTTCTAAGCACTATGTTTATGTAAAACTTTCATTAAACATTTTAATAAAAGATACTCCTATCATGTGCCCCCTTTATGGACACATAGTGGGTATACAAGATCCATGTTCATCAAACACTAGTGAGCTTTGGCATCATTGCTAGAGATTTAATGACATAGGTAAGCAACATCTTTGCTTATTACATCTTATGTAACTCTTGTTGGTTGAGCATGAAAACAAGTAATGCATGCCTCCGTCAACTCGACTCATGGCCAAGTCAACCTTCCCTAGGGCTCACATGAGGAAGGGAGCACTTCCCGATTTTGGGTGCCAATTAAGAAACCTAGCCTCATGTGTGTTTTCCTAGACACCAATTGTCTTGTATTTGTTCCTTCATTACTGAAATCAAAACTCAACCACTTATGCCCTCAAGCCCAAAATCATTTTGATAGCAGATTAAATCTACCATTGTTATGCGTGGCGTGTCCAACACGTCCCTATCATCTATTAAGATAGTCATTGATATACTACTTTGGCGGTCATATCAATAATGATCTAAATTCTTGATAGGTGCAACAATAGGGTGGACATATTTGATTTAAAATTTGTTTAACTATGGGGATGAACAATATCTATTATGAACATGGCATCACATGCAATGAGCATAAAAAGAAAATAGCAAGGATTAAACACACATCCACAGAAAATCAAGATTAAGGCGTGAAATAGTATGGCCTTTAGCATTAGGATCTTCATCATCATACTTGTTGGTTCACTTGGCCATCTTGCTTAATTGTTCACCTAACCATCATGCTTGATTGCCATCATCTTCATCATTGTAGATGCAACTCTTTACAACTTAGATAATGAAATTTACATGAAGGTTTCAAACATCACAGAAATCGACACCGGTTGTTATACAACTTTGATAATGAAATAGCCTTATGGCTTGACCGCATTATGAGCCATGTAAACATTACATGCATCACATACACATAGGCCATACTATTTCATATAACATCTTGCAAAAAGAGTTAAACAAAAGCGATTCTCACGGTGTCGGGGTTCCAAAGTAAGCGCTGGCCAAAGGCGGGGTCAAAGCGGCGTACACTGCCTATAACTTGGGCCGTAAAGAGCAACGTCGTACCATGAGCGGACTCACCCAAATCTGGATTGAATCGGTCCTCAAATTTTCCATGGATCAATCAAATTGAGCCAATCTAATTCAATCTGATTGGCTTGGTCCCATATAATTATGATTCAGTAAGCCACGATGGCGGTAACTTTGTGCCGGTAAGAACAGCGTCGTACCATGAGCGGACTCACCCAAATCAGGATTGAATCGGTCCTCAAATTTTCCATGGATCAATCAAATTGAACCAATCTAATTCAATCGATTGGCTTGGTCCCATATAGTGCATAATTAAGTAAACCACGATGGCGGTAACCCGGCCGTGTAAGGGCAACATCGTACCATGAGCGGACTCACCCAAATCAAGATTGAATCGGTCATGCACTTCCCTCAAACCCTAAAGCGATCGATCTCATCGATTCTTTGCCTCCACCAATTCATCATATGAGACCGTGAGCGTGTAATAGATCTAATCTACTATCCTTACATATCGCATATGAAACATCCGGATCACAAATCTACGAGATGGCTCGATACCCTTGTTGGGGCAGCGGTATGCTACGCTAACACAAATTAAAATTTCTACCGCATAACCCGAGAAAAGCTACTTGCGCGAAAGGATCACATATTGGATTTCCACTAGATCTTGCGATTCGCGAAATCGCCAGCAGCGTTGGTGTAGTGGATAGTCCTCGCCGTGGATCATCCTCACCGGATCGTCCTCCAGCGGATCGTCCTCACTTTGCGGATCGTCCTCGCCACGCCCGCAGTGGCAGCAACATCACCACGGCGATCCCACGTCCGGGATGGAGCGTCGTGCGTCGTGATGCAAGCACCATGTCGCTCGGCAAGGGCAATGAGGTGGAGAGCTAGGGTTACGGGCGTGAACAACATGCATGCCCACCCTTCTCCTCTCCTTATATAGCCAGCGAAACCCAAAGCCGGGGCCCATCGGTAGCGTTAAGACCACGAGGTCCATTAATTCGGATCAACCGGATGTCGTCGGCCCATCAAGTGTGTGACCACAGTAGGTTCATGTACATTTGGACATAGATTAGAAAAACTCTTTTCCAATCCAATAGCTAGTAGCGGTTCCTTGCGAGCATGCCAACTCCCAAACACATATGATCCGTCGAGATAGAACCTTTCAAAAGTACTCATGTAATAATCCCTTTGCCAAACTATATGAAGATCGAACTCAAAAGCGAAAGTATGTCATCCTTTAATAATTCAATCCATCTCTCGTGTCAAGTGATATATTAATAAGTTGTGATTGACTTCTCCAATCCGCGGCATAGCCATGCACTTCCTTAATCATATCACCACGAGTAGCCTAGACATATATCTCCGTTACAGGATGGCAAATTCCATCTTATTTGCTCACTTCCCTCTGCATGTTTCATAGCAAACATGAAAGCTACCTTATAGCTATCCGGTTAGGAAATAGCGTTTGGTAGCCCCAAGGTAAACTATTACACATGTAGGGAATGTGACAATCTCGGGTCTAAGGATCATACATCCACTATGTATAAGATGCTGCTGATGACATATAAGAATGTAACATTCTCGCGGTGTCCCATTCTTGGTCTATCTAACCCATGTTCTTCATCATGAGTTCACAATGTATTGATGATATTTCCATATCCTATGATCTATGAAATATAATCATCGATCAATACATGTCTTGATCTATTCATCGTTGTCCTATATGATGATACCCGATCGGAGATACTTACAGAATTATATCAATAAGTAGAGAGTTTCATAAGTAAGTCACATACTTGCTGATCAATATAATGATATACATTCATTGGACCAATAATCATATTATTATTCATAAGCATAGTCATGTTACAATCATCTATATGACTGCCTCAAGGGCATAACACCAACACATGGGGGTGATGCCGAACCTTCCTCTCTTCTGCTACTTCTTCCGCTGCGACTCGACTCGTGGCGAGATAGTGGGGAGTTGCTATTTTTGCCTCTGGGACGGATTGGCCTCCGCTACATTGCCTTCAGCCCAAATCCAAGCTGGAAGGTGTGGGCGGCCGATGGCAGTACATCGCGATGGCAGCGGAGTTAGCGCCCTAGAGGTGCTGCAGGCGGCGTGAGTTCTTCGAGAACTAGAACTTCATGGGGTCGAGGCGGCAAAGCTCCTACGCAATGGTGGCGCATCAGCAGTTGCGGGCGTCGGATTAACTAGAAGGCTGGTGGCTCGGGACCGTGACGGTCGAATCAGCTGCCATTCGTCGCCGATCTGCATGGCGATACCACGACGGCAACGACATAGCCGCATGTGGCTGGCCGTAAGTCTTCGCTTTCCTTTGGCTTTTACGCACATGCTTCTTTCTCTGACTTCCTACCAGCGGCGATCGTTCTTTACTTTTAGCGGCGAAACCTAGAGTCGGTCATTAGCGAGATGGCTTGCCGAGCTAATCTTTGTCGATTCTAAGCGGCTTAGACTTTCGGCGGTGGCTCGATGCTTCGCCCGATTTGGAGCCTGCGGGCGCCCTGCGAATCGTCGGCGGCTCCGCGATGGACTCCACCGGACTGCCGTGAAATGCCGACGTGGCCGCGGTGATCGAGGCGACCACGCTAGCTTGATCAGGCTGTAAACAGCGATCCTGCCCTAAACGCCACGCGGCTGGAAACCCAAAAGGTCGCGCCACGGACGGACTTCGCCAACGCCCGGCCTTGGCGGAAGCATCGCCATAAAGCGGCGACGAGCCGCCCCACCAGCTCTCATCACCGGGTCGCCGCCTCTGCGGCGCGCCCGGCTCAATACCTTCACGGTGCTTCCTCCTCCTCGTGATCCGGCGGCTGGCGCCAACATCCTCGACCACGAGGCGAGCCACCGCCGCAGGTGGTCTTACACTCCCGATAGCCGCCTTCGGCTGAGGCGCCGCCAAGCGCCTCAAATGCCCAGCGAGCACCCCTGCGCCAGGCGGAAGCTTCCACCAGTGCCTCCGGCAGCCCGGCTGAAGGTCGAGGAGGCGACCAGTGCACCGGCGCTTCGGACATTTCGCCCCTCACCAGCCCTTGCCCCGCGCGCCGTTTGAGCTCTTCACGAACGGTGAAATACTGCGCCTTCTTGGGCTCCGTCCTCGCCACAACCGCCCGAGCATAAGCGCTCGAAGCGAACCAGAGTTAGCGTCGATGGCGTAGTTGGGCGAGGCGGGAGAAGCGGCGAGAGTGGCGCGAGAAAAGGGTCAACATAGCGCCATGCGGCTAGCGGCGGAAAGAAGCGGCGAAGAAGGCGAAAGCAAAGCACTCGGAACCACGAGTCGCCACTGCGGCACAATCTCACCATCTGCTCAAGAAGGCCTTCGGCGCGAAGGTGCTTGGAGCCATTAGGGTGGCCGAGCGATGCCAGCGGCAGAACTCCACCTGCGGTTCGCCCATCACGACCAACGAACCTGAGAGGCACTCCGGGGCTACCGCTTGCCTTGGCTGCCGCTCGCCGAAGAGGGTGGGAGGTTGCGATCATAGCGCGACTTCTGTAACTCTTCTTGCCCGACCGCGACATAGCCGATCAATGGCGGTGGTAATGACCGTGTTGAGAGATCTGTGTTGACGGAAGCTTGAGTCTTGCTTATTCTGCACAACTTTGAAACTGCTGCGCAGTGGAAGCGGCCGGTCATGGGCGTCTCCACCCATTGGCGGAGGAAAAGCGGCGGCGGACCGATGTGACCGATGACGATGAGTGAAGGGCCTGGCAGCCATTTTTGTTCTTTTGTTTTATTTCCTTTTGTTGATCTGTCTGCATTCACAAACACTTGGGCAAACTTCGGTGAAATGGATATTTCCTGTTTAATGTTACCTGTGTGTTTATCTATCTTGCGTGATCGAATTCACTTGATTGAACCATTAGGCGACCAATTTTTAACTTGGTTGGACGCCTAGGTTAGAAGCGGCGTTCTGAGTCACTTGACGATTCTATGTATTCTTTGCGAACATAAGCATAGATTATGCAAGTCATCTGAGGACCTAAGCGAAATGACCTTAAGTCCAATGGGAGGTGCAAGGCGTAGCTTAGTCTTAGCATCAAGTTTTTGTGAAAAATTATCATTGGTTCAAATTCTTCGAGAACATAGGCCACGATGATGCGCTTTGGAACCGTCTTTGCGGTATAGCATGGCGGCGACAAGTTTTCGAGAGTGTTTTAGGCGGCGAGTACTTTCGGCGGTGGCGACAGTGGTGCCGAGGAGCCAACCCGAGGCGTGTGAGCCATGTTTGAGTACCGTGTCCAACTTGCACTCTGGTCACTTGGCCTTGCCGGATGTTTTAACACTTAGCATTTTTCTTTTTTTTATCATCAGGGGCCATTGGTTTCTCACGCCCGCGACAATCACGCATAGCTTGATCCATCTTAGTGTATGCACATAAAGAAGTGACCAAAAATGCGGCACAAAGCACTTGCTATATATCTTTGTTGGGTGACCAAACCCCAACAAGCTAGGCGACCGGTTTAAAACCTTTGAGCGACCAGGTCTTGGCCAGGCGACCCGACCTCTGGCCAGGCGACAGCCCAAGCATCTAAGCGACGGTCTCTGGCGCGGGCATCGACCTACGGCGTCAGGCGACCAGCCCCAAGCACTTAGGCGACGATGGAATCTTTGGGGCCTTTCGCGAAATAAGCCGACACTTCTATGCTTGCTTTGTGTGCCTGAATAGCTACGAGAAGGATGAGTACCGCTAGGAAAAGCATCGCAAAGGTAGGCCCAAATAATCTAGAATCGGCATGGGATAGTCACAGTCCTCTCTGTTTGGCTTCTAAGTCCTTGTGACCCTCTAGGAAATCAAACTACGGTCTTTGTGTGTCAGCGGCGAGGCTCCTAAGAGTGGTACGGTAGGCGGTCTTCCATGATGACGACAGCGGTGCCAAGAAACCAACTTAGGAGTGTCTCGCGAGCAGCGTTTGAGCACCGCACCTTCGCCCTGATCGCCGTGCTTAGCCGGACCACAGACACGAGTGTCGCTCTGAATCCTGAGGATTAGCAAACATCTGGGACCAGCTGACACTCATGCGAAAGGTGCCACTCGGGGCATAAAAGGGACAACAATAGTAAAGCAAAAGCCTTCTAGGCAACAACTTTACTAACGCCCGATGGCCATGCCGATCGGTGGGGAGAAACTTACCTCAAAGTGACCAGCGAGCTCTTTGGTACTAATTCTTTCAAGGATAGAACTTCATAACAACTCTATGTTGTAGGAATTAGCTAGTTCTTCGCCGTCCTCGGTGGCCATTCGGACCATACAGGTCAAGATCTTGAAACCACCTTGAAGGGCCCTCCAAGAGAGGCGGCTTATGCAACCCGTCATCGTCTGAATCTGCGCAAGACCAGTCGCCCGATACCAGTGTTCTCTCGAGACCGGGTGGCATGGTACTGCTTTGAGCTCTGCGTCTTAGAGGCGTTGAAGGCGGCCCGATCACGCACTTCTTCAAGAGGTTGACTTCTTCTCGCGGAGATCCTCCTGGCCTTCGCCGTTAAATCTTGAGAGACGGAGGCGGCGGCAGCTCGAGAGGGAAAACGACCTCGCCAGTACACCAAGAAGAAAGGTGTCTCGCTAGTGGCCCGACTGGGTGTGGTGCGAAGCGACCACAGCACTATCGGGAGCTCTTTCGTCCTTCGCGCGCCCCGCTTGTGGAGATGATCAAACGCCCTTGTCTTGAGGCCCTTCAACACCAGCGCATTGGCACGCTCTGCTTGACCATTACTCTTGGGGTGAGCCATTGAAGCAAAACATACTTTGGTGCCTATTTCTTCTGAAATTCGAGAAAAGGCGTATTTGGTGGCGAGTCCCATTAATCGGTGATGATCGATTGGCGACCCCAAAAGGGTAAAGATCGCGCATGAACTTGATGCAGCGGCGGTAGTGATGGCGGCGCAAGCGGCTTCAACCCACTTTGTGAACTTGTCGATGGCGGCGAAGAGGTGGGTGAAGCCCTTGTAACTGCGAGAGCGGACCCGGATATCCGGCCCCGGACCAAGCGGCGAGAGAGGCGGGATGGTTTGCGAGCTTAGGGCTGGTCGGTGGATTTTCTGGCGAAGCCGACAAGCCGCATGTCCTCACCGGCTCGCAAAGCATCACGGAGGCGATAGGCCAATAAAATCCTTGGCGAAGCAGCGTTCTTGAGCTAGCGTTATTGGGACATATGGCTCCCTTTACGCCTCCAAGGATATCGAGCGGTGCTCCCTCTTCCCAAGTGATGCACTTCGGTAGAACTCCGTTTCTACTCTGGCGGTATAGGTCCCCACCAACCAGAGTATAGCACTTGGCCTTGCGTGCAATCTTCTCAGCTGAGGCATCATCGTCGGGGAACACTTGGTCACGCAGGAAGGCTAGGATAGGATCCATCCATTGACCTTCCTGGCCAAGTGTGGCGAACACTCGGTGCTTGCCCGGGTACTCATTGAGCCAAGCTTTTCCACAGTGCTACATCGGCAACACATAGTCTTCCCTCCGGACACAGGTCTTTGGCGAACCTGTTGCCTTCCCTCCTTGAGCTGGAGGCCGCGGCCGATCTGCGCCTTCCCACTGGATGGGAGGCCTAGCAGCCATCCGTCGTCCCCACAGATTTGAGGCTGCGGCAATATCTTGCCGTCGTCCCCACCGGGAAGAGGGCGGCAGCGACACCATCATCCCCACGAGCAGTGGGCTGCGATGGATGGTCGTGATAGACTTTCTTGAAGACCAGGCCAAAGCGAAGCCCTTGAGGGCGCAAAGGTGGGAAGCCGTCATAAAAGGTGGTTGTAAATGTCGAGGATATGAACATACCCAATCCTTCAAAATGATGTTCCATTTTGGACCTCCACGAGTCGCCGCCATGGTGGGGTTGGAACAGGAACTCCTTCAGCGCTTGATTGATGACTAGCGAGTCACCCTTGACTTGAGGCGGGATGCCCGGCACCAAAGCGATCGCAACTCTGCCATGAGCCTTCATACTCGGCTATGTTGTTCGTGGCCTTGAAGTCGGCGACCACATCTTGAAGGTGTCGCGGTCGGGGAGACGGACAACTCGGCCCAGCGCCCTCGGTCTGAAGGAGCCGCCGAAGAATAAGGTCGAGGAGAAAGCGCGGTTGCTTCTTAACCCGAAGTGGCGGGGAGTCCATTGGCGATGAACTCCGCTGACCGACTCTTGATGGCGGTGTGGAGTACAAATTTGAGGTTGAATTCCCAGTTCCACCGACCATTTGCTATCTGACCTTACGCTTCACGGTTGTGGAGAATTTCTCGTAGAAGGATAGGCCGTAACCACGATGATTTCTCGCCCTTGGAAATAATGCGACTTCTGGATGCCACCAAGGCGCATACAACATCTTCTGGATGCTGTGGATATCGAGTCTCGCTTCATGCAACACCTTCTTGATGTAGTAGACAAACCACGGATGCCTTCCTTCTCATGACCGACACCGCACTCACCACCTCGGGGTGGCGTGATATATAGAACAACGGCTGCGCCCGTGCGGCGAGAGACCAGCAGGGGAGGTGAGTCTTGCTTCAAGTCTTCAAATGCCTTTTGTGCCTCATCTGTCCCTCAAAGTGGTTAGTCTTCTTCAACAACTTGAATAGAGGCAAGCTTCTTTCTCCCAGCAAGACAATGAACCACCCAGGGGGAGGCAGGCGGCCAAGCTGAAGCCTTGAACTGTTTGAGTCGCCTTTGGAGGCTTCATGTGCTCGATGGCGCTATCTTGTCGGGATTGGCTTCAATGCCCATTTGGACACCGAAACCCGGCAACTTGTGGGAGGGCACACCGAACACACATTTTTACAGGTTGAGCTTTAAACAATTCTTTTGGAGGTTGGCAAAGGTTTCCTTGGTCTTGGATTAGTTCTTAGCCCTTTTTAATCTTCACAACTAAATTAGTCAACGTAGACCTCAAGATTTACGCCCTATCGAGGACGAAAGTGATATGCATGGCACGTTGGTAAGTAGAACCGACATTCTTTAAACCAAAAGCCATTCTAACAAAACAATAAACACCGTAGAAATTACCATGATCTTCTCTTCATCTTCTCACGCCATGCTAATCTGGTGGTACGGATGTCATCGAGAAAGTACAATAGCTACTTTGGGCGTGGAGTCAATGATGAGGTCTACTCGCGGCAAGGGGTAAGGATCCTTCGGGCAGGCCTTGTTGAGGTCGGTGAAGTTGACACACATCGCCACTTCCGGTTGGACTTCTTGACAAGCCTGGGGTTGGCAAGCCACTCTCAGGTGAGACTTCCCAAACTATCCTGCGGCATAGCAGCTTCTCTACCTCCTTCGAATGGCATCTTGCGCTCGGCGCCTGCCTCGGACCTTTTCTTGGGATCGGGTGCGCTTGAGGCGTTGCCTGTCGGTGCTCGATCACCTCTCTAGGGACCCGGTCATGTCGGACGATTGCGAGCCCGAACTGCGTCGAATTTGACTAGGAAGGTGGCGCGTCTTCTATTGGCGTTGAGTGGCGCCAATGTTGGCGGTCTTCGGGGCTCACCCTCGCTCAGGCGACCACATTAACCTCACCGGTAGAGCCGGTGGGCGTGGAGTCGAACTGAGGGCTCTGGCCGTGGCGTCGGTATGCCGCGCAAAGTGCACTGACCAGGTCCCATGCTGCTTGTGGCAGCGCAAGACCTCGACCTATCCACTTGAATTGTAATGGGGCAGCCCGGGCCGCATCTTCACCACCATGTAGGCATAGTGGGTTCGCCATGAACTTGACCAACACGATTCGGCCAAGCAAGGCATTGTAGGGAGGTCCGTCGGTGACCTCGAAGTCCACCATCTCGGTGTGGTAGTTGTCCTTCAACCCCGAAGGTGACAGAGAGGCGCACTTGACCCAAGGGGATCAAACCAACCTCCAGGGCGCAGATCTTGCTACGGGATCTGGAGCGCCAGGAATGCCGAAGAGGATAGGAGGTTGATAGTACTCCCCTGTCACTGGCACTCGCCTGGTAGTACATTAGGATCATGGGCGACACCACGATCGGGAGATGCCCTAGGCCGGTGGTGCTTTCAGGGTGGTCGGCCCGACTGAAATGATCGTCTGCTCTGACCACTTCAGCATTCGACCCACCCCTGAGCTCGACGCCGTGGCGCACACTTCCCTCTTTAGCCGTTTATATGCGGCGTTGGAGGGAATGGTGGATGAACCACCATGGATGTATGCCACAGCGTGATCACTTTCTTTGGAAAGCGGTAGGCGGGGTCTTCGTCTTGGTCATTGTCGGGGCGGTGCTCCTTAAGCCGCTGCTACACCATTTTGTTCACGACCCGATAGCCATCCAGGTCATGAGTGTTGGTCCGGTGGATCAGGCAATAGAGCTCGCCCTCCTTTTGCTCGCGGCGGTCGTTTCTATGACCGCGGCGGTCCTCGCACGATCACGGCGATCATCATGCAGTCCGCGGCGGTTATCGCGCCGATCCACGGCGATCGTCCGCCGGTCGATGAATTCGCGCTTCAGCGGCTTGCAGAGGTCCTCATCGTCGCGTTCGGCCAAGACCTGCGGGTCTCTCTGCCTCACGCTTCGCGCCTTCACCTTGCATGGCGGAACCCGCCGAGTTCGGCCGTCCTTGCCTCGGCCACCGTGGGGCGGATCTTTGGTCCCTCGCCTCCATGACCAGCGCACACTTATGTCGCGAGGAGAAAAGCTTCGGAGGTGGTCTTGATGTCTGCGGGTGGCCATATTCTCCTTCATCTTACGGTCTCGAGCGCTTCTCCGGCGATGACCACGGTTGCCGAAATGTGGGGGATCGTGTTGCGGCGATGTAAACCAGGGATAAAATCGCGCCCGACTCCCCTTCTCTGCTCGGGCGTGGAGGTCATCCTTCACACTGGCTGCACAAGAACCTTGAAAGTTGGCGACGAAGAGACCGCACAACTCCCCCCACAAGCGTACCGACCCTTGGGGGAGGTTTAACAGCCAAGAGCGGGCAGAGACCGTCAAGGCCGTCGAAAGGTAATTGGCCATGATCTTTTCAGACCCACCGGTCGCTCTTACCACCGTAGTATATATTTGCAGGAACTCCTCCGGGTTGGTGGTGTCGTCGTACTTCTCTATGGACGCCGAGCGAAACTTGTCGGGCCATGCCACACGGCGCAGCCGTCGGGAGAAAGCCTGGCACCCAACACCATAAAGGGGCCAGTAGGTTGGCAGGGAGCCGGTCAGGAGACCGCCACAGAACAGCAGGGGCTGGCTCCCTATAGAATCGGAGGTGAACCTCCTCCTTGGTCAAGAATGAGAGTCGTGGGAGGGACTCTCCTTGTCGAGCCATCTGCTTCTCTGGCAGCGCTCTGGCTGGGCGGCCTTGTGGCGACACAGAGGTCATCACCAGCTTGTGGCGGCTCTCATCAAGTGAGTCAGGAGGTTCTCCACGGTCCCTTGAGCAGGACGGCGCGCATCGCCCTTCCTCCGCTCGGCCACTTTGGCACGGCCGTTCCGATTAAGGCGGCTAAACGCTTTGAGTGTCTTCAACATCGCCCGAGCAATGGTGTACAATGATACCCGCGATCGAAACCCTACAGTTGGGCGCATCCACGAGGCCGTAATGCTCCTGACCGGGGTGGCGGAGAGTCTCTGCAAGTTCCAGGTGGTCAAGAGAGATGAATAGCATGCTGATTCTAGCGAGGGTGGCTGCCTCCATGGCGGTGACGTCGCGGGGTGCTCGCCGCTTCCAAAGAACAGCCTGCCACAATGAGGCGAGGCGAGCGATCCTCGACGGCGAGGCTGGCTGGGATGCATACAGGGCATGCTGCTTCGCCGCGCTTCTTGGCGAGAACTTCGCCATCTCCATATGCGGGCTTGCTTGAGCAAGAACACCGAAGTCCACAGGGAGTTGGCGGGAAAACCAACCACTAGCCCCTAGCTGGCGGCGCCCACCGGCGTATTCCACTAACGAGCCGAGTCTATAGGCAGGGTTTGGTTTAGTAGGAGGCGTCTTGGCGGCTAGCTAACCTAGAGAGTGAAAACCTAGAGACTCCCTGCGGAGGACTCAAGCGTCTATGAACTAAGATGACACATAGATTTTTACCCAAGTTCGGGCCCCTCGGCCGGGAGTGCGAGGCTTCGTCTGCTTTGGATTTCTATAGAATGCTTGAAGCTAATCTGAGCTTTGGGGTTATAAGTTCTTCCTTAGGCTCTCTTCTTTGAATCCTTGATCCATCGTGATCCCCTTCCCCATGCACCGAGTGCCGTTATATAGCCTAGGCTAGCGGGGAAGGTAAAGGAGGATCATCATCTTGATCTTAACACATTTATTGCTCCTTCCGTCTTTGTTCGTTCCTCCAACCTCATTAAATCCGAAGCGCATGGGTTCGTCGGTCGCTCGATATGTGACCCCTTTGTGGCGGGTAGGTGAGAAGCGTCGGAGAATGGGCTTATGCGAAATCCTTGCAATTGATAAGCTGACCTGGCCGGGCTGCCGTCTGGCGTGATGCGATAGGGAAAAGACTTGGTGAAGCCGTGCCCCACCTTTTGCCTTCTGGCCGAAGCGGCGGCGTCCTGCCCTGCTCGCGGGCAGACGCCCGTGGTGCATGCTGGCGTGGCCTTCGCCGCCCGTCGCCGAACCACCGTGGTGGCGCCAGGCGGTAAGGCGTCTCGCCCACTGCTGCGCCAGACGCCGTGGCGGCTTTGGCGGCGAAGCTTCTTCGCCCGCCGATCGCCGAGCCGCCCGTGAAATTTGAGCACGGCGGCGAGCGTGCTCGCCCACTACTCGCCGGACGCCGTGGAGTCGGCTTTGGCGGCGTGGCGCTTCATGACCCGATTGCGAGCGCCATGTGAAATTTGGGCGTCGAGGCGAGCGTGTTCGCCCCACCTTTCGCCGAAGCATGCACGTGGGCCACTTTATGCGGTGGAGAGGGTACCCTAAGCGTGAAATGCGCTAACAATGAGGTTCTCTTACTTTTGAAAGAAGCATTGCCTAAAGGTGAAATTTTGCCTAAAAATTATCATAATGCTAGAACATTTGTTAGAGATGTCGGAATTGGTTATGAGAACATCGATGCATGCATAAATGATTGCATATTGTATAGGGATGAATATGCCATTTACTTATTACCCAACTTGTAAAGCTCCTAGGTGGAAATCGAGAGAAAGTGGCGGTGATGGGAAGCGCATTCATAGAGTTCTGTAAAGTTGTTCATCATTTCCCTCTTAAAAGAAGATTGCAAAAGCGATACATGTCTTCAAAAAGCAATGACCAACCACAAATGGCATAGTGAATGTCGAGGCGAGGATGGGTTAATCACGGCATCCGGGATTGTTCTACATGGAAGAACTTTGACTTTAGATTTCCATATTTTAGTTTAGATTGTCACAATATTAGGCTTGCTTTAGCAACTGATGGCTTCAGTCCAATTCGTACATTAAGCTTGTCTCTCCTGACATATGGCTGTTGTTTTGATACCACATAATGTCCCACTAGGGGAGTGCATGCACGACAATCAAATTTCATTCTCTCTGTACTTATCCCGAGTCCATATTCTTAAAATAATATTGATGTGTATTCTGGTGACTATAGATGACCTTTTAGAATTTTGGCATGAAGGTGTTGAACTTATGATGCATCTCGTCTTGAGTGGTTTCGATTCGTCTTTGCACTTTTACGGACAATTAGTGACTACCCGGTCATGCATATTTGTCGGGAAGAAAAACAAAAGCGGAAGTTGGTTGTGCTAATTGCTTTCTTGAAACCATTTCATTGTATTTGAAGCATAGCCACAAAACATGCTACATGGGACATAAAGATTTCTAGAAAGGACCATAAGTTTCGGTTTGAACCCCATCTATTTGATGAATCTTGTTGTCTTTGAGAGATGCACCTATTCCTCTAGCTGGATATGATGCATCAAACCAAACAAAAGATTTGCATGTCACTTTTGGAAAGGCACTAGAAAAGGAACCTAGAAAGAAGAAGAGCCACGAGGAAATAAAGATGGAGCCTAAGTGGAAGAAAGCGGAGTTGTTTCTTTCAATTACCTTATTAGGAAACACTTCTAGTACACCACAATTTAGATCCAATGCATATTGAGAACAATGTATTTGCTAATATAGCGAACACATTACTAGGTATTAAAGATAAAACCAAGGACAACTGAATGCTCGTCTTGATCTTAAAGAAATGGGAATAAGACGAGCTTCATCCTATAGACAAAGGTGGCAAGACCGTTCTACCTCCAACAATTTTTACGATGAGCTGTGAGAGAAGAAACCTTTTTGTCAAACATTACAACAAGTCATGTTTCCAGATGGATATGCATCTAACATGGGAAAAAGGTTCTAGTTGATCAAAGAAGGCTAGTTGGTCTTAAGACCCATGATTGTCATGTCATTATGCAATTGCTCCTCTAGCTACAAGAAGAACTTTACACGAAAAGGTTTGCCTGACCTTGGTTAAGCAGAGTAATTTTTTAAGCAAATTTTCTCCTAGTTATTTCTATTAGTGACATGCAAAAGTTAGAATATGAGATTCTTTGAAGTTCTTTGCCTATTGGAAAAGATTTTCCGTGGCCTTTTTAGCGTCATGGTTCATTTGTGTGTCCATCTTCCAAGAGACTAGGCTTCTTGGACCTTCTCAATTTAGAAATATGTACTCTATTGAGAGGTATTGGTCAAAATTAAAATCTATGGTTCGTACTAGAAGTCACCTGAAGGATCAATAGTGAAGGATATGTCCTTGATGAAAGTATTACTTTTTGCTCACGTTATTTGCATGGCTGTCAAACTAGATTCACTCGTGGGGAACAAAATGGTGATAATATGACATATTCTAGTGAAATGAAATACTTGAGAAGAGTTGGGCGTTCATTGATGGGCCATTGCGAGCATTGTTGAATTGGACCATATTTCTTGGATTCAAGCTCATCGATATGTGTTGGTCAATTCTGACGGCATTGCACCTTATACTCAGTATGTTCTAAAAAACATAATTTCAATTTCATGTTTTTTAAGTTGAATATGTCACTAATGGTACCCAAACATGTGTAGAAAACATTGTCAATTACTTTCTATAGAAAAACGCCTACGAAAAAGGGACGTGGAACACATTCATCATGAGACGTTTCACATATGGTTTGAGGATCATGTAAGTTTGTAGAAAGGATTACTATGTCTTATAGTAAATTTTTATAGAGTAACCAACTCACCTATGTATTTAAACTAGCTCAATGCCCGTGCGTTGCTACGAAAAATAAATGTGGTAACGAAACATAAAGCTCAAACAACAACAAAAAATTATGTTGTCCTTCTGCGGCTTACGGCATGATTACTCTTGACCATGGCGCTTCATTCGTTCTGATTTTAAAAGCGACACATCTGATCGGGACAAACAAAATCTAAAGCTATCCAGAAGAGGAAGGGCGATTCGGTTTTGTTCGAGAGGAATGAGATCAAGAACTATCGCGAGAGAAACAAGCAAAAAAGAATAGATCGGCTTTTTCATCCGGTTCGATTTAAATCTGGTTTGGTTTTGTGGGTTGGTGGAGGAGAGCAGACGTGACACCACCAACTCCTAATTAAGTAGTAGAGATAAATAAATGTGTTCAATATCAATAGTTGTACAAAGAAGAGCAAACATCAGTTATCACTCAAGTAAGCGTATTCTTTGTAGAAAGTGCGACAATACTATCGAGATACATACATTTAACGTGCTTGCTATCAGATGCATACATTTCAGTTGCTTGCTAAAACCCTGTATTGTTCTTCAAATATCACCTACCCACGGATGTTTTGCACAAAGTAAGATGTTGTCCAACCAAATTAATAAAGTCAACTCAATAACTCATGCAAAGAAGATATTCTAATAGGATCACTTGATGTACATGGTGGCAGCGAACTCGATAAAATTCTTGGCATCGCGAGCCATGAAATTCTTGATCCTTTTGTTATAGCAATCATTAAATAAGTTCAGAAACCGATAATAAAGTATGCGGTTTTAGGCGACCTGATAAAACCTTCGGTATTTCTTTACCAAAAGAAACACCATTGTATTTTTTACTTCTAGACATGATCAAATATAAAACCTTGAAAATCTCAAATTATTTGAAAAGAAACCACCATTTGCTAATAGCCCAGCTAGCATCTTTTGGGGTGAAATAATTTCTCGAGAAAATAATGTTCACACCTCACAAATAATATGAACAATTCTTCATCGATTATTGCTCCAAGTTCCATTCTTCTCTCTAGCGATGAGACCCCACCATCTTTAATTGTTGTTCTGCACCTGTAGAAAGGAGATCCGATTAAAATCATCCAAATAATTGAGAAAAAATGACTCGAGCATTTACGGTGATTGGTGGACTGGACATGGTATGATATACACTTTAATGAGTCCGCTATTTGAGGAGCAAGCCACCACGTAAGTGTTAAGCGTTTTGGTCAAATTGATAAATTAGCAAACACATTTTCAAAACCCCAAAAGGAATATCATATCCACATTCAAATGTAGAAGTGTCGGACTTGTAAAGAAATAAATTTATCTGAACACGAAAGTAGCTCCAATTTAAGCGAGGGCGATGGAGATTCGGACTTCAAATGATATGTCATAAGTGAGCACACTTACGTAGTGCTTGGAATATATTGCAACCAAAATTAATCATACACCATACTGCAAGACTACCTCTTTAGCGAGATGCAAAGTTGAGTCAACTATAGTAAAGAGTAGTACCTTCTTCATGCGGAAGATTCAAAACATGCATCTAGGTAGCAAGTCTAGGCGTTGACACACAAGATAGTAGCTGCACAAATAAGACAAGTGCAAATTTAGATAACGGTATATACAGGACAACAATATACCAAATCGTTCATCGATAAGCACTTCAACAAACTATCTGAGTGAGCAAATTATGTAATTAAGAAGCTGTTATAGGAGCAAAAGGTCTGGGCACATGCAGATGAAGTTACCTTTTAATTTATTTTATCGAGATACTTACATTAGGAGGTATTGAGTAATTTTGGGCGTCTGTTTCCTTGTCAATCTCCACTCTTAGACCTATCTCGGCAACCTCTAGAGTTATAACAGTTCTTGCATCGAAGTTCAAAAATCTCCTACGATTTTCCACATTTCCTTCAAGCAAGTTTTTTACGACTAGAGACCCCCTCCCTCAAGTATGGGTTTTCTTCATCAACAACCTTCGTTGTTGCAATGATAACATGACCCCATTTAGTGCCTAACATCATCCTGCACCTTTTTCCTTCCATGCAAGCAATTAGCAATGCAACAACTAAATCTCTCCTATAACCAATGTATGGGCACACCTTTCCGGTTGCAAGAGCTAGTAGGTGATCTTCTTGCCCCCTTACCATTGATTTTCGATTATACTTGGGGCTCGAGCTCATTAGGTATTTTAAAAGATGCTTTATAATACCAATATCAGTGATGAGTCAATAGGAACTTGAGCGTCGACTCGGCGGAGGGATCTAAGCACATATATCATATGACACCAATGAATATCCAAGAACATCAATGGTGATTAGCATTTTTATAAACACTGGATCTAGAAACTTGCAATCCCTACTTTCCGGGCACTCATTGGAGTTTTCACATGGTGTGTTGGCCAAACATCTTTGAGCAAAATAGATTGAGGCTTCAAGTTTCAAGTTTGGCATGCATTAGCAACCACCGGCATAAGTGGCTACTTACACACACACACACAAATCAAATTGAATGAGAGGAATATAATATGTTTGTTTAAGTGGTATATTGGAAGGCGGGAATATGCACTCTGGGAGTCTGGAAAAGGCTCAACATGAAGCTTACGGCATATACAATGCACTGACAAACTCAGATTGAGTCAAAGTCCAATCTTCTTTGTCATTTGTGGCAAAAACTCTGAAATGACCATTAAAACGGCTCCAAAAATGTATGAGTATCTTTGTCAATGACAAGCTAGAAGGATACTTCAACAAAATTGAAGCACGAAATAACAACACATGAGCAGAATAAGTATAAAAAAAAACATTTTTTTGCGAAAGGAATTGTAGCACTGCGATCTTCTACCATAAGATCTCTTGAACGCGATATACTAAAGTAAAGCCAAATACAACACAAACATAAAGTTATTCCGAGATTGCGAGACGGATGATCTCCTTGTATAAATGACTAATCTTCATCCTTAGAGTGAAGTATAATTTGCTCGACCCATGACAAATCATATTGTAACAATACACCAAATCTCGAGACAAAATTTAATCGGGGAATCTTGTAGCGGCCGATTGGACACACGACATACAAGACTTGCACTTCCTAGGAAGTGAAGTAAAGCCAACCTAAGGTTCACATCTTGGTACTTCAAGAGTGCCAAGAGGGCAAAAAATGGTATCGAGAGCTGTTAAGACTGAAAAATTTTATCAAAACAGAATGTTCTCAATAGATTTGAGGCCATCTAAAGTCGTCCTATTAAATTATCGATCTAACTTACAGAGACTTGCACGACTTACTTTGCACATATGCTTGATCAAAATTTAAAGTTTCTGCGTGCCCCAACCAATAAGCATCAAAGTGCAAAAGCAAAAGGGTGTATCAACAACATGAAAATCACTATTACACGCAAAGCAAGATAAGTAGCCATCTGAGGCAGTTCCTATCAAGCACTGACACTCCAATGTGTCGTTTTGCATTCCAAACGCCATGAACAAAGATGATCTTGGCTCCGGTGTGACATGGCATGATGACACCATTACTATGAATATCGACGTCGAGCTACCGCTACCAAACACAAGCGGGCCTATGCGGCACCATAAGAATAGCACCAAGCACACATACAATCGTGCCACCAATCTTTACCCGCCCTCATGTGTGACCAAGCTCGCGGTTTGATCTTGGAACAAACAAAATACTTGGAACTCAAGAGCAAAAGAAGCGTGAATTTTGAAGATTGTCATGAGTGAGTGGCCCGACCCCATGATGAGGGCCAAGATGAAGGTGAAGACTAGAATGGATGGCTGAATGGCGTGGCGTGGAGGTGGGATTGGTGTGGAGGCCGACCAAGAACAATGGTGGTTGTCAAAGATCTTGCCACGTCAAACCTACAGAGGCATCAAAGCACGAAATTTGCGGGCATGGCGGTGACATTGCTTCAACCGATTAGTGCGTCAGGCTAGAGTTAGTCGGGCTTACCTGTGAGCAGGAGGAAGAAGGAGGCGAGGCGCCACGTGATGGGAGGCCGCGCTGGCTGAGCCGTGGTGGCGGAAGAAGCGGCGAGCACGCGGAGGCGAGGAGGTCGCGGAAGGCGAAAGTCGGCGCGATTGACGCCGGCGTTGGCGCGCCAGCGATGGCGTGGTACCTGCGTTGATGAGCTGCACGCCCACCATCGCGCGTCGCCGCCTCCCGCCGTCCGGCGCCGCCATCTCGCCCGATCCCCAATCCAGAGAGCGAGGTCGATCTGAAGTGCTATCGTCTTGTGGCGAGAGATTGGGGAAGAGGCGAGAAATCGCTTATGGGTAGCGCGAGGAAGGCGAGAGCTGCGCCGGGTTGTGGAGTGAGAGGGGGCTGCGGAGTGGGGGCGGCCGAGGAAGCGAGAGGCCGAGGGGCGGAGGTGGGCGGTCTGTGAGAAGCCAGGAGTCGCGGTGTATAGTGGGCGTGCCTGTTGAAGTGAGAAAGGGGGGAGTGGGGCCCGTGGAAGAACGGACCGTCCACCAAGTCGTGCTTTATAATAGTAGAGATATCTATAGAGTTACCAAGCCCGACCAATGCATTCCAATGTTAGGTTCAGACCTTACTAGCAGACAAGAAATGAAGTTCCTAAGGAAACAAAAGTGTTGGCTAGCAAGCCACACAAGATTGTGTCAAAGTACAATAGTTATTATATAAATCGGTACAAATTTGAAGCAAGCTATGGCAGCAGAAAACCACACAAAATTTTGGAGTAACCATGGTTGTAAAGCGTCTAGCTTCTCTAGTGCAAGGACAAGAATCAAGCTGTAGGTGATGTAACATATTATGGCATCATCAAAGAAATCATCGAATTAAACTACTCTAACAAAGGTTCATAGTGCTATTCAGATGTGTTTGGGTTGATACTATTTAAGGTAGAGGTATTCAGAAAGATAAGTATGGAATAACACTTGTGAATTTCCATCACCTACTAAATACTGGAGATAGGCTTTGTCATGAGCCATTCATTCTTGCAAGTCAAGCTATGCAAGTTTATTTCATGCAAGATCCTATCGACAAAGAGTGGCATGCTGTGGTATTTTCTAAGCAAAGAGGTGTTTATGACTTGGAATCTAGAGATGAGGAAGAACATGATAATACAAATGCGTTCGAGGAGCCTATTGAACGATAAATGATGAATTGCTTGCTAGAGTTTGTGATGATAACACTTATGTTAGGGGTGATATAAATGGTGTGACAGTTGATGAATCAGTAGATAAAGCAACAAAGCCTAAGCAGTAAAATTTTCCGATTCTGTTTTTCTAAGCTGTATTGTATAGATATGTTTGTCTAAAATTCCTTTTCTAATCCTAGTTCTAATATTATTCTTATCGTAACGGTTTATTGTCTTCTTGCAGTAAAAATGGCGAGGAAAAGCGAGGTGCGAAGTTCCATATGACATTGTGCGCAAAAATCGGATTGAGCGTAACAATGAACTACTTAAGAAGCTTAGCCTTCATTCTATACCATTATCAACTAATGTCCACGAGAAGCAAAACAAGAAAAGAAAGGTATTTTGTTGAATTTGTCTTGAATTCATTTTTATTTCTTGTATCTTCTTTGCATACATATAGATAGCTTGCATTTGAAATTGATCTTTGTATATTAGCTACCTTAGATTTTATGGAGCATGGTGCATGCATTTTTCAACATTCTAAAATGTGTCATGCTAACTAGTTGCTACATATAGAGAACCACACTTGATGAAGCAGATGTTGATGGATTAGAAAATCGACTATGCAATGGATGATGAAGATGAAAGAAATGGTGACTACGATGACTATGGCAATGACTATGATGATGTGGGTGATGGTGGTAATGATGATGTAGAGGTTTATCACCACTGTGCCAAATATACATTCACGTATGCTCATTTCTTTTTTAATATATACTATCACATCGATGCATATTATATTTATATCCTAACTATACATTGTATCATTCAGCCAAGAAAAAGAAAGGTAGGGGCCCAACAAGAATGCTATCTATCTGGGAAGGGAATAAAGGTGTCAAGATTCATGTTAAGGTCAATAGATAGGGTTAGCTATTCTATTCATTTTGGTGTAATTTTCTTCTTCTATCTTATTGATGTAATCCTCTTTTACATTTCACATTTCATTTGTTGTGCAGAAATTTTTTGACATCAATCCAATATGTGAAGATTGGGTGTTGAGATCTGCTGGGAAGAAATGGCATGACTTTAAGAGCACTTTGAAGAAGACATACTATGATGAAAATCTATTAATGGAGGAGAATATTGCCAATGGATGTAAGGGAAGAATTCCTGATGATGAGTGGGAATGGCTTGTAGAGCATTGGAGTAAAGAAGAATCAAATGTATGCAAATTTTACTGCATGGTCTATGTGTACATTGGTATCTATACTATTAAGACACTTAAGTTCCCTCATTTAGGTTAGAGCAAGAAAGAACAAGGAAATCCATTCAAATCAAATAAATGTTGTTCATACCTCTGGATCAAGAAGCTATGCCATAATTAACAATATATTGGTAAGCAACATAGAAATTAAATAGGTTTAATTCAATCTGCTATGCATTAATTTTTTTTTGGTGTTGTTAGGAAGAACAACTTGGGCGTGAACCATGTAGAGCTGAGACATACCTTGTTGTAAACAAGAGAAAAAAATGGGGAAGCTGTTAGTGCTGCTAGCAAAGAAAAGATAGTAAGTTCAGATTTGATATATTCATATTATTTGTGCTTATCATATTCTTTTCTATATTTAGTGATTCAAATTTGTTTATTAGGATGTGATTGAAAGACGGCTCATAGAAGATGAAAACCTCGCTTTAAATCAATTGATGATGGTGATGACTTGTATGGTGAAATATATCTGATGAAAGGAAAGGCAGAGTCGTGGCTTGGAACTCGCTAGGAGGTGCACGTCATTAACTATTGCAAAAGTTGTCACCGCATTAAAGAATGTTGAAGAAGAAAATGCACAACTTAAAACAGAGTTTGCGGCATATAGGGATAAGTCCGAACAACGATACCAAGAACTTAGGAGCTTATTGTTGAGCCTTCAAGGAAGCATTAAATCTTAGAACAACAAAATGGTAGGAACCAATCCAAAACAACTTACTGAGTTAGCATCTCATATTTAATTAATTATTTTGCATCTTTGAGTCATGAGCCTTTAAAGTAAATTTTGTATGAAACCATCAATTGTATTAATTGAGCCATTCTAGGTGGATGGTATGGAAAAGCGGGCAACCACAAGAATCTTGTTCTGAAAGTAGAATAAATAATACTGTCCCAACAAAAGTTCATAATGTTCAAGAGAAGGAGAAGGTTCCAAAGAAGGAGAAAGTTTCACATGAGAAGGTTCCACAGAAGGAGAAGGTTTCACAGATGAAGGTTCAAGTTCCACGGAAGGAGATATTCCACAAAAACAGAAGGTTCTACCAAGAACACAATCATTTGGGGTATGATATACTTCCAATTTAGAATTATGATATGTAAATTCTTTTATGAATATGAAGTCATATTTTTCTATAGGGTGGAAAAGAAGTTTCTTTATGTTCTATTGGCGGTTCCAAAATAGTGGCACACAGAAGACTTCATCGCACGGATAAGACATTCATATGTGTAGATGGATTGCCGTTGGGAGAATACTATGAGGTTCTAGTTGATGTTGTTCTTGACAACAATGTCATACTCCTCATCCACAACACAGAGTCACGAAGTTAGGTTCTGCTATTGGCTTGTATATCCCTTGGCCACTTCACAATGTATGAAATTTAGCTCCATATTTTTATATTCATTTTCTTGTGTTGATTGAATATTGAAGATAGTGAATTGAACTTTTGAATGTGTAGGTAATGGAGCGTGATGGCTCACTTCTAAATCGACCAAGCGATCATTAGGTAAACTTCACTTCCCACCTCATCAACAACCATTCCATGATAGTTTATCAAAATAAAAAATGCATGTTGGTAGTTTATAGAATGTTTAGTGATTGGTAGTTTATAATATACTATCTGAGGCTGAATATGAAGTTGCGACATCTAGCCATAGCATATGTAGATGAATAAGAATCACTCATATGAATTACAACAGGTTGAGATTCTTATTTGGCGTATTTTATTGCTTGTAAACATGAGCCCAAGATATGTTACACATTCAAGGTAGTCACTACTCGAAATATTAGTAGTTGTAGCAAACTGAACATTAGATACTTTCTAATATGGCAACACATCCCAATCTAGACATAGCATTGTATAGGACATATGACCTAATATGCATTTTCAACTTAGCCTATCTAATGGAGAATCTCGAATACTAGAAAAGTGATAAAATGTTCTTTGTGCCCCCTAGCTGCTACTATCATGCATCCATGACAAAAATCAAGGGTGATAAAAATGTTATGGATATGCTGACGGAGAATAATCACATAGATAAGGTAGACATACATCTATTATGAGAAGAAGGTTAACTTAAGCAATGCACTACTAGAGGATGTAGTTAGTGATGTCAACGATCTTCCAAGGCTGAGCATTGATGATGTGCAGTTAGATTAGAATAGAGATTTGGTACAAGAAGGTATTGCATATTTGAACAATAATGAGGATGACTTGTGGTGAGTGCATGGTGATGATGCATTGTTCTTGGTGGATGGTGAAGAACCAAAGGACAGTGACGAGAATGTTAACCTTGAGCAAGAGAATGTTGACTATATTCGGTAGTTGAAGAGATTTAAAGGCATAGAGTTGACCCTAGGAACCATTGTGAAGGTGACACTGATGAGGAGGATTTGTGTCCCTGTTGTTGATTGGGGTTCTATATCTATTGTGGGATTGGAATGTGAGGAGGGTGATGGTGGTGATCACCAAGATGGGGTAGGGGAAGAATCAGGAAGGGCCCATGGTGTTGGTGGTGGTGATTTGCAAGATGAGGCCACTAGCGGACCTACAGAGGAGGGTGTTCGGTTGAACACTCAAAACTTCTTCTTTTTGTAAAAAAATACCTATTAACATCAAGCATGAAATTCGTAAATTACAACTTGCGTAGCTGACACAAATATTGTCCACTTTCTAAGATCATAATCAGTTATCATTAGATGCATATATTACTTTCAAGTTAGTGGGCTGGTGCTAGCTAGATAGTATGCTGAAAGAAAAGGATTGCTCTCACGCAATAACCAACTAATTAACTCTGATCTCAAGCTATTGTTTTTTTTCAAAGAGAACCTGGCACAGTTGCAAAACTGACTCAAGAAGGGGTAATCAAATGTACCCAATGGGAGAGGATATTCGACATGAACCAAAAGAACTAATTACAGCACCCTATGTTGTTTCCAATAGAAGAACTTTTAAATGCATTAGTACCTTCAGGTTTCGAATGATCGTAATGTTGAGCGCATCAACCTTGAAGTTCACCCATCTTTCTGTACTATCTATATGTTAATTCACCATCTTGCATGGACTCTATTATGCTTAATTGTTGCCATAACTTTAGATTTCCTCTCATGCACTTAAATTGTCAATTTCCTACTAGAGTACTTGTCTATTCATGAAACTATGCATTATAACTTTGTTTCATAATTTCAGATTTCCGCAAAAGGACATGAACCTTGGTTTCTGGATGCAAGTGCAATATGAAGTGACATATTACTAACTAGCCTTTTGATATACTTTTGCAAGTGGGAAACTACTCAAAATACAAAGACCCATGTACTTTTGCTAGTGGGAAACTACAAAGATCCATGTATTTATGCAAATGTAAAGCTATGATGACCCATGTTGGCAACTTGGCATATGTTTTTATATCTCTTTTGTTGACCCAAAAGCAAATTGGGGTATAACTACACTTCATGCATGTCTTGTGTAATGTATACATATCACTATGGCAGGCCTTTTGCAAATGAAATATGTGCTTGTCTTATTGATTTATGATTCTTGTGGTAAGAATGCATTTGTACTGAAATGTAATTTGGCCTGTGATGTAATTAGATGTGATATCTGTATTCATACGGAAGAGATACCACAGTAGCTTATAAGCACCACACCGGTTATCGTGCCCGAATTTGCAAATCAAGAACACTCTGTGTATACGCACTAGTCGAGGATCGCACTAGTGCACACAGAGCTAAGCAGGATAATAGACCACAACATACAATGGAATGATAAATAAAGTACATCAATCATGTATATAAGCGAGGTTATGCGACCATATGGTCCCTTACAATAGTTTGCACATAAGGCTTACAATGATTAGAGTAAATAATTCAACAATGGAAATTAAGCGTCATGGTGATCCATCTTAGCCCAGAGCGCTCGTGAGGCTTGCTCCTAGTTCTCTGGCCTCGGTATACTCCTCTTCCCATGGTGTAGACTCCTCTTCGGTAAAATTTTGCGCAAGGGTGAGTACACCGTACTCAACAAGTCATGCATGAATCGGTTCTATTACTACATGCATGGCTTGTTACAAAGAATATTGATTGGCTATTTTGCATTTGCATCAATATTTTTAAATTATTATTTATCTAGATTAAAAGCGGCGAAACTTTAATAGTGTAATAAGTTTCTCAATTGTTTTCCACATTATTTTGGACACAGTCCTTAATCAACTTTCACCATCATCCCTAGCACGACCTTCCACCCCATTTTATTTTCAAAACACTACCCCTTCTTTGTAATCCCGAGCATCGTCGATCTGAAGTGGACTCGGTTATTGAATAGTTTTACACTCTGCGAGAGGTTGTACACTTTACCCACAAGATATAATCAACTCACCACGTCGGTAGTGAATCGCCATACAAGAGTATGCGAATGAGTGATCATAACAAAGCCTTTGAAACTTCTATCTCCACCTAGGAACCTCTCGTGTTGCCTCCACTATCACTTCCCTCACACAGAGCAGAAGTATAGGGCCGGCGAACACCGTTGGGCCGGAGTACCAAGCATGACAGCCACGCTCCCCATCTGATCACCCCGTATACTTGCCACCCCGAGTAGCAAAGGCGAGATATCGAACCCTACTAAACTAGGTCTTCCCATTCGGACATGTGGTTGTCACGAGAGACTCGGGTCAAAGGCTTGCAAGGTAAGGTCCTTATCTGACCAAGGCAAGATATCCTTCTCTCATATTTTGGCACACAACCCTCACAACACTCAACCCACCCCAATTGCCACGAAGGCCCACAGCACTGAAGCCTCGGTCCACTTGCCCCGATCGAAATCATTTCCTTCCCAAGTTGATCATTGTGCAACACATGCCAACAACAACTCAACATCCATATGGAACCACACAGGCCTCCATATATCAACATCATCGTGTGGCAACACATCACACCATTTCAAAATTCATTGCATATTCCATTAATCAATATTGACCTTTGTATTTTAAAAGATTATTCATGGTATATGCAAAGCTAAGCAACTATTCACGGTCTAGCCTCCCGTGTTGGCACAATATTATCAACCAACTAATATTACCAAACTTAGGTTATCAAAGGAATCATGGCAAACAAATATTAACAACAAGGTGGCATTAACAAATAGGTTAACTAGCTAATTCACCCAAAATATTTAAACCATTTTTAGTTGAATTAGCATGCATAGTTTAAAACAAAGTATATTTCAAAAATTAGGAGCAACATGGTCAAAGCATAACTTGCCTGGCCCTTACTATCTTTATTGCTCTTTACTCTTTATCTTTGACTCTGGATCTTCGATCTTCAATCCTTACTTCCTTGATCTTCAGCTTCTTTAAATGACTTCTGGACAACGCGTCTAACGATAAAGAAACACAAATACAACACAACTCAAAAGACAATTCGAATAAACTCCAAATTAGGAACGGATAATAATGGATCACAATGGCTTAGATGAATCAAGGAACTTGAATAGATTAGATCAAAGATTAGACAAAAGAGAATGAACTTTCGAGAAAAATACACCAAAAAGGAAAAAGGCGATGGCGAGAGAGAAAGAATAGTATTCCAAAGAATATTTCTTTTGAAGTTATTATCTTGATTGGATAGACCATGACATATGGGCTCTCGATCTATAGACCGGGTCCACGAAGTTATGTTAGTTCGCCATGAACTAAGCAGATGCTCGAGGTTGACTTTCGTTGACTAAGTAGATACACAATCAAACAAAAGAAAAATAAGCTGATAGATTAAATATGGCACAAGGATATGACACATGATCAATGGTCTAGCGACCAAGACCACGAATGAATTCTAGGTTAATGGCAGATTAGATTTTCAAGGATAAGACAAGAACAGATGGGATCGACATCCACTATGGTTCGATCCGGAAGTTGGTCTTACATCGGGGACGGAACTTGACAACGACGAGGCGGTGATGACAGGAATACAAGGTTGAACTCAACGCGATGGGTTAGATCACAATAAGGCGATAGAAAAGGTAAGGACATCACATTAGGGCTTCCACTTGCATGCATCTATGCGATGACAGCGATACAATGAGAGCAAAGCGTTAACAACGGGACGTTAACGGCGAACATTAATGATGAAACATTGCGGCAAAAGCGTTAACGGCGGAGCGTTAACGACGGGCGTTAACGGCGGAGCGTTAACGGCGAAGGTGAAGCGTTAACGAGAATACTTCTAAAATTACAAGGTGGCGACCATCGGTACAAGGGTAGAAGCGGCGACGTCATGACATGGCTCAAATTTGATTTGCGATCTGCGAAGTACACATATCGCGGCATAGCGACAAAAACGACGGGTAGATACTAGAATATGGCTTTGGTGGCAGGAATCAAATGAACTTCCGCCGATGGGCAAAACAGTAGGGTAACGACCACCGGGCCGGAGGACTCGACCAAAGCGAACTAGGATGTTTAGCGACAAAAGCGATGCACTGCGGCAATGAAACAAAGCGGCGAAATGAATATTAAAATTTTTGAACAGTGGAATAGCAAAGGTAGGGTGAGCACGGTGTAGAACGCGGCAATCTGAACTCAACGGTATAGGCGGTTGGCGGCGACCCAGGATTAATCATAAGCTGCCGATTAAGCTGTTATTCTGACTAATAGATCTAATAGCCATAACTACTAGAATAATGAATGAAAAATTATAAAAAAATTCAGAGAGCCTACTGAGATCCTAGAACACGATATGGCGCTAAGAGATTGGATTTTTACCTACGGATCAGCGGGGCAGCGGCGAAGTTTTACCTGCATTGCACAGCGATCTGAGCGGAGAAAAGAATTTTCTGCGAAAAATTGCGAGGTCAAAACCATGGGTTAGAGTGAGCACCATGTAGGAGACATCAAGAGGAGTATACCATAAAAATTTTACGGCCAAACTCGCAAAAACGAGGGAGAACGGGCTCCGGCAAGATTTGATATTTGGGCGGCTATAACTTTTGATCCAGTGAATGAAATTGCACCAAATTTAGATGGAAGATAGAGGGTACCGTGAGGCACGATGTGACATAGACGGATCTTGAAAAGAGTCGACGAGTTGATGGGGAACGCGATGTCAAAACAGGCGAAGCGTTGGGGATACGCAGATGACGGCTCGGTCTTGGCAGTGCTCCGATTGGAATCTTCAAAACTGTTTTACAGGGTGTTGCAACCATCATGGGGGTGCTCCACAAGAAATTTTAGGATGAACGGAGTTCAGAAGCGTCCGGTAGAGCTCGTCAAAGTTCTCACCGGAGTTGGGGAAGAAGGCTTGCCGAGGGAGATCCGTAGAAATTCTGATGCTGATTTTTGAGTATGATGTTGGTAATGAGGAGGGGCATCTAGGGTTCAATGTTCAATAACAAATGAGCACTGGATCAACAGGAAAAGCTCGCCGGAGTTGGGAAAGAAATCGGTGGCCGAAGGTGCTCTGGTAGGTTTTTGCAAAATCTGATTTTACTGGAGCTAGAAGACAACAAGAGGGAGCTCTGGTAAACATTTTAGATCAAAATAAGTTCGGGAGTGACCAGGAGAGCTCGCCGACGTTTTCGCCGGAGTTGAAAAGAATGGCTCACGCAGGAAGATCTAGAACTCCGATGGAGAAATTCTAATTGGATTGTAAAGAAAACGCACGTGAGAATCTATGGTTCAATTTATAGGGCGATCGGACCAGCGGATCGTCAGGAAACGCTTCGCCGGAGTTATGACGGGAACTGACTAGAAACTACCAGAATTACTGTAGCATTAATGTTTATTTAATCCGAATTAAACAATAAAATCAAAATAAATAGCAAACGACGGTTCAAAAATCCGGGAAAAATCTGGAACGTCACTCACAGCCTTAGTAACACAAATAAAATATTATTTCATAAAATGATAATTTTATTCATGTACAGTAAATACATTTATATCGTTTTTAATATCTTTTTAATTTAGAAAATACTAAAACAACCCCAAAAATTCTAAGAAAATTTAGGGAGTTTAATTAGGACATTTTAAGATTAACTAAAATATTTTGGTACGACCAAATATTTTATTTTTATATCAACATATATTTTTATTTTGTTAAAGCTTTAGGAAGGCTTTAGAAAATATATAATTTGATAATTGTAGGAAATTTACTTGAAATTCCTTAGCTTTATTTATATTAAATAATATAGGTTTAGCAAAACCAAATCTTTTATTTTGTCTCCAAACTACATTTTTAATTGATGAGACTTTTGGAAAGGTTTTGAAATGAGGATTTAACAAATAATGAAAAATTCACGAAGTTCCTAGTGAAATATTTTTTAAAATTAATTCCAATTAAATAGGGTTTTTATTTTTTTCAGGAAATAGTTTTATGTTTTTCTAAAAATAGGCAAAAGTCTTTTTCTTTTGAACTCTAGAGAAATCCAAAAAATAAAGAGGAGACAAATAACTTGAGACAACCAATAAAATAATAATTTAAAATATTTTTTTATCCTATTTTTAAAATGAAATTTTGGGATGTTACACCAGTGGAAACCCCTGTGATTTTAAACGGCATGAATAGAGGATCCCTGCCGCTAATGCTTATACGAATAGGGAACCGGTGCTTATAAGCACCATGCCAAATAAAACCCCGCGCTTGTAAACACCATGAATAGAGAGAACCCTCGCACTTATAAGCAGCATGAATAGAGGGATCTTCGGCGCTAGTAAATGCCATGAATAGGGAACCGTAACCTGGCGACATGCCGATGAAACCAGACGCTTATAGCGCCATGAATAGAAGAACCGGCACTTATAAGTGCTTACGAATAGAAGGACCGGCTTATGAACATCACGATGGTGGAAACACCAGCGCATGTAAACGCCATGAATATAGTGAACCGTGGCGCCTATAAGCGCCATTAATAGAGAGAACCCCGGCGCTTATAAGAGCCAAGCTAGACGAAACACCGGAGCTCGTAAACGCCAAGGAAAACTTAATACGGCACCTATAAATGCCACCATATGGTGGGAAACAATGGCATATAAAAACGCCGTGGATAATTAAGCCCCGTGAATTACTTTTCCTGACACCATTTTTCTTGACACCATGTAAACGCCATCTAAAAGCTTTTTAAGGCGTTTATAAGGTTTTAAAGGCATTTATAGGTGCCATCGGAAACCCGACGTGTTTTAGTGATTTTATCCAAGTCCCCCTCAATCACAGAACATTGAAAACAACCTTTTTGTGACTTATCTAGTAAGTCCTTAACAAGTTGAGCACACTTGAAATTTAAAGATTCATTGTCAAGTTTTAGTTGCTTATAGCCCTTACATGAGCTGACTGGGTCCTTAGAAGTGTGCATTTTAAGTTCATCATTTCTAGCAGAATGCTTCCTAAGGTGAGTGCTCATGGCACCAATTTCAGTAAGCAATTTAGGACAATTATCACATGAAGGAGTAGAGTGAGCAAGAAGAAAACTAGCATCTAAAGACATGGCATTAGAAGATTCATTACTAACATCCTTCAACCTAAGACTATCTAGTTCAGTCAACACACTATCATGCATAGTTCTTAGGTTCTCTAACTCCACAAGTAATGCATCACACAAAGAACATTCATCAGTAACTCGGGAGGGAGATGATCTAAGAGAAGCTAACTCCCGAATCAAGGTACCTACTTCCTTCTCAAGCTCCATACACCTAGCTCTAGCTCTAGCATGAAATTTCTCTAGTTTGCAGAAAGCTTCATTAAGCTGGTCATAGAAGGGTACCTCGTCTGAGTCGCTGTAGAGCTCAGAGTCATCGATGCCGTTGGCGTCTACCATGAAGCACATGCTGGAGAACTTGTCGCCGCTTTTCTTCTCTTGCGGATCGTCCTCGCCTGCGTCGCTCCACGTCTCCGTGTTGGAGAGGCTAATGTCATCGAGGGCGGCGAGGATGCGGTGGAAGAGCTTCTTGTTCTTCAAGAAGTTGCGGTACTTCTTCTCACGTGCCGACTCGTGAGTTGGAGGCTTCTTGTTGTGGTTCTTGTCAGTGTAGTTGATCTTGCTCGAACCGCTGAAGTCACTCTTGCCCTTCTCTAGCTTAGGACAGTTCACTCGAATGTGGTTGGGGCCACCACATTCGAAGTAGGTGATCATGCCACCTCTCTTCCTCTTTCTCTCTTACCCTCTTGTATGCATGAGAGAATTTGCTAGCTAAAAGAGCATGCTCATTTTCTGGAAATTTTTTCAGTTGGTCATCGCTTAGCTCGCAAAGGGTGGAGAGAGAAAATGCAGTAAAAAGATCAACAGAAGATCCAGTGGGATCATTGACCAAGGCCATCGACTGAGATTTCGTCTTGCGAGAGACAACATCGATCTCATGAGTCTTGAGTCGGGAATAGAGCTCGTCAAGAGTCAAGGTCGACAAGTCAGTAGTGTTCTTGATAGTGGTCACTTTCATTTTCCAAACTCGAAGGTCGAGTGTGGTCAAGAAATGTCGAGCATTATCCGAGTCAGGGTATGTGCAACCGACTACTCAGAGGTCACTCAAAATCTTCGTAAACTAACCAAAGCACTCATCAAGACTCTCACCAGCGTGTTGTTCAAATTTGTTATATTCATGCTTATAATGATCCTGCCTCACAGTCTTGATTTGGATAGTGCCCTCATGGTAAGCATCGATGGTCACCCAAATCTCATGAGCAGATCGTAGGTGAGAAATCCTATCATACTCACTATGGCTAAGTCTCTATAAGAGAATGTTACTTGCCTTAGCATTTGCCTCAATATCAGCCATATTGCCGGCCATGACGTGCTCATCGTCAGGAATCTCATATGGGAGCTTCACCTTTTGCCATATCAGGAAGCCCTAAGCAGTGATGTATGACTCCATCCGAGACTTCCAAAAAGGAAAATCAACTCCAGAAAAGATGGAAGGGTTGGTGAAATATTTGTCTATCGCCATGGCTCTCGAGACCGGTCAAGATCTATGGAAGAGTAAAACTGGCTCTGATACCAATTGAAGGATCAAGATGGTGAATAGAGGGGGCGCATGGTCACAAAATAAAATTTTTCCTGCAAAATAATCTAACTAAGACCTAGAAAAGATCACGCAAAAGAAATCATGAACAAGTAGACAAATATGTGTACCCCTAGCTTGCATGGATGGGAACCATGGAATATGTGGGGAATTTTTGAATCACAATCATGGTTTTTAGTGTCCAAATAAAAATAAATCAATTCAAACTTTGCTTTTAGAAAGGAGATTGTCGACGATTCGGGAACCGGTCCCCCGCCGAGCTTACTTGTTGAATGAGGGATCAACCTAAGGCCCCTTTTTCGCGGAGGTATAGCTTAGGGCACTGCAGAACAAGCAAGCGAGGTAGCCAAGACAATAAATAACGAGCAAGGGTCTCCTTTTGCACGGTTCGGCCTCTCGCACGGAGATAACAACCCTACATCCAATGGTTGTACTACTATGTGAAAGTGGATTACAATGCGCTTGCTCGGGGGAGCCCTGGGTGGTTCTAAGGATAACCCTCCAGACCTACCGCAGCAAGTGCCATGTACAAGTGAGGATGACGGATCTAGTTCAACTAGCAAGAACCACAGAATCCCAGCGGGAAGGTATTTATAGGGGGTTACAACCGACACAACATTTATTGTAGGGAGCGCGCTACTGTTCCTGTAACACCCTGACGCCAAACGCGCCACGGATGCTACCAACCTTCTAAACTCCTAAAACCGGCTTAAAGTTAAGCCACCGAAATTTTTACAAAATTTCGGCATGACCTCTCTAAAAATAGGGACATCCACTCAGCAGACAGAAAACATATGCAGTTATGATATCATTCTAGCAGGTCCTTAGTTAATCAATCACACATCCAAAAGAAATTAATCAACCCCACCACATAATTATTACAGGACAGTGACTCATTAGACATAACCACAAACAACCTTTTTACAAGAATTTTTCTCGAGCTAGCAATAACATAACTATAAACCAACATGAAAGAACGATGGTGATGCAAACGTGATTGTGCTACTACCCCCACCAATGCATGCCGGTTCAAGGTACCTACAATAATACAAACAACAAGCGTGAGTCGATAACTCGGTAAGTACATCAAAGAATAATTTCATAGTCGATCGCAATTTCCTACTTAAGAGCATAATAACCATTCTTACATAAGAACGACAAGTGGATAAAAGCGAAGTGTCAAAATTAATTCTCCAAACCAACCCGGCTCGTCTTTGGCGGTGTTCACAACTCCACGACAAAAAGCGTAACATATAACCTGAAAACATAAATCATATCTTGCAACGGACATGAAAATACAGAATATGCACAATCCATCACCTGAGACATAAAAATACGAGGATATGCACAATCCATCACACGAGACATAAAAATACGGGATCGCATAATCCATCACACGGACATGGAAATCTGAATATGCATAATCCATCACCTGAGACATGAAAATCTGAGAATCTGAATAATCCATCACACAAACATGGAAATACAAAATATACATAATACATCACACAGACATGAGAACACAGAATTTGAATAATCAATCACACTTCTACAATCATGTAATGCCTTATGCATGCTTACCTGTTTCACTTCATTACTAAACCCCGACACATATCTCTTTAATCTTTTTGGATGAGGTCACGACTCGATCCAACTCGACACCTTTCCATTTAACTCAAAATCATCGTTATAATGCAATGCAGATGCAAATATGCCATACAAAAGAAGAGTCTCATATCCATACATCATAATCAACTCATAAAACATGATCCATCATTGACAATGCAATGCAGATTGCATAGTTTCCATGCATATGATGCATCATGCATGCTCATCTCCTCTTTTAGCACATCTGGGTATGGCGAGTGCACACCGTCGGTGTGCACCCTCTCATTCCTTCCACCCCGTGGTGGAGGGTGCCTACTCTTCTTGACTGGCTCCCATACAACCTCGTATATGGGACTATGAGGTAGGACTTTAAGTAGCCACTACATGTGAGCACAGAGGCCCACATCAAAATGGGTCGCCTCTTCCATCATGAATGCACAATGCAATTTACAAGAATGAAATGCAACCCTTCAATCATTGCCACTCACTAACATAGCCATAACCACTCACATAAACCTAGCCAATTCTCACATTCATGAGTTGCGGCGATACTAGATTAATCTGATTCAACAATAAGACATGGCAACCCATTCTGGCGTTTACGTCATGCAATTTCAATCATAAGGCCACCGAGACACGCTCCCCACAATACACTTGCAAATTAAGACTCACTTTCCATTTGCTAACTTTCATCCACCCTCCTCAAATCCATACATGATCATTAAGTACTAGCCTAATCAAACTCATGAATAAAACCAGGGCAACATATCGCATAAATTAATAGTACAAAGAAACTTCTCAAATATACTAACTCTAGAAATGACTTAATCATTTAAACCTTTTAATGGGAGAACACGCTATGACTCTCTCTCAATTTGGGATCTTATGCTTAACCATTAATAAATCAAACTAATATACAATAGTATGTTTATAATCAAATGGCGATAAGTAATTCTTAACTCACTCGAACAATATACTTACTATAATCAACCTTACTAAAAGCCCATTTTCAATTAAAGTTCGTCTACTTAGCAGAGCAACCATTAAATCAGAGAGCATCACATATGAATACACAACCACGCTCCATAACACGATGTACTTGCACCCATACCCTTTACGTGTTAATCACCATAAGCAATGTCTCTTGCGTATTCATCGACAATTAAGTGCGCTAGAAGCAGTCAATTAAATAAATCCTCCTAGTCATGATCTAGGGAATGCACTTGCCTTTTACCATTGAAGAATGGAGTGGCATACGGTTGACGCCACCCCCGACAGAACCTTCTCTGCAATTAAACAATAATCATCCAAATCAACTTTATGCACACTCGAAACACGCGACAAAAGAATACAACTTTTTTGCATGAATTCAATGATTAACCAATGCATTAACAAATTGAGCTAATAGTCTGCTCATAAATCAAATGGTGGTAAATAAATCTTAAATCACTCATTTAAATGTAGTCATGCAACAAGGTAATAAGGATCAAGTCACCGCATAGGATTCACAACCATACAACAATGGGTCACAGAATGATACATAAACTTCTACTCTTTTGGCAACAATAGTACACTCTTTAGGCTCCACTTCCAATAGTTAATTGCATGGGTAAAATGCTTAAGTAATTCAGCATTCACAAACTCATATATATATATATATATATCTCCTGATGATCACAAAGGCACAGAGGTTAGCTTCCCAGTTCATGTAAATTAATCTAAGGCCCAATACTCATCATAAAATTTCTACCCTTTAAATTTCACATCTATCCTGCCATGAGCTCCATAGACCAAACAAGTAATGAGCATACTTCTGCCGAATCCCAGTGCACCAAAAATTCAGGATGGAGGCCTAAACTGAAACATAGGAACTAGCAGTATAAGCATTTCAATTAAACATTTCAAAACAAGAACCCTAGCTAAACATTTCATCAAGCACTTGGTGTGCACAGGAACCCAACACCACAAATTTTAGCTTGCTTGAGTTCTCACCATAAGAAGGCATGAAATTGCTGCTAGTGGTCTTTGGTCTTCTTTGGTGGTGGTCTTTGCTCGCTGGGGAAAGGAGGAGAAGGCGTCGGCCATAAGAGGAGGAGCCAGGCACACTGCTTCTTCTTGCTTTGCTGGCTTCTTCTTCTTCTTGGCATGGGGAGGCGCCGAGCAGGAGGGAGGCGGGAGAGGCGCCTAGGTGGAGGCGGTCTTGGCTAGGGAGGGAGCAAGCGCTAGCAGGGAGGAAGCAAGGCGCCAGGGAGGAGAGGGCATGGCGTCTTCTTCTTCCCCCTTCTTTGCTCATTCTTCTTCTCTCTATTGGTGGTGAGCTAGGGAGAGGAGTGAGGAGGAGGGGCTCATTTGGGCAAAGCCGGGTGGGGAAGCCTGCTCCCAGTGCAGGCTTCTGCTTTCTCTCTTGCGTCGAATCGGAGGAGGAGCACTCGGCAAGTTAGAGTCGGCGAGGAGGAAGGAAGCGCCCGATCCCACAGGCCCAGCCGGAGGAGAGAAAAAATATCGGCGGGAGTTGGGCTTGGCGGAGCAAGGAGCATTGCCGACCACTCATTTGGAAGAGAGAGAGATGAGGTTAGGAAAAGTAGGTGGAGAGAGGAATTTCAAAATACCCTCCCAAAAACCTAAAACCTTAATCCTAACCCCTCCGGATGGCCAACCTCCTCGAGATCACACGGGCCAGGCCCGGCTCACCGTGATGGCATAAAATTTTGGGCGAGGTTTTAATATTATAGTTCAGGACGTGGGCAGCGCCGATTCCTTGTTTCACGTTGGGCTTGCGGCGATGTGGTACAGTGGGCGTGGCTTCTGGTAGCCTTGAGACCCGAGCGTCTGCGGATCGTGGGTCTTGCAGATTCCTCGAGCCACCGCGTAATAAATGCCACGTCGCCCTCGTGGAGCATGCCCGGCTTTTGGGTGAAGCTCGAGGTCCTTGATAGGTTGGGTCGTCGGGCCTTGGCGCCAGAGCGAACATGCTCTGGAGGCGAAGCTTGCCAATGGTGTGGCTATTAACCCCTGTCAGGCGGCGTAGGCCCTTCCCGGGGGCAAGGCTCGAGCATGGGCATGCTCGGAAGCTGCAGGGATACCATGGTCAGATGTCGCGAACATCCAATCCCCGACGGAGATCAAGCCAAATCACAAAAGTCACTTTCTAAAATGCAAAAGCAGATTTTTCAGAAACTATCCTCAATTGAAGCAGGTGGTTGGTAGACTTCTAGTTCTCTAAAAATTTTGAGAATTTTTTTCCTATGAGCAGATGAGTCATGAAGCACTCCACCAAAAACCACCTCAAAAACCCTCACATAAAAATCAACAAAAATCAAATAACATGGACTTTCGGGAACTTCGATCGAAAGTTTAGGGTTTAGTATTCACCTCATGGCACCCAAGCAGTGAATCGATGGATTTCAAATTTTTCCACAAATGTATATGGGAGTTACACACATGCTCCAATAATAATCACTAAAAATGATTTTTTATATTTTTATAAAAATCAAATCTTGATTGTTATGCAAAGAACAAGTTACGACGAGTTGCAACTTGATAGAAAACTTGACCTCTAGTCTATTCTAGGGTGCAAGAGAGATGAAAAACCATATGAGCACACTCAAGAAATCCTAGATTAGCAGCATTTAGAAGGAGGAGGCAAATCCAAATTGGGATAAAGTAAATTGCGAGAATGTAAATTGTAGGAATTTAAATCTGAATTTAAGACATAAAGTAAATTCATCTTGTAAAATCAAGCATGAATGAAAAAGATTTGCATTTTTAGAAGGAGGAGGTTTTCAAATCCTCATAATAAAGTGAGCAAAGCTCAAAGAAGCATAAAAACCTCTACAACCTTTAAGAGGAGGACGCTACCACTCCCCCTCTATTTATATTACTCTTAGGCCACCTACCACCCTTGGATGAGCCCCTCAACCCTAGAGCACTCATCAAGGGCTAGGATTAACCCACTCAACCAGCCATGCAAGGGGTAACCCAAAACCCATGCACCTAATTAGGGGTGAAAATGGGTCGGGTAATACCTGACCCGTATCCATATCCGGGATAAATTTATTTGAATTTGCAGGTTTGGGTATTTTTTATTCGGGTACGGATTTGGGTACTACCTGGATAATTTTTATTCGGATGCGGGTCGGATACAAGATTAAATATACCTGACAAAAACGGGCCAGATACGGGTAATAAGAGGATAACTATTCACCGGGTACCCGATCTGGCTCGCAGCCCACGTAGCCCACCTGGCCCATCTCCCCAATTGGGCTGTGCGGCATCGAGTCCGCGTGACCCTATTGTCGTGCCCCAAATTTACGGATCCGGACACTCTATGTTTACTGTACTAGTCCAGGATCACGCTAGTACACATAGGTTAAACAGGTCGAAGTACCACAATCATACACAGCGGAAATTAATAATAAAGTACTTCAATCAGAAATAATAACGAGTTACATGGCCTTATGGCCACCTTACAATAATCCGCCACGCAGGGCGATAAATATCAAAGTAGCATAAGTTTATCAGCGGAAGCAAAAGTATAACAATGAACCCTTTATAACCACAGACTCTTGAGTCTTTGCTCAACCCTTAGTCTTCTTGGCCTTCAACGAACTCCTCCCAAGGCGGCACCACTTCATCTTCGAGGTTTTTGTCGATGCAAGGGTGAGTATACAACATACTCAACAAGTCATGCACAATGCAGTTCTATTACTACATGCATGGCTTATTCCAAGGAAAGGCTTAATTGGTTATTTTTGCATAAAACAACATTTCTTTCAATGGATAATCCTATTAGATTAAAGCGGTAAAATCATTATTATTAATAATTAATTTCTAAATTCTTTTCGAGAGGGTTTTATTACGGCCCTACTTTGATTCTTTTGACACGACCACCCATTCCACATTTTATTTTGAAAATCTAACCCTTGATTTGTAATCACCGAGCAATATCAATCTGCGGACACGGCTATTGAATAGATTCACACACACACTCTGCGGAAATTGTACACTTTACCCATAGGATACGATCGCTCACCACACGGTGATTGATTGCAATAAAGTCTTTGAGACTAACATTTAACCGATGAACCCTCGTTACTTCCTTCTAACACTCCTCACACAGTCGAAGTTTAGGCAGGGCAAGTATCGTTGAATGGGTACCAAGCCGTAGCAGTGCGCTTCCTCTGATTACAATTGGCGTGCCTTTCACACCGAGGTTTCAAAGGAAAGAGGTTAGAAACCTACTTAACTAGGTCCGTCCATCTTAGGACAAGTGGTTGTACACGGAACTTCGGTTCAAAGGCTCGCAAGGTAAAGTCCTTAAGCATCACGGGCAAGATAACCATAATTCTTGGCACCTGACCTTTTATACCTCCTTGCCATCTGAGCCCACAGCATGAGCCTTCTCGCCACTTGCCCGGTTCAAAAGCAGTTTTTCCCACCGAGGTTAGCATTATCGCAACACATGCCAATGCCCCACTTCATTGCGCAAGTAGAACCACAGTCGCTACCCTCAATTCCATTTCATGACATCATCGCATTATTTTAAAATGTGTTCCATAATCATTTAATCGTATTGATTTGCCATTTAAAAGACGTTCAATGCATTCAAGCGGGCTAAGCGACTAATCACGGTCTAGCCTCCCGTGTTGGCTTGTACTAGCATCCAATGCCATTTAACTTCTTAGGTTAACAAGGATTTTAGGGCATACATTGAATATTAACAAGGTGGCATAACAAGATAGGTATTTTAGCTACCATTCCCATGAAGCAACATCATTTTTACTTAACATAGCATGCAATACTTAAATCAAAATATATTTGGAAAAAACTAGGGGCAACATGGTCAAAGCATGACTTGCCTTCAAACAGCGGTTGGTTCTGGTCGAAGTTCTGCGACGGGTCTTCAAATTCTCCCTCGGCGAATTCCGGCAAATCGGAGTCTATGCGCACACAAGCAAGCATACAATAAACACTCAATACAGACAGCAATATCAACACCAAAAATTAAATAAAAATCACCATTAAATAGTTACAAATTTTTGGGCACTAGAATCACCCAAATCCGAGTTAAAATGCAAAAGTTATAGCCTTTACAATATTCTGAAAATTCATAAAAGAATAAACCGAATTAATCCTCTGTTTTCCACCGATTTTCCGGCTAATTTTTCCTCCGTAGCGACACGTGTCGTACCGGAGTTAACCACGTCGCCGAAACGATCAGCGGCAGCGGGCCCTCAGTGACGTCGGCCGGCGTCGGCAAACCCCGGTCACACGCACAAGCGGGCCCATGAACGGCCTTCGGCCCACATGTCGGCGGCCCGACACGCCGGCGAGAAGCATCAAGCCACGCATGCGATTTTCTGACCGTTGGATTCAAATCGGCGGTGCAAAGGCTACCCGAGCGATACACTGTTACTACGCCTACGTGGCCTCACCTTGAGCGTTGGATGACGATCTGGCGGTTGTGGTTGCTTGCGAGGAGTCGAAGAAGAAGCGGCGGCGTTGGCTGCCGGATTTGAAGAAGACGACGCGGTTCACGACGTTTTCGAGCCTCTCCGGTCAGAAGAAGTAGCCCAGCGGGTGCGGCGTGACGCGAGGGACTCGAAGACGGTCTTGGCTGCGACGGGGAACGGTGGACGGCGGCGCAACACGGTGAAGAACCGGGGGAAGAGGAGTGGCTACTTCGGCGAGCTCCCGAGAGGGCTACGGTGGATGGCTGAGCGCGAGAGAGAGGGAGATTGAGCGGGGTAAAGTGCTGAGCACGGGAGTGTACTTCACTCGCCCGGACATGCCTCGAGGAGCACGCAAAATCCCTGACATGATCCTTAGCACCCAACGGTGGACGGATTGCTGTGATCGCCGACTCGAATCGTCCGGTCCACGTCTACCGTCCGATCTCCATCCGGCAGCCGAGCGATGCGGCGATTAGGGTTTTCCCAGATGAAACACGATGTTGGGCGGCCCAACAACGTAGCTATGGAATTTCTCACTTTTCCAATAAAATAATTACAAAAATGAAAAGTAATTATTTAGGGCTCTAAAATACCCAAAAAATTCTAGAAAATATTTGAGCATTTTGAGTCTAAATAAAATATTGGTTTTAATTTTTGATAAATACATTTTCGATATTAATTAATCAAGAGAAGAATAATTCAATTTTATTTTATTTTAAATCCAATAATTCCCAAAAATCCAAATAAATTCAATTAAATGCAAATAAAGGTTGGTTAATTCACAAAAATTCAAATAACTCCAAAATTAAAATCAAGCCGAAATTCGGGACGTTACACCTATCCAGGTGCTCTGCACTCTAGCCTCCAGTTCGCCCAACACCCATCTCAATTGCTCACACCGCCTCCCCCTGGCCTTTCGCCCCTTCCCCTTCTCTGGCTCCTCTCATGCACGCCGAGCGTCGCCTTCCTCCTACATGCTCTCTTCCATGGATCCTGACGCCACCTCTCTCTCTATCTCTCCCTACCGACGCCGCCTTTAATCCCGAGAGCCACCGCCTTTAATCCCGAGTGCCGCCACCGTCCGATCTATGTCCTCCGGCCCTCGGCCTCCCTATGCAACCCAACTTCCTGGCACAGCTTCCCCTGAGCTCCTCGGTCGAGCCGCCCCCCCCCCCCCGCCATCATTTGAAACCGGCCGTCTCCTTTGAATCCGATGACGCTAAGGTTAAGGTTTCCCCTTTCCTCCCATCTTCTTCCTTCCGCACTTCTTACTCTGCTTTTTTGTAGCTAATTTCCAACCCCTTCTCTTTTATGCTCGGCAGCTCGGGTGACACGTTGTCTCCGATCCGATGTCAACACCCAACCTACTGAGCAGAGGGCAGAGCCCTTGGGGCCTCATGCGCATGCCACGGTGGTACTGTGCCGACCTCTTGCTTCGGTTCCATGGCCGGATGGCGGGTCCGGTGGTCCTACGGCTTGCCACCCCACACGGCGCCATGCCATGGAGTTCGGTGGTAGTCCGAGGTTCGCACCCACCATCCTCAACTCCTACCACGCCGAGCTTCCTCCACTACAACAGTGCAAGCTAAGTACTCGACTCCTCATGAATGACTAGGGTGCTACTGGTAAAAATTGTGGCTTGAGCCGACACCAATTGGAGGTTTAATGATTTAGTTTATGCCTCTATTCGAGTTCTTGTGTGCTATGGAAAAATGGACCTATGTGGAGCTTCGTATATCAATTTACCTTGATAATGGTTGTGAATTTTATCTTTGTAACTCATATTCCTATTGATTGTGAAGCATGACTATATGTTTATGTCTTAAGGTCTTTAGTGGTCTTGTGCATAATAATTAGAAATCTGGGCCTTGGATTTTGTATGCCTGTTGATTTATTGATATGAATAGATGGGAGATTGTTAAGTTTGTATTTTTTTGATTTTGTGGATAACATTATATGTTCTTGCTTACAATGGAGATAGGGTTTAGGGTGTTCATATCATAGTTATTTGTCAGTTTTGTAGAGTCCCAGATTGGGAAAGTTGTTAGTGTGTTCTCTTATTATTTAGATTATTTATGATTTACAATCAACAGAATTTGACAATCATGCTATCACTTTAACCTAAGTTTATTTTGGCTTGACATTCAAGAATGCTTGTGTGCCCACGATTCTACTTGCTACTACGCTATAAAACCAACAATGCATATACTAGACGACGAGGTGAATGTCTATGAGTTGTAATCTCGTAACAGAGAGGGGTATATGCATTGAATTATATGTGTTGTCTTATATTTTAATTTGGTTCTATGTGTTGAATTATATATAATAATTGGACCATGTGTGTTAGTTAAATTATTTTTATCACATACTTTGATCCTAGGTAGTTTGCATACTATTTGACTAAGTACCCGTCAGTATAATATCCGGTATCTATTTTCTACCCATTCGTAAATACCTGATATCCGTATCCTACCCGATTTTTCACTACCCGTACCTGTATCCGAAAAAAATAATTAGAATAGGATACAGGATGACCAACTACCCGACCGTATCCGACCCGTTTTCACCCCTACACCTAATGGATTTTCTTGCACCGTTTTCAAAGCATACTACCTAGGCCCGCTAACCTATCAACTAGACCATGATCCAACGGCCCTCATCGATCTACGTGGTATCTAGCTAGCATCATCACCTTTCCTTGTCATCTTGGCTTGCTCGAACTCCATCTCCGATCATCTTCAGGCGATCCCTGATCGTCTGGACCTCTAACACACCTCGCCTAGTCCCAATCATCCTCCACCTCACCGTGATCGAGCACCATCGTCTTGCAACCATCAAAGACAAGCAAAACCCATTACATAGCAATGACCAAAAGAGATATGCAATAATCATCACAAAATCCTTAATTAGATCATTAACGCTCAAAAGACCTAGTGCTACCGACCGACCGGTAGCACTGCGCTACCATGGCATGTAGCATCAGGAAAGGCAACCAAAAACTCAAATTGCTTCAAATTGAAAATCCAATTCAAATCAAAGTCAATTCTAAAGTAAACCAAGATTAAATTTAGTCAAATATTCATCACAAATATGGATATACCTCCACATGGTCTTTCATCACCAGTGTATGAGCATTAAGGGGTGAGGAAGAACCCATTTTACCTACTAGCGGCAACGAAGGATGGCCAGAATACCCTACCACCATGAGTCGGAGCTGAAGGAGAAGGTGAGCAGTGGCGGCAGAATTCAACCGATGGACACTCAAATAAACTGAGGGATAATGCTCTTTAGATGCTCACGGAGCTACTATACAAAGGAATTGAGTTATGTTTTACCGGACTACTTGATTGAGCTTTCATCCCTCTTTTTATAATGTAACGACCCTCATTTTAGCATAAAATGCCAAAATGAGAATCTCATGTGCAAACAGTACTAGTCCCTGGATTAGTAGCTAGTATGCATATTTACAACAATTGGAATCACAACCATACATCATGTTATTTAAGCGAAAGCTATTATACAAAGAAATCTTACAACTTAGAGCATATAGCAGCAAAATAAGAAAGGTCTTGTAGTGTGCCAATCCAACCTGCAGGCAACTGACAAGGCATAATCTTTAGAAAAATCATGTTGATAAAACTCTTGATCTTGCGACGAAAACAAATCTTCAAAGCTTCACTAACTTTATCCACCTAAAACAATAGATTAAGTAAGGGTGAGTACTTTCATACTCAGCAAGACTTAAGGTGGTATTTACAAATGCATAAATCCAAGCCAAGTCAAAGGAGGCTACTACAGTTAATTTGCACAAAGCGAAATTAAATTTGTAAATCAAGTTATTATTTGTAAACGGAATTTGTAAGAGCAAGTTGGATTGATAAGAAACAAGTAAGGCATAAGTAATACTCACAGCCCTTCGCGAGCAACGAATAATCCAATAGTTGCATTGGAATATCAAAAACTAGCATTGGAATGACTTCACCAAGTGCCCTTGACCGCGGGCGCGGCTAATCGATTAGATTTTCACTCTATAGAGGAGTACAACTTTACCCACAAGAAATGATCATCTCTTTGTGCAACATAATTGACACACTTACTTTGGTGTGCCACAGAGAGATCATAACATAATTGTTACATTACTTAGACATGACTTCGATCTAGCCCGAGATGTTAAGCCCTCGCTATAGAAACAAAAAGACTCACCCAAGTCATGGATCCACTTTCAGTACACCAAACACACCATTTCTATTCATGGAAGGCATACACCGTTGCACCGGTATGCATTTACCCACACCGAGGTGGGGAAGCCTCGATATGGAAGCCCCTCACAAACAAACCTGAATGGAATGCTTATGCTAGCTCCTGCCTACCAATGAGAAAAGCCATGTCTAAATAACTTAATAGGCTAAGGATGTCCCATACCAGCACATGTGGTTGCATAGATTTCTTGGATCAATAGTGTCCCATTGCTCGGTCCTTAATTCGACACAAGCGACACTTCACCCTACACTACGTGCAATTCCCTTTGCACATCCGACTATTGCCAATAATCACATGCGTCAAAACCATAGTTTTATGTTGGGTTTTCAATCAAAATACTAGTGACCAACAGTGTCATTTCCAAACTTTCAGGAAACAATTTTGATCTGATCATCTACCTCATTGATTCTAAAGCATGGCTAAGCATGGATAATTAATAAACACATATACCCATCATGGCATTAGGTAATGTCTATCCTTAATCTATGGTTATCAAGGTTCACAAGTCCATACTTATGAAGGAAGTTTCATGAGACAACAGGCATATCTACCGGTACCACAAAATAGCGAAATTACAGAAAATTAACGCATGCATGAAACAATTTGATAAACAAAAGGAAAATTAAATACTGGGATCAACATGATCAAAGGGATGCTTGCCTTGCTTAATCGTTGATTTTGATGAAGTCGAGGTTACATCTGATGAAGGCGATGCGGAATTAGAGGCGTCGGGTTCTACACGTCGTTATCGAATAAAAGCAATAAGAAGCAAATATCAATATATGGCAACAAGAAGACAGACAAGAAACCAAATAAAGACTCACTGAAGAAAACAGCAATATTATAGGGTTTGGATTAGATGATTTCATGTTATCATGTTTTAAATGATTAAACATTCATACTGCTATTAGCTTTCGAAATGAGTGATGCGATTCCTTTAAAAATTATCCATTCTTATACTTGAATTCAAGAAGCTAAAATTATGAACTTTTATATTTATAATTTTGAATTCAAGATGAAAAAATTAGTTAGATTAATGGAGTTAAATAATTATTCACTTTGTTGTATGATATCAATGAATAGAACTTAATCTTTAATTAATTTTGCATAAAAAGCGGTTTCGAATATGTTAGATCTGCTAAGATAGGTTACTGGGTATATTTTTGGTTTTTAAGAAGGTTCGATGACACAAATAAACTAACTTCTGATTTCTTCATTATTCTTGAGGGCAACTATTCATATTATAATGTTGAAATCATGATACTTAAGGTTGATACGCTACTTGAGTTTATATGCAAAATCATGACAAAACAAGATTATTTCTTTAAAATAGGGTAGTCTATATTTTGGAGAGTGCTACTAAGCTAATTTCATAAAGTTTAGGATTTATATGAGACATTATATTCATTGCTGAATAAGCTTTTATAACATTATAAAGTTTACGTTATACGAAATTGGCTAGAAAGGTGAAGCGCACGGTTAACACTTAGGGGTTTTGAATTAGCTGGATTTAGTTGAAAAGCAAATTGTAAATAAGATATTTTTCTAGAATACGGTAGATCATATACCAAATAGTGCTTATACCTGATCTTTCCAAAATTTACATTTAGACGAGAAGCTTTATGAGTTATCGAAAAGGCTTAAGTAGTTTAGTTCCCGCGCGACTAATTCACGAAGGGTGTTTGCAGTAGCAAAATTTATATACAGAGTAAGTGCTAAATAGAATTTTTTACATTTAGTTGGGTTGTTCTACAGGCCGCTGAAAAGGCTTAAGTGGTCACAAAGTCGACGCAATAGAGGTTCAGTTTTTACTTTAAGTTTGCGACCGTACCTTACAATATAATTGAACCATTTTTCTAGCATTAGTTGGGGATGGCTCGAAGAGTGTTTTAAAGCTAGTTCTATGAAATTTCACTTTTATCTGAGATGTTTTCTACATAAGTGATCACTAAGGCCTAATATGAACTTAATTCAAATTTGCACAAATATAAGACATTTTTGCTTAACTCTGCAAGGGTATTAATTTTCAAGTTCACAAGATTTGATTTCATTAAATTTGAAGTTCTTACGTGCAAGTTATAACTATTCGAATTGCATAAGTACTAGAACTTCAACTATTTAGTTATATGTTGATTATAACTTTATTGTAATGATTTTTGCTAGAATAAAAAATTAATTCTATAGGGTATTTAGAATCCAGTTCTTATGAATCTTGAATTTATCTTTTATTGTGTGTATATATATATATATATAGGAAGCCTTTTACTGTACTCCCGGGTGTACATACTCCCACCTCTAATATACCACTTAAATAAATGCTTTACACTTTTTTATCACTTTCGGTATACTCCAATAATAATTCTAAGATGCTCCAATACAATATGATTAAAAAAATTTCATCAGACCCTTTATTTTTTTGCTACATATCCTTTTCCATATATATATAAGGAATATGTAAACAAATTATGCTATAAAGAGTGGATTTTAATGGATTTTTTCATGAAATTCACTTTGGAGTATCTTATAATCAGATTAGAGTATACTCAAATGGATAAAGAGGTATACCAACATCATTTAAATTGTATATTAGAGGTGGGAGTATGTACCAGAGTGTATATATATATATATATATATATATATATATATATATATATATATATATATATAGTTATTTACATAGAAAGCTTATAATTTTTATGCGAGTTAAGTTTGTTCCTATGTAACATTTAAGTGTTTTTCACTTAAAAAACATTTTAGTAGTAACAACTCAACTTCATAATCCATTCTGAAATATATGCACTTATATATATGTGTACTACTGCTAGTTAATATATATATACCTACACATATACACATGTATCTTCTATCTTAAGATTATATTCTATTCATGAAGCAATTCAAAACAAAATTATTAGTTAAATATTTTGACATATTTAGGAGCCTACAAACATACTAGCATTTAGAAATCAATTTGATTTATTTTAGATTTCTTTTGTATCATTTATTCACCTTTTGAATATTTAAGGCATTCAAAACAATATTTTGAGAAAATGATTTAAACATAAGTAAAATTCAAATATTTTTATATATTCAGGTTTCTAGAAACATAAGGATTCTCTTAAAATTGGTTTTATGCAATTACGAGATTGTTTACAAAAATTTAATGTATAGCCTATATTTCACCCTTTTCTTAGATTTGAATTTAAAATTCTCCAATTGATCATTTTCAAAATATTTTTGAATATTTAGAATCTACCTGATTTTATATGAATTTAGAAATTCATTTTGTTCAATTTGGATGAGAAATGTAAAAGTTATAATTGTTTGCATGTTTTGGGTCTAGAAAAGTTTGAGAATAAATGCAAATTACATATTCCCTAAACTAAAAGCGTATTCCTCCAGGTAAGTGGGCTGTGTTTGAACTCAAAAATAGCCACTGACACTGGGCCCACTTGCCAATGATGGTGGAGCAGAGCTCCGACTAGGGCTCAACGTCGGCAAAGCTACGGTCACAGATGGGATCGGCCGAGGGCACCACTGGCACCAGCTCAATGCCATGTATCTACCGGTAGGTTTGGTCACTATCAACGATGGCCAGAAGTGCCTCACCACTATGAGGGGCGGCTGCGCCATGGCCGAATGGTGAGGAGAAGAAATTAGGGGTTCTCGGTTTTGATCATCACCAGAATAAGCACTAGGGAGTACCAGAGACTTCGTTTTGCTTGTTGTTTCAAGTAGAAAGTTGACGGAGAGCTGTAGTGACCCTATTTTCACATAGAATGCAAAATAGAAATCTCATATACACAGTACTAGTCCTGGATCGTTAGCTAGTACACACATTTATACAATTGATATCACATCCATACTCTTTATTACAAATAATAAAGGTAATGTACATAATAAAATCTTACAATTGAGGAGAAATGCAGCGGAAAGAATTAAAGTCTTGTAGTATGCCCATACAATCCTCGAGCAAGCGACAAGGCATAATCCTAGAAAATCTCGTCAACATTCACGAATCCTGCGTTGAATAATTTCATCGAGCTATTACGATTCTTCACCCTAAAAACAACATATAAGCAAGGGTGAGTACTTGCATTACTCAACCAAGACTTATCACGAATCCTATTATATATGCAGGCCATTCAAAGGAAAGGCTTCCATGGTTAATTTGCATAAAGCTAAATTGCAAAAGAATTTACTGAAGTTTAGAACATAAACGGAATTTAAATAAAAGCATTTTAGTATAACAGAATGTAAGTACAAATCAGTAGAATCTCACAAACCTCAGTTCTTTCAATCATCTCCAACAATTATTGATATCACATATCAATCTAAAATAATTCATTTCCAACAAAGATATCCAATCCAAACCACGATGCTAGACAGCATATATCAACATCCACATTTTGTAAAATAAAATGCTAACTATGTGATGACTTTACCAAGTGCCCATGGCATGGTAGCGGCTAATCGATTAGTTTTACACTCTGCAGAGGTGTACGACTTTACCCACAAGACATGACTTAACTCTTTTGCGGATCATTAGCACACTTCCTTTGGTGTGCGAGAGAGTCATGGCGTAACGTTCGATTGCTTAACCCTAACTTTGCACCAACACGGGACGAAAACCCATACCCTGGAAGAAGAACTCAGAGCATAGAAATGATGGAACCTCCCCAGAAGTATGGCGTACACCGTTGTATCGGAAAACGTTAGTTCCATGATCACCTCGGTGTGGACGTCCCTTCGAACAATCCATTAAGGAACAACCCGTACTACTACAGCCTACCAAAGTGCAAAGCTAGTTTTAAGTAATTTAATTAGTTAAGACTGCCCCATAACAGCACTTGTGGTTGTACGAAATTACTTGGATATAACGTACAATTAGTTCGGTCCTTAATCCGACACAGGCAATAATCTCCCCCTACACTACGTGCAAATCCATGCACACCAGGCTATTGCCAATAATTGCCCGCATCAATATTGTAATTTTATTTTCATTTTTAATTAAAATAACCAAAAATCACTATCATGTCTCAACATGTCTAAGAATCATCATCATGCCTTAGCATATCCAAATATCATTTGGTCAATATCCTCAATTGATTTATCCAAGACTTCAGTATGTCATGTGATCAATGTTTCTAACAAATCCTTACCAAGTCTAAAGCATGGCTAAGCAAGATTAAATATCATGTATACCCAGAGTGACATTATATATATTGTCTACCATGAATCTAAGGTATCAAGGTTCACAATCCATTATATCAAGGAGGTTTCAGGAATTCAAAGGTATATCTACCATTACCCACAATATAGCAGAGTTTAATGAATATATGCATGCAGTAAAAACATTTAATGAAAACATTTATAAAATTGGGATCAATATTGTAACACCGGAGCCCAAAGCGCATACGGATGCTACCAACCCTCTAAACTATTAAGACGGCTTAGAAACTAAGCCACCACATTTACAAAAATTTGGCATGACCCTCTAGAACAGAGGACATCCACTCAGCATACAAAAGAATTGGAGCAGTTAATATCATTCTAGCAGGTCCTTAGTTATTCAATCACACACCCATGACACTTAACAAATTTCATCACGAAGAATAATAAATTACAATAACATCAATTACATCCAGTTTGATAAATTGGTTAAGTAAAGTGTTGGAGGCTACGATTATGCACGTGTTACTACTCCCAACCCGACGAAGCGGCTTCAAGGTACCTAAAGCAGGGAAGCAAACAAGCATGAGTCAAGACTCGACAAAGTGCAACAAGTAGGAAAAAGTAAGGCATTAGACTAAAATGCAACTATTAGAAGACATCAAGAAGTAGTTCCTTAAATTGACATCCGTAAATAAGAGAAAACAGTTGAATTCATAAAGGATCCAAAACGTAAGAACACGATTAATTCATCATTTAAATAACCATTACTTAAGCTGAAACATCCGAAGCGGAGTAGTAGCAGCTCCACTTACCTCAACCACCTCGGCAATGTAACAAAACCTTACTCATGCCTCGGAAATCAATTCGGGATGAGCCCACGACTCAACTCTCAACATGTTCCTTCCATTCTCATTATTCAACATTTATCAATCGCAATACACAATGCAATCAAATGTTTTTATGCTTTCATTCACATAATATTTCATGCATATTTGCAATGCTATATAATACAATACAACCATGCATTTCATGCACATAATATCCCATGCAGACACGCAATGATATATATAATGCAATACAACCATGCATCTCATTCACATAATATCCCATACAGATATGCAATACTATATAATGCAACACAACCGTGCATTTCATTCACACAATATCTCATGCAGACACGCAATGATATATAATGCAACACAACCATGCATTTCATTCACATAATATCCCATGCAGATATGCAATACTATATAATTTCAAACCATTTCATCAATTTACTTTGAGTTCATAACTTGACTTCACTCCACGTTATCCATACAACATAATTAGCAAGGCAAAGAAATGCGCGAATTCATCAAATTCAATTCAATCTCCTTTTTGGGTTGAGTCCACGACTCAACCTTCAATTTCCATAATCACCATCCATATGACACACCATTTACCACAACACTCATTATCAAAGATGCAATGCATATGAATGCTCATTTCCATGCGCGTCTGCAGTCTTCTGAGAGTGCCCACCCGTCGGTGTGCACCCTCCGTCCCTTCCATCCGTAGATGGAAGGTGCCTACTCTTCTTGTCTCGCTCCCATTCACCTCGATGAATGGGACTACGAAATAGGACTTTCGTGTTCACTACATGTGAACACGAGGCCCGTGATCGGCATGGGTCGCCTCTTCCATCATGAATGCACAAATGCAATAGACATAAACAAATTTGCAGAATACATTCATTTCTCACATTAGTATCCATATTATCAATACTCATATCCGCATTCCCAACATTCTTATTCATCTTCTCAACTCTCATATTTCTATTCTCGACATTCATATCTACCTAGTCACAATTATCATTAATACTCCCATTAAAGTCATAAACCAGTTTCATGATCGCCAAATCATCCCTTCTTATTAATCCAACCTCCTTACTTCATTAGTCACTGTAATACCACAGATCATTTTCCACCTACATCTCACCTAATCTCTCTCTCTTTCCTGTGTGTGGCTGAAAATTCTCTTGGCTGATATTTTGGTTCCCCAGCCTCTGCCGATTCCATATTTTTCTCCCTGGCCACTTGCCTCCCAAGGCCCGAGCTCTCCCTGGCTCCCTTCCCCACTGAGTGAGTTGCCTCCTGAGCCCTCCCCTCTCCCTTCCCTAGCCGGTTCCTCCTCCCCACCGATTTCCCCTGTGCCCTCCCATTCCTGGCTCGACGCAGCATGATCGTGTGGCAACCGTGGCGTGACGGCATCGGGCCGTGAGCCCAGCTTCTCCCAAGGCAGCGACCATCCTGCGCCCTCCTGGACTTCCTCTGCTGGCGCCCCTCCTGCGCCCCTCTGGACTCCCTCCTAGCCGTGTGATGGCGACAAGCAGCAGAATCAGCTGACAGCAATTGGGCAGCAGCAGCACCCCTCCTCCGCCAGCTCCTCCTCCTCCTCCTTCCTCCATGGCAATAGCTTTGAGGTAAAATTTTGGGGGATTAGTTTGCCCATATGGTGTTTGATGAAATGCCTAGCTAGGCTTTCATGAGGATGAACCGATTTGGCATGCTTGAGGTTATATTATGCGAGCTTATAAGTCATAAGGTCATCTGTTGTTTGAGCAACATCTTTGGTTATGCTTGTGCCTTTGATCTTTATTACTTTGTGCATGAAATGGAATTGCTAAGGGAGTTTCTGTGTTGTGATTCGTCCCCTAGATTAATCGTGAGCTAGCTGTGTTTAATTTTATGTTAATAGTCGGGCATGGAGCTATTTTGTGGCTGTGGCTTAAGGTATTCATGTGCTTTATGCATAACTTTGATGCTTTAAGGTGATCTTATTTAGAGTTCTCATATGGGATGTATGCCCTTTCTTGGTATAAGTTTTCTGATTTACGTCTTTGAGTGAAACACTAGTGTATGTATGCCCATCCTTTGATTATAAGAAATGGAATGCTATAGTAGCTTCAGATCTGAAATTCAGTTTCATTCATTATATAAGGTGGCTTATGTGAAATAATCAGTTTTGATTACTTGGGTTAGCTAGCCTCCAAGGCGGCATCTCTATGGCAAGCGAATACATTGTAGTTTTGAAAACAATAAACACGAATGTTGCATACATGTTAATGCTCGGCAATTGCTTCATGAAGCAAATCTCAATCTTGACCCTCCGTTTGAGTTCACGTAATATTCTTGCATCTCTCTTTGTTTCTTATAGATCGTTTTCCATTATAGAAGGATGCCAAGCCCTGTACTTATTCCTTGCAATGGGCGAAGTTTGTTATGTAAATTAAGCTGTTTAATTGGTTGCAAGCTTTGAATTTGTAGCTTCTTGGATTGATTCTTGGTTAGCTAGGTAACACAAACCTAGAATATTACAAGATACCTGCACCAAAATTTTAGAAAATGAAACATGATGGCTTACCAAGCGCATATTGGTTTTATCGAAAAATGATATATGGTAGTTTTGATGGTTTATTTGCGAGAAGGTTACGTGGGAGTGGCCTCCACGAATGCCACTCCATTCTTCATCGGTAAAAGGCAAGTGCATTCCCTAGATCATGACTAGGAAGATTAAACGATTGTTTGCTCTTAGCGTAAGTAATTGTCGATGCATACGCAAGAGGTAAGTCTTGCTTGGCTATAACTAGAAAGTGCTCCCTCTTATGAAAATGTCTATGATGATTAAAAGTTTAAGGGAATTGATGCAAGCACACCGTGTTATTGAGTGTGGATGTGTGTTCATATGTGATGCTCCTTAGTTTAATTGTTGCTCTGTTAATTAGATGAACTCTAAGTGAGACCGAGCTTTTAGTAAGGTTGATTATATTGAGTAGATTGTTCGAGTGATTGGGACTAGTATGGGTTTGATTCAAACGGTTAAGTCCTTTATAAAGATAGTATCGTGAGCATTTAAGCGCAAGTGTATTGTGTGAACATGTTTGATGACCGTAGGATGTGGTTGCATGATAGAAAGCATTTGTCATGAGTTGCCATGCCTTCTTGTTGAATCTGCTTGTACAAGTGCCGCTAGTGACTTAGGAATGTGAATTGGCTATGTGTGTGTATGTGGATATGGTATGTTTGTGTATGCATTGAATGAAAAGTTGCATTTCATTCATGAAAATTGCATTTGTGCATTCATAATGGAAGAAGCGACCCATCTTGATCACGGGCCTCTGTGTTCACACGTAGTGAACACGAAAGTCCTACCTCGTAGTCCCATTCATCGAGGTGAATGGGAGCGAGACAAGATAGAGTAGGCACCTTCCATCTACGGGATGGAAGGGGCGTGAGGGTGCACAACCGACGGGTGAGCCTGGCGATCTCGATGCGTGCATGGAAATGAGCATTCATGTGCATTGCATCTTTCATAATGAGTGTTGTGGTAAATGGCGTGACATTTGGATGGTGATTGTGGTAATTGAAGGTTGATTCATGGACTCAAACCAAAAAGGGGAGATTGAATTGAATTTGATGAATTAGCGCATTTCCTTGTCTTGCTAAATATGTTGTATGAATATCGTGGAGTGAAGTCGAGTTATGAACTCAAATTCAATTGATGAAAATGGTTTGAGTTGCAACAAGGGGTAGTTAAGTCGGGAGATGTTGGATTTAGAGTTAAGTAATGTTTCTTTGGCGTTGAATGGTTTCATTATCAAGTTTATTACTTGATTGCGATGAATTTTGGTTTAGTCAAGTTCTGTTTTAAATGGATTTAAATGCGTATTGTTCGGATGTTGCTTCAATTGTCTTCCTTGTTTTTTATGATCAAGCTCTTGTTTTACTTATGATAAATTGGAATTGTCGCTCTCGTGTACTTTGCTGAGTCATCGACTCACCCTTGTTTGTTGTGTTGTTGCAGGTACTTTGAAACCAGCATGCATGGGGGGAGTAGTAGCACAAGCACGTTTTCATCAAACCCTTTAATCGATTTGTAAAGCACTGGTTGTATTGATTATGGTTGTAATATGTCGTCAGTCATGGTGTAGTTATTCAATTACATTGGGCGTGTGATTGATTAACTAAGGACCTGCTAGAATGATATAATAAGCGCAATTGTTTTACATGCATTGGGTGGATGTCCTACTGTCTAGGGAGGTCATGCCGAAATTTTCTAAATTTCGGTGACTTAGTTTTAAGCTAGTTTAGAAAGTTTCAAAGTTGGATTCAATTTTTTTTTAGAGGTAAAAGGTTTAATGTCTCGTTTGTTGAATCCTTAAGTAATTTGATCTTCTTGCCACGTTTTTATTTCTTGGTTCTTGTTGGGAACACTCTGGGCAAGAGTGGTTCCGAAGTGTTATAAGCGTCAATCAGAGTCTCTTGGTAGCATTTGCGGTGCGTTTGGCGCCGGGGTGTTACAGTCCATTCATACTAGTGATAATAGTATGATATCTCAAAGATGGCTCTTCATGATCGCAAAATGTTATAACCTTCAACTTTCAACACAAATCCTTTCAATCAATGATGCACTTGCCTCCGGTTTCCCAACCTTTTCATCAAAAGACCATTACCCCACTAGACGTGCTTATAAACACAAATGCAGCCATAGCATAAGCATATAAATATCACAAGCAATCAACTAAATAGCCTATAAGTGATATACGGGTTACACTTGCATATAAACTTGTTTTAAATAATAGCATAACCATTTAACCATTCTCATTCATCATATCGCCTGCAAAATCAAGCATGACCATAATAAAGTAATACATGAATAACAGTAACATTGCAAAAAGCATAATAGCCATCTATGCCACATTCACTACAACGCACTTGCCTTCAACTCATCGAGACGGTGTGGCGAGGCGAAGTTGCCACACCCGGGGGTCACACAACCTGCACATGGATATAGCCCACTCAAAAACACGCCCATAATTCAGCACAAAACTCAAAACTAAGTCGGCTTGCAACCCACTCTTAAATCCCAAAACAGAAATCTGCCAACCCGGGACAGCACTCAGTAAAATAGCCATAACTTTTAGTCAGGTGAACAAAACTTAGTGATTCCAGTCGCTATTGAAATATAATTCGATTATCTACAACTTTTTCTATAGCCAACTGACCGGGAAAAGCACCGATATTTCTAAGATTTGTGACAAACAACAGACAGCCGCAGAACTAACACGTTCTGGACAGCACGCGGTAAAATAGTCATAACTTCCAAACCGCTGAACGTAATTTAGAGATTTAGGTCTCTATTGAAAGGTAATTCAATTATCTACAACATTTATTATAGCCAAACCCCCAAAAAACGCTTGTATAATTTTCCATTAGCAGCTCTAACCAAGGACGAAAATCTGTCCGAACAGAACATTCTCATTCACTCTAGTCTCTCCATTTCCCCAACTAAATGCATTGCAAAAACAAGAACCCTAGCCAAGCATTTCATCAAACACCATGTATGCAAGAAATCTCACCCTCAAATTTCTAGGGTTTTTACCTCAAGGAAAACCAAGGAGAAAGGAGGGAGGTGGGGAGAGCTGCATTGGCTCGAAGGAGGAGCTCGCTGAGCCGGGTGGTGGCAAGCCGGGCTGAGCTGGGCGGTGGCTGGAGTTCGAGGAGGCGCCATGGGCTGCTGCCTGTGTTGCTACTGTTGATGCTTCTGCCGCTTCTGCCGCTTCTTGCCGCTTGGAGGAGGCGCAAGGAAGAAGTCGGTGGGGAGGAGGACAACAGGAGGAGAGGAGGGTGACGCCAAGAAAAGCCAGGCTGGCTAGGGAGTTGGTGAGGAAAACAAGAATTGGCTGGCTCCCCCTTTTTGATGATGTGGACAGCTAGTGCTAGGGAAAAAAGAGTAATATGCATTTACAAGCCACTCATCAATTCTAAAGACCATAACCAACAACTTCAAAACTGACATTCCAACTCTCGTGGACGGAAAATCCTTTGAGTAGAACTTCTGCGAAAATTACGGCACGGAGAAATACCCTTTCCGATATGCATTCGGCATATCTCAAATCTCTTTGCTAAGATTCCTGAAGCTGCTAAACGACCAATCTTTTAATTTAAGAAAACAAAAACAATTCCGGCCAAAAACTCGGAAAGCGATTTTTTGCGATATTACACTCTTCCCCCCTTTAGTAATTCGACCTCGAATTCTGAACACCACAAGAACAACGGAAACCGACTGACAAAGCGAAAACACCCAAAACTCGAGTTGGATACTTCCCACGCACGGGTCTCCAAAGCCCGAGTCATCTCTTTTCCACTTGAGAATCCACATCTCCCACATGCAGAAGCTATTATACCCGAGCAGACAGTCAAAATTCCCAAATCATACCACCAACCAACGACTCATAATAATATGATTCACATAAGCCACAACACAGAATTCTTTATTCCCACAAGCTTCTAACCAATTCCGAACATGCCACTATCGCTAACCATTTAACACCGGAATCCTTTAAGAATCAAAACACAACTTTTATCTTTTCAACAGTTACTCTTGGAAACAACGGGATCAAGAATCATTATTTACTATCGAAAGGATTAGCCCCACAGGCACCAATCATATTCCTCATAGCACCCATTGTACGACCTTCTTTCAACTTGTATCATACAAAAGACAACCACGAAGGAAAAAGTTCACAACTGAACCGTCCATCTCTGACTGACCCACATTGAGTCTAACCCATGAATCCGAAGGTTTCAACAATTTTTTTACGAAAACAAGGCATTAACGACTGATTCCACCCAGCCCACCCACAACAAGGTCCCACACAACTCAGGGACAATCACAATCAAAATGCTCTTCTCATAAAGGTCGGAACCACGCCAAGGAATATATTACATCAACTTGCTACCACCTTCTGTACAATCAACGATTCCCTCAAAAGAAATTTTGAATCGACATTACAAAGCTCCATCATAATCCACCTTTAAACTACTTGAGGTCACACCTAACTCATACTAGGACCGCAAATCAAAACTAAACTACACTTGGTTCTTTTCTTAAGAGGGTCTCGCCCTCACATTCTTTCACTCACGTAATCAAACCCAAGAGTATAAATCCTTACTATACTCAACACGGTACCACGAATAGTCATAATCTTTAACTCCAGCTAGAATGCAAAAGAGATACAATTCTCTTTAACCCAATAAACCACATACATCACCTTGGAGAAAATTCAACAAAACTCATGATCGCTCTGTTTCCTTTCCTAAGCCAAATCGCAAAGGCAAATTCAAATCTCGAACATCTCAAAAACCACTTTTATCATTTTCAAATCAATGCAATCAAATTTACATCGGGAGTACTCAAAATAAAAGAGACTCGCGCAACCCTTTGATGAAGCTCTCACTAACCAAAAACAACTTACCTTGCTATCATCAAAGCAAAAGCTGCGTACAACACCAAAGTCAACACTTGGGAAGAGAAATCGATTCTCAAACCCGACATCCGACCCCACAATCAACACACAATCTCTTAAAGAAAAGGAAACTCATTCTCAACAGAGACCACTTCACTAGCCAATGACTTAATTAACAAGTTCCTCAACCAACTTGTTATTATTTCTTTGACACAATCAGCTATAACCTTACGAACACCACTTCTAGCTCTCCACGTATAACCACGGATCATCGACCCACAAAATACTAACTACCAAAATTTTCTTTCTAGAAAAGCCAACGAAAACTTCAAAAAGCTCGACTCTCAAAGACTTAGAAAATGACAGGCTCAAGCCATGTCATTCAACAAAACTCCAAACCAATTATCAAACTCCATAATTCCATGAAGGAAAGAAGTTACACAAATCAATTCATGGAAAGGAAAAGTGAATCGATCGAATAACACTTTTCCTTTAAAGCTCAAATCAAAACTTCAACCCGAGAACGATAACACGAAGAAATCCATGTTTTTACCCGCCATCAACCAACAAGGCGCAACACCACAACCCTTTTCTTTGACTTAAACCCAAAAGACCAATTGAGTCAAAGCCGGAAGCTTACTCCATCAACGCTCCCATCTACAATAGAAGTACAACAACACTTCTTAAACGGAAGAACAACCAACACAAGAAGGAATCCATAACTTTCTCTACAAAGCAACCAAAAGAGGTGCAAAGCGATCGCTTCACTTTGCCGCACAACAAGTTTCAACCCTTGTCATGACCACAAACTCAAAACACGGATAAATCACAAAACTCCCATGACAAAAGAGAGTCACCAAAGCAGGTTTCTCAACCACGAAAACAAGAAATCAATTACTCTCGATTTACGGCAAAGGAATTTAGGAATATCCTCACGGGATTATGAATCCTTGATCTTGGCTTTCATCGCCATACCGACCAACACGACTACACAACAGGGCCGAAATCTCTTCAGAACACGGGGTTCCACCAGACCCCGCAGAGCGCTCAACCACTTCAAGAATGGTCATAAATACTACCAAGGCCTTAACAAGACTAACATATAACATAATCACAAGTATCAACATAGCATCAATAACAAAACAGGCATTGTAACACAATGCAACGAAATCCCATCCCTTTCGTATTGTGCATCAGAGTGTGTCAAGTTTTAAATTAATTCGTCTTTCTACATCAGGTTTTACGGTTATTGCCCTAGGGCCACATTTTAAAGGTTAAACCTAAACCATGTTTCTACTTTCACACAGCAAAATTTTAATTCATTCTAGAATTACTCACTACATTCAAACACCACGGACCTGAAGCCCGCTCTGATACCAACTGTAACACCCCGGAGCCCAAACGCACCACGGATGCTACCAACCCTCTAAACTATTAAGACTGGCTTAGAAACTAAGCCACCACATTTTACAAAAAAATTTCGGCATGACCCCTCTAGAACAGAGGATATCCACTCAGCATACAAAAGAATTGGAGCAGTTAATATCATTCTAGCAGGTCCTTAGTTATTCAATCACACACCCAACAGCACTTAACAAATTTCATCACGAAGAATAATAAATTACAATAACATCAATTACATCCAGATTTGATAAATTGGTTAAGTAAGGTGTTGGAGGCTGCGATTATTACTGCGTGTTACTACTCCCAACCCGACGAAGCAGCTTCAAGGTACCTAAAACAGGAAGCAAACAAGCATGAGTCCAAGACTCAGCAAAGTGCAACAAGTAGGAAAAGTAAGGCATTAGACTAAAATGCACCTATTAGAAGACATCAAGAAGTAGTTCCTTAAATTGACATCCGTAAATAAGAGAAAACGGTTGAATTCATAAAGGATCCAAAACGTAAGAACACGATTAATTCATCATTTAAATAACCATTACTTAACTGAAACATCCAGCAACAGGAGTAGTAGCAGCTCCACTTACCTCAACCACCTCGGCAATGTAACAAAACCTTACCCATGCCTCGGAAATCAATTCGGGATGAGCCCACGACTCAACTCTCAACCTGTTCCTTCCATTCTCATCATTCAACATTTATCAATCGCAATACACAATGCAATCAAATGTTTTTATGCTTTCATTCACATAATATTTCATGCCTATTTGCAATGCTATATAATACAATACAACCATGCATTTCATGCACATAATATCCCATCTTGAGACACACAATGATATATATAATGCAATACAACCATGCATCTCATTCACATAATATCCCATACAGATATGCAATACTATATAATGCAACACAACCGTGCATTTCATTCACATAATATCTCATGCAGACACGCAATGATATATAATGCAACACAACCATGCATTTCTTTCACATAATATCCCATGCAGATATGCAATACTATATAATTTCAAACCATTTCATCAATTTACTTTGAGTTCATAACTTGACTTCACGCCATGTTATCCATACAACATAATTAGCAAGGCAAAGAAATGCGCGAATTCATCAAATTCAATTCAATCTCTCCTTTTTGGGTTGAGTCCACGACTCAACCTTCAATTTCCATAATCACCATCCATATGACACACCATTTACCACAACACTCATTATCAAAGATGCAATGCATATGAATGCTCATTTCCATGCACGTCAGAGTCGCTGAAAGTGCCCACCCGTCGGTGTGCACCCTCACGTCCCTTCCATCCCGTAGATGGAAGGTGCCTACTCTTCTTGTCTCGCTCCCATTCACCTCGATGAATGGGACTACGAAATAGGACTTTCGTGTTCACTACATGTGAACACAGAGGCCCTGTCGGCATGGGTCGCCTCTTCCATCATGAATGCACAAATGCAATAGACATAAACAAATTTGCAGAATACATTCATTTCTCACATTAGTGTCCATATTATCAATACTCATATCCGCATTCCCAACATTCTTATTCATCTTCTCAACTCTCATATTTCTATTCTCGACATTCATATCTACCTAGTCACAATTATCATTAATACTCCCATTAAAGTCATAAACCAGTTTCATGATCGCCAAATCATCCCTTCTTATTAATCCAACCTCCTTAGTTCATTAGTCACATTATCCATTCATACTAGTGATAATAGTATGATATCTCAAAGATGGCTCTTCATGATGCAAAATGTTATAACCTTCAACTTTCAACACAAATCCTTTCAATCAACGATGCACTTGCCTCGGTTTCCCAACCTTTTCATCAAAAGACCATTACCCCACTAGGCGTGCTTATAAACACAAATGCAGCCATAGCATAAGCATATAAATATCACAAGCAATCAACTAAATAGCCTATAAGAGATATACGGGTTACACTTGCATATAAACTTGTTTTAAATAATAGCATAACCATTTAACCATTCTCATTCATCATATCGCCTGCAAAATCAAGCATGACCATGTCGGGACCCGAATATGCAAATCCGGACCCTCTGTGTATACTGCACTAGTCCAGGATCACGCTAGTGCACACAGGCTCAACATTAGTGAATATCACAATCATACACAACGTAAATAAGGTAAAAGACATAATATATTGAATATTACCAGTTAAATGACCTTATGGTCAACTTACTTAACAAGGCCTCACAAGGCTGAACAACAAATTGAGCTGCAGCGGAATGAAGGCGTAGATAACCCCTCGGTATACCACGAAACCGACAAGGCTCGCACCTAAACATTCGTCCTTCATGGTACTCCTTCTTGACCGATGATTTTTGTAGGCAAGGGTGAGTATACAACATACTCAACAAGTTGTGCACAGAATGCAAGTCTATCATAGCTATATGCAAGGTTTATTCCAAAGGAATGGCTAAGTGGTTCTTAAGCAGTAAAGCAGCGTTTAAGAAACATACATAACATAGATTGAAAAGACAGTAAAACAAATAGTAATAATAAATAGATTCCATTGTTCTCAAATCAACCCCAAGTTTTCATCCTAAATCAAGTTCCATTATCCACATGGCATCCTGCCATCCCATCAGTTGTCAAGTTTTAATTAACTACCCCTTGACTGTAATTCCCGAGCATTGCTCAATACCGTGAGCATGGCTATCCGAATAGATTGTACACTCTACAGAGGTTATGCACTTTACCCACATGATACAACCATGCACCACACAAAGTGAACAATAATAGTAAGCCTTTACAATGCATCCTCTTAACCCGGTGCTACCGCTAAGGTTTCAACTTGAAGTGGCTATACCACCACAACAGGGCCCCCTCTTGCGCCATGTGAGTTTCCTCCGTGAACCCGGACCCACACCACTAAGATAGCACTTAAGTTAAGTATTTGCAAATTAGTCAGCTAAGCTGTCCCATTCCAGACATGTGGTTGCAAGTAAGACTCAGGTCAAAGGCTCGCAAGGTTAAGTCCTTAGGATTGATTAAAGCAAGACTTGCACATACCCTTCTCTCGCCCATCGGGCCCACCCTGGCACCCTTGCCCCTACCACTTGCTTCAACCTAAAGTGATTATCTCCCGGTTGGTTACCAAGCATCACATGCTACACACATTTCTACCTCGTTGAGTGACTCCGCTGTCACAACAACTCAATCTCTTTGTGCGACCACACATGACACACAAATTCTCATCACTGTTCCATATTCCATTAGTCAAGATTATTAAACCATAATTCATGAACATGTGACGACGTGGCATGGCTAAGCATTCTAGTCCGGTCTAACCATCCATGTTGATTTCATTATTAACCAACTATAGTAACCAACTTAGGTGACAATGAAGCATGGCATACAAATATCAAGGTAGGGTATAATTCAAAGGGTATGATAGCTAATCCCAAACTTATGTTGAAATCATTTATACACATAAAATACCAAGTGATAAAAGTAAATCAAAATAGCATGCAATCTAATTTATGGGTGCAACATGATCAAAGCACAACTTGCCTTCGTTAAGCTCCACGCTCCCGTGCGAAATAATTCACGAAATGAAATCTCTCCTATCAAGCCTCGCACAATTCAACGTCTCACGCGAATCGAGAAAGAAAAGCAAATAAACACCAAAACCAAAGAGCAAACAAATTCAAAAGTTCAAATAAAAGCCACCATTGGAAAGATCTCAATTTTACAAATTTTTTGGAACTTGAATTACCCAAATCGGAGTTCATATATAAAAGTTTTCGTATTTTGAAAATAAACTAGACTCTGGAATTAGAAATTCTAAATCTTTCCGAATTATTTTTATAAATAAAATCCGAATTTTCCCGGCCCGGCTTGTACGGACAAAACGTGGCGAAATCTGGCGATGAACTCAATCTAACTACGGGTAAATCTACTACATGGCCTAATATCAATCGTCCGACTTAAATCAGCAGTCGATATTTAATCTAAGACGCTTATCGATTCCGCGGTGACGCGGACTAATTCCGCGTGCTTGATTACGATCAAACGGCTGGTGAAGTTCCCGATCAGCGATGGCGCGGCGACTTGAATCGCCGGAGGCGAAGACGGCGACCTCGGCGACAACTTCGGCGTATGCGCTCGAAAATCTCTGGCGACAGCTGCGACTTCGCTTCGGACCGCGGCGTGACTTCACGATGCTCTCGATTCTCTGGTGCCCAATTCCTCCGGCGTCGCTTTCTTTGTTCTCGCGAACCCTCGGACGAAGCGCGACCCTTTTCTGTCGTCGATTCTTGGCGACTCCACGCACTCCTGGCGGGATCCCCGATCGCCGACCACGACTTCGCTTTCGCGATTTCTCCTCAGCTAACTCTTGGCGGTGGCGCTTTAGGGAAAAGATGCGGCGTACTCAAGGTGATGCTTTGGGAGGAGGTCGGGGCCTCTATTTATACGTGGTAGCGCTATTCAAGGAAGGTCTCGTGAAATGGCCGAGGACACTACTACAGATCGCCTCATCGCGACCCCCATCATCGCCGGGTAGGTCCGCAGCCGGCAATGATAATATTATCACCGGTTCCAAATTCAACCGGCGGTGATAATATCACTGCGGTTCAAACTTCAATCGGCGGTGATAAGAATAGTTTTAATTTCTCGCAGCAATGGAGGTAATATCATTGCGGTTTAATAGAGAACGGCGGTGATAAGAAGATATTCTTGCCGGTTTATATATAAAACCGGTAGTGATTTATTATTGCGGTTCTATAGTAAAACCGGCGGTGATAAGACCATTTTCACTTGCGGTTTTACTATAGAACCGATACGATGATATTATTGTTCCCCACTATTAGTTGATGCGAACATAATAAACATTGTAATTATCTACGCAGAACATATGAAAGCATAATTAGTTAAAAAAATAGAACATATGAAAGCATAATTAGTTAAAAAAGCAGAACATATGAAAGCATAATTAGTTAAAAGCAGAACATATGAAAGCAAATTTGTAATTTGCGGGATATGTATTAATTAAAATAACATTTACAAAGCATAATTTGTTCAGCATTACATATTTAGTCCTAATTATAATAGTCTAATGGCGTGAAGCCCTATATCCAAAACTTCGTAAATGCCGTCATCCTCCTCCTCCTCCTCCTCCTCCTCATCATTGGGCTGCCGCTTGATGTCTGGCGGTGCTAAATCCTCCTCATCCGAATCCGATTCGGTGGCGGAGTTAGTCTTGCCCCAACGCCTTGATTCCTTTGCCGCCGCGTCATTGCCGCCATCGCGTAAATCGTCCTCCTCGCCTTTGCCTCCTCTTCCTCCTCCTCCTCCTCGCCTCCACCTCCTCCTCCTTCTCCTCCTCCTTACAGAGCGACGGATCGGTGGGGCTCGACCAACACGTGCACGCTTCTTAGGGGTGCCATTGTTGCAATAAAAGTGGATTGTGGGGGCTGCAACAAAGTGGATTGTGTGGATTGTGACAAGAGTGGATTGGATGCAACAATACGGCATTATATAGAGGCAGAATGGGAAGAACCAACAGCTTGGAGAGGAATGTGAAGCATAGCGGTTGGCGGAAAGCAGAGGAACCGCAAGCGACGGTTGGCTGGTCGGCGGGAGTTGGAAAGTTCGAGTATCACTTGCGATTTTTATTACCAACGGCGGTGATAATCGACTATCACTGCCGGTTAATACCTATAGCGGCGAATGATATATTCTTACCGGTTTAATTTATAGCCGCAGTGATATTAACTTTCTTTGCCGGCTTCGTATATTCAGCGGCGATGATATGTATTTCGCGCGCATAATGCAATTTTCCGCGTAGTATGACCTTATCCTTGCGGTTCTACACGTAACCAGCGGTGATAAGGTATTTTCGCATAATATGACCTTATCACTTTGCGGTTCTTGGCGAGCGGCGATGATAAGCTATTTATATAGCAATCTTCACCGACCGAGCGCATTTCCCGGTAGAAGCGAGAGAGGAGCACTCTTTGCTCGGGTGTATTTTTCTGGAGAGGTCTTTGCCAAAATTTGGTGTCGATATTTTGTTCATATTTTTCATCGAATCGACATCTTCTCCGACCAAGCAAAACAAAGAGGAGGTGTATTATCTTGGGGAGTTCTTCTGAAAAATTGTATTAAAATTTTTCGAGGTTCTTGACTTGATGTATGTTATATTTGTCGTAAAATTTTACTTTCACAGTGCTATAGATGTTGATAATTGCTGATTATGCGGTGTGAGCAGTTTATGTGAGTCTTGCTCAAATTAAGATCTAGCTAAATTATTGAATAAATTATAATTCATATTGTAGCTAAATTATTGAATAAATTATAATTCACTTTGCCGATTTTTAATAGTAAAGGATTGCTAGATGATCAATTATAAATAGTGAGAATTGCTAGTTGAATATTTAAATAATGGGAAATGGTAGATGGATTTTGCAATAATGAAAGTTGGAACATAAATAATTATTTAGAAATATATCCTTATATTCAATTATATGCTTGTTAATTTGTTGTAGATTAATTTAATTTAATAGCTAGCGCTACATAACAAAATGAAATGAAGAAATCTTCTAAATAATTAAAAATGCTAGATGGATATTTAAATAGTGAAAAAGGTTTGATGTATTATATAGGCAAAATTGCTAGATGTATTTGTAAAACTAATCATTTACAATTATATATTGTTATTTGCGATAAATTCATATCCATTTTAGTGATGTAGTGGATGTTTAAGTAATAAAATTGCTAGATGGACAATTATGCATAATTGTAATTAATTTAATTAATGAAAATTTGTTATATGGATTTTAATAGTAAAGATTGCTAGATGATCAATTATAAATAGTGAGAATTGCTAGTTGAATATTTAAATAATGGGAAATGGTAGATGGATTTTGCAATAATGAAAGTTGGAACATAAATAATTATTTAGAAATATATCCTTATATTCAATTATATGCTTGTTAATTTGTTGTAGATTAATTTAATTTAATAGCTAGCGCTACATAACAAAATGAAATGAAGAAATCTTCTAAATAATTAAAAAATGCTAGATGGATATTTAAATAGTGAAAAAGGTTTGATGTATTATATAGGCAAAATTGCTAGATGTATTTGTAAAACTAATCATTTAACAATTATATATTGTTATTTGCAGTTATGTGCTTATAATGTGTTTATCGTTTTAATTAATTAGCAATGCATGACTACTTGTAAAGAATAAATTATTTTGATATCGTTTGTTCATATACTAAAATGTAGTTTAATATAATTACTGTAGATGGACCGAAGGTGGATGTATGACACGGACCGTCGTGGTGCAGAGTTCTTTAATGGTGTGACTTGTTTTACGAATGACTCTACGGCACACAAGTCGAGAAACTGGCGGACTATATATGTTGTCCATCGTTGATTGCAAAAATGAGAAGATGTTTTGTAACATAGAGTCGATCGTGAACATTTGCTTGAAGGGGTTTCAAGGTGGCTATACCGTTGGGTCGAGCACGGTGAAGATGATATTGTACATGAAGGGCAACACATTGATGAAGATGATATTGTACATGAAGGGCAACACATTGATGGAGATGACGGAGACAACGAAATGACGGCGGTGGAAGATGCGTTCGTTGATACCCACGAAGATGATCTAGATCAAATGCTGCGTGATGGGGAGGGGGACTTCACGAGTGAAAGGGAGTTTCAAAAGTTCCAGCGTATGGTAGAGGACTCTACAACGCCATTGTACCCGGGCTGCAAGGAGGAGCACAGAAAGCTGCATACCGTGCTTTCACTACTGCAGTTGAAGGCAAGCAATGGTTGGTCCGATAAGAGCTTTCTTGAGTATTATGTCTCTTGGGGACTTGCTTCAGAGGGTAACGTGTTGCCTTCAACTACGTGCGAAAGCCAAGCGGGTTGTCCGCCTGCTGGGATTGGAAGTACAAAGAATACACGCATGTCCAAACGATTGCATATTGTATCGCAATGAGTTTGCGGACATGGATGCTCGTGTTGTTTGCAAAGCAAAGCGGTATAAGGGCAACGGCAGCGATATCGAAGCGAAGATGTCGGGTGAGGCGAAGAAGAAGAGGTGTCCCCGTAAGGTGGTGTGGTATTTCCTATAATCCCCGTCTCAGGCGATTGTTTGCGAACAAAAGGCATGCCCAATTGCTACGATGGCACGCCAAGAGCGAAGAAGGATGGAATGCTCAGACACCTGGCGATTACGTGCAATGGAGGAACATCGGCGAGAAAATATAAGAAGCGCTTTGCATATGATGTGAGGAATATAAGGTTGGGTTGAGTATGAGATGGGATGAATCCTTTTGGCAACATGAGTAGTCGCCACAAAGACTTGGCGGTGACTTTATGCATCTACAACCTTCCTCCTTGGCTTTGCATGAAGCGAAAGTACATTATGATGCCACTATTGATCCAAGGGCCGAGCAACTTTGGCAATGATATCGATGTGTACCTCAAACCATTGGTTGAAGATCTTCTAATATTGTGGACCGATGGTGTACAGGTATGGGATGAGTATAAAGAGAAAACTTTATCCTCTGGGCATTATTGTTTGTAACCATTAATGATTATCCTGCTCTTGGCAACTGTCGGGCCGACGACAAAAGGCTTCAACGGATGCGTCCAAAGGCTGGATGATCTGACTAGCCGTTGGTCAAGAACAAACGAAAAATGGCTTACATGCGGCATCGTAGGTTCCTCCGTAAGGATCACCCATACCGCAATAATAAGAGAGCTTTTGACGGGACAAAGGAGCGCATTAGCTCAGAAGAATCGGTCGGGAAACAGATATTTGCCGCAGTAAAGGACCTTACAATTATTCACGGAAAGGGTGCCGGCGGTACATCTATTCGACTTCCCGGATAAGGCTCCTTTGTGGAAAAAGAAATCAATATTTTGGATCCTACCTTATTGGCAGCACACGGAAGTTCGACCGCAATCGACGTCATGCACATAGAGAAGAACGTGTGTGATAGCTTGCTTGGTATCTTCTTCGACATACCGCAAAACGAAGATACACTTCAAGCAAGGATGGACCTCGAAGATATGGGCGAGGAAGGAGCTGCATCACGAAGAAATGGATACAGCAAAAAGTACCTTCCATGACTGCTACACTTTGAGCAAGAAAGAGAAAATTAGCGTTTGCGAATGCTTGCACGGAATCAAAGTTCCGCTCGTTACTCTGCTAACATAAAGAGACTAGTCTCAATGAAAGACTTAAAGTTAATTGGTATGAAGTCTCACGATTGCCACGTGATGATGACACAGATGCTTCCAATTGCAATTAGGGGTTACGCGAGAAAGTCCGAGACCCAATTATCAAGTTGTGTTCATTCTTCAACGCGATTTCACGAAGGCCATCGATCCATTAATACTAGACAAAATTGCAAGAAGACGTGGTTCACACTGCGCGGGCTTGAGATGTGTTTCCCTCCATCTTTTTTTGATATTATGGTCCATCTCATTGTTCACATTGTGAAAGAGATACGAATTCTTGGTCCCGTATTTCTACATCAGATGTACCCATTCGAGAGATTCATGGGGGTTATAAAGAAATATGTTCGTAACCGAAATCGACCAGAAGGCTGCATTGCCGATGGCTGGGGAACCGAGGAGGTCATTGAGTTCTGCGTCGATTATATGGATCTCAAACCGATTGGTGTGCCTGTATCTCGGCATGAGGGAAGGCTACAGGGGAAAGGGACACTAGGCGAGAAATCAGTACGTACTAGCAATCTAGCTGCATTTACACAAGCACATTTCGCAGTTTTGGGACAATCAGTTGTGGTGGCCCCATATGTCGACATGCACAAGAACGTGCTATCCAAAACAAACCCAGGGAGGTCAGAGGGTTGGCTCGCGAGAGAGCACAGAGATAATTTCGGCGATTGGTTGTGTAGACACATGATGCGTACGGAGATAGATCGACTTTTCGGTTGAAATTGTTGGCTCAGGGACCGTCAACTACAATTCGGACATTCCAAGGATACGACATAAATGGTTTTACATTTTATACAAGAGCGCAAGATAAAAAGAGCACCAATCAAAATAGCGGTATCCATATAGATGCCTATGACAACAATGGAAATAGGCAAACCTACTACGGATTCATAGAAGAGATTTGGGAGCTTGACTATGGTCCTTTGAAGGTCCCTCTCTTTCGGTGCCAATGGGTCAGACTTCCCGGCGGCGTGAATATCGACAAATGCAGCATCACTACCGTGGACCTCAAACTCGTCGGATCTGAGAGAAGAACCATTCGACTTGCTAATTTCATACACAAATCTTCTTTAATGGAATCTCGCTAACAAGGAGCGCCACGTGGTTATTCAAGGAAAAAGAAGGATTGTCGGAGTTGAGAATGTTGTCGACGAGGAAGAGTACAACCAATTCGATGAGCTTCCCCCTTTGGAGAGGACGTTGACCTAAGTACCATGGAAGACAGGATGTGAAGCTACATACATACGCCGATCATAACGAAGGTCGAGTCGTAGCTTAGTTGTAGTAATGAAATGTATGCTTTCTTTTGTATGAACGACATGTTTATTTTCTCATATGTAACAATTATTGTAATATATGCAATAATGGAAATTGAGGTTATGCTTTCTTTTTATCAAATTGAAAGTTTTATTGCATTTGGATTTTTGTGATTTTGACTGCACTTGAATTTGTTCGAATTTGACATCATTTGTTGTTCAATTTGTGACATTATTTGATTTTAGAAATATTAAAACAATTAAAAAGTTAGCAATCTGATTTTTATATGAGCGGGTAACTAGATTTAAATGAAACTTTCATAAGTAACTAGGAAAATGGCAATGATGTTCACTTCCTTTCTGTGCTAGTAAATCATGGTACTGCTGCAATCCAACTAAGAAAAGTTTCCAAAAATTCTGAAACAAAATCATGGATGTACATCTCATCTTACCCCATCTACATGTAAAATTTTATGATCAAATTCGTCCTATATTAAGAGTAATAAAAAAGACAAATTTTAACAGAACATGGGCAAAGAGCTTATGACTGCCGGTTGTACAATGGACCGGTAGTAATATTCCACTATCACTGCCGGTTTTATAACGGACCGGCAGTACCACTATCACTGCCGGTTGTACAACGGACCGGCAGTAATATTCCACTATCACTGTCGGTTGTACAACGGACCGGCAGTAATATTCCACTATCACTGCCGGTTGTACAATGGACCGGCAGTGATATTCCACCACTATAAATAGAAACCCCGCGCCTTCCTCTCATTTACCTTAGCCCTAGCCCGCGCCCTCCTCTCACTTTTACAGTATTGCCGCCTCGAAGCTCCACGACGCCGCTTGCTCGGACCACCACCGTCCGGTTCGCGTGAGCTCCCCGCCGCCGCCTCGACTTCGGGCCGCTGTCGCCTCGCTCGCCTCGCCGCCTTGACCACCGCCGGTCCGGTTCGCGTCGAGCTCTCCCCCGCCGCCTCGACTCGGGCCGCCGTCGCCTCGCTCGCCTCGGACCGCCGCGTCTCCTCCCCACCGTCGCCTTCACCTCCCCACCGTCTCCCCGCCATCGCCTCGACCTCCCCACCGTCGCCTTGGTACTGCTCTTGCGATGTGCGAATGTGGTTGTGCAGATGTGAATGTGAATGTGAATGTGAATGTGCATGTGATTGTGAATGTGACTGTGAATGTTTCAGATGTGCATGTGCAGATGCTAAGGGGCCAGTCAATTCATTTGGCTTGGGGACCTAGCATTTGGGTATAGTGTTCAGTGAGGATTTGGGACTGCAATAGACAATTTGTGACAACTAATCTCAGATTTTCAGTGCCTGTTTGTTGCTCTGTGATGAACTAGGGTAAAAGTATGACCAGAACATTTATCTCTCTGTTTTAGGCCTTGAACTGTAGACCTGTTATTTTCTGAATCATATTTTCTGTCAGCACTTGTTATGCTCAAAATGGTTGTTATTAAATTGATAATCATCAAATTTTCCATTGGTTGCTCTTCTAATTAATAAGTTTAAAGTAAGCCATTGTGCTTGTTTTATTGTGAGAACCAGATCATTCTTTATAGAATTAGCCATTTAGGTAATCACTGTTTTAAGTATGATGTGGCCATTGTTTGTATGTGGCCATTGTTTGTAATGAAAAATGCTGCTTCCGATTCTGTTGTACTGAAAAATATTAAGGCTTCTATTTCGTAGTTGAATAGCTCCCTGTATTTACTTGCTCACCCTCCCCTCATGTCACTGTTGTTGGCTATGTTTGCATTCAATCAGCATTAATATGGAGAGGATATTGTTATCAGGTTATTAATTTCCTCTTAGCCATGATGTTGTGCTAGTAAAGATGAAGTGTTATATTAAAAAAGAACGTGTATTGTTAGCAACAATTTTACTTACAATCAACAGAATCTAATGTTCTAGGCATATGTGCATGCGTGGCAATTCTCATATGCACTCATATAATCTTCAGTTATATATTTAAGAACTTTTCTGCTTTTTAATCATCATAATGAATGTTGTCACAAATTAGTCTATTACTCGTCCCTTGTGGCGAGGAGGGCCTTTGGGCAACCCGACATCTGAGAACACTCAAAATAAACAAGTTGAGCTTTATGCTAGTTGCCTTGTGAATTCACATCCGCACATGTCTTTGTTTTGATCATTTTGCTCTGTGGTTATTTATATTGCAGCCAAAAGTAAACTTCAATTTGGTGCTTTGTATATCTTCTTGAAAGATGTATACATGTGTTGTAAATATTTGTTTCAGTAAAGATGTATACATGTGTTGTAAATATTTGTTTTGTGCCACTAATTGTAATAGTAAGTAGTTGTAGTTCATTTAGTTCATAGTTGTGCCACTAATTGTAATAGTAGCGGTTGTATGAAATTTCAAGATTCATTATATCCGAGAGTTACAAAAAGAGAAAATTCGACAAATTTATAGAGTTTAAACTTGCTGAATTTTCTCTTGTTTGTAACTCTATATATAATGAATTTGATCCTAATTTTATGTGTATGTATATTTTGTTGACAAAAAGCGTATGTGTTTAAAAAAATAAGCCCTGCAAGTTCAAAAGCATGGGTGTCACGAGGCGTCAAAGCTCGCTTGAAATGGACTTGGGACATGCTCGCTAAGAAATGGACTTGGGACTTAGTTCTTCTTTGTCTTCTTCGCGTACCCTTGTCCATAGGCTTCCTCGCTCCTCTTCTTCATTGATCATGGAGTCTATGCGTGTCCAACTTTTCAATGAAAATTTCATGTTCTATAGAACATGAAATTTTCATTGAAAAGTTGGACACGCAGACTCCATGATCAATGAAGAAGACAAGTTGAAGTCCAAGTCCATTTTCAAGCATGCGCCTCATGGCTTTCCATGCAATTCTGACGCCTTCATGACACCCAATATTATTTTTTAAAATCATTTTAGTGTGGAATATATTCTTAACAATATATGAATTTTTTCATTTCGAGATGTATATGTATCATGTGATTTTTTTCTAATGTATAAGTATCATTTTAAAGTTACATGTGCACATGTTTGTAGCATGAGGTGATAACATTTTGGATTGCTAGGAATGGCCTCGAATCAGGGACAAGTGCCAGAGGGAGTTCGGCCCTCGAATGTACACGAAGTAGGAGTGGGTAGCCCAACTGGCTACTTGAACCTACAGGATATTGATATGGAGCAAGCTGACGCCACAGCCATGGACCAAGCTGACGCCACTGCCATGGACCAAGCTGACGCCACTGCCATGGACCAAGCTGACGCCACTAACATGGGCGAGGTAAAGTATTAGTACGTTGTGATTCCCAAAACATTGTAGGGTCATACGACTAATAACAAGATCCAATTGTAGGCTCAAACGTCTGGTGAACAAAGCCGGCGCGCAGGTCGTGGTCCGAGCAAGATGCCTAAGGGCGTTCACAACATAGTCCAGCTCTCGGAAGTCGGGGAACCTGCTATACCCGAGTCAGCGTTGGCGCCGTACAGGACAGCCTGCGGAGTACTTGCTAGGGATAACGTGCCCATCATCTATAGATCATGGACCGGCCGCGAAGGTGATCAATGGGTGGTTCCCGATGACCTGAAGGACTCGCTATGGGGCAAGCTAAAACAAGTATTCCATTTCCCCCAAGGGTCAGAGTTGGTTGCAAAGAAACGTGCACTAGGTATCATGTGCACATCCTGGAAGAATTGGAAGACTCAGCTGAATAAGACCTATGTGAAGAAGAATGTCACGCCAAATTTTAACATGTTTCCAAAGATAAGAGAATTTTGGAAGGACTTTGTGGAGTACAGGAATTCTGAAGAAGCCCAGACAGTGAGTCAGAAGAACAAGGCTAACGCGGATAAGAATATGTACCCTCACACACTAGGCACTGGTGGCTACGTGAAGAAAATACCTGCATGGGATAGGCGCGAACAAGAGCTAATCCTCAAGGGCGTTACTCCTGCGACGGCCGAGTTCACTGCACGATCAAAGCACTGGTTGCTTGGGAGGGGGACTTCTGTCTCAGAAGATGGCAGCTTGAGCTTCAGGAGCGATAGAGCCCGGGAGGTGTCGCAGAAAATATCAGATGCTCACGGGGAGTCTTCCCAAGGGCTTTTCATTCCACGAAGGGAGAATGATGAGCTGACTGCTGCCCTGGGTAACAGGGAGCATCCTGGGCGCACCCGAGGAGTTGGTTTGGTGCCGTGGAAAGAAGGCTTCCCAGATGACACATTGTCGTACAAGCGGCCGAAAAGAATAAGAGAATATGAACTGCAAAGTCAAATACAAGATGCTGTGGCAAGAGCGTTAGAGGAAGAGAGAGAAAATTGGATCAAGTTGTGGAGCAAGCGATGCAAAGCTCGAGCTCACGACCGCCACTCGATGACCCTCCGAACCTCGATCCACGGTGTTCTTAAGAGCAACCAAGGTCGCAACGATTCCGGAGAGCATCGACTCCATTTTCCAAAGGATGACATCACAGAACCGACACGCGTGCAAGCTGCATTTGTCCGCGACATGGCATTACCATCAAGGTGGTGATGGCGGGGCTTGGCCATGCGCCTCGCAGGTTCTCGCACTACCGCCCAATACGGCGGGATTCGCCAGGTCGGAAGTACAGCAGTGTAGTCCGGACAATATCGCAAAATGGAGGTAGAGATTCCCGGCGAGGACGGAAAAAACAAACTTGGAGAAAACGCATGGCTTTCGCGTGGCGCAAGAGCTTGATTATGTTCGCTCGGGACGATGAGGCCGACAACGACGACGATGATGATGAGCCGCACTCTCCACCGCGCAGACTGCCGCCACGAAAAGTGCAACTCCTCCGCCGGCACCGGTTAGGACAAGTCCAACTCCTCCGCGGCACCGGCCGAGAAAAAGTCCAACTCCTCCGCGGCACCATCCAAGAAAAAGTCCAACTCCTCCTCCCGGCACCCGCGGAAAAGTCCAACTCCTCAGCCGGCACATAAGAAGAGTCGAACATCAGCACCATCTCGGAAGTCCGCATCGTCTTGTACCAAATCTCGGTCATCTCAGGAAGGCAAAGATGACCTCGTAAGAAATTACCTACGATATGATCAAGAAGAACGCAAAGAGCAAACGAAGGCCGAGGTAACATCTCACTTCCAAAAGGTGCCATCACCCGAGAAGACTAAAGTCGATGCTAATGCGCAGGAGTTTTTCTTGAGTATGGCAAAAGCCAAAGAGACAGGGCGGGCTTCTGAACCTTCGAAAATGTCGGACTACGAGCGCATCTCTAGAAAGCAAAACTTGAAGATGGCTAGTGCTGAGGCGTCGATGTCGCAAGCTCAAAAGATGTCTGCTGAACAACGTCGTAATTACGAGTTAGGTCTAAGCTCGAAGTACATTAAGGGGCAACCGATGGCTCCCCCAAAAGATTTAGAGAACTTAACAACAAAATTGCGGTAAGGCCCATCAAGATTACATGCAGCAGTGCCAAGAGGGTATGTGGGCGATCCCAGTGAAATACAAAGATTCGGATTTTCACAATGGGGATGGCATGTTCTGGTTAGAGTTCTGCGAATTGTATATGTTGTACCGCGGATGCTCGACGCCCTCGGGTCGATCGTGGACTTTGTAAGTCTCTATTTATATTATTGTATATTCTTCTACCGCTCAATCAGTATGTCTAACTTCTTTTTACATATGTAGAATGGAGATACAATTATGTGCAAAAAATAAGGATGAAGCTTTAGGATTTCTTGATCCGGCTTGTTAACGAGAAACTCGTCGTGATAACCCAAAGTTTGTTGAAGACTATTTATTTAAGACTTTCTTCAAGTCGAGAAATAAAACCTCCGTACTTGTACCCTATAACTTTCAAAGACGATTACCCTACTTCTAATATTGTTTTACTATTTTTTGCGTGACACGGTGTGGGACTAATAGGTACGTGTTAACATATATGTCTAGTTATCCTTTGGGTCCTCCTCGTCATCGAGTTAGAAGCTAGCGAGTGGTTTATGTCTTGGACTCGTTGAGAAAAGAACTTCGTGAGTATGAACATAATTTTGGAAGATGATGAACAGTAAACTCGATCGCTATGCTATTGCTCTAGTAATATTTTATTCTATTGTATTTAAGGTTGATTACTATTTAAAATCATTCACAACAAGATTCACACGGTATTGCAAGAAAGGTGGTCCGCATTTTCCCTCAGACAACTTTCAAAGTAATAATGACTTTCCATGCATGAGACAGACCGGAAATAGTTTATCGCATACTACGTATGTACAAATTTACATGCAATTGTCAACGAAGACTGTCGGCTATAACGAAGACATGGTATATAATTACACATTCATGCCTACTTTTCTTTCATTTAACATCTATCATCATTAATTAAATTTCTTTTCTTCAATAACAGCGCTCCAAGATGAGAACCAATCGCCATGTCGAAAGAAATTTTAGCAATTCAAGAGCATATCATTGGATTCATTGTGAACGTGTCATCGATCCAAAGGGCGAGTTCCTGACGGAAGCTACGATCTAAAGTGAACGAGATGTACTCACACTACATTTGTGAATAGACTATTAATTGTAAAAAACTAAATATTGTGATGCTTTAATATATTTTAATTATGATCTAACGACGCTTCATATACTATATATTTGAAGGCAACATATCATGTGCACACGAGCCTTCCGTGTACACATCGTGCACACCAACTAATAAAAGTCACGAAAACTCAAAAATTTTGTAGATGTACTTCATAGATTACTCTACCTATGTATAAAATTAGAAATTAATTCAATACATATGAGGACTTACAAAAAGAGTTTTGTAAGTCCTCATATGTATTGAATTTGAACCTATTTCAAATTCGGTTGTCATGCCGGTTTGTTTAGGAACCGGCAAAGGATATACTACAATCACCGTCGGTTCGTCGTATAAGCCGGCAGAGATATACATATATCACTGCCGGATTCTAGGTTGAACCGGCAGAGATAGTTGAGTATCACTGCCGGATGCTAGTGTAAACCGGCAGAGATAGTCGAATATCATTGCCGGTTGTATAATGAACCGGCAGTGATATATATTATCACTGCCGGTTCCTGAGCCGGCAGTGATAACCCCGCGTATCACTGCCGACCAATCACTGCCGGCGCCCATAACCGGCAGTAATGGCGTGGACGAACCGACAATGATGACCTATTCTGTAGTAGTGGGACTCCAATTCCTAGACAAACTCGGCGCCAGCTATGGAATGTAAATCGGCCACGCGCATGCTAAGGAAACTGACTTTGCTACGTATTGTATTTGGGCGCCACCAATGGAATTGAATCGCCACGCGAGCCAAGCCTTCCTTTTCTTCCCCCGCGTTTTGACGGAAGGCTCGAGTCCATCGACTGAATTCGGCGCCACGTCTGTGTTGCACTCGGCCACATTTTCGCGCGCTTCTTCCGGATGGACTCGCACCTGGCGCCAATCACTGGAGAGTTCGAAACGATTACGCGAGATATTTCCTTCCGCCCGGACTGTCCGAACAGGACACGTAGCATGTTAATATTATTAGTTTTTCCCAACCTCTCTTTTCTTAAAATACCCAAATGTGTTTGATTTAATTGAGTCCCCTTAAACACCAGGGAAATTCCCAGAGGAGACTTTGAGACCTTATGGACTTACTAAAATATTTTTGATAAAACTTTACTTTGGGATTATCTATTTATAAATAATTCTGTAACAAGGACAATATACTTTAAATTAACATGATTTCGACAGATCTCAGAAAATCCGATTAAATCCAGCAAATTCACAAGAATCACGAAATGCAATAAGATAATATTCGATAGTTGAAAAGCTCAAAAATTGGGATGTTACACCATAATAAAGTAACACATGAATAACAGTAACATTGCAAAAAGCATAATAGCCATCTATGCCACATTCACAACAACGCACTTGCCTTCAACTCATCGAGACGGTGTGGCGAGACGAAGTTGCCACACCCGGGGGTCACACAACCTGCACATGGATATAGCCCACTCAAAAACACGCCCATAATTCAGCACAAAACTCAAAACTAAGTCGGCTTGCAACCCACTCTTAAATCCCAAAACAGAAATCTGCCAACCCGGGACAGAACTCAGTAAAATAGCCATAACCTTTAGTCAGGTGAACGAAACTTAGTGATTCCAGTCGCTATTGAAAGATAATTCGATTATCTACAACTTTTTCTATAGCCAACTGACCGGGAAAAGCACCGATATTTCTCAGATTTGCGACAAACAGCAGACAGCCGCAGAACTAACGCGTTCTGGACAGCACTCGGTAAAATAGTCATAACTTCCAAACCGCTGAACGGAATTTAGCGATTTTAGTCTCTATTGAAAGTTAATTCAATTATCTACAACATTTGTTATAGCCAAACCCCCAGAAAACGCTTGTAGAATTTTCCATTAGCAGCTCTAACCAAGGACGAAAATCTGCCCGAACAGAACATTCTCATTCACTCTAGTCTCTCCATTTCCCCAACTAAATGCATTGCAAAAACAAGAACCCTAGCCAAGCATTTCATCAAACACCATGTATGCAAGAAATCTCACCCCAAATTTCTAGGGTTTTACCTCAAGGAAAACCCAAGGAGAAAGGAGGAGGTGGGGAGAGCTGCATTGGCTCGGGAAGGAGGAGCTCGGCGAGTCGGGCGGTGGCTGGCCGAGCCGGGCCGGAGGCCGGGCGGCGTGGAGTTCTGAGGAGGCGCCGCCATGGCTGCCACCGTGGCTCTCTGCTCATTGATCTCTTGCCGCTGCTTGGCCGCTGGAGAGGAGGCGCAAGGAAGAAGTCGGCCGGGGAGGAGGACAGCAGAGGAGAGGAGAGGGTGACGCCAAGAAAAGCAGGCGGCGGGGGAGTTCGGCTGAGGGAAAACAAGAATTGGCTGGCTCCCCCTTTTTGATGATGTGGACAGCTAGGGTTAGGGAAAAAAGAGTAATATGCATTTACAAGCCACTCATCAATTCTAAAGACCATAACCAACAACTTCAAAACTGACATTCCAACTCTCGGCGAACAAAAAATCCTTTGAGTACAACTTGCTGCAGAAAATTACGGCACGGAGAAATACCCTTTCCGATATGCATTCGGCATATCTCAAATCTCTTTGCTAAGATTCCTGAAACTGCGAAACGACCAATCTTTTAATTTAAGAAAACAAAAACAATTCCGGCCAAAAACTCGGGAAAACGATTTTTTTGCGATATTACAAATATGGTCAAAAGGAGGATGCGTCAAAAACTCGGGAAAACGATTTTTTTGCGATATTACAAATATGGTCAAAAGGAGGGTGCTTGCCTTGCTTATGACGAAGTTTAGGTTGTAGTCGACGATGGAAGTCGCTACGTTGAATTCTACATGTCGATCAACGGAAATATAGCAAATAACATTTTCAATAAGGGCAAAAAGAAAGTAGATAGAAAGAACAAATAAAACTTCTCACAAGAAACAGGGTTTGCTCTTTATGAATTTATAAATTTTATTTTACGAATTCAAGATGCAAAGATTGGTTAAGATTAAATAGATATCACTATTTCAAGCTTAAGGTGAATTCTTACTTTTAATTAGGATTCAGATTCAAAGCAACATTTAATTAGTATTCTAGTTATAAAAAGCTAATCTATTAATTTAGGCTACTAGCATTATTTATATGATATTTGAGATGGTTCTGGTGATACAAATATTACAATTAATGATTCCTTACCTGCAACTAATGTTCATTCGTTTATATTCTGAACGACGGGAATATGATTACTTAGGGTTGTTAGGCTAACAAGATTAATATACAGATTATGGCGAATTGAGATTATCTTTTCATAATTGGATAATCTATATGTTGGACAGTACTACTAAGCTAATTTCATAATTTTTAGGGTTTGGACAAGATATTGTATTCACTGTTGAAAAAGCTTTTATGGTATTATAAAGGTTACACTATTCGGAGTCGGCCAAGAATGAAGTTTGCGATTATTACTTAAGGGTATTGAGCTAATGAAATCAATACGCAAATCTTAATTGAATAAGAATCTTTCTAAAGAACATGGTAGTATGAACTTTGTAGTATGTTTCTAAACTGGTTTTATAAGTTTTAGCATTTAGACAGGTTATTTTATTAATCGATGAAGTTGTATAAATGATTACAAGGTTAATGTTAAATCGGCCATATTTTCATCTTAAGTTTGCGACTTCGTTTTACAAGATAATTGAACCATATTCCAGACATTAGCTAGGGATGGCCTTATGAGTGTTTTAGAACTAGTTTCACAATATTTTACCTATATCTGAGTTGTTGTTCATATGAATGATCATTAAGACCTAGCATGATCTTAGTTCAAATATACACAATTATGTGTTATTTTTGCATAGCTAAGGACTTTATGATTTTACTATCATTTATGAATTGATTCTACCATTATTTGATCTCATGAACTTAAGTTAATAACTATTCTAACTTTTATGCATTTGAAAGGCAATATATTTTCAAATATAATTCAATTCAGATTCAACCTTAAATGTTTTTGCATATCTAGGTTCATTACTGATTTTTAGAACTTATACAACTGGTTTTACATGATTTACTTGCTAATTGCAAAAGATATTCGTGTTTGAATACTTAATACATTGAAAGCAATATATTTTAGAAAATGATACAAGTTAAGTTAGAATCTAAATATTTTTATATATTTGGGTTCCTGAGGATTTAATATTTCCATAACAATTAGTCTTATTCAAATTTAAACTTGTTTGCATAAACTTTGTATGTAACATACTTGATTTACTTTTTTAGTTTAATTTTATAATTCAAACAGAGTTGGTTATTTCAATATTTTTGAATATTCAGAATCCTCATGTGTTTAGATGAACATATAAATTTATTTCATGATTTAAAGAATTACAAATGGTATATTTGTATTAGAAACATATTAGTGCTTATTTGTATTCTTATATTCAAATAACATCAACTTAGTTTGATAATTAAATATTTTTGGCATAAATGGGTTTCTCATGGTCTCAGAGGTATGTGTAAATTATTTCATAATTTTACGATTTATGATGCACATACTTTATTAAATGATCATATTAAGGTTTATTCAAATTTAAATTACAATTAAATCAAACCAATCATGAACATTAAATATTTTTACATATTCTGAATCTTCATGATTTTATATGAATTTAGGAATTTAGTTTACTTCATTTAGTGATGGTTCAAAAGATATGATCAAATGAATATATTCGTTGAATATATATCGAAAATAGGAAATATACCGAATATGGAAAGTACGTCTTCTCACTTGGATTACGCCTTCTATATTTGGGCTGGACCGGATTGGGGTGACAAATGGGCCCGGAGGTGGCGTGAGACGGCGAGGGCCGAGGTCTGAATCGCGAAGGGGTCTGCGATGTTAGAGACAAAGGGTCCGCCAGCGCCGATGGCAGAGGCCATGTGATCGAGACTCTACCGAGGAGTCTGTCGATTCTTGGGTCTCAAGCCTTGATGTAAATAGAGGAACCGATGGCGGCTTCATTGGCGGCGAGCATGGCCGAAACGGCGTGATGGGTTGCAGTGGTGATCGGCAGTCATTCCGTATCTAAGGGTGGTACTTTGGTGGTCGGAGACTACGGGGAATAGGTCGTCACCATGGTCCAATGGCGGCGCCATGAACGGCGAGGTGGAGCTGCCAAGCAAGGCAATAATTGGATCAACAACACGGAATGAGCATCAGTGTAACCTAGTGATCGTGTTTATACATTTGAACGAGCAGAAGCGTTACCGAGTTGAGCTCCCGTCATGCACGGCCATGGCAGAAAGGAAGAGCTCGGGGTGACGGTGCTCTGGGGAAGATGAGCACAAATTGGCACCGGGAATGAACTCTATGGACCATGAGGGTGCTTCTGTGTTGATGCTTCGGGTTAATTTGATGTGTGGAGGCGCGCGCATGGTTTCTTCCCCTTTCAGGTTTTCACCGGCTTTGAAGAAGAAGATGGTGGCTGAGCGGTGTTTTGGCTATGGGATAAGCTGAGGGGAGCTCTGAGGTACTCGACGTGGTGACGAGGAGCTTAAATAGGCGATTGTGGCGGTGGAGATAGGGTCTGAACGGGGTTTGAAAGGCGGCGCCGCAAGTCTTTGCTGGGGCAGTGAAAATGCCGAGAAACTCTTACCGTGGCAGGCTCTGGGCAGGCGTGCGGTGAATGGTTGGCTAGCTAACTTTTGCCGACTTATGCCGTGGCAGCCAGTTGATGGACAGAGCTTTGCCGTGGTGATGATGCAGCAGGGAGGAAGGAACGGACGAAGCTTTGTGGGGGATCAATGCATGGCAGGGGCACAGACTCAGAGGCGTCTTGGTGGCGAGGATGGCGGTCAAGTGGGGGTCTTGGATGGCGAGTTGCGGGGAGGCGACAAGGAAACAAAAGCGGTCTTTGCTCTGCCGATTGGTCAACCAGTCTTGTGAGATGAGGAGGAGGAGAGGTGAGGGAGAGGAAGCTGATAGTGGGCCAAGGGGCCACTCGGCAGGGAGAGGAGAAGAAAAGGAGAATAGCTAGGTGCAGTGGATGGACGACAAGTGGCGGATCCTGCGGTCAGGAGGAAAAAGGCGGTTCACAGATAAGGCTAAAGTCGGTTTGATTCAATGATTCAAGCTGTCAGCCGACTCAAGATTTTATAAGAATTTTTGTAGAAGTTGGACAGATGCAGATTAAGGTCCAGGTGAATTTTCAGATAAAAATGCATTGTGTACATTTTATTAAAATTCTGACAATGAACAATGCACAGGAATTCTAATTCTATTTTTGATTTACTAAAGTGTCCAAATGAATTTATTTATTTTTCAAAAAAAATTTCATCTTTATTTGATATAATAATGCTTCTGTAAAATTTTTAGAATTTTATCTTTGATATTTAAATTATAAAAATTCTGGCATTGCTATTTACAGATTTATTCACTTTCTGTTTTTGAATTTATAAATGATTCATATGTAAGTTTTATTCTTGATATTTTTACCAGAGATAGATATGGGTCTTAGGTCGGCATGGTAAAAATATGAACTTGAGATAAGATCTGGATATTTCTACACAAATCTGACATGACTTCAATTCAGATTTCTTTTCTTTAGATTATCTCATGTTTTCATTTTATTTCAATTATCCAGATTATCTCAATTATAATAATTTGGTTCTGGAGATATTTTGAGAGCTCTGAAATTTTAATATTATTTTTGTTAAGGTTTTACTTTTACTTTCTTGCATTTACCATTTCATTGTATTTGTCTTTTCTTTTAAAAGTAAAAGCTCAAGAAATTCAATCATGCAAGAAAATTCAGAAAATGGAAATTCAAATCAAGTTCACATTTCAAACTCATTTTGATATTTCATTTATTTCGATAATAATGATTTTAAGTTTTGAATCTTCCTTTTGATTAAGATTGAAATGGAAGAAATGAGGAAACAATATTATTTAAAATCAAAATCTTAATTTCAAATAATATTTCAATTCATTTCCATTTTTAAATATAAAACTTTCATTTTTATTTATTTTTGAATTTAGAGGGCTGTTACAAGAGCTCCGCCACCATGCGTTGGAGTTGGAGAAGAGGGATACTGGTGGCGGTGGCGTTTTGATGAGTGTGAGCCAAAATCGATCAAGGGGATAGGCTTAGGGTTCTACCAGGATGGTTTGGTTGCGATGAATTGGCTAGATTCTCACCGAGACAATGGATTCAGACTTGCCCCTCTCTGGCATTTTGCTGGCATCAGAGAAGAATAGAGGCACGGCTTTGCGAATTGAGTTTGGTTCAGTTCAGTGAAGAGTGGTAGGTGTTAAAGAGGCCTTGAGCTGCTTAAATAGGTGATTAAGGCGGTTTGAGCACAGGGTCTAAACGGAGGAAGAGGAGTTGTGGCGGTTCTGTTCTTGGTGATGAGATGGCGCGAGGAAGGACTGCCGTGGCAGCGAAATGAATGAGAAAGGATTGCCGAGGCAGAGTTTTGGTAGAGAGGGTTTGGACTTGGCTGTCGGGACTGGATTTCCAAATCCAAACCCTCTATGTATTCCCGTGCTAGTCCAGGAAAAGCTAGCACATACAGTGGAAACAGTGATGATAACACAATCATACCAAGAATCAAATAACATTTATTAAGCAGAAAGAACTAGCCTTATGGCCAAATTATTACAAATAAACCAACCTCATGGCTTGAGTTCAATAAGAAGCAGCGGAAATAAAATAGCAACAATAGAGTGAGCCAATCCATATGCTCAACAGGCAATCAACTGGGGTACGCATCCTAGTAGTCCGGATCGCCTTCATCATAACCACAAGCATAGAATTCGTAGTCACCTTCAGCATCAGCACACTCCTCTGTGGAAAGTTGGGAAGTTGCAAGGGTGAGTACAAAATGTACTCCGCAAGTCTTGGAAACATAATGCATGATAACTATATGCATGGCTGAACAATTGAAGGCATAATATGGTTCATTTGGTTTAAAGCAGAATTTGACTTTAAATACCCATAGTAATTTCACAAAGCAGTATTTAACAAAGTGTAATAGAATAGTAATTGAATTTGATATAACAGCTACATAGGTTCCAACCACCTGACTGGCTCCAACCGCCAAACCATAATCCGAGAGTTCCATCCACTCACGGATTCCTAAACCAACATTTTCAGCTAAAACCAAACCAAAAGATCTACAATGTGCTAGCGTACCTCGCCTGCCCTTGACCATGGCCACGACTACTTAAATAGTTTTAACTCTGTAGAGTGTGTACAACTTTACCCATAAGACATGATCGACTCTTGTCGCCATGCAATTAACACACTTTCTTTGGTATGTAGACAAAGTGATCATGACAAGGCCTTTACAATGCACGACACCGCAACTAACTTTGCCCGCTAAGGTTTCACCGCTGTTAGGGTTCTAGCCACTCAAAGATCTGAAGCCCCTCTTGCGCCTTGCAGTCTACATCCAAGCATCCACATTCAACCAAATGGTGAAGCCAATAACGAGACACACAAATTAATTAGCCAGGTCGTACCCATATAGACTTGTAGTTGTACAGTAGTGCTCGGTCCATGGTAACACATGCTTCGGTCCTTAATTGACTAGGGCAGAACAATCACTTTACAAGGTCTTGTGCATCCAGCACCCACCAAACATCCATCCGCCCCAGTCTAAGCCATTTCCACTTTAATTCAATTAAATAACAACAACAACACCAATTGCCACAATCTCACATTTAAGTTTAAACAATGTTTGAAAAGTTTTCCATAATGTCACTTGTCGGCGTATTTCGCCTAACAAGATTCTGCTAACAGGGTGTCTACTCCCTAGACGGAAATTATGGTTCGGTAGAGGGCATCTTCGTGGCTAGAAATCCTAATGTCTCTCGACGATGGATTCCAGCATTAGTAAGCTGGGGGACGCAGTGATTTACCCAGGTTCAGGCCCCCGATGTGGGTAATAGCCCTACGTCCTGCTAGTTCTCTGTTGAGAAAATGGGGAAGCATTTACAAGGGTGTTCTTCAGTGTCTGCTTCTCTATGCTTCTTGTTCTAGCCAACCGACCGGCCCCCTTCTTCATGCACCAAGGCGCCCTTATATAGACGGGCCACCCTAGGCAAGAGAGAAGGTGGTGCTACACTTATCTACAACACATTAATTACACCCATCATTCCAGCTTCCACGTCGACCCACGACGCATTTATTAAGCACGCCTCCGTGGCCTTGTCCTTCGAACCTCATTTAATGTCGGTGAGAGGTCTCGCCCGGTCCACCCAGGACAGGACGCCTCTACGACGGGTTGGTAAGAGGCGTTAGAGGTATAAGCCGTCGTCGTGTCGCAAGCCGAATCCTTCACAATTAATGACCCTGACATGAGGTGCCAGGGGAGGGAAACTTCGAGGCAAAGCCTCCTCCTTATTCCCTTGGTTGCCTTCATGGCCTGACAAGGGGGGCCCGAGCACCCGCCCGCTCATCAGGTCGCCACGCGGGCCTCTCGCCTGGTGAGCAAGGCGTGATCACCTGACTGCTCGCTAGGGGGCCACGTGGGCTTCTCACCTAGCGGGCAGGGCGTGCTCGCCAGGCTGCCCGCTAGGATGCCGCACGGGCCTCTCGCCCGGCGAGCAGGGCGTGATCGCCAAACTGCTTGCCAGGGGGCCATGTGGGCTTCTCGCCCGGCGGGCAGGGCGTGCTCGCCAGGCTGCCTGCCAGGGTGCCACACGAGCCACCCGCCCAGCGAGCAGGGCGTGATCGCTAGACTGCACGCCAGGGGGCCACGTGGGCTTCAAACTAGGCCAGGCCACTTTTTGGGCCTATTACTTCTACGGCAGAGAGGGTACCCCAGTGTAGAGTACACCGACAGCAGCCCCTGAGGCCACCCTGGAACACGCGCCAGCCGCTTTTCAGACCTTATTAAATGCCAGTGTGTTCCAGGATGGGCCCACCACTTCTGCACACGCAACCGCTTCGGTCTTCCCCATGACCGCTGATTTTTCTCGGGACCCGAAACGCCGTACCTTTGCAGGCTTGAACCGTCTTTCTTGGGGTCTATATATCGTATACCCCACACAGCAGTTCCATATACGCTTTCTTGATTTTGGTCTTTGCCTTTCGTCTTCTTTGCCTAAGAGACTTCACTTCCACTGCATTGGAGCAGTCCCTCCTTTCTTCCACCGTCGGCCCACGCCGATGAAAGCGCCACCGGGTGGCACCGGGTGGCCTTAAATCCTCGCCAAGGACCGCCCGTACAAAGCTGCGAGCAGGGGGAGATTATTGTCTTCACCTAGGGGCTTATGGCGGGCCTGGTGCCACCATTTTCTGAGTTCTTCTTCACCGTCCTTCACTTCTACGAGATTCACCATCTTCATCTCTCCCCCAACTCCATCGTCTTCCTCTTCACCTTCGCTTACCTCTGCGAAATGTTCGTGGGGGTAATGCCCAATCTTCCCCTCTTTCGCTATTTCTTCACCTGCCGCACCACCTCCGACAGTGGGGGAGTCACCGGGAGCTGCCACTTCCGGCTTCGCGATGGGTCGGCCTCCCGCTACATTCCCTTCCAGCCCCGCTCCAACTAGAAGAACTAGTGGGCGGGCGGCTATGTCGGCGGACGGTGAGGTCGACCTTCTTGAGATCTACCAGCGCGGCAGAGCGTGTGAGAGCTGAGCTTCGCCGTCGAGGAGACAGCGGATCTTTTGGCAATGGTGGCCCGCATCGATTGCCTGTGGGGTGCCGGCCTGATTGGGGCGTTGGTAGTCCGAGACTTTATGTCTCGGAGAATCAGCCCCCTGCGTCGTCGCGTTCGCCCTGCATGGCAATACACAGGGGACGACGACATGACTCGCACGTACCCGAGCAGTAAGCCTTCTTACCCTTCTTCTTGAATGCATATTTTTCTCTGTGGTCTTCGTTATTCAATACTTATATCTTCTTCTAGCGCCAAGTGAGGGCAACCTGAGCAACGCAACCATCTCCCAGTGGCTATTCGTGTTGATCCCGCCAGTGCCGATCGGCTTGGAATTTCCTACCGACGCTTGGTCACTTTGTGATCTGGAGTCCGCGGAGCGCCTCCAGATCATACAATCCTTCCCGGCGATGGACTCCACGAGTCATTGTGGTGCGGCCTGTGGCCCTTGATAATCAGGGACCACCGATGCCGCCGGGCGCAGTACAAGCGACACATTGCTTTGAAGCCTGGCGTGGACCCCAAGAGGGTCTGCACTGGGAACCTGATTTCTACCGCCGCTACATTCGCGACCTCACCGAGCGCATCTGAAGTGGCGACGTCTTTCTCCGAGGTGGCAATGCCTGCCGCCCCTGCCTTGGAGCCGACTGCACCAACACCGACTCCAACTCTTGCGGCGCCGCTTCCACCGGCGCCAACTCCAATGACGCTGAGCCCGACTTCCACTGGTATCCGCCCAAGCAGGCTCACAGTGGCACCCATATCCTTCAGCTTCAAATCGCCTTCGAGGGCGGATCGCCCAAGCGCTCGCTTGGTCTGAGATTATCCGCAACGCCGATAGGCGCAAGGAACTTCTGCCTTAAGTGCGACTGGTAGCTCCAAGGCTCTTGGAGTGCGATGTAGGCTGGGACCAAGCTTCGCTCTTCCGGCTCGACGCTTCGCCGCCCATGCCGCTGACCTGCAGACGCTGCACACCAAGCTTGGCGGAGTGCTCATTCTGCCGGCGCCTTCCCTCACGGGTACCACCAGTATGAGGCCCACTTGATGCAAACAAGTGGAGATGCTGCGCGGAGCTAGGGAGGACAGACGGCCTGCCTGTGAGGGCCACCGGGCAACCGCTTGCCAGGCACAGAGGCCGAGGCGCGCACAGGGAGGCAATGGACATCTGCAACGTAACGCCGAAAACATCGCGACCATGCTCCGGTCATCATACCGGCGCATGGCGCGGGTTTTGGCGTCATTTGGGGTAGATCTTCGGGAGCCATTGGAGCCCACGGCGATGCAGTACGCCCACTGCACCACCCGGGTGGCTGATGCGCTCTCGGGTCTACGGCCGCCATGGCTACCCACTCCATCCAGGAAGGGCAGCAAGTCACCAGGGCCACCGCCACCTTCGTGCTCGCTTGCTACGCCAGCCGCGACGCCGCCTTCAACCCAATGACCGTCATAGACGGCATTGAAGGAGACGAGGCCTAGGCATAGGCGCGCGTGCAGGAAACCGCGGAGCGCGTCGTCAACATGATGGCGGTGGAAGCTCTAGACTTTGGTGCGGCAGCAGGAGAGCCGGAGGCCGAGGATGATGACGGGGGCATCAAAGTCATCAACGACGATTGATGACCCGGGCTGCTTCTTTTGCATTTGTTTCTTTTTGTTCCTGCTTATCGTAGGCTAGAACAATATTAGCAATTGTAAATGAAGTTGGCATATTTTGGTTTCACCTGGGCATGTCATCTGTTCGCATTTTAGGTATGCTTGCTTTAACTCAATTTTTGGGCAATCAGCCCCCAGCCTCGCCATGATGCAAACCTAAATACTCAGGTTAGGTCGATATTTAGGCATTATGTGAGTGATTGCAACAACACAAACAGGGATCATGCGGTGGATGAAGAGCACAGACAAGCAAAGTCTTAAATTGCTGTGTAAGGGTATCACTGTCTCCTATCCTTTTGGAACTTATATTCCCGTTATCTCTTGGAATTTTACCGCAACATTGCGTAACAAGGAGGTGAGCTTACAGGAGCGGTACTGGGCTTGCGGTGCTCGCGGAGACAGCCAGCGGGACTACATGGAGTTAGCCCGGGTGTACGGGCCGCGTTTGAGTCACCATGCCATACCCGCACTCCTAGTCACGCGTCCTTGAGACACAAACGTTGGGTATTTTCGTTTATCAGCGAGGAGCCATTAGGTTATAAGAGCTAGTGATAACCACACATACTTCAACCCATTAAGGCACAAGTGTAAGAAATAAGTTGGTATTGTCAAAGCAAACAACTTATCTTTGCCACAGGCCATCGGGCGACTAGCCCCTTGACCGGTCACATAGGCCGACACTTTGGCGAGTAGGACGTGGTCGCCCACCTGCTCGCCAAGCAGGCAGAGCGTGGTCACCGGACCGCCCGCCAAACCCTCATGTGGGCTTATCGCTAGGCGAGCAGGGCTTGATCATTTGCCCATTTGCCTGGGGGCCACGCGGGCCGCTCGCTAGGCGGGCAGGGCGTGATCACCCGTCTGCTCACCCAGCTGCCACGGGGTTACTTCAACTGCCTGAGCTACAGGCGCACTTACCATTTCATCTGCGATCGCGCATAGCCACTGAAAGCATAAGTAGACATTGCACAAAACATGTAGAAAACATATTAGGGGATGTAAGGCCCTGCGCGGGTATGTCGTTGTCCCCTGCTTGGAAACATAGGCTCCTGTGATTTGGAATTAGCCCACGGCTCTGCGTGATATGGAAGCAGGTTCGCAGGAGGGATATTGGGCTTATTCGGTGCTCGTGGAGACAGCCGTCGGTGCTTCGTTGAGCTGAACCGAGGTGTACGAGCCGCGTTTTTGTTACCGTGCTAGGTTCGCACTTCTGGTCGCCCGTCCGGGTGCGACGCGAAGGCCGGGGATCACCACGGTTTAGCAAAGAGCGGCCAAGCCATCAAGGCACATGACATTTCCGCGCAAGCTTTCCCGCTAGGGGACAAACAAAAGAAATAAAGCAAAAGCTCTTAAAGTAAACCACTTTATGCCATAGCGTGGTCCGCCTGCTGGAAAGCCAGCGAGGCGGGGTCTTCGTCCTAGTCGTCATCGCGGGGGCGATTCTCCTTGAGCCGCCGCTCGACCACCTTATTCACACCCAGGCAATCCTCCAAGCTGTGAGAGTTGGTCTGGTAGATCGGGCAGAAGGGCTTGCCCTCCTTTTCCTTGCAGCGGTCGTTTCTCCGACCGCGGTGGTCGCCACGCCGGCCTCGGTGGTCATCCCGCCTCTCACAACGGTCGTCCCACCGGTCACGGCGGTCGCGCTTCGGCGGCCGGGCATCTTCATGTTCGCTCTCGACGGCCAAGACCCGGCTGGTCTCAGGCGCTTCGCGCTTCCATGTCCTCCTGCTCGCATGCCCGGGGCCCCTCGAAGTCCCGGCTTCGTCCCCGCCGCGTCCTCGCGCAGCCTTGGATGTCGGCCCGAAGTCTCTACGCGCGCGCGCTCATGCGCCAGGAGAAGAGCTCAGAGGTGGTGGCGATGTCATGGGTCGCCATCTTTTCCCGCATCTTGTGGTCGCGCACGCCTCTTCAAAAGGCGATGACGACCGACTGCTCGGAAATCCAGGGGATCGTATTGCGACAGTGGCAGAATCGCTGAATAAAGTCGCGCAACGACTCCCCTCTTTCATGCTCGAGGGCATGGAGATCATCCTCCATGCCCGGCTGTGCGAATGAGCCTTGCAAGTTGGCGACAAAAAGGTCGCACAACTCCTCCTACGAGTGCACCGATCCTCACGGGAGGTTCAATAGCCAGGACTGAGCGGACCCCGTCAAGGCCGTTGGGAAGTAATTGGCCATGGCCTTTCTAGACCCACCAGCGGCACACACCACAGTGGTGTAAACCTGCAAGAACTCCTCTGGGTTGGTGGTGTCGTCATACTTCTCGATGGAGGTCGGACGAAACCTCTCAGGCCACACCACCCTGGCAGCGACCATCGGGAAAACATCGGCATCCATGCCATAGGGGATCCTCTACCACTCCTCGACCTCGGCCGGAAACCGTGCGGGGAGGCGGACATGACTCCCCAAGAGTCGGAGGAATGAACCTCCTCCTCGCCTACGAAGGTGAGAGTTATGGGAGGAACTCTCACCCTAGGGGCCATCCGTCAAATCACGGCCGGCAGCTGCAGCGATCACGCAGATCATCGCGCCGCCGCGGTCGTGGCTGGAGCTCAGATGGGACCTCAGTCCCCATGACTCCTTGCGGAGCTGGGACCTTCTTCTTGCATGTCCTTTCCTTTACTCAGCCCGCTTGGCGGGCGCTACTAGGGTGGTGGAAGCTTGGGTGCGCTCTGAGCACCTTTGGTCGAGGGGCAAGCGGCTTGAGACGGTCGGGCATCCCTATGGGGAGCTGAGCAGCGTCAACAAGGCCCGCTATATCCATGACCACAGGGTGGTGGTGTCTCTACAAGTTCCACCGAGGGTGGTCCAGAGAGGCAGACCGCATGCAGGTTTTGAGCCAGAGTGGCGGCTTCCATGGCCAGTCGACGCCGAACCAAAAGCTCGGCTACTGCCTCAAGGACGCCACCGCTCTCCTGCGGCGGTGGCGTGAGGCGATCCCTCATCCAGCCGAGCGCTGGGCGATTTCAGGGGCTGCTAGCCTCGCGCATCTTGTCGCTGCAGTGTAAACTTGCCATCACCAGTCACGAAGTCCTTTCAGAGAACCGGAACCAGCCGGAGAGATGGTGGATGAGCCAACCACTAGCCCCTACTGGCGTGCCCCCGCCGGCGTATTTCGCTGACAAGATTCCGCTAATGAGGTGTCTACTCCCTAGGCGAAATTATGGTTCGGTGAGGGCATCTTCGTGTCGAAACCCTAATATCTCTCGACGATGGATTACGGCGTTAGTAAGTGGGGATGCAGATGATTTACCGAGTTCAGCCCTCGATATGGGTAATAGCCCTACGTCCTGCTAGTTCTCTGTTGAGAAAATGAGGAAGCGTTTACAAGGGTGTTCTTCAGTGTCTGCTTCTCTATGCTTCTTGTTCTAGCCAACCGACCGGCCACCTTCTTCATGCACCAGGGCGCCCTTATATAGACGGGCCACCCTAGGCAGGAGAGAAGGTGGCGCCATACTTATCTACAACATATTAATTACACCCATCATTCCAACTTCCACGTCGACCCACGATGCATTTATTAAGCACGCCTCCGTGGCTTTGTCCTTCGAACCTCATTTAATGTCGGCGAGAGGTCTCGCCCGGTCTGCCCGGGACAGGACGCCTCTACAATGGGTTGGTAAGAGAAGTCAGAGGTATAAGCCATCGTCGTGTTGAAAGTCGAATCCTTCACAATTAATGACCCTGACATGAGGTGCCAGGGGAGGGAAACTTCGAGGCGAAGCCTCCTCCTTATTCCTTTGGTTGCCTTCGTGACCTGACAAGGGGGGCCCGAGCACCGCTCATCATCGAGCCGCCGAACCTCTCGCTTAAGGCGTGGCGTGATCGCTGATCGCTCGCCGAGGGCCACGTGGGCTTCTCACTCGGCGGGCAGGGTGTGCTCGCCAGGGTGCCCACTAGTGTGCTTGACGCAGACGCTTCGCCTAGCGGCGGCGTGATCGCCGATCGCTTCGCTAAAGGGCAACATGGGCTTCTCGCTCGGTGGGTAGGGCGTGCTCACCAAGCTGTCTGTCAGGGTGCCACGCGGGCCACCCACCCGGCGAGCAGGGCGTGATCGCCAGACTGCTCGTTAGGGGGCCACGTGGGCTTCAAACTGGGCCAGGCCACTTTTTGGGCCTATTACTTCTACGGCGGAGAGGGTACCCCGGTGCAGAGTACACCGACAGCACTATACCGAAATGTTTAAGCAGGACTAAGCAATTCTACCGTCCCATGCTACTCTAATAGTTGTCATCAAATACAGTAGCTAGTATCCCCTAGGCTATCAAAGGTTGTCATGATTAAAGACAATGAGGGTATAACAAATCAGGAATTTAGGTAAACCCTAAAACTGCATTTAAGGTACATTACGCAAAATAATAAGCAAGCATAATTTAAAACAAGATAATTTTTTCATAAAATTTGGGACCAACATGATCAAGGAAGACTTGCCTTCAGTTCCTCCTGCTGGTTCTACCTCTGCCTGATGATTTGCCTGCATTTCGACTGCGTCGTCTACACGTGAAATGAGAACAAATAAATAAAATAAATTCAAAAAATTCAAAAATTTAAAATAATGGTACTGGAAGATAGATCATCAATTTAGATGAATTTAGAAATTTGAATCACTGGAATCGGAGCTTAGACGAAGGAGAACGGGCTCCTGAAAGTTTCTCGGGAGAGAATCAGAAAAATCATAAGGATGACACGTGTCAGCATGTGATTCGATGAAATTTCGGATTTTCGGGAAAAATCAGAAAAAGGAAAAAGAATCCCCGCTGACACATGGGGCCCACATGTCAGCGGCTCGACTCACCGTAGACCGGGAGGACCGAGGGCTCAAGGGGGGTGATGAGGTGGAACATGATGACGTGACAGGACACGCGGTGGCTAGGGCTGAGGTGGCAGCCACGTGGCTGACACAGGGTGATTGGCGACGCGGCTGACGTGGACGGCCACGCGGCACTGATTCGCGACGATGGCTCAGGATCGGATGGAGAGGGACAACGATGCGGGTGGTGACGACGTGGAGCGATCACCACGGATCGGACGGTCAAGGACCCGCGACGGAGGATGACGGCGAAGCCAGTGGTGCTATTCACCGGAGCTGAAGAAGGCGGTATGGCATTCGGTGGAGGAGCGGCAGATCGGGCGGGATGTTGCACGGATCGGAAAGATGATGATGCGGGCAACATGAAGATGAAACCCATCTCGACGGAGACTCACCGACGGCAGAGATATATGCGGCGGAAGGTCTCAGGCATGGCGGTGGACTTCGGTGAGTTCGTGTGAGATGATGGCAGCGACTCGGCCGGCAAGACCTAGGGCAAAATTGGTGGCCCGAAGAGGCGAACCTTGGACGTGGTGCGCGTCGCATTAAATAGGCCTCGGCGGGAGGGCCCGACGCGGAATTCAAGGGCGACGATTTAGGGTTTACATGGCGGCAGCTGAGAACCAACGGCGCGACGTGGCTTGATCATCACCGTCCGTGAGGAAACGATCTGACGGCCGACAAAGCAAGGCTACGCGGGCAAGGAACGGCCGTTGGATCGGGATCCAATGGTCGGGCGCTAGGGTTTCGGCGTTTGGGCCGGGCCATGAACAAGAATGGGCCGGGAAGGATGAATAGAACTGGGCCGGCCCGCGCAGAGGAGAGAGGAAAGGAAAAAGATTTTTCCAATTTTTTTAGAAAATCCAGAAATTCGAATAAGAGCAAATAAATTCAAATAAATAGAAAATAAATCCCAAAAAATCTCCAAAAATACATAAAAATTCCTTGGAGCACAAGGAACCTAAAAAAACTAGAAATCTTTAGTTTTATGGATAGATTAGTCAAATTAAATCCTTTTATTTTTAGAAAATTTAAATTAAGCTTTATTAATTCGAGGAAAATGCAAATGGTTAATTTTGAAATTCGAACACTCAGAAACTCAAATTTTGGAATGTTACATTGGCACTTGGCCCGTGTTGCCAAAACCTTGCCGTGGCAGCAATCCGGCGGTGAATTCTCTGTCGTGGCAGCAATCCGGCAAGCATGAGCTGGGAGAATGGCAGAGCGAAAGTAGTGGTCAAGGTAGGCCAACAAGGCATAGCTAGGTGAGAACACAAGCAAGGGATGATGCCGAAACCCAGTGCTTTGATTTGATCAGGAATGGCCAGGAAAATTCGGTGAATGAGTGAGGTGGCTTCAGCTGGATTTGGTGCAGCGAGGAATGGCCAGAGAAAGAAGAGGGGAAAAAGAGGAATGGCGCTGCCATGTGGGGTTGGGGACCACTAGCAGTGAGAGAAAGGCTTTCCAGTGATTGCCAGCACACCGAGTCAACACAGTGTCCGGGCCCACACGGCAGTGACAAAGGACAGGATTAGGTGATGAGGCTGCTCGGGTCAGGTCAGCATTTCACATTAATTTGGCCATCTAATCATTGAACAATTTTATAAAACTTTTTTAATAGAGTCATCTGGTAGTGCATGACTTCTAGTAAAAGTTTTGAATTAAAAAGTTCTACAGGGAATTATTAAAAATGCTGACATTGATGACTGCTCAGAAATTCCTTTTTAGATTTTGATTTATTTAAGGATACAAACGATATTATTTATTTTTAAACTTTTTTATGAGTTATAAATGAGCTAGAAATGCTTCCATAATATTTTGAAGTCAAAATTTTGACAATTATTTTCATAAAATTTTGACATTCCAATTTTAGATTGTTAATATACTTTTTGAATTTTAAAAGCTTCAAATGACTTTAGTAATTTTAATATTTTAATAGGTGTAAATACTACATTGAGAGTATTATGGTAATTTTATTAGAATGAGATAAGTTTGGCAGATTTTTCATTAATTCCAACATTCCTTTGTTCTTAGTCGAAGGTTGTCTTTTCAATTATTAATTATTTTTACTATGCAGTAAAATTTTAATTTACCGGGTAAAAATTTTACCTGAGAGATAAAAATTTTAATATAAATTTTTGAAACTTTTACTTTTACCTTTTATCTTTTTATCATTATCCATTCCATAATTCTTTTTATTGATTTTTCACTCAATGCTTAAATCCAAAGAAAATCCAAATAAAATCAATAATGCCAAGAAAACTCAGAAATAATTATATTCAAATTCAAAATATACATTTTTACTTTATTGAAAATTTTGGGACGTTACATATAACTCATGGCAATGGTGGTGATTACCAGAGCACAGTCGCGATTGAGCTTAAAAGGGGGTGTGTGTTTGTGCTATGGGGTGGCTTGAGAAGCTATTGCGGGTTCGGGTTGGCTTAAATAGGCATGAAAAGGTCGGTGGTGCCAGTGCCCTTGCTCTTTCATTGCGACCTCATCACTATCTGTTCTTTTATAAGAAGGATAGCGATAAGGCCCTCAATCGGTTATTTGTATGAACTGATTGTGATGACGCCCTCATCACTATTAGTTTTAAGAAAGAACCGATTATGATGATGTCTTTATCACTATCGGTAAAATCGATCGTCGTAGTAATGACGTCATCACTGTTTAATGACTTTTTATCATCACTAAAACCGACTGTGATGATGAAAAAGAATCGATTGTGATGTAATTCCTATAGTAGTGAGATCATACCTCAAATTCATTTCATAGTTTATTCATTTTGGAAGAGAATTTCAATAATGCAAATGTTCTTTCCTAAATGTCAAAATTCAAGAAAATAAGGAAATGATAGAAATTTAAATTAAAATCTTAGTTTCAAATAAAAAATTTATTTTATCTATTTTTAAATTTTAAATTTTGATTTTATCTTTTAATTTTTTGGGATGTTAAAAAACTCATGAGATGGAAATTTAGATTACTGCAACAAATTAAACATAAATACACATAACACATTCATGACGACCATTCATGACACGGCCACGTGTATGCATGCACACAAATAGACTTACAAGACGTTGCCTGAAGATGAACACTAGCTAGGTACATACACTCTAGCTGTCTACGTACCTTCTCCAGTGCATCCAGATCGATCGATCGATCTCTAGACAAGATCACGCACACGTACTACCAGTTATATATATACTCATCTCTTGCACGTACCCATCATCCATCGGTGCATGCATGTGTACATATGCGTGCATAGCATCAAGAGGAACCAACCTTAAAGATCTTTTCAGCAGGATGGCTGCTCCTGATGCTATGCAGCCCATGCATGCAAGCCACATGGGCTACACAGATCTGATCACCATTCCATCTCCAAGCCGGCCGATGATTCATTAATTCGACGACCACTTCGTCCGTCGATCTACCGGCCGAACCCCATGCCAAAAGCCGGCGCCGCCGCCCAGTAGTCCGCCGGGCCGGCGTCCGCGCCGACGTCCAGCGTGCAGCTCACCGGGACAAGGCACAAGCCCCTGCTCCTCAGATCCTTCTTTGCAGCTTCCTCACAGTTTCCCTTGTTAATTAAAAACACAGATGTATATATAGGCATACATCATTCAGTACTTAGTCACAAATTTTGCAAAAATAATGCACACGATCAGGTAGAGTCCATTAATTTTTCATGAAATAATCTCAAGCTAGACATGCATGAATGCACATGAGTATATATATCATGCATGTACCTGGTCAGGCTGTCCTCTCTTTTTCATGGCCTTGTCATGTAAAAGCTGTTCGATGGATCGTACATGTTGAAACCACATAAAGGGGTATAGTATTAGTGATCAAAGCTAGCTAAGTTTTGCAGTGAGTTAAAAGGTGTAAAGCTAGAGACAAGTACTGGCCCCATGCATGATTAACTTTCCAGGATGCTTTTATGGACCAATTAAAGCAAGCTTTAGACAAACTAAAGGCTCCTTTGGGTACAAAGGGACCATTTTTTGTGCTTTACTTAACTGATCAGCTGGGTATAGATCCCATAAAAGAAAATATTAATAACTCAAAATAATTGAGTAGTTAATAATATATACCTGGCTAGGGTCTTCTGGAAATATTCTGTTCCTTTCTCCTTGTTGCACCTATAAAATATATAAGAATTGATGGGAATCAAACAACTTTTTTATCGATCAGAATATATATTAATTGGTTCGTCAGGCAGGCATAAAGTTTCTGTCAATACTTTTATCGAAAGATCTCACCAAGATACGATGCTTTGGATAAAATCATATGCATATAGACTTTTCCAATGTGCTGCGCGCTTGTTCTGTGCCTTAATCTAATCATGGTAATTTTATTATTCTCTGCAGAGTTTATGTTTCAATTGGATCAGAAGAATAATCTGTTGAGCTCAGTACATGCAAAAGGCTACAATACACTGAACTGGACGCACTGCAGCTAGCTGGCCGTGCAAGTACGAAGGTCGGTACACCACCCACAAGTCAGATAAAATAGTTATGTGTACATGATGCAAATGATAGATAGGTTATGTGAAGTTGTGAAACAGTACATGAGGTAAACTTAATCATGTATATACAAGGACACGCATATATATAACCTAGATGCCAATAACATATGTACAAAAAGTATGTACCACTGTGCCAGTTGTGATCTGAGCACATGCATGCCAAATGGTAACTGACAACGTACTTTCACCATCAATTGCTTGTCATTAGCATTTGTCTTTATGTTACCCAGCAATCATGGCCAATTAAGCTAGGGGCTCTCAATATCGGTTGGGAATGAGTTCTCATGCTGTGATCCCCATATAAACTTAGCATATATTTTTAAAAAAAATAAAGCTAGCATAAATTCTTAGTAATAAAATAATGATATTATACAAAAAATGGTTGGAGTAAATGATTCTTGCAGAATAATCTGGGTTCTGGTGGTGATTTCCCTAAAAATTGCACTGTTCAATCCCTTTTCGAAAATATTATATAGTCCATTATTGTGGAAAATCAAACGTTTGTATTAAGAGCAGTGCTTCAATGCTTTTCCTCTCAATACAATTTGCACAAATCTTGAAGCAAGTGAAAGGGTAAGTAATCACCTTCTACCATTCATTCATACTTTAATATTTATGCAACTGTCAAAAGGAAAAGCATGGAAGCACCTCTCTTGTATTAATAACCAACTGTTACCAGTCATCAATGGTATTTTATGTTTCAAATGATATTATATCAATGATGGTAATAAACAAACGTCTAATGCTTGTGAAAAGTATAATACGATTCAAATTAAAGCATGGAACATTTAGACATTTCCCAATGCATAATTCAAATGGATGGATGGTCGATCCCTGTATGACGAGGACAAATACAACCGCTTGATTTATATTTGAGAGACACTTGTGGGGAGGTTTAGGGTTTATTAATAAAACGATATTGTTTAGAAAGTCAATTTAGATACCAACATTGAATTCTAAGCGAACCAAAACTAAGATAGCATGCACAAAACCGTATCTAGCCACTGAAGTAGAAGGTAAATCGATCGAGGAGGATCCATCCAAACTCTCAACAACAAAAATGATGACATGAGGCATGATGTGACTACAAGCACTTTTAATTTGTACTTCTAAACATGAATGAACTTTGGTTAATTGGAAGGTTGATGATAGTCATAGCCATGTTCAGAATTAATTAATTAATTAGGAGAGAATTAAGGTTAAAAGGGTCTTCGATTAGTTCCAAATGGTGGAGCTAGTGCCGAGGGACGTACATGAACGGGTACGGCGAGTGACCTGAGTTCGATCGCCAGCAACCAGCAGGTGGCCAGAAAAATAAAAACTATTAAGGACAAAAGCTCCTCCGGTGTGGACGGTCTGGACCGCGGCGAGGACCCGTTGAGGACCATTGGATCAGCTGCCACCCATCAAACGGCCGGCTGCCACATGGGGTCTCATAGGAAGGGTGCACGCCCAGGAATCAATATTTTTTTTTCTCCCGATGAGTACAATCTCAGGCTTCTCTCAGCTACTAGCAAATGCCAATATTTACAGATAGCTTTTCACCCTGTTGACCCAGCCAGCCATTCCACAGAGAGAGAGAGAGAGAGAGAGAGATGAGCAAAGATGCGATGCGATGTGATGTGCGCATGAAAGCGCGCAGATACACGATGAGCGATGATGAAAACCTGCAGGCTGCAGCTGCAAGCGAGCGGCATGCACTACTCTAGCGGCTAACGTTGGGAATTGCGAACGCGAGGGGCGTGGGGACACGGGTACATACACTAGCTAGCGAGGTTTCGAATTTTGTTTTAAAATTATTCTCAGCACCTCACGAGTAATTTAGAAATTTCGTATAATTTCATGATAAAATGGTTAGACAAAAATTTAATTTTTTTGAAAAAATTTGACCAAAGTTTCAAATTTTGGATAAAATTTAAATGAATCCACCGAAAATGTAACTGAGACATATGAATTTCGGGACCCATCAAAAAACCGAATTTGCCAAATTCGAAACCCTGTACCTAGCTACGTATGTGGAGTCAAAGAATAGTTCTGGAGAACTGTAGCCATAAGCTACAGCTAGCACTAGTAGTACTCACACTGGCTCCGTGCTGCTGCCGCGAGCGGGAGCTGGCGCAACCGCCCCCACCTCCATTGCCGTCCAGGTACGGCGAGCTCAGAGCCTGGAGATCAAACAGCAGATTCATAACAAAAGTGAGAAACGATCAACTCGTTCACACTATAGTAACCTACTAAGCTCAGAACCCTGCAGAGAGAGACAGACAGACAAAGAGAGAGACTGAGGCAGTGAACAGGACATGGCTCCTTTCCAAAAAGGCATGCACTGTTGCATAAGCAGGCTAAAAAGATTGCATGCTTCATTGATCAGACTAACACATGCAAGGAGGAGGCAGCTTTAGCAGCTGGGCAAGAGCACGCACACCTGGCTCTTTTTGTTTCACTTGCCTAGCTCCTTGTGCATCATCACTATATACTACTATGTATTAAAAAAGACATTTAATTTACAGATCAGATTGATGCGAGCGTTGTTTTAATTTGTGTATCATTTCGCGTAGCTACATATGAAGCGCGTAGAAACTGCCTAAGTGGCAGTGTAATTAGTTTGAATTAAGATGTAGGAATAAATGCATGGATGATCTAATAATAAGAGCTTTGGGGCTACAAGTTACTGTAGGATATATCAACAACGTTATGTAAAGTAGCTTTCCAAAGAGTACGAGAACGAACAAGGAACAATTACATGCATGAGAATACTTCATGTGAGATGGATATACTGCTTGAGCTACCCTGCTATGAGCACGCATGGCTGCATGATGAGGGAGGGAGGAGAGGGGGGTGAGGGAGAGAAAGACCTCAATTTGACCGTGTAGGAATCTGATGTACCCAATGGCTTCAAGGAGTACAGACGCCGTGTCAGTCTGGCAGAAAATACAGGTTAGCCCATTATCTCTTTTTCGTATTTTTCTCTGGAAAAATGGATCTTCTTTACATGAGCATCAGAGTTGAAAAGAAGATGGTTAGCACAAGATGTCGATCGAGTAGTTTACATATATATATATATATATATATATATATATATATATGTGTGTGTGTGTGTGTGTGTGTGTGTGTACATACATTGAGCTAGTTCTAAGGGCTACCAAAAGTATAAAATGTGAATGTACGAAAGTTTAAAGGTCCCAACTCCCAAGAATGGTAAAAACTCCTCACGTTATACTCCTTTCCAATGAATATGGTAAAACTAAAAGTTCAAAAGCCGCGTATATATGTGGTTATATTAGTTTGCAGACTTAGACTCCTAATTTGCTCAAAAATTTGTTCAGTTTTATTCAAAAGGAAGTGTTCTTTATAATTTTATGCACAAATATGCACTTCTACCTATGTGAGAACAAGCCTTTCTACTTAGAAGTAGAAAAATGGATTTACAGTACATATCACCTGTATTATTAGTTCATGCTGTCTACAATGTCACGCATTAATACGAAGACATTTCGATATTTGGGTACATGCTAGGTCTAGTTTTTTTTCTGAAACAAGGGTGCAAGGTCTAATCATTCTCTTGATAATTAACAATATATAGATCTGAGGAGGCTAAAAAAGGCACTACTTTATGCATTATGCGATCGTATCAGCTTATAATATTGTCCTATGCTTTGTTTTTCCGACTGGTTTCTTCTCTTGGTATGATCATCTATTGATTGACCAGAGAAACATCTAGTAGCTGTTTATACCAGGTTGGTGGTATTCTGTCATAAGTAACTTCACCAGAATAACACATTGTTTATATTCTCTTTCAAATTAAATATGGCAAGTCTAATGCTAATCATAACTCTTTTCATTTCTTACCATAAATCATAGCACTTTCATTGATGAGAGTAATAGATAGAGACTAGACTGTATTAATACGGTGAAACTTACAGTCCTGAAGATGATATGTAGTGATATATACCTTCCCAAATGGGCAGACAAGCTGGTGAAGGGCAGTTATTCTATCCCCTAGCTTCTCCTTCCTCACCTGAAGCAAAAGAACAAGCAAAACATACTAAAAATGCCATAATTTCCAACCCACCTATCTCACCTTCTCTCTCACCCCACAATGATTCCATGCCTGTCCATTTCAGCATGCATGCTTCAATGCTAGATTGTTCTGAATGGCTGGCCCATGCTCATTGTGTGTGTGAGTGTGTGTGTGTGTGTGTGTGTGTGTGTGTGTGTGTGTGTGTGTGAGAGAGAGAGAGAGAGAGAGAGAGAGAGAGAGAGGACCTTAACAGTAGATTGGGCAGGGGAGGGTTCTTGGGTCCTAGCCTTCTTGAAAGCTGCTTCAGATGCTGTGCTGATGCACTGGGAAGCGCAGAAAGATGGAACAAATTAAATTAAGTTAATACTTTCAATTCTACAAACTTAACTGATCATTAAACATGATTTTCTATCTTACTTCTCAAGTGAAGCTTCCGTGGTTATCCACAAAGCTTCCCAAGTGAAGCTCTCAGTAAATGTTGGGCACATCCAAAAGCTACTGCATATGCACATGGAAAGATCAAATATGTTTGCATCCCTACCTCACGTGGCGAGCTGTTGTTTGAGAACTCCAACATGTTGCTTCCGAGGGAGGTGGTCGAGGTGAGGCAAGAAGACCTAGGTGAGGAAGCTTGCTGCAGGGTGTTGTGGTGATGGACACCTCCCCATGGAGAGGACCTTGGCAACTGGATCTCATCACTTGTACTACTCCCGTGGCTAGTTGCGGTGCTGTAGATGTAGTTGTTGCTCCCAACGCCTTCTGCACCGGTTGCCTCTGGGAACAGCACCTGGCCTTCCCAGTTCTTGTACCTCTCATCAGAATTAGCCAATCCACCACTGGACGATCGCGATATGGCAATATGTGAAAAGAAGAATTGTTAAGTGCACATCATTGTATTATTGCATGCAGTTATTTAAAACAAATATTTCGAAAATAAAGAACAGATTATATGGTTTAGTAAGTTGCCGATAGGAAGAGCTGTGTGTGATGATGGACAGTGTTACTGGAACACACACACCCCGGGGGGTGGGGGGCAGACATACACACACACACACAGAGAGAGAGAGAGAGAGTTGCATACATGAATGGATGGCTCCATGACTCCTGGAGTTGGCCTTGGCTGCTACTGCAGTTATGCCAAGGTGTAGTACTGCTGGTTGTAGGCAATGGATAGTGATTAGAAAGCAGCAGAGAGGAGAAGGAATGGAGAGGGGAGGAGGAGGGCGTGGTGGTGGAGGGCAAGAAAAGAGAAGGATTATGCTGCTCAAGGGGGCCTCAAATTATTCACACTCCACCATCCATGGCCTTCCCCATCTCCCCCACTAGCGGTGATGATTTGTGGAGGAGTCCCCTATCCATATTCTTTGTTATGCTCTTCAACACAAGCAAACAAGCAGTAGCACTCACTCGATCTCCTCTATCCCGATCTCTCTCTCTAGCTTTTGCTCACTCTCCACGATCTCTTAGCTAGCTAGTAGTCCTTTTGCACCTTGAGGTCAACCTTTTCTGAGAGAAGAGGGAGAAAGCATATGAGCCTTTGGAGAAGGGAATCTCTCATGGCACTAGATCTTAGTGGAGTGGATGAAGCCTGAAAGACGTCAGGTGTTTTATTTTGCCTCCCATCCCTCTCCACCTTTACTTGTTTTTTTTTCCCTTCGCTGCCTCTTTTCTGCTTCCCTCCTTCCTTTCTTTCTTTCTTTCCTTTTTTTTCCTACTTTCGCTTTGGTGAAGAAATGGGTCAGGAAAGGTGTAGTGTTGCATCCAGGCTTTAAAGAATGACCTTACAAGAAATGGGCTTCATAGGCTTATTATGCACTGGCACCCCAAAAAATTGCAAAAATATCATGAGATTATCTATTTAATGGGTTAAATTTGTTGACTGAATCGGTTCTGATTTTGGTGGTTTGTAATTTGTAAGATTTTACAGTTATTTGTATAGTATTTTTAGCGAATTTCAAATATAAGTGTTGAATTTATGATGTTAAAAAACATTTTACAAAACTATAAAGTTATATGTGTGAAATGTACGTACCTATAAAAAGTTTTCTAGTTTCGGCTCTGGACTTACAAGGGCGGTTTGAAGCTATATGCTTGAGATGAAGAGATCTGATAATGTCAGGTCTGTGACTCTGTTCGCGCGACCAACACTAAAAACATGTGTTACTTAGACAACAAGTGACTTTGCAAAGGCACATGCATGCCTGCCAAATTAAGGCAAAGTGTTCAGTTTTCATCCCAAGGACCGAAATTCTCATTGTTGGCTGTGAATTATTTTTATGTGCCTTAGTTAATTGTTTTCCTAGAATAAAAAGCGTATACAATTACTGTTGGAATTACTTGTCTTGAATGTTTTTGAGCAGCTTTCGGGTCTTAAGATCAATTTCCATAAGCGCGAAATATTCCTTTTTGGTGAAGCTCAAACTTACAAGAAGGAATATGTTCAACTTTTTGGGTGCAAAGAGGGAACACTTCCCTTCAGATATTTAGGTATCCCATTGCATCATAAAAGAATTAGTAATAAAGATTGGATTTCAGTGGAGGAGAAATTTCAAAAGAAGCTTGCGAGTTGGAAAGGAAAGCTTCTTTCGGTTGGAGGTAGATTGGTACTGATTAATTTAGTTCTATCTAGCCTTCCCATGTTTCTGTTATCTGTTTTTAAAGCTCCTAAAGGGGTGATCAAAAAACTAGATTACTACAGATCCAGGTTTTTTTGGCAATGCGATGATCATAAGAAGAAATATAGATTGGCAAGATGGTCAGTGCTCAATAAACCTAAATGTATGGGGGGCCTAGGAATTTTAGATTTGGAATTGCAGAATAGGTGTTTACTTGGTAAGTGGATTTTTAAATTGTTAAGTGAGGATGGCTTATGGCAGGACCTTCTTAGAAGGAAGTACCTTCATAGTAAATCCATTACGCAAATTTCCAGGAAGGTTGGGGATTCTCAATTCTGGTCGGGCTTGATGAGTGTCAAAGAGCAATTTCTATCTTTGGGTGCTTTTCATTTGGGGAATGGGAGTTGTCCAAGGTTTTGGGAGGATGCTTGGATTGGTACCAGACCTCTTATGGAGGTGTATCCCAATCTTTATAGATTGGTTAGGAAGAAAGATGTTTCTGTAGCGAGAGTGTTTGAATCGGTTCCGCTCAATATCTCTTTTCGTAGGTCTTTGATGGGATACGACTTGACAACTTGGTTTGAACTGGTATCAAAAGTTGCTAATGTTTCGTTATCTCAAGAGAGGGACATGTTTAAATGGGTTCTTAGTAAGCAAGGCATCTTCTCGGTTCATTCTATGTATAATGCATTGATTCAGGAAAATTCCATTCCTAGCAAGTGTGACATTTGGAAGCTCAAAATTCCTTTGAAGGTTAAAATCTTTCTTTGGTACTTAAGATCCGGTGTAATTCTAACCAAGGATAATTTAGCTAAAAGAAGGTGGCAAGGTAGTATTAAATGTTGTTTTTGTAATTCTAATGAGACAATTCAACATTTGTTCTTTGATTGTCACTTAGCAAGATCCATTTGGAATACCTTTTTCATATGTTTTGGTATCCAACCTCCTCCCAATGTATCCTCTTTGCTTGGCTTTTGGCTTATGGGTGTTAATTCTAAACTTAAGTTCCAAATTTTGCTAGGTGCAGCTGCCCTATGTTGGTCAATATGGTTGTGTAGGAATGATACAATATTCAATAGAGGTTCTATTGACTCATTTGCACAGGTAATCTTCAGGGGGACGTATTGGATCAGAAGTTGGTCCCCGCTGTCTAAAGAGGAAGAGAAAATGATGCTATTAAAAGGATGCAGGATGCTAGAGACTACAATCCTCAAGCTGTTCGTCAAATTTGGGTGGAGAAGGAATCTTAGAATTGAGGCCTAGCCTGTCGTTGTATTTCCTTTTGGGATTTGTGTTGTTTTTGTTCGACTATTATATGGTCTGTGTTTTGTGGCTATGTAGCCTGCACTTTTGGATTTTGTATTTTTTGGCCATATTCCTCCTCGAGTGAAGAGGCCGGATTGTTTTCCTTTATCTAAAAAAAATATGTATAGCTAACATTTTACAGTACCTAATTAATCGGACATGCTATAAAATTGTTGACAGGTTTTTTATGTCAGTCAAATTTGTCACCGCCCAATGGTGCTCCAAGATTCATGTGCCACCTCTAGCTCTAGTTCATGCTACCGCCGCCAACATCGATCGATCGCTGCATGCCCACCTCCTTATCCACGTCTTTGAAATTTTGTCTTCTTACCTTCCCGAAAAGCAACTGTCGCGGAAGCGCAGGAGAAGCATGGGAGGAGGAGGAGTGGTGGCTCGGGGGATCGATCAACCAGCGAGCCTTGCTACCGCTGGTACCGGCGAAGCGGTTTGGATGGTTGGCAGCTCTATAGTTAGCGAGGGATGAGGCCATGACGGTGACGGAAGGTATATACAGGTGGGAAGGGAGATGAGGCGGGTGGCTAGATTAATTTCAGAGAATAATTAAATTTAGTTGAATATTGTACACATAGATAGGTCCCTACTTAATTTCATAAAATTTGGGGAAAACGAGATCGCAATGTTGGTTCAAAAATACTCTTGAAGTAACAAGATCAAAGAAAATTTTCTAATTAAATCAATTGGATAATTTGAATACTGATTTGATTTACACCTTTATAGGTATCGCACTCGATGTATAAATATGTCATGAACAAAATTAATTTGACTTCCGTTTGCCACTGAAGTGGATCGAATGCTCTAGAGATTGATAAATAGAAATTATTTTGATAACAAAGGCTCAAATAAAACTGTAAGCGAGGTGCTTCCATGCTTTTCTTTTTGACAGTTATATAGATATTAAAACATAAACGAATGTTACATAGTGATTACTTACTCCTTCTCATGCTTCAAAGATTTGTGCAACTTGTATTAGAAGGGAAAGCATTGAAGCACCGCTCAAAATGTAATATTTACTTGTCCAACCTAAGTGATTAGGATTTCTAGTGGAGTTTTACAACCTAGTCCAACCCTACATAATTCTTGTGAGCTAAAAATTAAAATACAACAAAATAAATATAGAAACATAAAAGAGACAAGGAGCACAATATTTTTTATCAAGGTCTCGTAGATTCGGCGATTTTCCTTACTCCTCGTTAGAACACCCACGCATGGGTCTAGCCCTAACTTAAAATAGCGCAAGGAGTTAAGTCATTCACTAATAGTAGTCCTTCTTAATTTCAAATAGGTAGACTCCAAACCTTAACAATCCTCCCGATACCTTCCACAAACGCCTCCAAGTAAGGCCACTGAGCCGAACACCTCCAAGTTGTATAGGAGTCACTCACCTCCAAGCTCTCACTTGAATCTACTAAGCTCAAACAACTAGAAGTAATGCACAACTTAGACCAATCTACTCTCATATTCACTCAAAGACCTTTAATCCAAGCTCTAAAGTGCTCTCAAGATTCTCAATAGGATGAATAAATATAGAGATGGACTCGCAAGGCTCTTCACTCGAACCCCATAGTATATGTGTGTGTGTGTATATGTGTGTATGTGTGTGTGTGTATAGCTCCTCTCCTCAGAAACTAGCTGGTAAACACATGTAATTCAAAATACCTCTTTGAGTCCAATCATCCTACCCACTCAGATTATCTAGCTTAGACACTTCCAACAGTAAAAAATATAGACGTTACACACACTCGAATGGTCTGGTCCACTCGGATTATCCGACTAGCTCAAATCATCCAGGTTAGTGCAAATCCTAAAGAGCACCTTCTCTATCTAATTGATCAGGGTCATGCTCTGATTCATTTGGATCATCTGACTAATGTGAAAATCTACTTGGACCAAGTCTTTGTCAAATTGATCCGACTCATACTCCAGGTCACTTAGATCATGTAACTCCTATTGAAACTTCAATACATGCCCTCTCCCATGCTTCAATCACTCAAATCATCCAATTGAAAATTTCAGCACATGTTCTTTTTTTAATTGATCTGACTGATGATCTAACCTAATTGGATTATCCAACTCAATCTAAATTTTTTTGGCCAAGATTGAAATTTCACACACATTTAAAATTGGACATCCTCACTTGATTTCTCGGCTTTCTCACTAGATATGAACTAAAGAGATCTAGTGTGCATTAGAACTAGCTACCCAACCTTACTAAGTTCAAACTACTAATCTTGAAACACCTTATTAGTATTGTCAAAACAAAAATAAAACATATCACTAAAATGATCCAAACTGAACTCCTCAGATCATTTCTAGTCACAAGGTCCATTCTTCGTGCTTTACTATATACTAATTATATCTTTTGAGGATTTCTGAATACCAAGAACTCGATCATCTTTAAACCTTGAAACATGATTAATCTTTACAAATATACATCATTAATCACTAAAACACTTACTTAATTATATGAAATTAAGGACCTATATAGATGCTTACAGACACCAACAAACCCAACTTTTAAAATTTTGCTCTACTGATTACAGCTCCTAAGTTGCTTCGAGGCTAAGTTTAACCCGGTTGACAGGTATATCTTCTCAATTCCTATCTTTGCTAGCTCTTCCAGGCGACCTAGACTTATCCTTCTGCAACTGCGTTTAATTTAATTATTTGCTTTCTGCTTTCCTAACATTCCCCGGCCCTTTTCTGCTTGGGGATGCATAAACTAGCGACGGAGCCGTTTTGTTGCGGATTTTAGGGGTGGAATCTACTATAATATTTGTTGTTGATGAGATCGATCGAGGCCGTACTAAATCTTTGCCGGCCTGGCTTGTCCTTGGTATTGCTGACTCTCGTCTGGAAAGGAGCAGTACTGCTCCTAGCATGGAAATAATCATATAAGTACAAATAAAAGAGTACGAGTCATCAAAAACATATATAGGTGGCTTTCTAACCTAAGTTAAATGAAGGCGGTTAAAAAGTGTAAATACAGGTACACTGTATAGTCTCCCACACTGTTCTCACTATTACAAAAAAGGTCACCACAGATAGTTCGGAATCGTCATCACAGACGGTTTTCTGAGCCTCTATAACCATATGTTGTTTCAACATAAAACCGTCTGTGATATCTTAACATCACAGATGGTTTTCAAGTTTGTGATGTTAAGATATCACAGACGGTTTTATGTTGAAACCGTCTATTACATCATGATATCACAGGCGATTTTTAATTATAAACCGTCTACGATGTTATGATATTACAGACGGTTTTATTTTGAAACCGTCTGTTACATCATGACATCACATACGGTTTGTAATTATAAACCGTCTGTGATAAGTCTACCCACAGAACCCTGCACAACTTCCTTCTTCCCTCCTCTTCCCTGTATAGAGGTGTGTGTCATGCCAGGCCAGGCCAACCCTGCATGGGTCCATTATGCTTCATCTCTAAATCATGCCATGCCGTGACGGTCCATCGTACCCATTGTGCCATGCCGTGTTGTCCCGACTCGCCTTTGGTGAGCCCAGGCACGACCCATTTGCACTTCGTGCCAGGGGCGGATCCAAGAAAATTGGTCGTCGGGGTCATCGCTGACATGCAGATTGCTTTCGGACGATTGGTCAGACTGGATAAGCACTAAAGCTGAGGTCCAGACTAATCTACTGCCGGGGTCATCAACTATGTTTAGCGGGGGGTATAAGAGGCTAACACGAGGGCATCAGTGTTACCGAACCCCGGCCCGTCAACGGTAGGTCCGCCCCTGCTTCGTGCTGTGTCGGTCTAGGCCCAGCCCATTTGCTCTATTGCGATAAGAGGATGAGAGGATGGCGGAAGCAAGGGAGCGTGGTGTTTGGAGAGGCAAGGGGCAGTGGCATAGCAAGAAAGACAGTGGAGAGGTTGCCATAACATAGGTGATGTGTGGCACAACTAGTCGTGTGTTAGTCGCATCCTTTGAAATTTGCTGAGCAGCGCCGCCCCCTTCTCAACCGCCACCGCTGCTTTCTTCCATGCCACCACCTCCTCCCCTGGTTATCGGCTCCCCTCTTCTCCCTGTAATCACTTATCCCACTCAATCACGCCACATCCGCCCTAACCTGTGCCGTCGCCTGGTTCTGCCAAATTCGGTGCACAAGCGCGGCTTTGTGGACACAGGGAAATGGCGACGGCCGTGTGTGACACTAGCACAGGGAGATGGCCACACCGTGTGCACTCTCCTTCCACGTGCTCGACCGTGGGTGTCAGGACCAGATTTCTAAATCTGAACCCTTTGTGTATAACCATGCTAGTCTAGAAAAAGCTAGCACACATAATAAAAATAGTGATGATAACACAATCATATCACGAATCAAATAATATTAATTAAGCAAAGAGAGTCTTAGCCTTATGGCCAATTATTACAATAAGCAGCCACATGACTTGATTTCAATAAGAAGCAGCGGAAATAAATCAATAGCAGCAGAATAAACCAATCCATATGCCCAACAAGCAATCGACTGAGATACGCATCCTAGTAGTTTGGATCGTCTTCATCATAACCACAAGCATAGAACTCGTAGTCACCTTGACGGTAGCACTCTTACGTGGAAAGTTGGGAAGTTGCAAGAGTGAGCACTGTGTGAGACCCGCTCGATGAGCAGAACCTCCATGTGATTCTTGTGCTATTCCTGGATCGAGAGCTAGCACTCACATGTTTACAACAATTGGAATCACAACCACACCACAAATAATTACAGTGAAACTAATATATAAAGAGAAGCTTACAAATAAAGCGATTAGCAGCAAAGAAGCAATATCTTGTAGTTTGCCCAACCGACCCGCAGGCAACTGACAAGGCATAAACTCCAGATAGAACACGTCGAACCTGCAACCTGCGACGAAGAAGAGACTCGAAGCCTCGCCAACTCAACCACCTAAAATAATAATTAAGCAAGGGTGAGTACTTTCGTACTCAGCAAGACTTGAGCAAAACCTATAATATATGCAGGCCATTTCAAAGGAGGCTACTACAGTTAATTTGCATAAAGCGAATTTGAATTTGTAAATCAAGTTATTTGCAAACGGAATTTATAAGAGCATTTGATTGATAACAAATAAGTAAGCATAAGTAACACTCACAATCCTCCATGACGTGAGCGACGAATCAACAAATCCTGAAATCCATCAATGTCAGCCCTTCGACATAAAGCACAATTGCAAAAACAAATGGAACCAACCCTTTTGAAAATAATAAAACATTTAACCCGTGCAAGTTCACCAAGACACCCATGACCGCGGGTACGGCTAATCGATTAGATTTAAACTCTGCAGAGGTGTACAACTGTACCCACAAGGAATGATCAACCTTTGCCCGACACACTTCCTTAGGTGTGTCGTCAAGAAGACCATACATAGCCATTATATTCCTAGACATGACTTTGATCTAGCCTGGGACGTTAACCCCCGCCATAGAACTAGAAACACACACCCAAGCCGTGGATCCACTTTCACACACCCAACACAACGTTTCTAAACATGGCAGGGCATACACCGTTGCATTAGCAAGTAGACCTGACCGGAATACCCCGTCAGGCAGACCTGACCGGAAATGCCTGTGCTAGCTCCCGCCTACCAATGAATAAAGCCATGTCTAAACAATTTAATAGGCTAAGGCTACCCCATTCTCACCCTCGTGGTTTGTACGGATTTTCTTGGATCATACAACACGATGTTCGGTCCTTAGTCCGACACGGGCGATACTCCACCCTACACTACGTGCAATTCCTTTCGCACATCCGACTATTGCCAATAATCGCCCACATCAACACATAGTTTTCTTTTGGGTTTTTAATCAAAGTACCCGCAACCAACAGTGCCATTTCCAAGGTTTTCAGGAAATAAATACTGATTTGATCATGTACATTGCTGATTCTAAAGCATGGTTAAGCAGGTTAATATGATCGTATATACCCATGAAGACATTAAGTAATGCCTATCCTCAATCTATGGTTATCACGGTTCACATGTTCATAATCATCAAAGGAGATTCACGAGACAACAGGTATAACTACCAAGTCCACAAGATAGCAATTTACATAAAGTAAACGCATGCATAAAATAATTTGATGCACAAAAGGAATATAAAATACTGGGATCAATATGGTCAAAGGGTGCTTGCCCTGCTTAATCATTGCTTACGGTGAAGACAAGGTTGCGATTGACGAAGATGACGACGAAAATAGCAACGTCGGGTTCTACACGTCGTTCAACGGAAAAAAATAAGGCAAATACCAAACTTTAATAAGGGGCAAAAGAAGATAGACATAAAATCCAAATAAAGAATCATTGCAGAAAGCAGAACAACCAAGAGTTGGATTAAATTATTTCATATTGCGTGTTTTAGTTGATTAAGCGGCAAAAAAGCTAACATCTTGCGTAAAGAATAAAGCATGATTTCCTTTATGGATCAACTATCCTTGTTTTATGAATTTTATAATTATAACTTCAAATACAAGATGCAAAAATTATTTAGATTAGTGAAAATTAGTTCATTAGTCACTTTGTTGAATGATATGAATGAATAGCATTTAATCCATTAATTAACTTCGCATGAAAAAGCATATCCTATAGGCTAGATTCCCTAAGATAGGTTATTAGTTACACATTCAAGTTTTTTAGGAAGATTTCGGTGATTCAAATATCTAATATACAGATTTCTTTATTCTTACTGATTCATATCATAAAGTTCAGAAAACTTAACACTTAAGGTTATTTGGCTATTAGGATTTGTATGCAGAACATGATGAAATATGGTTATTTCTTCACAATAAGATGATTTATACTTTGTATAACAATCCTAAGATAATTCCATAAATTTTAGGCTTTAACTGATACATTATATTCATTGTTGAAAAAGCTAATATGGTATCCAGGTTTACATTACAAGAAATCGAATTGAAAACGTGTAGTGAACAATTATCACTTAAGGTCATTGTACTAGTGAAAACTAACTGAAGAACAGCTTGTAAATAAAATATTTTCCTAGAATATAGTAGTACATATCCTAAAGATCAATTCTAGGTTATTCTTTACTAAGTTTAGATTCAGATGAGCTGCTTTACGAGCTGATGAAAAGGCTTAATTGATCACATTATATCACGAATGAATACTTCTTTATCTTTGATTGATTTCACGTAGAATTAGTTTTACATAAGTTAGATCTCTTGATTTGAGCTCTCGATAACATTTCCATCATATTTGAGAAGGTTCTGGTGATATAAATAACTTAACTACAGTTTTCCTCATTGCTACTACAATTCGTTCATTCATATTACGGTCTAAAGTAATGTGATTACTTAGGGTTATTAAGCTATATAGATTAATATGTAAATCACGGTGAAATAAGATTATCCTTTCGAATTAGGGTAGACTATACTTTGGAGAACACTACCGAGCTAATTTCATAACTTTTATGATTTAGACGAGACTTTATATTCATCACTGAAAAGCCTTATGCGGCATTGTAAAGTTTACGAAATCGGAATCGGCAAGAATGCAAAGTGAATGATTAACGCTTAAGGGTTTTGAACTAATAAGAATAATATGCAAACCTTAACAAAATAAGATTCTTTTTATAGAATATGGTAGTATGAACTTTGTACAGTGATTTTAAACTAGTTTTACTGATTTTACCATTTAAACAAGTTATTTTATTAACTGATGAAACAGTTCAAATGATCACAATGTTTACGTTAAATCGGGCAAGATTCATTTTAAGTTTGCAACTACATTGAACATGATCTTTAATCCATTTTTCAGGTATTAGTAGAGTACCATCCTAGAATTGTTTTAAACTTGGTTTAGCATTATTTTAACTTTGATTGCAATAGATTACCTATTTACTTATTGTTATCATGAACATTTTCTTTCATTAAGAACATGCAAATTAAATCTTACTTTATATATTTTTACATACATGGGTCCTTGCTGTTTCCAGGAACTTCATATAAATTAGCTTATTGTTTTGTGAGGTATTCTTCTACTATTCTTACTAATGATCATACTAAGGTTTATTAATGGTCACAATGCAATGCATTACTTAGTTCAAATATTTAATATCTGTGCAGTTCAGAAATTAAGTATTCTTCTACATTTAGACTCTTCTTGACTTTAGATGGATTTACAACTTTTTTTCGCTGGGATTGAAACTATCTCTCAGAAGATATTCAGGATTGCAGATTCGGCCCATTGGTAAATGCCTAAAGGATGGAAATCGCCGCACCGAGAGGCGCCTTTCACCTGAATCGAAGACTTTCTTCTTTTGGTGACCCTTGGACCCCGATCGGCAGAGAAATAGAACAAAGGAAGGAACTAGGGCTGGCCAGCGACGGCGCTCCGGCAGTGATCCGGCGAATGCGACGGCACGAGGAGGATCATCTCGACGAGGCACACTCGGAGGTGGAAGCCATTCGGTCGGAGACGCAGCAGAGAGGTGCGCAGCCGGAGAGGGGCAGCGGCGCCAATGGCAGACGGTGGAGGAAGCAAACAAAGGCATTAGAGGTGAAATCGGTAGCAATTTAAGCATGAATGGATACTAGGGGTTTCATTTTTGGGGTCGAACCGGGCGAAAACTCACCGGAGAGCTCCGCCCATGGTGGCCGGTTTTGGAGAAGAAGGTGCTCACGGCGGCGGCACAATTTCGCATGAAGGGGGCTAAATGTTTTTGAGAGCTTTCGATGCTTGAGGCTTGGTGATTCTCTAGCTCAACCGGATTTGGAAATGGGGTACTCTATTGCTCAGATTTTGCTTCGCACTTCGAGTTCAGAGCCTCATAGCCATGGCGGAAAGGGGATGAGATTCGGGCGACTCAGGCTGGGGAAGGGAAGGAGAGGTGAGGGGAATGAGGAAGGGGCTTATTGCGGACACTGGGGTGCAGCTTATAGCCAAAGATCGCAGTGAGTGAGTGGGCTTCGTGGCAGTGATCGAGCTCGCCTGCGCTCTAAGCTTCGGGAGACTTCGCCAGTGGAACGAACGGGGTTGAGGACGATGCGTTCGGCAGTTGGGGCCTGGGACCACTGCCAGCGACTGAGAACTTCTCCAATGCGCCAACGGAATGGAACAGCAACGGGTTGGCCCACACGGCAGTGACTGGTCAAGGAGAACAGGGTGATTAGTGGTCAATTTCTCCCTCTCTCTAATTTTATTGGGCTATCAGATCATGGTAGTGTAACACCCTGACTCCCCACGGAGTCCGGAATGCTACCAACTCCCAAATTTACCGAAAATTTCAAGACACCTCCTCTAAAACTATGGACATCCACTCGTGAGACAAAAGAATAGCGATAGTTATAATATCATTCTAGCGGTCCTTAGTTAATCAATCACACACCCAATGAAATTAATAAATTTCATGACGATGAACAATAAATTACAATCACATTAATTACAATTACAATTAAGACTTGACACTACGCATGATTTAATTCAAATAACGGTGATTGCAGTCGTGATTGTGCTACTACTCCCAACCCGCTGAATCAGCTTCAAGGTACCTAGAACAGAAAGCAAACAAGCGTGAGTCGAAGACTCAGCAAGTACAACAAAGTAGCAATATCAATAACAATTAACATGTGTAACTCATAAACATGTCCATACTTTGGAATACTAAATTAACACGTATAGCAAAAAGAAGAAATCTCTATTGGTTACCTCATCAACTACCTGGTTTACGGATTTCACATACCTCAATAGACCACATGGAACGAATCCATGACCCGATCCATTCTTAACCCTGTAATTTACCCTCAACCCAAAGGTCATCCGCTCCCATTCACCACTAGCTTACCATGCAATGCATCCAACCAAACATATACGAGGAATTTGGCACACGACTTATTTAAACAATTTGGGGGAGTTACCTCCACACCTTACCATTCACCACAAGAGCCATTAAGTTATGTACAAAAGCTGAAATATACATCACACAGACATAAAAATACAAACTCTACATAAGACATCACACAGATAGGAAAGTACAGAATCTGAATAATGCATCACACAGACATGAAAAAAAAATACAAACTCTGCATAATCCATCACACTCCTACAATCATGTAATGCACTCAATCCATTTTCATCGACTTTATTCGAGTTCAAAACTCAAATTTCACTCCACGATATTCATACAATATAATTAGCAAAGAAAAGAAAAGAAATGCACTAATTCATCAATTCAAATCAATTTTCCCCTATTTGGGTTGAGTCCACGACTCGACCACCAATTACCATAATCACCGTCCATATGACACACCTTTTACCATAACACTCATCATTAAAGATGCAATGCACATGAATGCTCATTTCCATGCGTATCGGTATTGCCGCGAGTGCCCACCCGTCGGTGTGCACCCTCACGTCCCTTCCATCCCGTAGATGGAAGGTGTCTACTCTTACTGTCTCGCTCCCATTCACCTCGATGAATGGGACTACGAAATAGGACTTTCGTGTTCACTACGTGTGAACACAGAGGCCCTTGTCGAATGGGTCGCCTCTTCCATCATGAATGCACAAATGCAATTAACATAGACCAAATTGCAAACTACATTCACTTCCCACATTTGCATAGCCATAGCTAAATACATAAACATCAGCCACTCCTCACATCCATAAATTACCATTCACATCCTCAACACTCATAATCGCATTTGCAACACTCAATAATCGTATTCTCAATACTCATAATTACCTCCTCAACATTCATATTCATACTCACCTCACCATTTCTCGAGTAATTACTAATTCCATCTATCTTGATCAAAAATCAATCCATTTTCGCAATCCAATTCCATACTTTCAAGATTCCCACTAGCCTATCAAACTAGTGAGCGTAAGTATGAAAGTAAGATTTAGCAAGTCGTCATCACGGCATCTAGGCGAATTCATTAAACAAATAGCTCATAGCAATCAATCCAGGGATGCAGCAAAATTTCATGATGGCAAGGCATATAAAGTTCATCAACCAAATCATAACACGCTCAAACAACGATACACTTGCATCAGATTACTTACCCCTTTTATCAAAAGATAATTAGCTTACTAGACATGCTTATAAACACGAATGCAACCATAGGGTAAGCATATACATAACACAAGCAATGAACAATTACCCTATAAAAGATATACGGGTTGCACTTGCCTTTTACCGACGGAAATGGAGTGGAAATTGGAATTTTAGCGTTCGCATGACTTCCCAGGATTAAAGAAAGCCTGAATTTAGAACACATACACATAATATAACTTAAGACAACACACCACATAAATTGGTTAACAACTCAATAACACATGGTTTACTTTCAATAAGCTCAAATGAGATTCAGAACACATACACCCATTCCGAGAATGCAAGATGGCAGCTCAACCACATAAATAAAATTACTAGAACTAGGAAACAGCATCTTCTTGCATTAGTTGAAGCACATATCACCATAATTCCTACGAAGGCAATATATAGTTGCTTTACTAGACAAACAAGCCCGCCTTCTTGAATCATTAAATTCGGATATAAGCTTAGCACTTGGCAATTCAAAGAAAACTTGGAAACTAGAACATCTCCTAGAATCATCATGTCAGTCATATAAATAGAATCACTAAAACTCTTAACATTTGATCTCAAGAAAATGAAATATGTAAACATATGCATTGCTCTCTGTCTAAAATACAAAAACAGTAGCATTCACTCCAAGAAGGGCATGTGCATATGAGTTGTAACAAGGATATGAAATGACAGTCGCTTATCAAGCATGCAAAGTAGCTCTTAAACTCAATTAGTAGAAACATAACTCACTATTGTTTGCATGCAGTTTGCAAAATATTCCATGAATGCACTTGGAATTGGCTTTGCATATGTAAGCATGACACTCTTTACTTGTAAACGTTTAGCACACAGATGCAAGTGCATGTATCTTCGCAATAACAACCACCCGCAAATGTGTGTAAATTTGTGTGGCATTGCGACAACTAGAAGAGTGTATTGAAACCTTCTCAAATTTACATTTTAAATCCAAGGTTGCCACTTAGACAACACCCTGAACACGTAAGCTTGTGCCACATACCAATCGCTTTAGCTTTTAATTATTTGGTCCTTGACTTCAAAACTTCTCCTCCCATTTGCTCTCTTTTTTTCATTTTTATTAAGTACTCACAGAAAGTGATGATGTGCCATACAATCAGTAGCCACTCTAGCATCTAAACACATGCACCATCACTAACATTCTTTAGCAGTAACAAGGAACAACTAAAGGAGGTGCTACTATATGCATTAAACTCAGCCACAACATACTACCTCAAATCTGGACAGCAAGGAATGAAACATCAACTAAATAACCCTTCTAGGCATTTCATCAAACACATGGCAGGCACAAAGAAACCAAATGCCACAATCTCAAATGACTAAGCTCCCACCACAAGGAAGAAAAGGGGAAAAGGCCATGCCGCTGCTGCCGATCACGGCCGGTCCGCTTGCTGCCCTCCACTCCCCACACCGATCGCTTGGTGGACCTACTGCATTTGAGGCCGCCGACGCCCGCAGAAGGAGGAAAGGGTCGCCAGAGAAGCATACGCCACCAGGGAGAAACGGCAGGGGTTAGGCTGAGGCGGCAGGGGAAGCCTGGGGACTCGACTGGCCGGGAGAATGGGGAGGTCGACCGGAGAGGTGGAGGCTCGCTGCTGGAGGAGCTGGCGGCCGATCAGGAAACAGCAGGCAAGGCACCGGATGAGCCGGGAGGAGGCGTCGATCCGAAGCCAGTGACTGTGAGGGGAGGAGTCGGCAATGCTGGGGACAAGAACCGGCCAGGAAAAGAAAAATACCAGCCACACAAAGGAATGAGTGGATGAGGTTAAGAGGAGGAGGGAAAATTCCTAAAACACCCCTCCTAAAAACCAAAGCCCAACTTTTAACCAATTAGAGCGAACTAAATAATTAAATTCTTGGTGTGAAACGACAATTGTCAGGATAGACAACTTGCCGCAAAACTAGACGGCACGGAGAAAACACCCATTCCGCTAAGTATTTTCACGGAAAAACCCAAAACCTTTAAATAAACTGCGAGGCGACAAAACTTTTATCCAGAATAAATCCTTGAATCAAGAAAAGGAAGACAACTCCGGCCAAAAACCCAGGAAAATGATTTTTTTCTTGCGGTATTACAGGTAGAAATTCATCAAACTTTTTGACCAAGGTCTATGGACAGGGTTTGATGTCTAGTAAAATTTTCAGATTAAAATGAGTTACTGAGAAATTACTAATATTCTTTCAATAGTGACCATTTGAATTTCTGGCCTCTGGCTTTGATTTTTATTTGAGATCAAATGAAGTCTATTATTTTTCAAATTTTGTTTTTCAAAATTATTTGACCTCATAATGATTCTATAAAATTTTCATGTCAAAATATGGTTCCATTATTTTATAAAAATTCTAACATTGCAATTTCCCTATTTTCAGAGTTTCTGTTTTTAAATTTTAAAAAGATATTAACTGACATTATTAATTTATAATATCTTTACCAAAGATAGATATTGCATTGAGGTGTTCATGATAATTTTTTTTTAGCTCCAGATAAGATTTATAAATATTTTATAAATTCGACAATGCATTGTTTTGATTTAAAAGTTCGTCTTTTCATTTTTATCTCTTCATTTCTCTATGCATAAAATTTCATTTGGTAGCTAAAATGATTTAATTGAATGATCAGGGTTCTCATGGCAATTTTCTAAATTTTTACTTTTTACATTTTTGCCTTTTCCTCTTTTCTATTCTTCATTTCCATTTGTTGAATTTTTCATACAAAGAACAATTCCAAAGAAATCCAAATAAAATTCAATAATGCCAAGAAACTCAGAATTAATAATATTCAAATTCAAAATATACATTTTTACTTTATTAAAATTTTGGGATGTTACAAGCACAAAATGTACTCCGTAAGTCTTGGAAACATAATGCATGATAACTATATGCATGACCGAACAATTAAAAGCATAATATGGCTCTTTTAGCATAAAGCAAAATTTAACTTTAAATACCAATAGTAAATTCACAAAGCATCATTTGATCAAAGTGTAATTGAATAATAATTAAATTTGATATAATAACTAAATGGATTCTAACCACTTGACTGGCTCTAGCCGCCAAACCATAATCCGGGAGTTCCAACCACTCACGGATTCCCAAACCATCGTTTTTAGTTAAAACAAAATCATAAGATCTACAATGTGCTAGCGTACCTTGTCTGCCCTTAACCGTGGGCATGGCTACTTAAGTAGTTTTAACTCTGTAGAGTGTGTACAACTTTACCGACAAGACATGATCGATTCTTGTTGCCATGCAATTAACACACTTCCTTTGGTGTGCCGGCAGAGATATTATAACAAGACCTTTACAATGCATGACCCTGCTACTAACTTCGCCCGCTAAGGTTTCACCGTTGTTAGGGTTCTAGTCACCTAGTACAGAAGCCCCCTCTTGCGCCTTGCGTGTGTCTACATCCGACACCCATATTCCACCAAATGGTGAAGCCAATAACGAGACGCACAAATTAATTAGCCAGGTCGTACCCATATAGGCTTGTGGTTGTACGGTAGTGCTTGGTCCATGGTAACATATGCTTCGGTCCTTAATTGACTAGAGCGGAACATTCACTTCACAAGGTTTCATGCATCCAGCACCCACCAAACATCCATCCGCCCCGGTCTAAGCCATTTCCACTTTATTTCATTTAAATAACAGCAGCAATACCAATTGCCACAATCTCACAAATAAGTTTGAACAAGGTGTATGTGAAAAGTTTTTCCATAATGGCATAATACCGAAATGATTTATAATATCGAATTCAAGATGCAAAAATTATTTGGATTAATAGAATTAAATATTAGCAAGTTTGTTGTATGTATGTATGTATGTATGTATGTATGTATGTATGTATGTATGTATGTATGTATGTATGTATGTATGTATGTATGTATGTGAATAGCATTCATTCTTTCATTGACTTTGCATAAGGATTAGTTTTGAATATGTTGAATCTGTTATGTTAAGTTTACTAGTTACATATACATGGTCTTAAGAAGATTCGAATAATCTAGCTACAGATTTCTTCATTACTACCGAGTTTGTTTATCCAATTCATTAAGTTCAGAATCATAACACTTTAGGTTATTCTGCTAATAAGATTCATCTGCAAAGTATAATGAAATGAGGTTATTTCTTCGTATTATGGTAGTACATACTTTGGAGAGTGTTTCTAAGTTAGTTTCATAAACTTTATGATTTGGATGAGACATTATATTCATCACCGAAAAGGCTTAAATGATCACATATTTAACATCATTAGAAATCAAGTTTCATTTTAAGTTTGCGGCTACATTCAACATGACTTCTTATTAATTTTTATGGCATTAGCAGGGGATAGCTCTAGGAGTGTTTTAAAGCTAGTTTCACAACATTTTTGCTTTCATCCGAGTTGTTGTTCATGTAAATGATTACTAATGTCTAACATGAATATAGTTCAAGTTTATACGAACATAAGTTATTTTTGCATAACTAGGGTCTTTATGATTTTACTAAGGCTTGTGAATTCATTTTACCATTATTTGATCTCATGAACTCAAGTTAATAACTATTTTAACTTCTTATGCATTTGAAAGACAATATATTTCCAAATCTAATTTAATTCAGATTCAACCCTAAATGTTTTTGCATATCTAAGTTTACTACTGACTTTTCAAACTTATACAACTGGTTTTACATGATTTATATCCTATTTTCAAAAGATATTCATATTTGAATACTTAATACATTGAAAGCAATCTATTTTAGAAAATGATTCAAATTAAGTCTAATCTAAATATTTCTATATATTTGGGTTCCGAGGATCTAAGGTTTCCATCAAAATTGATTATATTCAAATTTGAACTTGTGTGCATAAACTTTGTATATAGCATCACTTAATCCATCTCTTTAAGTTTAAATTTATAATTTTAACAGAGTTTGTTCTTACAATATTTTTGAATATTCAGAATCCTCATGTGTTTACATGAACATATAAATTTATGTCATGATTTAAAGAATTACAATATGTATATTTATAAATGGTGTCATATTAGGGTTGGTTTGAACTTTTAAATTCAAATAATATCAACTGAGTGTGAAAATTAAATATTTTTGCATTTTCAGGTTTATAAGATCATAAGGGTTCTAACAAAATTTACTTTAGTTAATTTGGAGCTTGTTTGTAGAAATCCTATGTATGGCATATTTCGGGTTCTTTCTTCAAATTTGAATTAAAAATTTAAACAGAGTTCAATTTCAAAATATTTTTGCATATTATGAATCTACACGATTTTATACAAATTAAAAATTTTACTTCACTTCATTTTGACTGTTAGTTCAAAAGTTATAAGCAAATGAATTCATTCGGGTTTGATAAATACTGGAAAATAGAAAACTGCCATAAACGGAAAGTATGCTTTCTCACCGAGATTACGCTTTCTGTTTTGGGCAGGACTGGATTGAAGCGCTGATAGATGGGCCCATGAGGTCGGATCTCTGCGGCGTGTCGATCGACGGCAGGGCGGTGTCTGATGATTGCATGCGATCTGGGAGGTGACATAGAGGCCCATGAGGCAGATGGTCTAGGCTTCACTAATCGGTGGGCCCCCGTTGCGCAGCGACAAAAGGTAGAGGTGCTCGGTTTTCGACTCGTCGGCGACAGAGGAGTGCTGGAGAAGTGGAATGGGTAGCACGGCTAGACTCAGGAAGCCCATCCGCATCTATGGGTGGTATCGATGTGGCTGGAGATGGCCGGGATCGGTGCGCCACCTAGAAGGGGCAGTGGACGCCATGACCATCCAGTGAAGAAGCTCAAATACGAGTTCTTGCTGTGAATTTGCACCAGTATGAGTATCAGTGGACAAGTGGGTTTTGTTTTATCACTTAACTGGAAAGAAGAGTATGAGGAAGAGGGGTCTCACTGTGCGCAGCTATGGCGGAAGGAGGAGCTCGGCGTGGCGGCTCACCAGAGAAGAAAGACTTTGGTTGAGGTCATAGGTGTGCTCCAGGGGTCACGGTGCAGCTTCAACTCAGATGAATTTGAGTGTGGCTTACTAGAATCAGTAGACAAAGGTTTTCCCCCCTTTTCTGGTTTCGCCGGTTTTGGAGAAGAAGGTGGTGGCCGAGTGGTGTTTTGGCTATGGAGTAGGCTGAGGAGAGTATGGTGTACTGGAAGAGGTGTTGTGGATCTTAAATAAGCAAATGAGGCGGCGAGAATAGGGTTTGAACAAGAGTCACTAAGGTGGCGCCGCAAATCACTGTCGTGGCAGAGAAATTACCGTCAATCGTTTGCCGTGGCAGGATTTTGGCAAGGTGCAGGAAGCTGGCAGGTGATCTGGTTCGCAACTAGTTACCAACTTCGTGCCGTGGCAAGGGTTCGGCAGAGCGGTGAAGGTGGCCAAAGTGTTTTCACAGGAAATTCAGCGCACGGCAGAGGCGTAGCAGCCGAGGTAGCAGCGTGGCAGGGTCGGCAGTACGCGTAGGTGCTCGGGGCGCGGGTTGCGACGCGGATGGTGACAAAACGGTGAGGCGATGCTGGGCGGCTTGCTTGGCTCGCTGTGAGTGGCTGAGAATGCAGAGGGAAGAAGAAAGGTGACCAGGTGAATGCGCAGATGGATGACAAGTGGCGGATCCTGCGGTCAAGATTGGAGTGACTCAAAAGGAGTACTGAAGTCAGCTTAGTCTTCTCATTGAAGCTACCAAACAAACTTAGGTTTTATAAAACTTTTTACAGAGGTTAGCCAGGTGAAGATAAGGGCTCAATAAAATTTTTAGATAAAAACTCCTTGTATATATTTTATTAAAATCCTGACAATGTACAATGAATAGAATTTCCAATTTTGTTTTTGATTTATTAAAGTGTCCCAATGAATCTTTTGTTTTTGAAACTTTTTTTCATATGTATTTGAGCTGAGAATGCTTTTGTAAAATTTTTAGAATTTTATATTTGATATTTAAATTTTATTAATTCTGACATTCCCATTTTCAGTTTTATTTGCTTTCTGCTTTTGAATTTCTAAAAGCTTCAAATGTAAGTTTTTATTTCTGATCTTTTTATCAGGGATAGATAATGGCCTTAGGTCAGTATGGTAAAAATATCAACTTGAGCACAGATCTAGAGACTACTACAAAATAATCTGACATGGTTTAAATCAGCTTCCTTATCTCAAGATTATCACATGTTTTCTTTTTATTTTAATTGTTCAGTTTATTTCAATCATCATGATTTGGTTCTGGAGAGATGATGCTCTGAAATTTTAATATTTTTTTGATATTTTACTTTTACTTTTACTTTCTTACTTTTACCATTTTACCATTTCATTGAATTTGACTTTTCTTTTAAACGCAAATGCTCAAACAAATCTAGTAATTCAGAAAATACAAATTTAAATCAATATCACATTTCAAACTCATTTTTGCAGTTCATTTATTTTGTGAATAGCAATCTTAATTTACAAATCTTTCTTTTCATTAAGATTGCAATAGAAGAAAATGAGGGAAGAATATCGTTTTATATCAAAATCTTGACTTCAATTAGACTTTCAATTCATTTCCATTTTCAAATATAAAATCTTTATTTTTCTTTATTTTTGAATTTAGAGGGTTGTTACACAAGATCACCCCCTCCCATTCCGCATAGCGTTGAGCGGTTGTAGGCCATGGCAACGGTCGTGCGCAACCTTCGGATTTTCTGGTCAGATGGACCTGGAGGCAATGGGCGCGGTCGTAGCCGAAAATCTAGAAAAGCTCGCCGTCGACATGAAGCTTTCAGGGTCCCCTTGCAACAAGGAAGCCCGGAGCATTTCTCGGGACAGTAGACACCATTCCCCTGTTCGCTCCCATCACGGCGACTCCTGAAGCCCTGCTCGGGAAGGCCGTAGGAAACATGATCGGTACTGTGAGGACGTTCGAAGCAATTCTCGAACAACCTCGCGGGGTCAAAAGTATGCTCAGTCCAGTCATGGGCATACCGAGTACTCGACCTCGGAGCGGTCTCCACCGCGCCGATATGGAGAGGTATTCTCTCGCCTTGGTCCTCATGTGGGGGGCCATCGCAGCAGTGACCATCGCGGTCACCACGCTCGAAGGGGTCATCGCGACAGCTCGGCCTTTGGGTGCTGAGCTTCCTCAGCATCCCTCTGTGGCGTCTCGTGGCCGAGAAAATTCAAGCCCGGTCATATTGAAAGATTTAACGGGACTCAAAATCTAGAGGACTTCCTCTCGATTTACTCCACTGCAATTCTGGCAGCTGGAGGGGATGAGGGAGTCATGACCAACTTCCTCCCCACGGTCCTGGATGGAGCCACTAGGACATGGCTCTTCAACCAAAAGGAGGGGTCGATCTGCTCTTGGAGACAACTTAGTGAGGCGCTCCGAACAAACTTGCAGAGCTGCTATATTCGCCCGGGCAAGGAGTGCGACCTCGAGCGCTTGATTCAGACCGAGGGAGAGTCCTTGAGACACTTTGTCCAGAGATTTATCAAGGTAAGGAATTCCATTCCGAGCATTTCAAATGAAGTAGTCGTCCGTGCCTTCAAGTTTGGAGTTCGAGATGTCCGCTTCATGCAAGATCTGGAGATTCATCCAGACCTGACGGCCAACAAGTTATTATGTATGTCGACCGTTATGCCAATGCCGATAAGGCAGTCCAGTGGTATGCTGGACGAAGGTAAGCTGTCGCCTTAGCCGGGTTTAGAAGGCTCCACGAGCAAGAAGAATCTAGGCTCCGTGGAGAAAAAAATTAAAAAGAAGAAGAGGTCGTCTGCATCGAGCATGGTGGCGGCCATTGAGCATCATCTGTCACAGGCTCCACCATCACAGCAGCGCGGGAGAGGAAGGGGCCGGCCACCTCAGCGGCACAATGACCAAGGCCGTAATGACCAACTTCGCGACGTCCAAGATCGCAGTGACCAAGGTATGCCGTCAAACGATCGCTTTTATCCACTTCATCAGGCATACAGGCATGACCTTCGCAACTGTCGAATCTGGGCATTCCGCCTAGAGAAGTTTTACAATGGCAAAGACCCTATGCCCACACTTCCAGAGAAGGGAGAGAGCAGTAAGAGCAAAGGCAAGGGGCCCGCAGATGAAGACGACAAAGACATGGAGTACCAGGAGCCCTACAATCATATCGTGGTTATATTCGAGGGCTCCTTGGCCTACAAGTCCCGCAAGGATCTGAAAGAGGCAGCACGGGAAGTACACCACGTCACTCAAGGCAAGCCCCCGTGTAGCAGCTCAGGTGGTCCGAGCTGTCCATTACTTTCTTCAAGGATGATTGTCCCCTTGGAATGACCAAGCCTCAGAAGCTCTCCTTGGTCGTGAATCCGACCATCAGCAATACTACGATGGGGCGAGTCCTCATTGATGGCCGGAGTTCCTTGGACCTCATATCCGCCAAGGTCTTGGACGAGATGCAAGTTTCTTGGTCCAAGATCAAGAACATAGCGGTCCCATTCTTCGGGATCGTTCCAGGCACCTCGATCAAGCTTCTTAGCCAGATCATCTTGCCCGTCATGTTCGGGAGTCCGAGCAACTTCCGAACGGAAATGATCACCTTCAAAGTGGTCGACTTCGAGTCAGCCTACAACACCATCCTCGACAGGCCGGCTCTTTCCAAGCTCATGGCCGCTACGCATCATGCGTACCAACGCTTGAAGGTTCCCGGCCCAAATGGTGTGATTACCATAAGGGGAACCAAAGGGCGGCCTTGAATTATTATGAAAAGTCACTTGACATGATTGAGCAGTTGCCTCAGCGCAGCCCCAACCAAGAGCCAAAGAATTCCCGGCCAAAAGTTGCCCTCCAGCCAAGAGGAGAAACCAAGGCGGTCTCGCTAAGCAGCACAGATTCGGTTAAGGTTGTGCATTTGGGATCTTCCTCAGATCCTAAATAGGAACTCGAGCTCATTACTTTCCTCCGGAAGAACGCGGATGTGTTCGCTTAGGAGTCGTCCGACATGCCCGGAGTCCTAAGGGAAGTAATTGAGCACATGCTAGCTATTCGGCCTAATAAGAAACCTGTGCAGCAGAAGCTCAAGCGCTTTTCCCCAGAGAAATAGGCAATCATCTGGGATGAACTCGACAAGCTCCTCAAGGTCGGCTTCATCCGGGAAGTCGAGCATTCGTAATGGCTAGCGAACCCGGTCATCGTCAAGAAGAAAGGCGGCAAGTGGCACATGTGTGTCGACCGCACCGGCTTGAACGCCGCTTGTCCCAAAGATAACTTCTCACGCCGCAAGATAGACCACCGGTCGATGCAACAATGAGTCGAGTGATGAGCTTTTTGGACGCCCATTCGGGCTACCACCAGATCTGCATATCCCCTGAAGATGAAGAGAAGACTTCATTACCCTGTTCGGCACGTTCTGCTATACGACCATGTCCTTCGGTCTTAGGAACGCTGGAGCAACCTTCCAGCGCCTGATGCAGAAGACCTTCCCAGATCAAATAGATCAAAATCTGGTGGTCTATGTGGACAACATTGTGGTCAAAAGTAAGCTCACCTCAGATCATGTATCCGACCTAGAGGAAATCTTTTGTAACCTCAACAGACATCGAATAAAACTTAATCCTAAAAAGTGTCTTTGGGGTAAGGGTGGGCAAAGTGCTCGGCTACATGATCGACCCACAAGGTATCATAGCAAACCCGAAAAAGATTGAAGCCATCGAAAGGATGCGACCTCCCAGTCACGTAAAGGAGGTCCAAGCTTTGACCGAACGCATGGCAGCTCTAAGTCGCTTCATTTCCCGGTTAGGCGAGTGTGGGTTGTCTTTCTTCAAGGCGCTCCGCAAGCATGATGGTTTCACATGGACAGAAGAGGCAAATCGCTCCTTCGGGGAGCTAAAACAGTATCTGTCCAGCCCACCTGTCTTAACCACACCAAGGTCGGTGGAAGCGCTTCTGTTATATCTAGCGGCAACCTCACAGGACGTAAGCGCGGTGTTAACAGTCGAAAGACATGGGGTGCAGCAACCAATTTACTATGTCAGTGAGGTCTTGCACGGACCAAAGCAGCGATACCCTGAGGTACATAAGCTCTTGTACTCGTTGTTCATGGCCTCAAGAAAGCTGCGCCACTATTTTCAAGCCCATAAGGTCGTAGTTCCGACCAACTTTCCACTTAGGGAGATCCTAAGAAATCAAGACGCTGGTGGTCGAATAGTAAAATGGGCTATGGAGCTCGTCGAGTTTGATATTCACTTCTTAGCTCGTATAACAATTAAATCCCAGATCTTGGTAGACTTTGTAGCAGAATGGACGAATCCAGTGCCACCCGCTACCGAGCTCGATAGATTCGGGGAAGGTCGTTGGACCATGTACTTTGACGGGTCGCAAGCCTACGAGCGCTCGGGGGCTGGAGTCATGCTGGTATCCCCCTAGGGAGATCAACTACAGTATACCATTCAATTGCACTTTGTCGCGACTAATAACGCGGCAGAGTATGAAGGCCTCCTAGCCGGGCTATGAGCTTGCAAAGCGCTCGGAGTCTAGCGACTAACTGTAAGAGGCAATTCGCAGTTGGTCATCAACCAAGTTAATAAGGAGTATCAGTGTTCCGATAGCTCAATGGCGCTTTACTTGGTTGAAGTAAGGAAGATGGAGAAGTACTTTAGGAATTTCGAAGTGCTCTACATCCCCAAGAAGGACAATTCCCTAGCTGACCATCTTTCAAAGGTCTGTTCCTCCCAAATGCCCACTCCGGTGAGAGTGCTCGTCGAGCATTTATACAAGCCCTCCATTCCCTCTGTAGAGGAGGCACCGGAGACGTGTGGTAACGTCTCCCTCCTCGAGCATGGTGCAAATTGGATGATGTCATTCGTCAATATCTTGCACATAGGACCACCGCCCGAGGAAGAAATTTGGCGTTCTGGCTTATAAGGTGATCCTCTCCTACAAGGTCGATCGAGGCGCCTTGTACATAAAGGAGCAGGAGTCCTCTCCAAGTGCTTATCTCAAGAAGAGGGCAAATTCCTTCTTAGGGATATCCATGAAGGAGTGTCGGAGCTCACTCGTCTTCAGATGCTCGTGAGCAAAGCCTTCGATTGGGTTATTATTAATGGCCTTAGCGATCTTTCGATCGATCGTGGCAACTTGCCGAGCATGCCAGTTTCATGCTTGCAAGGCACATCAGCCAGCGTACGTGCTTCAAACTATCCCTCTATCATGGTCATTCTCGACTTGGGGAGTCAATATACTCAGACCTTTCCCCCGAGGTCAGAAGGGCTGCAAATTCTTGCTCATGGCCATCGGCACTTTCACTAAGTGGATTGAAGCTGAACCTGTGTCGACCATTTCGGCTCAAGCAGCCAGGAAGTTCTTTTGTAGTAACGTGGTGATGCGTTTTGGCATTCCCAATTATCTCATCATGGATAATGGCACTCAGTTCGCCAACGAACTGTTTCAAGCCTACTACGAAGACATCGGGACAAAGGTCTGCTTCGCCTCTGTAGCGCATCCACAAAGCAATGGAGCGGCCGAGCGAGCAAATGGGCAAATTATCCAAGGGATCAAGAAGAGGGTTTTCAAAAACCTCAGTCAGCACGGTCAATCGTGAGTGGACGAGCTTCCTTCCGTCCTTTGGTCGGTTCACACTACGGCCTGCCGGGCTGTGGTGAAACCCCTTTCTAGCTCGTCTATGGTGCAGAGGCCATATTGCCCACTGAAATAGTGTTGGGTTCCCCAAGAGTGCACTTGGTTGACAGCGTTGACCAGGAGCTTGAGCATCTCCTTGACCTAGACCTCACTGAGGAGACATGCGAACGGGCTTTGCTGTGATCCACGGTTTACCTACAGGCTCTTCGTGGGTATGCAGCTAAATCAGTCCGACCAAGGACCTTGCAAGTTGGCGACCTAGTCCTACGTCGAGTTCAGGACTTGTCAAAGCCAACAAGATGTCCCCCAAATGGGAAGGTCCATTCACGGTCGTCTTGATGGCATGCCCGGGGGCTGTCCGCTTAGCAATGGAGGATGGTCGGGTGCTCATCAGCTCTTCGAATATCGATCATCTGCGTAAGTTCTTTGTCTAGCTTTCATTTACTTTCATGCCTTATGTATGCTCAACAAATTTTTCTATAAAGTTCGGTTCTTTCGCCCACGTGAGTTCCATTCTTTTCAAGATTTTGTGAATGACTTTGAGGTCACTGCCCGTTGGTAAGCCGACTCAGTCTCGCACAAGGGCACACTTTTCTCCTCACGGTCTTGCTGATGGGATGAGCACGTGCGGGCAGGAACATTCGCTCCAATCGGCCTATTCTAAGGTTCGACTAGCGTGCGCAAGAACGTACAGAGTACCACGACCAGCGCCGAATCACTAATCTCGCCGCCAGAGGCCGCAGTCTTCATAAGCCGATTATCGTTCGCAGTAGCCCTTCACTACAAGTTCACAATCACATACAGACCCGATCTCGGATGATCCAGAGCCTTAGCTCGATTCGCGCGTGTTCGGTCGTTGTGTACTCTGTCGAGCAACCACACATTCTTCCTCGTCAAAGCTATGCTCACAACTTAGGGGCATGGGTTCAAGACATTCAGGAAGTCAAGGCCATGCACGGTTCTTTTCTCCTGACCTACCCCATGCTCGCAACTCGGAGAATTGGTGGTTAGGTCATCGAGGGGGGCTTAGTAGGGACGAACTACCGTGTTTTTCTAAAAACACGTGCTCGTGTTTCGTTCGACTTTTACTTTTGTTCTTATCCTTTTCGTCTGCTCGCCTTGTTTCGTCTGTTTTATGCAGGCACCCATCGAAAAGGGCAAACTACCAAAGATACAAGACAAAAGGTGAGACTCATGGAAAAAGTTATTTTTCATTTAGATCATTAAACAAATTACATAAAGACAAGTCCAAGAAAAGGAGCTATTTCCCGAGCTTTGCCCCTTTGAGCGCCGAAAGTTTCTCCTTCGCCTCATCGAGCTCGGCTTCAAGATAGAGGACTCGCCTTCGAGCTTAGCGTCCTTCGCGAGCCTCTTAACGGAGTCGCTTCATCTCATCCTTGTCTTGGTTAGTGAGTTCAGCGGCCTCCCAGGCAGATTGGCTCAGCTCGTCCGCTTTCGCCTCAAAGGTTTAAGAGCGTTGTTGTTCTTGCTCTAGCCTGAGCTTGCACATCTGCTCTCTGTTCCTTGTGGCATTTTCTTCGGCTTGGCGAAGCTTTGTTTGAACCTCCCGGACCCAATCTTTAAGGTCGGCCAGCTCTTGCTCAAGCTCCGCTACTTTGGTGTCATGCTCGGCAGTGAGCTTGGCCACGACCTCCGGGGGAACGGTCGCCAATTTGAAGTCCACCATGGTCGCTTGGAGCACCTGCGAGCAAAAAGGTCTTAAGTTTTTGTTCATTTCCAAAGAAGAAAGTTTCAGAAATGAGGTACACTTACCCAGCGGAGGCGGACACGAAGATTTCCCGGAAAGCCTTGGTAACGTCTTTCTCCCGAAGCTCCGTGAGATCTCCTGTGGGGGACTTCGGTGGGGAGACTTGGTCTTCTTCCCGAGCATGCGTTTCGCTCGAGGCCCTCTCATTTTCCTCCCGAGCAAGAATTTCGCTCGGGGGCTTCAAGCCTTCCTCCCGAGCAAGCATTTCGCCCGGGGGCTTTGCACTTTCCTCCCGAGCAGGTAGTTCGCCTGGGGCTTCGTGCTTTCTCGAGCAGGCTCTTCGCTCAAGGGCACCGGGTCTTCTTCCTCTTCCCGAGAAAGCTCTTCGTTCGGGAGCACGGGGTCCTCTTCCTCCTCCCGATCATCTGATATGCTTGGGAGAGCCAAGTACACATCCTGGAGGGTTGGTCCCTCTAGGGCGGGAAGCTCCGCGGCCTACTGGTCGGTCTTGTCGGCGAAGTCTTCCGCCGTTGCGAGATCGACGGCCTAGGCCATCACAAGGTCGGCAGCAAGGGCGAGCTGCCTCTCTGTGGCATGATCGAGGATCTCATCAGCCATAGCCCCAAAATCCAAAAAGCCCCTACGAGCTATTATGCCCACGTCAATAGAGTGAGGTTAGCTTGGTCAAGCAAAACAAAGGAAGAAAAGAAAGGAGAAAAGGCGAAGAGCAAAAATTACCTTGGTTAAGTTCCTCGTTGTCGTCTTCGACGGTTTTAGTCGCCGCTTGACCACGAGCTCGATTTTCTACGACGTGTGGCCGATCCTCACCATCAAGGGGTCGACCGTCTCCATGTCGACCTCCTCCAAAGTCTTCTTCGAGCGTCGGTGTTTCTTTGCAAGGGGTGCCGTGTCCTCGTCCTCTTCGTCGAACTCTCTCGCCAGAGAGCCCGAGGTAGCTCGAGCAAATTTGGCCTGAAGCGCAACGATCTCCCCCTTCAATGCCTTGCACTCGGCGTCCCTCGCCTCCTCGGCCAGTCTCGCCTACTCCGCGAGCTACTGCAAGCGAGCCATCAGACCCGATTTTCTCTTGAAGTATCCCTTCATCCAGGCCTTCAAGTCACGTACCTCCATTCTATCGGCGAACTCTAAGTGACGCCAGGGAGGACTCTTTATCGAGGCTGCCCGCGTCTTTAAGGGTCGGGCAGGTAGTGGTGGTGGCGCTGATTGTTTCCCCTTCACCTTGTTGGTCTTGGCGGTAGGGATGGCTCCCCTTTGATCGCGCGACAGTGGCTTAAGTTCGGCCACCGTGGCTTCAAGGGTGATTTTCTCCTGCCAAAAGCAAAGAAAACGTTACAAGATGCTCGGATGTGTTCCCTCGAGTGTGTATCGCAAGAAGACTAACCACTTCGCCCCGCTCGAGCACATTCTTCGGGGCCTATCGCCCATGCTCGAGCTCTTTGCCCTTTGGGGTACCGAACATCTTGGCGACCCGTTTCTCCACCCAATCGTTGCTCGGGGCTACAATCGATCAAGAGTGAACGTTAGCACGAGTAGAAGTCACACGCAAGCGGTGGAAATTACCTAAATTCAAAAAGGTTACCAGAGTCAGCTTCCCGGGTAAGGTCTTGCCACCCGAAGATCTTGAAGAAGGGGTGTTCCCTCCTCCTTAGTGGAGACACCCGGTTCTTGAGATAGTCTCAGACGATGTCACGACCAGTGAGCCCCATGTTAATAAGCTCGCTGATCGTCATGAGCACTCGCTCCTCCTCCGCTTGCACGGGTGGGCGCGGTGTATCGATGCTCGGGGCAGCCGCTCCGGAGTAGTGGAGAGTGCTTCCCTCTACCTTCTTCAAGTAGAACCAGTGGTCGGCCCAGCCCGACACCAAGTCTTTGAGTGTGATGATCAGATATTCATAGGGACAGTTAGCCCGAAGGCGAAAGTAGATGCAGCCGGCGGAAGAAGTCCCACCAGTGCGGAATAAGGAGTAGAAATGGAAAAAGAGGCTCGTCGTGGGCACGGTACTCACGTATCCCTCGCAAAGGTGCGAGAAGATGGCCAGGACAAGGATTGAGTTGGGATTGATATTAGAGATTTCACACTCGCATTGAGCAAGTACGGATTCAAGGAACTCACTCTCGGGCATTCTAAGCCCGTTGACGGTATAGAGATCACAGGAGATGATCTCGTCGTTGTGCGGCACTAGGGCTCCTTTGCCATCGGGGATGCGCCAGGTGCCCACATCGAGGTTGCTGAGGTCCTCGAGTATCTGCAACCTCTCCTTGCTGATCTTGCTCAGACCAAACTTCGTCATGAGGAAGGTTGAAGAAGAGAGCGTAGGAATGGAAGAGTTTAGGGTTTGGAAAATTTTGAGGCTGGATTGCGGAGGTGAATGAAGGATTTCTCAGTACTATTCCTGCTGGTATATATAGACAGAGAAGTCGAACGGGCTGAAAACTGCTCCCGCTTGTTCGTAAACTGATGCACTGCGGCGTAATCTTTGAAACTGTCCAATAAAGGCACAGTTCCCAAAAACTATTCGAACTGCTCCCACAAGGCTTCGTGGAGAAGGAACCGTCACGACCTTTGGCCTCTTTTCCTGAGTCTCACTTTGGTCGGGTCTAGAGCCAGATGCTCGATCCTCGCTAGAGCATGCTCGCTTGCGGGCAAGAGTTGCTCGGATGCTGCAGCAGTGTTCTGCTGCAAGGTTCCAATCCCTCCTGTGAGTTTGAAGGCTCAAGGGGAAGGCCCCACCAAGTAAGTTTCCACTTGAACCTCGGGGGCTAGCTGTTGGGGATTGGGTAATTTTCATAAAGACCATCATACCCCGGCAGCCGGTTTTCGGCTGACCATACTTACCATTGGATGATATCCCCAAGGAAGATCCTTGGGCGGACTAGCTAGTGGGTATGCCCTGATCATGTCTGAACTCGTCCCCAAGCATGCGCCTTAGTTTCCCAAGCATGCTTTCTCGGAGGAGTGCGGCAGTCGGCCAGAGTTGAAGGAAAATCTCGAGCATGGTCGGCCGGTTGTGCTCGGTCCATAAAAATGACGTGGCAATAATTATGCTACGGTTTAAGAGATCGTTAGGCCATGATCTAAGCCCATTACGTCCATGACACAGCATGGCGGAAATCAAGGGAGATAGTTATAGCCACATTCGGGCACGGTAATGGTGTGTTATTCGGTTGTAATTACTACAATCGCCTATAAATACCCCCGCTGTAGATTAGGGGAGAGACATGCTGACAAGCAACACACGCATAGGGAGGTACACACAACAAATTCGCACAAGCATCATGTAAGCATATAAGCGATAGTAAGATCACTGCATGTAGGGTCATTATCTCGATCATGAGAGGCTCGAACCAGTATAAAACCTCTTGGCCATCGCCCTTTTAAGCACCATCCCCTTATGGCATTCCTCGGACGCAAATCCTTCGCAGAAAAGGGGCCCTAGTTGATCCTTCATTCAACAAGTAAACTTCGGCGGGGATCCGTTTCCCAAACGTCGACAAAAACAACATAGAGTTTTCATAAAATTCAGGATCAACATGTTTAAGGAAGACTTGCCTTTGTTGACTCTCTTTGGTTCTACCTCTCGCACGATGATTCGCTTCGCCGACGTTGTCGCTTACACGTGAAACGAGAACAAATAAATAAAACAAATTCAAAAAATTCAAAAATTAAAAATAATGGTACTAGAAGATAGATCATGAATTTAGAAATTTAAATCATTGGAATCGGAGCTTGGACGAAGGAGAACGGGCTCCTAGAAGTCTCTTAGATCAGAAAATCAGAAAAATAAAAAGGGGTGACACGTGGCACTCTTCGATTGGCTGGAATTTTGTATTTTCAAGAAAATGAATAAATAGGAAAAGAATTGCCTCTGACACGTGGGGCCCACACATCAGTGACATGGCTTACGGTGGACTATGTCCAAAGAGGGACTCACGGGGCGACGTTGCGGTGGCACCGACGCGGCGTACCACGTGGTCGGTGACGCGCGTAAACACGAGACCGAGGCGGTGCTTGATGCGTGACGAGCCGCGTTCGCTCATCCATGATGGCACGAGATCGAGACGGCAGGAGCGGCGAGGACACGGCGGCTGTGACGTGGCATGATCTAGAGCGTTGGTGGAAGATTCGATGGCCAAGGTTTAGCGAAGAGGAATGACGGAGAGGGGCGGCGCTATCTCACTGGTCGCGAGGAAGAAGACGCGGGACGTGGGGGGAGGATGATGGATCGGGAGTGAGACCTGGCGAATCCGAAGGAGGGCGACGCGGGCAATGCGAAGAAGCAAATTAACGACGACGACGGAGACGCACCGGAGCAGCTAGATGTGGGGAGAAAAGCTTCAGGCGGCAACGCAACTCCGGCAAGGTCGCACGGTGCAACGGAGGGGTCTCGGGAGATGAGAGAAGAGGTGGCAGGTGTGGCGCAGAGCAGGGATTCTCGGGAGGGATGCGGCGGTGCTTTTATAGCCCTCGGGAGGCGTGCATGGCACGAACTCCAAAAATGGTGACAGCGGCGGCGCGTGGCGATGTGGCTCAATCCAAGCCACACACGCAGCGTAGATCAGACGGCGGGAAGCGAACGCTACGCGGCCCCACGAGACGCGTTGGATCGGGATCGCATGGTGGCAGAGCGGTTGGTGCCGAAGCGGGTTCTTTGGCCGGGAGACATCTTGAGGAGCAGTCGGGGATCGAGGTGAATCACCGCCAAAGCGAGAACAGCACTAAGGCCGATTTAAATTTGGTCCGAGAGAAAAGAAAATAAATTAAAACATTTTCTAAATTTAGGAAATCCTAGAAATTCGAATAAAAGCCAATAAATTCAAATAAATAGCAAATAAATTCAAAAAAATCTCCAAAAATATAAAAAAATTCTTGAAGCACAAGAAAACCAACAAAAACTGGAAATATTTTGTTTGATGGATAGATTAGTCAAATTAAATCCTTTTATTATTGGAAAATTCAATTTAAGCTTTAATTAATTCCAAGAAAATACAAATGGTTCATTTTCAAATTCAAACACTCAAAAACTCAAATTTTGGAATGTTACAGTGGGCCACGGGCCTTGCTACCATCCATTTGCCTTGTCACAGATATGCATGCATGCGCAGAGGTCTCGCCATCAGAGAGCCTGAGAAGGAAAATGAATTTTTTTAATAATACATTTTTATTTGAAATTTCAAAAATATACCACAGAAAAAAAATTACAGAATATATACCTGTCGCCCATCCAGCAGGCGACAGGCCTAAATAGAAAATTACACAGGCGATAGGTGGCCAGGCAAGTGATGTGGCCTCCTCGTCGCCCGATCAATCGGCGACAGAGTCTCGTCGCCTTGGGAAAGGCGACATGTAATAATCGACCGATGGTCATGCGACAGGGCGGGCCTGCCGCCCAACCATATGGCGATAGTGCTCTACCCTCTATTTAAGCAATTGTCCGCATGTCTTTCAATCATCGAATTCTTCAATCATCCAGCCAAAGAAACGAAGGAGAAAGGAAGGAAGAAAAGAAGAGAGGAAAAATGCCGAGGCGTGCGAGTGGAAAGGGAAAGGGGAAGACTAAAGAAGAGGGAAGTATTTCGAAGTGGCCGCGCAACATCACGCATCAGACCTCTTCGTATTCTTTGAGTTGTCCCAGCGACAAAGCGTAAAGGAGATCCTTGCGGGCTTGTCTATTCTTGGGAAATTCCAACTTGAAAGAGGAGGTATTGGATGTCGCAATTCATTTAATTCGACCACAGGAGAAGAGTCTAAAGCATCACCAACTGGTAACAATCATATTTGTTTCATAATATTTGTAAATAAAACATTGCTAATTTATGTTTCATGCAATCGCCCGCCATTGTGTGAATTTGAGAAGTGGTATGATGAGGAGATCAACCCCGAGGACCAAAGGCTACTTGATGAAGCCAACCCCGAGAGGAGTCAAAGTGGCGGCTTGAAGCGCTTGCGTGACGCCACACACGAGGAGGCACGCCGAAAAGAAGCGGAGGAGAAGGAGGCCGAGAGAGAGAGGAAACGAGAGAGGGCACGTCGTGCCAGAGAAGCCCCACCAGAGGCATGGGAGAAGGGGAAGTGGCCTCGATGCACTCAGTAGACGTTAAGTTGTAACCATTATTTTCGCATCCTAGTTTTTTGTCTTAATGAAGAGTGTTGTCTACTTTATTTGCTGCTGTAACTTTTGATCTAAGAAATCGTGGCCACTTAAGGGTTTTCCTTGCCTCGCGGGGCCCACCGGATATGGCCCAAAAATTACGAAGAAAATCACGAGCGATGTACGTAACGTGAGCAACACTTATGAAAGGGCGACCTGGCCGAGCATTGCCCTGGCACGAAGTTGCGAAAATTGAAAAAGGCACTCGCGGCCACAAAACAGGGAAAATCGTGGCCACTTAGGGGTTTCTGTAGTCTCGCAGGGCCCACCGGATACTGCCCAAAAATTACAAAAAAATCACAAGTGATCTACGCAACGTGGGCTGCCACTTATCTACGGGCGACCTGGGTGAGCATTGCCCCAGCACGAAGTTGTGAAAATGTGAAAAGGCACTCGCGGCCACGAAACAACGAAAATCGTGGCCACTTAGGGGTTTTCCTTGCCTTGTGGGGCCCACCGGATACGGCCCAAAAATTATGAAAAAAATCATGAGTGATCTACGTAACGTGGGCAGCACTTATCAATGGGCGACCTGGCCGGTCATTGCTCCAGCACGAAGTTACGAAAATCGGAAAAGGCACTCGCGACCACGAAATCGCGTGTTGTCATTTCAGTCTGAAAAGCGGGGTGCAGCGTGTTGTCATTTCAGTCTGAATAGCGGGGTGCAGCGTGTTGTCATTTCACTCTAAAAAGCGAGGTGCAGCGTGTTGTCATTTCAGTCCGAAAAGCGGGGTGCAGCGTGTTGTCGTTTCACTCTAAAAAGCGCGGTGCAGCATGTTGTCATTTCAGTCTGAAAAGCGGGGTGTAGCTTGTTGTTGTTTCAGTCTGAAAAGCTGGGCGCACCATGTTGTCATTTCAGCCCGAAATGCGTGGTGCAGAGTGTTGTCGTTTCAGTCTGATAAAGCTACTAGGTGTGTGACAAAACGTCTAGCTGATGAAAGCATTAACTAAGTACATGAGATTAAAATTACAAAAAATGCAAATGCAATTGTTTGTGCAACATATTTCAGATGATTAACTAAGTACATAATATACTACCACTAATAAAAATCAAAAGAAACTACTGTCGGCCGCGCTTCTGGGGAGGCCTCCTCCTCCGAACCTAGGCCTGCGAGTACGTCAACTGCGTCGGCGTGCGGTGGACCCTCTGTGGCCTAGCTGGAGGCGTCGCGTACTCGGGCTTAGTGGGCTGCGTCGGTGGTGGCACTCCGTACAGCTGTGATGACCCAGCCTCATCCGGGATGAGGAACCTCGCTACAGCGTCCTCGTAGTCCACCGGATCTGGATCATCACCCTCGTCCTCGTAGTCGTCAGGAGCAGGTGTAGCTACGCACAAGAAAAATTGTGCCTGCGGGCCTGTAGCAAATGAAGAATTGTTTAGAGCATTGTAATACGCGATTGTAACACGTGAACAATGCATTTCAAGATTTCACCTGCAGAACTATGGCTCTGAGCGTGCCTCTCGCACTTGTGGGACGGTAGCGCTTGAAGATGTACTTGCACCCACCCCCGCTAAGCGGCGCATACTGAGCCAAGTCGGTAGGGACACAACATCCCGACAACTCGAGGGCGTGTCTCGAGCTGTCCAGAAACCTCCAGACGTAAGAGCTAACCTCCTCTCTCGTCACCTCAACTCCGATGGTCAGCCGAGAATGTAAGCCGTGAAACTCCCTGTAGTGATGGAGCACGACATCACTCTGCAAAATAAATTATGAATTAGTTAGCAAAATAAATTACGAATCACTAAGATTATATCGAAGGTATGACGCAACGTACCAAAGTATGTGCCGCCGAGTCCATATGGGCGGGGTACGTGTCTACCACCCTAGGAACGTGTCTAGGAGGATCAGGGTCGACACGTACCAAACGCAAATGAGTTTGGGGAGTGTACCACTTCGATGCTACGCGGTATGTCCGCTGGTCGACGGCACTCGGCAGACACGCCTCGAGGGCTCCTCCCCTCCTCACCAAAGGCACCATACGTTCGTGCCAGGGGGTGGTCCCAAGTGCACCCTTCCTACTCTGCCTGTGGGTAAGAAATAAATATAGCCTTATTAGATGTCATTACACAGTAATAATTATGAAAACCTCGATACAGGGAACTTACGAGTGGGCTGCGGGTGGGACTGCATGGTCGTCGTGCACCGGGAAGACCTGTCGTAGACCAAACTGCCTCATCACATGATGGACAACAGAGCCCTCGACCGGACGCCGAACATGAGGAACCGCTTGGTGAACCAAGATTTACGCCTCGTGTGCAAAGGGTGGACAGCCACCGTCACACGGCCGACCTCGGCGTCCGCGGTACGGCGTCCAACAGATGTGGTCTCGGTGAGGTGGTCGAACGCGGCGACAAAGTGCGGGTAGGCTACCCCCGCGATACCGTGCGCCTAACTAGGTCAGTAGTCACGATAGAACGTAACCATTAGTACTCGTAAAAGTTAAACAAAAAGTACTAAAATCACGATTGCAATATCTTACCGTCCGCGGCACCGAGATGGTGCCCATGGTCGGACCGTTGACGCCGTCACCGCTGCGTCTTTGTATAGGTGCGCAGTCAATCTGGGCCGCCCGATCTGGAACCTCTCAGATGCCCTGGCTATACCAAAGAAGGCCATCCTTCAAAGGTCGCATTCTCGGCGGTCCGTGCACACCCGTCGCAGAGTGCGCGGTAGGTGGCGCACAGCACGACCGAGCCCCAGGAGTACTGTGGCACGGCGTCAAGGGGTGCGTCCGCGATCGCCCTCGCAAACTGCACTAGGTGCTCGCCCACGCTATCCCCATGGGACGCCGTGAACATGCATCACCAAGAGCCAAGAGGTACGCCTGTGTGGCGGCTGAGGCTCTCGCCGTCCGGCCGCTCGACGATCCGCCACGCCAGAAAATCAAGCTCACTTGTTACCATTTAGTTTTAAAAGAAAGCTCACTTGTCACGACGCGTACACAATTTAGTTTTAAAGACTACTTGCATCAGAACTATCGCAGCCACCAGCTCAAGGTCGGTCCGCGCGTATGGTCGAAGGTCTCAGACACGGCAGTGGTAGTACACCCACGAACCTCTCGCAGAGCCTCCTGGCGCCACTCGATGGACATCACAGGGCACCACAGCCTCACCGCGATCGGGAGGCCGAGGAGGTAGGAGACGTCCTGCAAAGTGATCATCATCTCCCCGACAGGGAGATGGATGGTGTGCATCTCCGGCCTCCACCGATCCACCAGAGCGGTGATCAACGACCGTCAGACAGAACCAAGCATCCCAGAGCTCCACCATCCGCCGAGGGCAAGAACCCCGAGCCAAGCCTAAGAAACAGAGACATGTAATTAATATGAGTGCTGCACTAGTCATGGTGCTAGAACAAACATGTTTACAAATTTAAATACTGATATGTTACCTGGGGATCCAACGCGGATCGATTGTCCAGATCGCCAGGCTGCCTAGGTCGAAGGATGCCCGTTGCACAGGTCCCCTCCTCCTTCGGGACAGCAAGTGCGAGCGGGCACGGTGACCACGGCCGACGATCGGGTCCAAAGAACTCGAACGGCCACTCGTCATCTCCTCGCCGGTGAGCCATACCGCAATTTACAAAAATAAAAGTTAGAACTAAAACACATATGTAAGCAAAAGAGTACGTAAAACTACACAAGAATCACAACAATATATTGAAACAAATACGCACATAAAAACGGAGAAGCTCGTTACAATATATCGAAACAGCCCAACAATTTGTCAAGACACAACACTACAGCAATAGCCTAGGTACAAAACAGAGTTCGTACAACACACGTTACATCGATGAAATATAAATTTGATATATGACATATGATAATGCAAACTGCTTATCATCCGGTGCGATGGCGTCGTGCAGCAATCCTCGTTGAGGACGATCCTTCCCCCACCGTCGGGTGACCATCTCCTTCTTCGTCTTCTTCGCTTTGTGCTTCGCAGTTCTTGAACGTATGTCCCCGTTGGTTGCACAATGAGCATTTCTTCACACGTTTGCCAGCTTCTAACTCATCCATGTCATTTCTTATACGCCTTGTTTTTCGACGCTCGCTTTCCTCTTCTCGCATCAAAATCGGGGACCCGTAACCTTTCATCAACACTAGGAGTTGTGGTGAAAGAACCCACAACCCCATAACCATAAAGCTCCTCGCTCCAAGTTGCCATCACCCTTTCCTTCATAAAATATTCAGATAGGTATGTACCAGGTTGCATTCCAAATAAAGCACATGCGGCTATGACATGAGAACATGGCCTATGCAAAAGGTATGGCTTGTTGCATGAGCATTTCCACTCGGCCTGTAAGATACACTCCTGGGTGACAACCCTCTGGTTGGTTCCACGCCTTCCTTTATCCCTGTAGATCACCTCGAAGCGCAGTGTTCGTGCACCAACTTTGATAGCTCTGTGTTTGGCCGCCTTCCGACTCTTCTCATCCATGTATTTAGTGATCATCAAAGAGTACAAGAACTTCTCATCTCTCATTACTATATCAGCAGCTGCATGCCTGTCCACAAAGTACTTGGTTGTACCCCTCAGCACTCCCTCGACAATTCCTACCAACGGAAGACACCTCATCCCGCGCATTACCCAGTTGTAAACTTTTGCAAAGTTAGTGGTCATCACACCGTATCTGGCACCATGTGTGTCATGTAACAGTGACCACTTCTCTTTCAGTTCGTGCTTGATCCAGTCAGAGAAACATTTGATTGGCCTTTGCCTCCGATAACGGTTAGTTGCCTCATCCTCTGTTGGCAGGGGGAAAAGAGGCTCCGCTTGCTCCTGTGTTCCACTGGCACTAGTGTTGCTCATCTGCTCCTTGTGTTTCCTTGTCAGGTCATCAAGATTTTTCCACAGAGTTCGGAACTTGCTCTCCTGGTTGTGGTTACATAGTTTTTTGAACATGTTCATCAGTTGCTTGTTCCTGAATTGCTTATAGAAGTTTGCACCAAAATGCCTCATGCACCATCGACTCTGCAAGTTAGGCCATCGGAATGGTTCCTCTTCCCCTGTTTGCAGCTGGTTGATAGCACTAAGCAAGCCATCTTGCCTGTCATGCAGCACGTACAAATCTGGACGAGTTTTGACCACCCCGATCTTCAAGTTTCGTAGGAACCACAGCCAACTCTCATAGTTCTCGCTTTCTATGAAGGCAAAGGCAACGGGCTGAATTTGGTTGTTCCCATCGACGCCCACAGCTGTCAGTATTTGCCCTCTGTATTTCCCGATCAGGAATGTGCCGTCCACGCACAACAATGGACGACAGTGATAGAACGCCCTAATGCAAGCTTCGAATGCGAAGAACACTCTCCTCAGATGTATTTTAGTTGGCCACTTGATTGACGGACAATCTTGATAATCATAGTAGGTCCCAGGATTTCTTTCTGAATGCAATCGAGCAAAGGCGGGCAGGTTATGGTACGAGTCTTCAAACTTCCCAAACCTCATTTCTAATGCCTTTTGTTTCGCCCTCCACGCCTTCCCATAGCTAATTGTGTACTGATATCTGTTCTCGATCGCTAGATAATAGCACGGGCTCAAAACTCGTGTTCTCCACTATCTCTGTGTACATGATGTTCGCGACATACCCGGATGATGTGTTCTGTGAGCCATCATCGCTTTTCTCACCATACATGTATTTGCTCAACCTTCGAATATAGCCAATAGGTGCCCCATTTGGGCTTGTACGTGCACTCTCCACGGACACCCATGGATCTCACACACCACGTCAGAGCGAGTTGGGGTGGATTTCTTAACCCCGAAAGTCCTTCTTAATGATAGAGCCCAATCTTTTACGGCATCCTCGCACGACCTCTTTGTTCCGGGCACATACTATTAAGCCTAACCTCATTGTCAAGATATCGCCAAGGTACATCGTTGCTTTCATTGACAACCGGCTTATCAAATTCTGCGTGCTCCACTCGGTGGGCACAAGCGGCTCCGCACCTCCATCTTCCTCATCCGACTCATCGCCGTCCTCCTCTTCGCTCCTCTGCTTTGTACTCACGGTCTTTCTCTTCCATCCTAGCTGTTATTTCATCAATTTGCTCACCTTCGCCCACAGGTCCCCGCTTCTTGGCTAGATCTCCCAATTTCACCACTTTGCTGAACATGTTGCTCATGGCTAGATCCCCCAATTTCAGTGTCACCAAAACTGAGCTCATTTTGAGGCTGACTACACTCACCGGCGTCCAACTGCTGCTGAGGGGCAACGTCGCTCTCATATGCTCGCACTAAAAGCACTCGATTCCATCCCCGTTGGTCTGCCCCCCTCACATATGATCTCCACGATGCGGTTCCCTTCAGCTCAACTAGCTCCCAGTAAATAGGGTCATTTCACATACTACATAGATAAAATACCTTCAACTCACACTTCTCTTCTTCCATCCGAAATGTATAATATAACCATTTCAACATAGAAGCAAATGTGCGCTCCTCGACCCTACTCAAACTTCTGTCCACATACTACATGTTACTTAGATCTGCACCTCCAAACCATGGATTACAACCCCTCTCCATAATAGATTCTAAATGGAACTCGATTCATCATATCTCATGAATCCATTCATTCACCCACAATTAATTATTTTCCATAAAAAATATTGTGACACCTAACATAACTATACCTACATGCTACAAAAATATATATCTAACCGTAAAAAACATCTAAATTCCTAAGAATATATATTGGCGTACTTCTATCGGTAAAAACATTTAAATTCCTAAGAATATATATCATGCATTTCTATCCGTAAAAACATCTAAATTCCTAAGAATATATATCGGCGCATTTCTATCCGTAAAAACATCTAAATTCCTAACAATATATATCAGCGTACTTCTATCCGTAAAAAACATCTAAATTCCTAATAATATATATCGATAGGTAAAAAACATCTAAATTCCTAAAAATATATATCAATTTACTTCTATCGGTAAAATACATCTACATTCCCAACAACATATAAATTACTTACATCTGACTACATTTCCATGAATCTATATCGACATACTCCTATCCGTAAAAAATATCTAAATTCACTAAATCTATCCGTAACATATCAAATTAACTAGATCTAAAACTATTTCTAATATACCATAATTTACTGCTAAAAAAAGTAAACAACAGAAATTTACCTCCAAATAGTCGTGCAAAATCTCCCCCTCTTCTTTCTTTTCTCTCCTCTCCTCTTTCCCCTCTTCCTCTTCCTCTCTCTCTCTCTTTTTCTCAAATCAACCAAGCGCAATAGCTACAGTGCCAGGCAAAGCCCTTTTATAAACGCTCCTATCGCCCTTTGGTCGGGCAACAGAGGCCCGCGCCCCCCTATCGCCCGACCATCAGTCGATTTACTCCCTGTCGCCTTGGTTAAATGGGCGACAGGCCAATTCGATTGCCGCCAGATTGATCGAGGCGACAGAGGCCACGCCACCGCCCGCCTCCTGTTGCCCGTGTAATTTTCTATTTAGGCCACTATCGTCGCCTGCTGGATGAGCGATAGGGTATATTTCTGTAATTTTTTCGTGGTATATTTTTGAAATTTAGAATAAAAATGTATTATTAAAAAAAATAGAAAGAAAACTGCCACGATGGGCCACACCTTGCCCCTTTACTTGCTGGGTATGGCAGGGGACAGATGTCGTGTAACATCTCAAAAATCTAAATAAAATGAGAACAAAAAATTTAAAATTTGAATATATTTTTATTTCTAAATTTTTCTGGCATTATTTGTTTTTCTTGAATTTTTGCTCTAAAGAAAAATCATTTAAGTGGAATTAGTAAAATAATAAATTTAGAAAAGGCAAAACTAAAATATTAGAAAAAAATCTACAAAAATTATATTAAAATGTAATAAGTCTTCAGAGCTAATTTTCTACGGTCAAGAGAAATTTAAATGCATTAATTCATGATAAGAAGTAAGAAATGATAGATTTTGACTAAAAACAAGTGACCTTCAGAATTTTATAAAAATATTTGAAGCTTATATCAATCTGAAAATTTTACAATATCTTCCTTATAGCAATATTAACCTCTAGTAAAAATATTAAAATTAAGATTTAAATTTAGTGCCTTTTACAATTCAAAAACAGAGCAAGAAAATTTATAAATTTCAATGTCAGAATTATTGAAAATAAATATGCATTTTTCGATCTAAAATTTTTATACAAGACTACATAGACCAAAAAATGCTCTAAGGAATTTTCAAGAATTCTTGACCTAATTTTCATTCTCCAATAAAAGAAAAACCAGAAAGAATAAAATGGACAATTAATAGTGCTTGTCAGATTTTTTAAAAATTACATGAAGCAGATTAGAAGCTGAAAGTTTTACATAATGGTAAAACCAGTCTTCATATTGAGTACAAAAATTTCAAAAAGTTTGGCCATGATTTGACCCCTCGTTTAATGCGAAGAGGGTGCTCTATCCAACTTAAACAAAAAGTCGGTTCCTCCATTTCAACTTCTGCCGTGTGGGCCCCAGCTCCCAACAAGACAAAGCTCAGTACATCTGACACCACTGGCCCACACGTCAGCTGACCAACTCTTTGCCCAGCTCGCCTTGTCTTCATCCTCGGCGCGCGTTGCCAAAACGCTGCCACGGCACTGTAAATGGGTCATCAAATCGTTGCCACGGCGGACGTTCCATCATATCCAGCACGAGGTTGTGGTGTCACAACCATTTCGCGTGCCCACTTGGCTTGTGCCTTACTGATCTGCCTCGACTGCCATTTTTTTGCCACGGCAGGCCAAGCGGGCTGGATTAGCTGCCGTGGAGAACGAATGCAGCGCCAAGCCCTGGTCCTCACTGGCGCCAGTTACGGCAATGAGAGTCGCCATGCCCTACACTCCGGCACTGCCAGACCATGTCGCGCACCAGCTTTTGACTAGCAAAAAGCTTCATGCCGCTCTACCCTTCTTACCTCGGCCGTCAGGAAGAAGCAAACGCCCTGTTGCCACCGCCTTACTCCCTTTATAAAACCGACTTCATGGTATTCGTTGCAATCTATATATCCTACTCCTTAGAGCGGCCCTCCTGACCTGAGCCTTACTCGCCATTGTGCCCAAGCATCATCAAATCTGTCCAACATCAAAGAACACTGAAAATGGGAGAAAAGAAAATTGAGCCAACTCAGTGAGCATTTTCCAAATTGGTTGAACCCGAAGCTATCAATGTACCTCTGAGCTCTAACCAACCTTCCTTTATAGCTTCCATCACCTGTAGCCTGCCGCACCCAATTGCCTTCATTACTATAGGATTGTACATCAAAATCGATTCTTTTTTTTCATTACAGTCGGTTCTAGTGGCGAGGCGCGAGAGACGGAGGGAGTGCAGAGAGAACGGCTCGGCTCCGAAAAGAAGAAGAAGAGGATGGAGGCTGTGACTGACTTGTGGGGCTAGGACCACCGGTCAGTGGTGCAGGGCTCCTCCCACTGCTTGCCAAAAAATGGGCCAGTACGAGCCTCGGGTCCACCTGTCGGCGAGTGGAGAGGGGATTAGGTAGTATGGCTGAGCCAAGCTGGTCGGTTCCTGCATTAATTCAGCTGCCAATCACCACCAAACTTTTCTGAGAATTTTTTAGTAGAGTCTTCTGGTAGTGGTTAATCTCTAGTAAGAATTTGGGACTAAAATACCCTTTATAAATTATGAAAATTCTAACACTGAGCACTATCCAGAATTATTACTTCGGATTTTGATTTATTTAAGCATTCAAATGACACAATTTATTTTTGAAACTTTTTTTAAAGGTTATAGTTAGGATAAATATAGTCTAGTAAAAATTTTAAGTTAATATATTGCTTATTTATTTTATAAAAATTCTGACACTCTATTTTATAGACTTTTCAAGCTTCTTTTTGAATTTTTGAAAGTCTTATATGACATGTTAAATTTCTGACATTTTTACCAAGAGTAGCTAATTTATTGATATTACTATGGTAATTTTCTCAAATCGATATAAGGTTTGCAGATTTTACATTAAATTTGACTGTACACTATTGTTACTCAAAGTAGTTGTCATTTCAATTATTAAATCTCATTTCTGTGCATAAAATTTTTATTTTCTAACTGAAATGATTTACTAGCTAGCTTAAGGTTTCAATGGTAAATTTTTTACTTTTACCTTTTTACCTTTTTCCATTTCTTATTCTCCATTTCTCTTTTGTTTGATTTTTCTCACATTACAAAAGTTCAAGAAAAATCCAAATAAAAAAATAATATCAAGGAAACTCAGAAATATTTATATTCAAATTTAAAATATACACTTTTGCTATTTCAAAATTTTTAGGATGTTACACACATTCTATCACTTACACGTGGGGCCAGTTCACTATTTAGGCCCACGCGACAGAGAGCCACTAGGTCTTCTTCCTCCTCTGGCCTTCGAAGCCCCAAAGCCGAAATCTTCTTCCCTGTTCCTTTGTCAGCCTCTAACATTTGCATTGCACCATCTAGCAAATGCCGGAACGCCACGACTCCGCCACGATTCCATCTCGCCGCAATTTGCGCTGCCAGGCTCATCGTCATACTATTTGGATAACAGCAGAGATAGCACAGTTCCAGCCGCAAGAACCTCCCCGAGTTCATGCCTGGCCAAGCTCGTCTACACCAATCTATCACCAATAAATGGCACTCCTGAATTCATCTGGAACCTGCAACCCATACCCCTCACCATTTCCTAATTCTTCATCGCTGAGACGCGCTAATTTCTCCCTAGTTACACCATGACCGAAGAAAATTGAGCTCAAGGAAACATAAAATTCAGCCAGTAAACTCACTCGCAAATTGCTTTGCACTATAGTATTAATAGTCCGCAAGGATTTAAAGCTCTCACTTCATTCGATTGTGGATTGACTGGAGCTCGCCGCCAACGCTGTCATCCTCTCCACGGCCGGCCGCTTAATGCCCCTCTACTCTGGTCCTCCTCTGATTAAATGAGGTATGAAAATGGAACCCTTGCGGATCCTTGATGATAAAACCGTACTCAATTAAGTTTGATCGTGTCTTGTTTTCACCGGCGACCGTGCAACCATGGGCACCACCGCCGAGCTCGGTGGCGCATCACCCTTTTGTTGCCACCAACCACAACCGAGTATTCCCCGAACGTGCCTTGGACCACTGAAGCTCAACATGCCGCCATCTCGCCGTCTCCGGCCGGCTATCGCTGCCGCGACCACCCCTTGCCGCCTCCTCTGCTCTCGATCCCCGCCATGTGGGACCCTATGGTCAGCCTGTGCGGCAAGGACTAACTCAAAGCGCTCAGCCGAAAAGGCATTTCTTGAATAGACAAGCGCATGCATTTTGTTGATTTTCCTAAACCGACCCATGATCAAATATTATTATCTTTTGCACTTTTAATCCAAATGATATGAAATAAAATTTTAAATTCATTTAAAATCAAGTACTTTCATAATATAAAAAAAACATTTTGAAAATGAACTCTGTGAAATTTTGAAATTCAAATTTGAAGAAAAGGCCTAAAGATATACTATACATAAAAATTTTGAAAAAAAACTTAGAATTGAATGAAACTAATTTTAATGGAATCCTTATACTTCCAGAAACCCAAATATATAAAAATATTTGAATTTCATCTTTGTTGGATCATTTTCTATTAAAGATCAATTTAAATACTTTAAATATTCAAAAATGCATAAATTGTGCAAAAGAAACAATTGAGTAGAATTTTAATGACCCCCATTTTTGCATAAAATATAAAAATAAGAATCTCATATATATACAGTACTAATCCCATAATCAGTGGTTAGTACGCACATGTACAATAATTGGAATCACAACCATACATCATATTATTAAAATGGAAGTTATTTATACAATGTATTAATACAATTCAGAGTATATAGTAATAGAGAAGCAAAGTCTTGTAGTGTACCCATCTAACCCTCAGGTAACTAACAAGGTATAAATCTTTAGAAAGATCACTTCATTAATATTTCCGTGTCCTACGATGAAAAGTAATCTTCGAAGCCTTGCTATCTTTTTCACCTAAAACAACATAATAAGTAAGGTTGAGTACTTTCATACTCAGCAAGACTTAAGATAGTATTTGTAAAATAAAATAATTATACTCAGCAAGATTTAAGATAGTATTTGTAAAATACAGTAATGCATGCTATATCAAAGGAGACTTCTAGGGTTCAATTTTGCATAAAGCGAAATTGAATTTGTAATTTCTCAAACAGAATTTGCAAGAGCAAGTTTGATTGATAAGAAACAAGTAAAGCATAAGTAATACTCATAGTCCTTTGCGAGCAACGAATCATCTAAATCCTGTCATGACATAACACAATTTTTGCCAACACGTGGCAAATCAAATGAAACCAATCATTTTGAAAATAATAAAAACATCTAACTAGTGTCAGTCTACTAAGATTTCCATAACCGCGGGTATGGCTAATCGATTAGATTTTCACTTTACAGAGGGTATAGCTTTACTCACAAATCATGACTGACCCTTTGTGCATTCGATATTAGCACACTTACTTTGGTGTGCCGCAGAGAGTCATGACATTACCATTACATTACATAGATCTAACTTTGCACCAGCTTCAGTGACAAAAAGCCCTTGCTATGGTGGCAGAAACATATATATAAAACATGTATCATCTTCACAAAAACAGTTAGGAGCCGTATCTCCCCATAGCAAGACATACACCGTTGTATTGGCAAGCGTTATTGTGAGACCCCATTCCGAGGAACAGGAACCTCCATGTGATTACCGTGCTATTTCCTGGATCAGGAGCTAGCACTCACATGTTTACAACATTCATACCACAACCAAAAGCCACGTTTTAATTACATCACTTGTCACAAGTATTAATTATACGAGTATTATTACAACAAATTAAAAGCTGCGGAACATAATATAAAGCTTAAGTTCAAAAGCGAGTAGCATGCCCAACCAAAAGCCCACAGGCATCGACTAGGCAAAATCCTAGGAGAAACACCGCCATAATCCCGTGTGACAGCTTGGAAATGCGCGTCTTCCGGCATATCGAGGGACATTCTTCGAACAAATGTTGATAGCAAGATTGAGTACATTTGTACCCAAAGAAGACTTATAGTGTGTCACGGATGCAATTAAATATACATCTTTGGCCATTTCAAAGGAACAGTGTTCTAAGTTATTTTGCATTTTGCGAAAGAATTTAAATGTATGATCATAATAGATTGAAATTCCCATTTCCATGAAACGGCATAGTATTTTCATAATTTACAGACATATCCATGTTCCATGTCTTAGCATACCAAATGGCACAAACCCGCACATGTCGATCCTTTGACCAAAACAGGTGGTTGTTAAAACAAAACCATTACAAATCACTTTTGAAAATATAAATCTCTAACATTGGAATGACTTCACCAAGTGCCCATAACCGCGGACGCGGCTAATCGATTAGATTTAGACTCTGCAGAGTTGTACAGCTTTACCCACAAGGAATGATCAACCTCTTTTGCCAGGCCAATTGATACACTTCCTTTGGTGTCGGCAAGGAGATCATCACGTAATCGTTACATCATCTAGACATGACTTGATCTAGCAGGGACGTTATCCTCGCCAAAGGAACGAAACACACACACGGCGTGGTTCCTTTCACGTACCCCACACACACACCGTTTACATTCATGACAAAGCGTACCGTTGCATGGGTGAAACCCTTCCAAGGCATCAAACCGGAATGCTGTGCAAGCTCCGCCTACCAAAGAGCAAAGCCATATCTAAATAACTTAATAGGTTCGATCGCCTTCCGGCCCTCGTGGTTGCACGGAATTCTTGGGTCAATAGCGTCCCATTGCTCAGTCCTTAATTTGACACGGGCGACACTCCACCCTACACTACGTGCAAAGACCCGTATTGCACCTCCGGCTATTGCCAATAATCGCCCGCATCGAAACCATAGTTTTGGTTTTCAGGTTTTTAATCAAATACTAACAACCTTTTTCCAGGGTAATTGCCATTTATAAAAGAAATCATTTTAGAAACATTATATCGAACTACAGCAGAACTAAGCAGTTATATTATTTCGACGATTATACTCAAAATGACATTAAGTATGTCTAAACATACTAAGATTTACAAAGTTCACTTGTTCAGAGATTGAGGCAAACCATAATTTACAGGCATAATACTAATTCTACCCCAAAGTAGCGAGTTTTATGGGGAATTATGTTCATGCACCCATTTGAAACAAAAACAACATATTGTAGGTAAATTATCTGGTTCAACATGTTCAAGGGATTGCTTGCCTTGCTCTTCCTCTGCTATGTCCAGCTCTGGATCAGCAACTGCTTCTTCCTCCTCGAAGGTATCACCGTCTACACGTTGCATCGAGGGAAACAATAGCAATTAAAAACTTGCAAAAAGGGCAAAAAGAAAATTGATAGAAAAAGCAAATAAAACTCCACACAAGATCAAAGAGTATTTATGTGTATTATTTAATCCTACTTTTTGAATTCAAAATGCCAATTTATGTACTCTTTTATTTCTATTTTCGAATTCAAGACGCAAAAATAGATTAAGTTTATAAAGATTAATTCATTGTTTGCCTGGATGACATTTTTCATCCTTTTCTTAGGATTCAGATTCGAAGCAATACGTATTTAAACTCTTAGTTATTAATAGCCAACTTACATCCTATTACATCTTGCATATATCATATATGCAAGTATAATAGCATATTTTAGTTTATGCATTGCCTACAAGTATTTATACTTAACTAAGGTTAACATTATTTTCCTTAATACCATTTTTATAGTCTTTATTATTCATGAACTTTTCTTGATTATAACTCTGTTTATATACATGAATATATATATGTGTGCATATACATATATATACATATATACATAAAGACTAGTGTGAATTATTGAGATTAAGCATATGTTTAACTATTTATAAATCTCAAAAGTTGTGTTTAATTATCCATTTTCAGCACATATTAAAATCAGAATATCATATTCTTAACAATTATTAAAATCAATAATATTCTTTAAGCATTTAAATTTATAAATTCTTATTTTCTTTTTAGCGAATTAAAGCATGGATTTATTTGACAAAGCAAATTAACTTAAAACATAAATATTTTTATATATTCAAACTCATTTCAGAACAAGGATTTCAAAAATATTTAGTTTCATTTATTTTGATTAAGTTTAATTTAATCTTTTTCTTAACTCATAAATGCTCATTTCGGTATTTTCATTTTTAAAATTTGCACAGTAACTATTTCAAGAATATTTTTGCATATTTTGATTCTATTTGATTTTAGATGATTTTACAAATTTATTTCACTAAATTCGGAGCAGTATTTCAAAAGTTACAACCATTTAAGTTTGGGCCCGAATTGAAATTCTAAAGAAAATAGGAAATACGTTTTCACTGCCTTGAAAACGCATTCCTCACGCGCGCGACAGTGTTTCGCTCAAACACTCGCCCCGACTGACAAACCGGGCCCACGGCTCAGCGACACAGAACAGGGGCGCACGGTTTCTTCCTCGCCGCCGGCGAACCATCACCGGAGCGGCGGAATGGGTAACGCCTACGGCTTCACCTCGCCAAGATGCATCTAGGGGACCAACTAATTCGAGCAGAGGTGGCCGGGAAGGTGGTCGCCACCGGTGAGGGGCGGCGGAGCCACGGGCGAACGACGGCGATTCGCCTCCGTCGACTCATTCAACGGAAGAAGTTCACGGCGAGCATCAGTGGTAGTAGAGGACTCCATTTCACCTTGGCTTTGGTTGGAAGACACACCGAAGAAGCTTGCACACGAGCGCCGCCGGAGCTGAAGAAGAAGGGCTCGGGTGCAGCGCTGCTGTGGCTAAGAAAAGAGAAATTGGCACTTGATCAGTAGTGTATGGGGTACAAAGAAGCTTTGAGATGAATCAATTCGGAGGATTACCGAATGATGCGGTTGATTTGCCGATTTCCCCTTTCTCAGTTCTTCAACGAAGAACAGGCGAAACAAGGGAGAGAAGGCGAGCTGGTTAAATGAGAGTGTAGAGGAGGACAGCAGCGTCTCTATGCGACTCTGCGTGGCCTTTTATAGCAAGCCAGGAGAGGAGCTGCAGGGTTTGAACGGGAACGGGTTTCTCTGGAGGTTTTGCGGTGCCAGGCGCAGCTAGCTCTCATCGCCTCGGGTGGTGGTGAGGACAGTACTGTGCGGGAGAGCTGGCTTGAGGTGTGGCGCGACGGGGTTGCTCGGCTGCTTGGACGAGACGGCTGTGAGAGAGCAGAGAGAGCGCGAGAGAGAGCTGAGTGATCGAGCTCAGTCGGGATGAGGATGAAGGAAGGCCTGACCAGTGGGGCCGGACCCACCTGTCGGTGAAATAAAACTGCGGCGCCCGCAATGCCAGCGCAACGTAGGTACAGTGACTCGGGCCCACAAGTCGGTGAAAGAGGATGAACCGCCTCAACTTTTTGACCGGCAGATGCACTGAACTGGCATCAATTGGATAGCTATCCCGAGTCAAAGATTTTTCCAACTTTTCCTACACACTCTCCTGGAGGTAGATATGGTTCAGGTAAATTTTCAAGTTAAAATTCTTCGTGTGGATTTAATTAAAATTCTGACATTACACTGTGCTCAGAATTTCCAGTTTTGCATTTGAATTTGCAGACGATTCAAATATTTTCTAAAAATTTTTAAACTTTGTTTTTCAAATTAAATTGGGACAAGGATTCCTATGTAAAATTTTCAGCTCTAGATCTTACTCCAGTAATTTATAAAAATTCTGACACTTCATTTTTTAGCTTTCATTTAATTCTATTTTCGAATTATTTGGAGGCTTATCCCATGAGATAATCTCCTGATATTTTTACCAGTGGTGAACACTGTATCAAGGGTGATTTAGTAAATTTTTCAGCTGGAGATGAGCTCGGGATTTTTTTCGAAAATTCAGAAAGCTTACTGTTTCTAGTCAATTTAGTTTTATTTTTCATTTTCATTATTCAATTTGTTATTCTTTTATTTTTCTCAGTGCAGAAATTGTTTTCTCTACACATTGGAACTTCAGAAAATGTATTATTCACAACTTTTCTTTTGTTCATTTAATTGCTCCCATATTCATTAATTGCTTTTGCAATACAAATATCCAAGAAGTAAATTCAGAAAATCAGAAATTCAAATAAACTCAAGAATATTCAAAATGCAAAGTCACATTATAATATTTTATAGTTTTACAATTTTCAGGGTGTTACAGTTATTCCTAACACCTCAATGAGAGCACCCCTTCAAGCAAACCTTAAAAATGAGAGCCTGTACTACTTCAACCTTCCAATGTGTAAAGCTAAATCTATATAACTTAATAGGTTAAGGTTGTCCTATTCTAGCACTTGTGGTTGTATGAATTTTTCTTGAATCATACAATACTATGTTCGGTCCTTAATCCGATATGAGCGATAATCTTCCCTACACTACGTGCAACCTTGCACAACCGACTATTGCCAATAATCGTCCGCATCAAATCATAGTTTTATTTTTTATTTTTAATCAAAATACCAGTAACTATCAGTGTCATATCCAACATTTTTAAATTCTCAAGAAGCAATTTTAATCTGACTATCTAAGTTGTAGCTACTAAAGTATGGCTAAGTATGTTCAATATGTAATTGCATATACCCAGGTTGACATTATATATTGTCTAACCCTATTATATGGTTATCAAGGTTCACATGTTCATATTTATCAAGAAAGTTCCATGAGATGACAGGCTTAACTACTAGTACCACAATATAACATGTTTACAAAAAATACGCGCATGCATAAATTGATTGAATAAAACGAATGTAAGATAAAACAATTGGATCAATATGATTGAAGAGGGTGTTTGCCTTACTTATTTGTTGTTTATGACAAAGTTGTGGTTGTAGCTAACAATATCGACAACGGAGTTAATGACGTTGGGTTCTACACGTCGTTCAGTAGAAATATAGCAAATAACAAATTTTAATAAAGGCAAAAAGAAGACATACATAAAATCAAATAAAAACTTACTATAGAAAACAGAAGTGGTTTAGGGTTTGAGTTGTGCGATTTCATGTTCTTGCGTTTTAGTCGATTATATTGGTACATACATGATATTTTATTCAAAAACATTTCAATATTAACAAATCAGTTTCATAACCCATTCTGAAAATACGAAATACATGCGTGTAGAATTAATCTCCCTTTGTTTTTCATGAGTAGCATTATTGTACCTTGAGTTTTTTTTTTTATGAGACTGATTGGTGCTAACCAGAGTTTCAAGTTCTGGATTGGTACATCGATCGATTACAGGCAGGAAACAGTTTCCTTTCCGGCAGTCTCGTCCGGTCATGTTAAATTTAAAGGTAAAATTTAAATTCGACTGGTTACTGCACGAAACTACTAATCTGAAATTCAAATTCGATATTTTCAATTATTTAAAGTTTTCCATGCCACTGGGATTTGCGTTTCCCGATGGTACGTAATAATCAGCCGGTTATCATGGTGACCTTTCATCACTTGTACTAATTAGTAACTAACGAGTTTGTCACTGCCAGTGAATTGGACTCGATCTCTCGTGGAAACTTGAGGGATCACATTAAGTCACACCAATCTCGTAAAAATTAAATATATACTTTATAAAAGATAAATTAAGTCACACCAATCTTAATTTACTCTAATCACCTAGCTGGTGTTATGTTTGTGAAACTAGTCACGAAATGACCAGCTGATTAAGCCAAGCTAGCGATCCATCACGCCCTATATATATATACGCACGTAGGATGTAGGTAGCTAGCTAGCTAGGTGTGGCTGGGAGCCTATCCTTTTTGTCCATTTTTTGTTCCCCCAACGCTAATCACTTGTCGGCGTAGGATGACTGACTGACCTAAATCACCTAATACTAACTCGAAACCTTAATCAGTGCAGATAGCTTGCCACGTACGTCACGCAATTGTCAATCTTAGGTCATCAGGGTTGTGGGATCTTCTGCACCGGAAGCACTAATAATGCATCGTCCATGCATGAATACATCATATATACATGCACATACAGGCATACAGCAGCTACTATACCTAGCAGAACACATGGGTACTGCAGTGGCGGACCCAACGAAGGGTCAAGGGGACTTAGGGTACACCCTATCCTCGGACATGCAAAAAGGTGGTTGGTTGAGGACAGAGTAGAAGGGGGCGATAATGTGGCGGGTTGCAAGCTGACGAGCACTTCTTAAAATTTAGTTCTGAGTCCGCCACTAAGTTCTGGGACGGTGAGACCGAGCAGAGGCAACTGGCGTAGGATGACTGACTGACCTAAATCACCTAATACTAACTTGAAACCTTAATCAGCGCAGATAGCTTGCCACGTACGTCACGCAATTGTCAATCTTAGGTCATCAGGGTTGTGGGATCTTCTGCACCGGAAGCACTAATAATGCATCGTCCACGCATGAATACAACATACATGCACATACAGGCATACATCAGCTACTATACCTAGCAGAACACATGGGTATTGGCAGTGGCAGACCTAACGAAGGGTCAAGGGGACCTAGGGCACACCCTATCCTCGGATGTGCAAAAAGGTGGTTTGTTGAGGACAGAGTAGAAGGGGGCGATAATGTGGCAGGCTACAAGCCGATGAACACCTCTTAAAATTTAGTTCTGGATCCGCCACTGAGTATTGGGACGGTGAGACCAAGCAGAGGCAACTGGTGCACGGGGAAAGAGAAAGAGGACAACAACAACGACAGCCAATTCGCCCGTTCATGACTCACAATGATTGCTAGGTTGTAAGGTCAAGGCGCCAAGGCCTGCCCATCTCTGATCGGGTTTGTAATTTTGTATCATTTCCATTTAGGAAGGAAAAGGCACAATGCTACAGTGTCGAGGATAGCTTTCTCCCCTGGTGGTTAAGACCAGAGGCTCAAATCGGTCTTGATCTCTAGCGTTAGTGCCTTGGAAATGGATTTTTTTTACCCCTCTTAAGGGGACACCTAGTATCTCATCCACAGTCCAGTTTACCCTATTTTGTCTCGAGATTAAGGTCCCGTTTGGTACGGTTTCAGATTCTAGTAGAAACGGAAACGGTTCCGGATTCTTGGTAGAAACGTTTCAGGTAGAATCAGAATCCGGAGGAACGGGTTGCTAGCCGATTCGACTACAGCGTGTAAAAATCAGAAACGATTCACTTTGAAACGTTCCGAGTCCTATTCCGTTTGGTTAGATTTATTTCAGATTCTAGGAGAAACAGTCCGGTTCCAAGTTGCCAAACGGGGCCTAAGACAAAATAGATGAGAGGTGACCTAGAGGTGCCATGTATAATGCAAGATTACACATGGTTTCTTAAAAAGAGAGAGTTTATAGCTATGTCATCAAGCACTTATGTAAAAGTCATTTTGTCAAATGTAAGCGTTTCTTTTATGGGTGTTTAGATGTTATATATATTATCTACTAATTAGATATATATAGTTATACACATAAGCACATATTAAACACCGGTGCCTAGTTAAGCACCAATACTACAAAATAAACACACTATCTATCCTATGTGGCAAGAAAAATCAGTTTTTATTGCTAAACAGCTATATTAATTGTACATGCATGCTATAATAGATAAAAAGCTTTTTCCCCATGCATATATACATCATGCATATAATGCGTTTATTTGGATTCTAGGGCGTTAAAGCCCTGGAAATTTCTACATGTATCACTAGGAGTACGTACGTCTAGGACACGCACACACACTAGCAGCGGATCGAGTAGTTGAAGCTTTCGATCGGTTGCCGACCAATTGTTGCAACATCAGAAGATGCTTAAAGGCACAAACATCATCGTATCGCCGCATACGGTTTTCCATTCGCACACGCGAGGATGCATAATATATATCCCGTAGAGGTCACTCCTTCAATATCCATTTGCAACTGGCCGTTAGGCCATTTCTAGTGGGAGTTTCAATTGAGTTTCATTCTCATTAAATGATATGACATATCATTATGTTTGGTGACATGGCAAGATTATTATGAAGAGAGAGATAGAGAGAGTTTTATGGGAGATGAGAGAGTTTCTTCTAGATAAAATTTAAAATATACGGTTACTTAGATAAAAACTGATATGACACTCTTAAAAATTAAGAAATGAAACTATACACTATGAATGACCTTAGAAAATCTTCGAGTTGGTCAGTACTCAGTACCATACAGAAGCTAGCTGCCGAATATAATTCAGGTAGCTATCAAGTGGCGCCAGCGTGCCAGACATATGTACATACGCAATGCAATCAAGGCGAATCATTGGTGAGTTGACCGGACGAGACCAAACTAGCTAGCAACTGGCTACGAGGGAAGGGGAACACACACAGACTGACACAGCAGCTATCTAGGCTAGCAAATGTCACAAGCTGTTAGAAAGGAAAGGAAAGGAAAGGAAAATATGTTAGAAATGAAAGGAAAGAAAGGAAAATAGATGTAAGGAAAAGCCTGATCGTCTCTCGGATTCAGAGTCGCCCCAGCCGGCCGTGTGGGCACGGGTCCATCATCACGGACGACATGCAAGGTACGCACGTACGTAGGGCCCATGCAGCTTGATGGCCTCAAGTCGCGGGGATCAATCTCATCTGATATGTGCAGGCAGAGGCAAGATCGGAGAAGAAGAAGGCGTGCAACCAACAAGGGCGATCGGCGGTTGGTGGCGCGTGCGTGCGTGCGTGCGGGGATGGATGGATCCGCGCGGGAAATAGTTCCCGCGCCTGCTCGTGGTGGGGCCGACCCGAAACAATTTCTCGTCGTCAGTGCCGGCCGGCTCACGGCGGCATACATGCAAAATGCGTTTTCTAGTGCCTGAGTTCTGAGTTTGTTTTTTCAAGGATCGTCAAAGGGGGAGGAGAGGGGCCCGACAGCGCGTGCTCAACACCATGATGGAGATGCACCTAAGGAACTAGTCGCCATCGCCGGCCACCCATGACTCCACGACAGAGAGACGACTGGCAAGCACTTTAGACCTTCCACTGCGTACATGCACTACTAGGAAAGGGCATTTAGTCCCGGTCCAAAACTGCATTTAGTACCGGTTTTGAACCGGTACAGGCCATCCGGGCCCGATGCTCAAGGGCATCGCCCCGGTTCCTCACCCGATCTTGATAGAGTATCAAGATCTTGGTTCGACCACTGCGTGGCGCCGCTCGAGGCCCCTCGAGGACCTCATCAAGACGGTTGGAGAAACCAACCGGTACTGATGATTTGTATATATACAGGTCTATTTCTCCACACTACACCATGACACAATTTTAGCAACAATCTATCTGTCGGCAAATACCACATAAGGTGACCCATTATCCGCCGGAAAATGTTTTTCCGGCGAAAACAACAATCGGAAGAAGTCACTCGGGAAAAACATTTACCGACAGACATGTTTTTGCCGACAGATGGTATGACTGTGTTCATGATAATTGCCGACAGATAATTTTTCCCGACAGAAGGACCTTTTGCCGACAGATAATCTGGTGGGAATATTGACTTATTGCCGACAGACAATTCGAGGTAGTATATATAGTTTTGCCGACAGTTAGTCTGATGGCACACATAATGCCGACAGACAGGCTGAGGTAAAACTTAGGTTTATGCCGACAGTTAGTTTGAAGGTAAAACCGAAATGGCCGACAGATACAACGGTAAACCATATTAGCCTGAAATAACGCATTTCTTTAACTGGAAAACAATTACAAACATTATTGTACACATTATACCAATCAAACTAATAATTAATTCACATTTACACAACAGTATAAAATGATTCAATTCATGCATCCATTCAACTTCATTCAACTAAAACGTACAAATTTATCCAAAAGCCCAGAGTTACTACAGTTAACCATCAATCCTTTACAAAATACAACCCTACATCCTTTACAAAATACAACCCTACATGATCCAAGCCAAGGTCAACTATACATTTTCCTCCAAAATGAGATGTTAAGCATACAAAAGCATACATGCGACTAGTTGTTAACAAGAGCATCTGTATCGATCGGCATAATGGTAGCACTAACTTCCTAGTCCCTTCCAATTCTACCTGCAAAAAAAAACACTTCATGTAAATGATAATATTGTAGATAACCACAAGCAACATAAGGAGACAAGTCACTGTCATGTACTCAACCACTCAAGTAAACAAAGCTATCCGACATGTTTTTCCAACCCTGCAGTCTCCAAATGTTGCATGAGGACCTACTTATTTTATACAGTTCATTTACTTTTCACAAAGTAAAAAAGACACAGGAAGTTGCCAAGATATTGTGAACAAAAAATGGGACATTAAATTCTTCCAAAAGTCTTTACATACATTGAAAGGCCAATTACATCAGAAAGGTTACTTCATGTCTTGGAAAAATTACCCAACATCCAATTGAAAAATTGTGGCTACCAAGTTTTGCTTACAAAGCGTGAATATTGACTCCCTCATACCATCATGGACACACATTATTATTTGTACCATAAGTATCTTAAAAATACAGTGAAAGTGTGAAGGTTAAAAAGAGACTACTTTGGTATGAGAACAATTGCAAGTTCTGTGCTTACAAATGCTATCTGCATAATCGATCTATAATGTTCTTTTATTTTCCAATATCCTTATTGTTCAAAAGGAAATGAACCCATCATGATTCATGAATGACTACTGCATCTGTTTTTACTTTGTTCAGCATGTACCTAGAATTAATGGGTCTCTGTTTGTTAGTAAAATTGTTCAAAAGCATTGTAGTTTGTAATGGATCAAAAGCATTGCAATTGTTCAAACTGCAATTGTTCAAAAACATTGCAGTTTGTAATGGATCAAATTATTAACATAGGGCTGATAGTGTTTCTTTCATACATTCATAGACAACAGGGCTAAGAAACTGTTGTGCCACAACAGTGGTAGCATGCAAGCATTGGCTTCAAAAAGAAAAGTCAAACTTGCAAAGTATAGCAATGAAACAAACAGCTGAAGGGCAAAAACTACCTATTTTGCCACACTTGCTCCTTGTGGTTTAAATAGGAACTTCATGAAATAAATGTTTTTGCCATAAGCATACCATCATTTTTACTTGCAGCTAGGCATATTGAACAAATGGTATTAATATATGATACCTTTGTCCAATCCATAGTGCCCACTTGCCCAGTTCTTATGGTGCATTTCCTTTTTGCACACTAAATGGAACTAATGCCCACACCACACCTTGTTGAACTCCGCATCATTAACCAAAATGTATCACTAGATATCCGCAAAGCATAGGAAATGCAAACTTTGAAGTAAAATACCTGCAATCTGGGATGTTGCTGGCTTCTTGCTATCCTTTATCTACCAAATTTTCAGTAGTTAGTAACTAAAGTTGGACCATTACAATCATCAAAATGGAAATATTGTGTAGTCAAGATTATTACCCTCTTGGATGGCCACACAATGGACAGCTTGTGAGCATCACCTATATTTTCTATACCATCATATGGACGTGGCAAAAGAACATCTCTTTTAAATGGAGCAGTCACAACAACTTCATAATATTCCGTCCAAGACATTGATCTCCCACTCTGATGAGTTGGGTCGGTTGAAGTAATTGTAGCCTTAGCCACGAGGATATCTCTCACAAGAGCATACAATATTACATCCCTACCAACCTAAAGAATATATTGCGTTTAAAAGAGTTAAAAAGAATAATAGACATTGAAGACATAAATTGAAAGTGTGTATGAAAAGGAGGACAACATTACAATTTGTCATCTTCATTGTGAGAGGCTTCACGGTTCCTTCACGGTGGCTGCAATGTTCCTTGGAGCTACATTAGGAGACACAATTCTCCTATAGACCATATCCTCCTGACGGTCAAATATATTTTCCATAGATGCATACTCAACAACACCTTGATGACCATGTTGTTCCTCATCATGATGTGCTTGTTCAAACACTGTATTCTATAGCAAACCATAGACAAGGTATATTTGATGCGATATTATTACTCTAGATTGCAACAAAAATTTAATCGAGATAGCATACCATAGGTCGAGAATTAGAACCATGTTGTGAAGTGGCTTCTACATTTTGCAAGCCTTGGGCTAAGAACAAATTTTTCATTTCATCCATTTGTTGTTGCATGTGGTCCATGCTATTGTGTTAGAGCTACAACTTGTTGTTCAATTTTGTTGACGAGCTAGCATTTCCATCTGAAACCTTGTTGGTATTTTTATTTGTGTTCGGTGTGCCCACATCTTGAGGAGTTGGTCCCAAACCTAAAACACGAACACGCCCTCTTGGCTCCTTCTCTCCACACACATGTGATAACTATATAAAAGAATTGTGTTGTACCTAGGCTCATCCATCCACATTATCCATAAAGGATTTTTACCACTATGTCAACAAGCTATCTAATTTCAGGTGCACTAGGTTATAAGTGTAGACATATACAGCTGCAAAGAATCAACCAAATAATATCAAAATTAGACAACACTATTGAATTGCGTCACTTAGTAGCATGAAACATATATACACACTGAAGAAGTGAAGATAAGGAGGAAGTTCACAACAATAGAGATTTCTTACCAGACGAGTGTTCACTGCTGAGAGGTAGCTCTGAAACTCAGATTCTATGACTCTAAGCAATGAGTAAGCACTGGTAGTAATATAAGATGCAACATAACCTCTGATTCAACTTTAAATGGTACTCTGTTCCTTTCACAAACTCAGATGTCGGGATAATGTAATGAACAAAGCAAGGATCTACTCAATGGGAGGATAAGACAGTAACTAGTCGTGGATTGAACATTAAAATCACCAAGAAGGGGAAAATTCTTCTTCATCTATGTGAAATTTATTCCCTATGTGTACTAAAATATGGACATTCTGAACTTCACTACGGCCGATGCAAGTCTTGAGCATTGCTAATTTGGTTAATATACTTCTGCAGCAATCATCATTTAGGTATCTAATTGGGGTATACACTTGTGTTTGTGGACCATCTTGTATGTAATGGCGCATCGCAAGTGTAGGAGCTTTTCGGAGATTCGGATATTCTTGACTACGAGATCTCACTTGTAGTAACACAATTCCTTTGCTGCTATTTACTACTTAACATAGATATCCTCGAGTTCCAAATTAACAACATGTCCAACTTTGAGTGAAATCATAAACACGAATAGGCATCTAAGCCACATCTTAGTTTCATAACATTAGAGAAGACACCACCAATAAGAAAACACGAAACAGAAGCATCTTTAGTTTCATAAGATTAGAGAGGACACCACCAATAAGAAAACACATAAAGAGAAGACACATAAAAGATGTAGAAATGACACATATATTGTGAGGATGTGCTTCTTGTTTTCTACTTGGGTTAATGTAGTATTCTGGCGCATGACCTTTAAATCATAATCCCTAAATATTTGAGTGTTCAGAAAAATGTTAAGAAAACAGACGATAAAATCTTATGGAACAATGAAAAAATAGAATTGATTTGTACATACCTTGCAAAATATATGTGAGTTGAAGTTGAGCAAGTTCTGAACAGAGGCATGGTATAGTCTGGATGAGAGAACAAGTAAATAGATCAAACAAACAAACTTATGCTGGAATACATTGAATCATACAACTTAGGAATGAAATATATTTCTAAAGATAAGACTCTGTTTGTCCATATACCTCAGATACAAAAGCCTGCACCTTTTGAGAAAGTGTCGAGAGTTCTCCAGCAAGCTCAGAACCTTTTCTCCTGAAGAAAAACAAGAGAGAAATAAGAGATGATTGAGATAAGATAAATCCTTTTCCACTTCAGATATTTTGTCACATTTATGTAAAAGGAACAAAGCTGAAAAACTGATAGAACCATAATCAAGACTAGTAAAATAACATATACCTAAGAGAATGGATATCCCTATGTATATGAGCCTCGTCGATGATACTTGTGACTTTAAAATTGAGAGTATGGCTCTTTGTTTAGCACTCTCAACTTGTGCTTCAATCCATTGTCGTTCACTTGTAGCAAATCTGTTGACAAATTAGAGTAAGACCACGAGACAACATTCAAGAATTGCTAAAAATATGACAATACTGAAATAGACACTAGTAGACATCTAAGAGGTTAACACTAAAGAACGCAGATTCCACAAGTTACATCACACATATCTCAATGAGTGATAGCAAATGAGAAAATGCAATGATTATTCTTAGTAATAGTCATCGCACAGGATAGTGTTAAGACACATGAAAACAAAAGGAAAACAGGGCCATGGTAACTCTAATTAAAACAACATGTCGCAAAAGCTATGCATAAGGAGAGCAAACATTTCATTCAAACATAACGAGGTCCACGCAACAATGACAACGGAACAATATCCAACTATACGAGGCATATGCAATGTTTTTATGATTGTGACATTTCTGCACCTAAAATGAAAAGAACTACTATGACAATCAATCAAGGCAAAGACATCTCTAAATATAAACAAGAAGAGGTTAAACATCCATCACTTCACCGCAAAACCTTTTTTGATAACAAACTTCATCGTAAAACCTTAAAAGACATTTTCTTCTGAGTGAACCATGAAACAAATCTGAATAACTAAGAACTACTATGACCTGGTGCTTTAGTCTCTATGATGGGTAACTAAGAACATTTTCTTCTGAGTGAACCATGAAAAGAACTACTATGACCTGGTGCTTTAGTCTCTATGATGGGTAACTAAAAACATGAAGTCCAGAAATTAAAACTACAGAGATAAATTTCCTGAAATCTATGATGTTTTGATTATGTTGTGTAGAAACTGTAGGATCGAGGATGCGCCTAGAGGGGGGGTGAATAGGCGTTTATAAAAATTCGATCTCTTGCTAAACAATTCGCCCTAATACACCCCTAAGTCAAAACCTAAGTAATTTATATGCGGAAGCGATAATCTAGGTTTTGACAATTAAAGCCTAAATCAACTAGGCTCACTAGAGCACTAACTAAATTAAGTCTCTATGTATGAATTGCTAAATTGAACTAATCAATAATACTAAGCAATTCTACAAACAAGCAAACATGAATATATCAACAATGTAAATACTTGAATGTAAATGAGACAAGAGACAACCGATATTTTTCCGTGGTGTTCGGAGACTTGCCGGTCTCCCCTAGTCCACGTTGAGGCTAGCCCGACACTCGGACCGGCTCCCGCTCGAGCACCCGCCTCTTTCCACTAGTGTGGTTTTTCACGCTCGCGCGTAGGCTCAACCCGAACCTTCACAAACTTCGCCGGGGCTTCTCACACCTCGAGAGCTCCCGCGCACGACGCCTACGCCGTCTAGGAGTCGGCAACCTCCAAGAGAATAGGCCGCTCCTTCGCACGAACTTCACCGGGCACAACAAATGCGCTCCTCGGTGATCACCAAGTGCAACACATGCACAAGGCCTCACTCAAGTGCAACACATGCACAAGAGCCTCTCAAACCACTTACTAATTGCAACACATGCAATTAGTCCACTCTTAAGCTCAAGAACCAAAGGGAGAAGAGCAACACATGCAAATGACTCCCACACACAGCCACAACCACATCAACAACCAGCCCCAACCCCCAAAGGGGGTATTTATAGCCTCCACCAAAGAAACTAGCCGTTTGGGGTAAGCAGGCAGAGCAGCAATTTGGTCGGGGACCTCGGCCGGTCCGACCGGACCTCACGAGCCAACGGTCAGAAAAATGACCGTTGCGCAGCTGAAAAACACTGCCGGTCCGACCGCATCACTGTCGGTCACACCGCGCGACAGAAATCCGGAAAAAACACCTTCTCTGGAAATAACGCGCCGACCTACAGGCGGTGGCACCGGCCAATCGGTCCAACCGCCTGCATGCCCAGCCGTTCCACGCCGCAAGGGAGGGGCGGTCCAACCGGCCATCAAGCCGACCTCAGCCGCCGCCGCATGCAGTTGCACCGCCGCCTCCACCCTAGGGCGGTCCAACCGTCTGCCCGATCACACCGGCCAAAGGGTCACATCACAGCCGTGGGTCCAACCGCCCACTTCAGAGAAATCTTCTGATTTTTGCGCAGACTCTTCTCCGAAAAACCAAAACTCCTTCTTTGAGCCTCTAGGGTGATCAACACACGATCATACACCCGTGCAAAATACATTTGCACCAATTTAAACAATGCTCAAAGAATTCAACCGAATTTGCGAAAACGCATTCCGCAAACAAACCCGAACTTACGCGATCAACCCTCTAGCCATGTAAGGATCAACACATGATCCCGACACTTTGCAAAACACATTTGCAAATGCCAACACATGCTCTAGGATCGACACGCATAATTCAACGCTTATTTGCAAAACACATTTGCACAACCACAACCAAATCCAAATGACGAAAACACATTTCGCCAACAACTCAAGATCTATTTGCAAAACGTATTAAGCAAATCAAACTCGAGTTTATGAGATTAATCCCCCTAGCCATGTGAAGGTCAACACAAGACCCGGTCAACTTGCCAACATCCGTTGCAAGCCCCACTCACATGCTCTCGGGATTCCGGACTCATAAACCTCAGTTTATTCGCACAACGACTTTGCAAATAACACAATAAAACCATTTCATGCTTGAGCACTACTCTTTGCAACACATGCAAAAGTCTAGCTCCTAGCAACACAAATTCAAGGTGCATGAACTCTCTAATTGCAACACATGCAATTCTCTAGTTCAATGCAACACCGAAACCAAACTTCACACCAAAACCAATTCAACCTGTATGAGCTCTCTACTTGCAACACATGCAAGCTTCTAGCTCCATACAAACACATAAACACAAATTCGTACTTGAGCTCTCTCCTTTTGCAACACATGCAAAACTTAGCTCCAAGCAACAACACGGTTTTAAGAAATATTTGTTTCGAACCAAAACGTGAAGCTTCAACTAATGCAACACATGCAAAAAGCGAACTTCACGCAAATGCTTACGCATATTGCTCATCCTATTTGCAACACATGCAAATCAAAGCTTTATGCGAAAATCAAATGCATACGCTCTTCCTCTTCGCAACACATGCAAATCGGAGCATAATGCAAAACAACCAAGCATAGGTTTAACACATTTGCAACACATGCCAAATGGTTAAACCTCATGCAAAAACCAAATCCAAATGGTTTGAGCTCGAGTGAACGTGGATCGAGATCATCAACACATGATGAAGCTCAAGCGAAAGAGGCAACCCCTCTTAATAGTACGGCGGTAAAACCTTAGACACAAAGACTACAAAAGTCCTTAGCCTATCTAGTTATACCTTCGCCGTCCGCAAGCAATCCCCTTTGGGGTCTTTATGATCATCGCTTGATGCTCCCCCGGGATATCTACTCGACTCCTCTTCGGGATCCATTCTTGACGCCCATCAACTCATGATGCCGTCCTTGTCCCGTTCTCATCCATCTTTGGACCTAACTCAAACATAACTTATGAAACTTGTTAGTCCAAGATGCATGGTTGTCTCAATCATCTCTTGCACTCCATTAACACATAATGGATGCCTTTAGATCAATTGAGCACAACCCTAAATCAATAGAAATGATTGTATGTGTGTCTTAAGTATAATAATGCAACACATGCTCAATTATACTTAAGAACTATCCATTTGTCCTCAATTAATCATGGAACACCATCGACACATGATGAAGCGTTCTTTAATGATTAACTAGACAAATGAACTCAATTTAAATTATTCATTTAAATTGACTCTTCAAGTTAAAGTGTGGACTCCCCCTAAATATGTGCATCCATGTAATATATGGATTAGGAAACATAATGCACATTATGTGGTTAATGTAATGGGGACATTCATACTTTAACTTGACTCAAAGCATGCATAAGTAATACTAGAATAGACATGCATACATACCTTGGGTTTTCCATTTTTCAATGCGATGAGACTAAACAAATATATTCTAAACAAACAAGTTAGTCTCGATATAAGATTTGTCATTAATAACAATATCGCATTAGGGATAAACTCAATATAGGATTTGTCATTAACAATAGATTAGATTTGTCATTAACACCAAAACCACAATTAATGAAGGTTGAACTTAGAAACCCCAAAGGTCGCTTAGCCCTTCGCATTTTGGAAAACGTGTGACCTTCTTCCAATAAATCAACTTTCATGAAAAGTGATGGCAATATAGATGTGGCATGAGCTCCACCTCGATCTGGAGCTTTCCCAAAATGGAGAAAAGATTCAGTTTCTTTTCTGTGTTGCTACTTGCTACCGTCACGATTTCAAGATGGACGGAAAAACTGAAATAGCGGTGATGGTGGTGCCTGCATTGCATGCTAGTATTATGGTGCTTTAGTCATACACCTAGTCCGACCGAACCATGATAAAAATCTGAATAACAAAGATCTTCCATAAAAATCTGAATAACCAAGCATTCTTCACTAGCTGTCCTCGCTCTATTTATCACAAATTCGCAATGTCTCGCTAACAAGATCGTAGGAAAAATACCTTAAGAGTTCGAATAGGTGCAGATTCAAGAAATCTTCAAAATCGAAATTCTGGTGAGGGCTCGAGGCGGGGCGAGGATCCTGATCAACAAGGGGACCTCGGGCGGGCCCGAGGCGGGTGGCGGGGACCTCAAAGCACGGTGGCGGGCCTAAGTCGAGGCCTGAGGAGGAGCCATGCATGAGCGAAGAGGCGAGGCGAGATCAAGGCAGGGAGTAGGTGCGGAAGTCTTGGGAGGATGAGGTGGGGAGCGAGGCGCGACACGGCGGAGGAGCGACGCCGCTGACATTCTAACGGATGGGGAAAATTTGGGCGTGGCGTGTGGGGGAGAGGAGGAGGTTTCGATCGGGTGAGCCGAGGGAGAGAAGGGATCGAGTGACGGCCACACTATGAGGGAGAGAACGGAGATTAACCTAGCTAGGCGACGCCGCGCTTGGTCCGCTGCCTTAACGCCAAATTTTTTCTGTTTCACAATATTATATCTACATATCGCTAGTCTTGTACATAAGGTTTTGTCGACAGATATGATTTACCGACAGATAGATTGACACAGAAATTAATTATTGCCAACAGATATGTTGTCTCTAAAGCTATATATCTTTAGCGACACATACTCTATCCATAATTATAGTATTACCGACAGATTTACTGTTGTAAATCTTTACCGACAGAAAGTTAGATGGTAAAAGCTGATTATTACCTACAAAGGTTTGACGGGAATTTTGTGTCATGGTGTAGTGCCAGTAGCTATTATATATGTGTGTGTGTTAAATCACAACTAATTAAAAGCACAGATAATCAATCATGCACTTTGCCTGATAATTAAATCACTGAACATTCATTAACAAATTTAATTACATCTAATGTATTAAAATATGTACACATATTTGTTCTTCTGCTCATCGTCTAATGTATTACAATATATATGTACACAACTTTAATTACAATTTTAGTATTTCTTTTCCTTCTATTCATCGGGATCTTTTACACGCATCGCTCTTGCTAGTCAGTAGATGTAAACCCGACACGCTTCACGGTCCTTATCGAAGGGCCCCACATTGCTAAAGTTTGGTTCGTGAAACTCGCTTTTGGATTTACAACCTCATCGTAAATAAAGCCGACGAGTTGTTCTTGGATTGCTCTCACTCGTGCGGCGAGAGTTCGAACCTTGTTCCGCCAAATATTGAGGCACCTATCGTTAAGTCATTAACTAATCAATACTTGAATTTGTACAAGATATAAGGAGTACCTATACATCATTAAAGCTAGTAGTTATATTAACTCACCCCTTGTTGCCTTTTAGCATGCTATCGACGGCTCCGGTTTGGGTGTGCATAAACTCAAGATACATAGTAGCCGCATAAATTGTTACCCGCGGTTGAGTCAAGATCTGCGGTAGAAAAAGTTGAAAGCATGAAATGGATGCAAGGAAATTAAGTTAACTAACTAAAAAGCTAGCATTATGATATACACATTACGAGAGGCAATTGTAATGTCAAATTCCTCCTTGAATCATACGTTTTAGCAGGAACCGTGTGAATGCACTACACATGTGATTACTGAATTGTACATGATTAGAATTTGTTTCAAATTGAAGGAAATAGAGCTAGTATGATAATAAAAGGAACAAGAATTAATACAGGTTGAGCATGTCGATAAAGTTTTGATACTTTTGAACTGGTCTCCTTTGCGAGTTCATAATTGTGATCGAGCTACGATCTAGCTCGATCATTGTAACATCCCCAAAATTCTAATAAAGTAAAAATATATATTTTGAATTTGAAAATATATATTTCTGAGTTTCTTGACATTATTGGTTTCATCTGGATTTCCTCTGGAGTTTTGCTCTGTATGGAAAATCCAACAAAAGGAAATAAAGAATGGAAAAGAGGAAAAAGGCAATAATGCAAAAAAGTAAAAATTTAGAAAAAAATTGCCACGAGAACCCTGATCATTAAATTAAATTATTTTAGCTACTAATTGAGATTTTATGCATAGAATATTGAAGAAGTAAAATGAAAAGATAACTTTTAAATCCAAAATAATATATTGTCGGAATTCGCATAAAATAATGGAATCACAAATGGAGTTGAAAATTTTGCATAAGCATTCTGAGATCAAATCCTTTTGAAAAACAAAATTTGAAAAATGCTAGACTTCGATTGATCTCAATCAAAAATTAAAATTCGAAACGAAATTAATCGGAGTCACCGACGTGTGGGCCATTCGTTGATTTTCCGTTCCGTTGGCACATTTGAGAATTCCAGCCTCTGTCAGTGGACCCAGGAGCCTACTACCGAACTCATCGCCCTCCTCCCGTTCGCTCCACTGAAGAAGTCTCCCGAAGCCCGTTCGTTCCACCGAAGAAGTGGCGACTCTCGGCTCTGCCAAGCCATTCCATTCAATCTGTGATCACGGAGGCGCGCATTCTTTCCCCCTCACTCCTCCTTCGTTCTCCCCTCAAGCCAGCGCAAGAAACAGCCCCCAAATCTGCCATTTCCAGAGGCTCTGTGCCCCAAGCCGCGAAGCAAAATCCGAGCACCACAGCCAACCATTTCCAAATCCTCTTGAGCCGAAGCATCACCCGACACTGCTGATCAAAACCCCTCAGCAATTCCTGGAACCCTAGTTGTGAAATTCGGCTGCTCCCGTGCGCCCCTTCTTCCCCAAAGCCGGCCAACGGTGGCGGCCCAACCCGGCGCTTCTCCGAATGAATCGACCGCCAAAATGGTATGCCCTAGCCTCATTGATGCTCACAAGGTCACCCATTTGAACCGAGCCTCACTCATTCTTCTTCTCCGCGAGCTCCACTCGTTGTCGCCGCCCTCCTCGTGGTATGACTCACTGGAAGCCCTCGGCGAATCAACTCCTCCGGACTCATGCAGGTGCGTCTTTGGTGCTCTGGTCTTTGCCGCCATGGGAAGATCGCCGGAAGACCCCTCGCCGGGAAGCCCTAGCTCCTGCTCTGTTTCTCCTCTCTGCGTGATGGGGCCACCGAGTCAGCAGCCTCCAGGTAGAAGAAGGGTGGACCAGAAGACGTTTTCTATACTGATAAAGCGTATTTTCATTTATTCAGTGCAATTTCATATTCAACCTTGATTATCTTCTGTAATTTTAATTCAATTCCAGTAAAATAAATTTGTATAATCACCTAAAATGAGAAAGAATATGAATATATAAAAATATTTAAATTTTTGAACTGCTGTATAATTATTTAATTTAAACCTTGATTTCGATACTAATATGGGTTTTAATGAGAATTTGTGCATAACAAGTAATGAAATGCTGAAATCAATATTCCTGAGATGTTAGGATCAGAATGTATTTAAATATACAAAAATACTTAATTGTAGAGTCACAAAACAATTAGTGAAATTAAATTTAGGAATAAACCTTATTAGGGATGTTGTTGTATTTAAAGAAATGTAATTCCAAAAATCATTACCTAAAGTTATATGTGTCCTGGGATCATAATAAGCTCAAACATGTATAGATGCTCAATTGATTGGATTAAGTTTATACTGTTTGCTTTGCCATCTTTAATGAACCCTATTATGGCCTTTAGCAGAACAATAGCATAATGGCTCAAAAATTGATAATGTAATTTGTAATAAGTTCCTAAAAACAGTGAGGACATATGTGTAATACCCTGAAAATTGTAAAACTATAAAATATTATAATGTGACCTTGCATTTTGAATATTCTTGAGTTTATTTGAATTTGTGATTTTCTGAATTTACTTCTTGGATTTTTTTTGTATTTTAAAAGCAATTAGTGAATATGGGAGCAATTAAATGAACAAAAAGAAAAGTTGTGAATAATATAGTTTCTGAAGTTCCAACGTGTAGAGAAAACAATTTCTGCACTGAGAAAAATAAAAGAATAACAAATTGAATAATAGAAATGAAAAATAAAACTAAATTGACTAGAAACAGTAAATTGTCTGAATTTTTAAAAAATATCCAGAGCTCATCTCCAGTTGAAAAATTTACCAACGTACCCTTGAGGCAGTGTTCACCACTGGTAAAAATCTCAGGAGATTATCTCATGGGATAAGTCTCCAAATAATTCGAAAACAGAGTTAAAGGAAAGTTGAAGAATGAAGTGTCAGAATTTTTATAAATTTCTGGAGTAAGATATAGAGCTGAAAATTTTACAAAAGAATCCTTGTCTCAATTACATTTGAAAAACAAAGTTTCACAAATTTTAGAAAATATTTGGATCTTCTGCAAATTCAAATACAAAAATTGGAAATTCTAAGCACAGTGTAATGTCAGAATTTTAATTAAATCCACACGAACAATTTTGACTTGAAAGATTACCTGGACCATATCTACCTCCAGGAGAGTGTGTAGAAAAAGTTGGAAAAATCTTTGACTCAGGATAGCTATCCAATTGGCGCCAGTCCAGTGCATCTGCCGGTCAAAAAGTTGAGGCGGTTCATCCTCTTTCACTGACTTGTGGGCCCAAGTCACTGTGCCTGCACTGTGCTGGCATTGCGGGCGCCGCAGTTCTAATTCGCCGACGGGTGGGTCCGGCCCCACTGGTCAAGCGCTCTCTCTTCCTCACCGAGCTGAGCTCGATCACTCAGCTCACTCTCGCGCTCACTCTGTAGGCGATCGCCAGCTGCGGTTCTTCGCCACCGGTTAAGCCGTTCAACTGCGCCACGCCAGGAGATAGCCCATCCCGCGCCATGTGCTCCTCCCGTTTCTTCCCGAGGCGATGAGAGCCAGCTGCGCCTGGCGGCGCAAGTCTCCAGAGAAACCCCGTCCCGTTCAAACCCTGGAGCTTTTCTCTTTCGCCGCTATAAAAGCCCAAGCAGCGTCGCATAGAGCCGCTGCTGTCATTCCCCTCATTTTCCCTAAGCCAACACTCTTCTTCTCCCTCTTTTCGCCATTCTTCACCGAAGAACAGAAAAAGGGGAGAAACTGAAATTCGGGCGATTGGGTGAGCCATTCATTAAATCATCTGGTCTAGAGCATCCTCATACCTCCCTGAGTTCATTTCCTTGGTTTATTTCAGATCCTTCCGTGAAAAACGTCGCCGCACCCGTAGCCTTCTTCTTCAGCTCCGGCGGCGTTCATGTGCAAGCTTCTCCAGTGTGTCTTCCAACCCAAATCAAGGTGAAATAGAACCCCCAGCCCTCACTGATGCTCGCCGTGAACTTCTTTCATTGAATAGTTGGCCAGCGGTGAATCGCCGTCGTTCGCCCGTGGCTCCGCCGCCCCTCACCGGTGGCGACCACCTTCCCGGCCACTTCCGCTCGAATTAGTTGGTCCCCTAGATGCGCCTTGGCGAGGTGAAGCTCATGGTGCAGACCATTCCGCCGTTCCGGTGATGATTACGGCCGTGCGAGGAAGAAAATGCACCTCGCGCGGTCATTGAGCCGTGGGCCCGGTCTATCAGTCGGGGCGAGTGTTTGAATGAGGCACTATGCGCGCGCGTGAGGAATACGTATTCAAAACAGCGAAAACGTATTCCGGTTTTTCTTTAGATTTTCAAACCCGAATCAAATACAAACTATCATAATTTTTGAACCAAAGCTCTAAACTTAGTGAAATAAATTTGTAAAATCATCTAAAATCCAGTAGAAACAGAATATGCAAAAATATTCTTGAAAGAGTTACTGTGCAAATTTTTAAAATGAAAATACCGAAATAAGCATTTATGAGTTAAGAAAAGATTAAATTAAACTTAATCAAAATAAATTAAATTAAATATTTTCGAAATCCTTATTCTGAAATGAGTTTGAATATATAAAAATATTTATGTTTTAAGTTAGTTTACTTATTCAAATAAATCCATGCTTTAATTCGCTAAAAGAAAATAAGAAATTATAAATTGAAATACTTAAAGGATATTATTGATTTTAATAAATGTTAAGAATATGATTTTATGATTTTGAGATGTGCTGAAAATGAATAATTAAACACAACTTTTAAGATTTCTAAATAATTAAACATATGCATGCCTAATCTTAATACTTTATACTAGTCTTTATGTATATACTATATATAGTGTTGCCAAGAATTGCCGGCCTCCCAGGGGGGCCACGTGTCACCCCCCGGCGAGGCCCGCTTGAAAATTCGGAAATTACGATTAGGTTCCTGAAAAATCACGTTTAGGTCCTTTCGGCCGGTTTTTTTGTAAAATAGCCCTGAGAAATATCGAAATCACGTTCGGGTCCCTACACACGGTTTATAGCTGAATTAGAAATCGCGTATAGGTCCTTTCGCCGATTTCTTTCGCATTTAGGTCCTTTCGACCGTTTTTTTTGTAAAAGCCCCGAGAAATGTCGAAATTATGTTCGGGTCCTTGCACACGGTTTATAGCTGAATTGGAAATCGCATATTGGTCTTTTCACCGATTTTTTTGTAGATTGGACCCAAAAAATCGAAATGGCGTTTAGGTCCCTAGCGGTTTTCTAAAAAGCGCCAGATTTTTTCCTCACGGTACAAAGACATTGCTGTAGCCCAACTAGATTTTTTTCATCGCCTGGTAAGTATAACCCAACCTAGTGTAGATATATGCACGTATACATATATATATATATATAAATGATTTATAAATAAGAAATGTTCATGAATAATAAAGACTATAAAAATGGTATTAAGGAAAATAAGGTTAATCTTAGTTAAGTATGAATACTTGTAAGCATGCATAAACTAAAATATGCTATTATACTTGCATATATACATATATGATATATGCAAGATGTATTAGGATGTAAGTTGGCTATTAATGACTAAAAGTTTAAATAAATATTGCTTCGAATCTGAATCTTAAGAAAAAGGATGAAAAATGTTATGCAGGCAAACAATGAATTCATCTTTATAAACTTAATCTATTTTTGCGTCTTGAATTCAAAAATAGAAATAAAAGAATACATAAATTGACATCTTAAATTCAAAAAGATATGATTAAATAATACACAGAAATACTTTGGATTTTGTGCGGAGTTTTTATTCTCTTTTCTATCTACTTTCTTTTTGCCCTTTCTGCAAGTTTTTACTTTCTATTGTTTCCCTCGATACGACGTGTAGACGGTGATACCTTCGAGGAGGAAGAAGCAGTTGCTGATCCAGAGTTGGGCATAGCAGAAGAAGAGCAAGGCAAGCAATCCCTTGAACATGTTGAACCAGATAATTCACCTACAATATGTTGTTTTTGTTTCAAATGGGTGCATGAACATAATTCCCCATAAACTTGCTAATTTGGGGTAGAATTAGTATTATGCCTGTAAATTATGGTTTGCCTCAATCTCTGAACCAGTGAACATTGTAAACCTTAGTATGCTTAGACATACTTAATGTCGTTTTGGGTATAATCGTCGAACTAATATAACTACTTAGTTACGATGTAGTTCGATATGATGTTTCTAAAATGATTTCTTTTATAAATGGCAATTACCCGGAAAAAGGTTGTTAGTAATTGATTAAAAATGAAAACCAAAACTATGGTTTCGACAGGCGATTATTGGCAATAGCCGGAGGTGCGATCTGGTTTTTGCACGTAGTGTAGGGTGAAGTGTCGCCGTGTCAAATTAAGGACCGAGCAATGGGACGCTATTGACCCAAGAATTCCGTGCAACCACGAAATTTGGGGCGGGCGTCGTAACCTATTAAGTTATTTAGATATGGCTTTGCTCTTTGGTAGGCGGGGAGCTTGCACGAGCATTCCGGTTTGAGTGCCTTGGAAGGGTTTCCACCCATGCAGCGGTGCACGCCTTGTCATGAACGTAAGCGGTGTGTGTGTGTGGGTACACGTGAAAGGAACCACGTCGTGTGTGTTTCTGTTCCTCTGGCAGGGGATAACGTCCCGGGCTGGATCGAAGTCATGTCTAGATGATGTAACGGTTACGTATGATCTCCTTGCCGACACACCAAAGGAAGTGTGTTAATTGGCCTGGCAAAAGAGGTTGATCATTCCTTGTGGGTAAAGCTGTACAACTCTGCAGAGTCTAAATCTAATCGATTAGCCGCACCCGCGGTTATGGGCACTTGGTGATGTCATTCCAGTGTTAGAGTTTTATACTTTTTAAAATGATTTGAATGGTTTTGTTTTCAACAACCACCTGTTTTGGTCAAAGGATCGACATGTGCGGGTTTATGCCATCTGATATGCTAAGGCATGGAACATGGATATTTCCTGATAAATTATGAAAATACTATGCTGTTCCATGGAAATGGGAATTTCAATCTATTATGATCATACATTTAAATTCTTTCTGCAAAATGCAAAATAACTTAGAACCTGTTCCTTTGAAATGGCCAGCATGTATATTTAATTGCATTTGTGATACACTATAAGTCTTGCTGGGTACAAATGTACTCAATCTTGCTATCAACATTTGTTCAGAAGAATGCCCCTACGATATGCCAGAAGACGCGTACTTCCAAGCAGGTCACGGGGATTATGGCGGTGTTTCTCCTTAGGGATTTTGCCTAGTCATATGCCTGAGGGTTATAATAGGCATACTACGTGGCTTTTGGACTTAAGATTATTTTATGTTCCGCTGTTTTTATCTTGTTGTAATAATACTCTGTATAATTAATACTGTGACAAGTTATGTAATTAAAACTTGGCTTTTGGTTGTGGTATGAATGTTGTAAACATGTGAGTACTAGCTACTGATCCAGGGACTAGTACAGAAATTCACATGGAGGTTCCTGTTCCTCAGAATGGGGTCCCACAGCATTGGTATCAGAGCCATATTGACTGTAGGAAACCCTGGGAGACAAAAATCTTAAGACCACAAATAAATAATTTAAACCCATAAGAAGTATTAACTTAAAAGTCGTCCTCTACTAATAATAAAACTTAGCCTAAGTGCTAATTTTCTTATTTGTAGCCTCTCAACTATCTGTTATTATTACAATTATTATTATTATTATCATTAATCTCATATTTCTTGTCTTTGTAGATGACTCGATATGTCCCGTGTCACGAGTCTGCGGTTCCTGAGATTTCAGGAATGATGGGCACCTTGCATCATTTGCTAGAAGAATGCCACTACGAGGGTTTACCTCGTTATGTGGTGTTTCAGGCATATCTTAGCTCGGAGACCAAGGAATATGCCACTCGAGTGTTTATTCCCCCGAGGCCAGTCTGATCAATGAAGAAGAGGAGCGGGAGGAAGCCTATGGACAGTGGTACGCGGAAGAAGACAGCAACCAAGTCCATGATAAGCGAGCCTGCCTCCTCATGGCTTCACCTCTCGGTGTCTGGGACGCTCTCCTTACATCCATGCTTCTTGAACTTGTAGGGCTTTTTTTAAATCATTTTAGTGTGGAATAAGAATGATTCATTATTTTTATTAAGCAAATATATTCTTAAGAATATATGAATTTTTTCATTTTATTTTGTACAATTGTAGGATCAAATTCATTATATCTGAGAGTTACAAAAAGAAATTAGGACAAGTTTAAGATCTTTAAACTTGTCGAATTTTCTCTTTTGTAATTCTCAGATATAATGAATCAACTTAGAATAATTCACATGATACATATTCATTTGACATGATACATATACATTTCAAACTTCACATATACATAGAAATCTCACACATATATAGAAATCTCACATATACATAGAAACCTGATCAATAAAAATAAAAATTTCAAAATTCACGAGAAATTAGAATAATTCACATGATACATATACATAGAAATCTCACACATACATAGAAATCTCACATATACATAGAAACTGATCAATAAAAATAGAAATTTCAAAATTCACGAGAAATTAGAATAATTCACATGATACATATTCATTTCACATGATACATATATATTTCAAACTTCACATATACATAGAAATCTCACACATACATAGAAATCTCACAATGTCATTTAAGCATCGAGCAGAGACATGATCTAATGTCACAAGATACAAGCTCATGAATAAGTATTTGAAGATTTGCCTAATAATGACAAGTAAAAGGGACATCACAACTAGCATAGTGCTCAAGTTGTCAATTTTATATTGTTCTCGATAACGGGTTGCCTTAAAGACCGCCCTCGTCAAGAGGGACAAAGATCATTGACCAATTTGTGACAACATTACTTTAGTGAAAATGAAACAACTTTTCCAAAGACTTGACAACTTAGAATAATTCACATGATACATATTCATTTCACATGATACATATATATTTCAAACTTCACATATACATAGAAATCTCACAATGTCATTTAAGCACTGAACAGAGACATGATCTAATGTCACAGTATACAAGCTCATGAATAAGTATTTGAAGATTTGCCTAATAATGACAAGTAAAAGGGACATCAATATATATATATATATATATATATATATAGGAAAAATATCTTTTACTCCCGGGTGTAGTTACTCCCATCTTTGAAATACTACCTAAACAAACTTGAAATACTCCTTTATCACTTTGGGTATACTCATACAATAATTATAAGATACTCCAATGTGAGCCATATGAAAAAATTACAACTGAGTCCATGATTTTTAGCATATTTTGCAAATACCTTCATATATGCACATAAAAAGGAGTATGTCCAAAAATATACATACCACCTCGAAAAAATGTACATACCATCTAGATGATCTTATATACTGTGATACTCTGGCGTACATACCCTCAAATCATACGAGATACCCCATATATTGTGAGATACGACATAGGGAGTAATTACTCCGGGAGTAGAAAAGAGGCTTCCTATATATATATATATATATATGCAAACAATATCACGACACAAGGAAATGATTCTAGTGACAGAAATATAAAGCAAACAGGGTGAGCCTATCCAGAATGCAAAAGGAGCATACAACTTACTAGAACTTACTTCCAGAACTCACTGCAACAGATTATTATGCATGAACAGTAAAGATTCATAAGACAAATATATATATATCAGAATCACTAGATACCAATTGATCTATACAACTAAATGTCAAGTGGAAAATTGTTGTTGTCACAAATGGTCTCAATACAGCCCAATCTTCATCGAACAATAATCCCACTCTTGCAAGGTCCCCAAGCCTCAAAGACTAGCCCCTTTGCAAGCTACTGACAGATTAGCAATCACAGAGAAAGCGAAAACTTACAAAGCACCAATCCTGTGCAAGGACATGTATAGAGACAACCACCGACATCTCAAATGCAGAGAACGCAACCAAAACCAATCACTCGGGCACCAATGAGGTAAAACCAATGGTTTGAGCACCACCAAACCAAAACCATTCACTCGGGCCCCAATGAGGCAAAACCACACTTTCACCATCTATTAGTGACAATTGATCTCATCTGTAAGGAGGGCACAAACCCTAGGGTTGGCGAAGGGGAGGGGAAATGGCGGAGGCAAGCGCGGAGGCAAGGCTTGAGGCGAGGCGGAGGCGGTGGGGGTCGCTCGGAGGCGAGGAGGGCAGGCGATGGGGTCGTTGGAGGCGCCCGGTCGTCGAGGTCTTTGCAAACGCAGCGAGGAGGAGGAGATTGGGGAACAATGGCGGGAGTAGAAAATTGGGGAAGAGGAAGCGGGGGAGGGGTTTATAGGTGCACCGTCGTCCGGTTGGTGTATTCAACCGGATCGATGGGTCACTTCTCAGCCTTGAGAGGAGCCCTAGGCACTATCGGCCCGGTTGAAAACACCAACCAAGGACTGATGTTAAAGACTCAAAACAATTTAGCGCCCATACTAATCGACAAGAAATCTTCCTCCCCTTCAGCTAGCTGGCGCTTGAGTTCATGAGGCTCTCCCGACTGGTGAGGTCTCGGTTCGAGCCCGCTTCGTGCCCCCTAGCCCTTCTTTTTCGTCTTTTCTTTTATTTCTTTTTTTTATTTGTTGTTTAACTCTGTTTCATTAAATAATTTTTAAAAATGCTTTTACCACTTTAGATTCATTTAGTCTTTTTTAGATTTCTTTTTTGAATCTCTTGCTTAACTATTGTTTCATTAAATAATTTTTAAAAATGCTTTTACCACTTCACAATATTTTTAAATCTCTTTGTTTAAAGTTAGTCTTTACAATATTTTTTCCAACCATGTAATATAAATTAACATTATAGAAAATTGTAAGAAATAAAGTAATTTTTGCACTCTTATAATTCCATTGCAAATTGTCACCTTGTTATATTAGTACAGAGGACTTTGAACAATATTGTTAGTCAAATATTAGTACAATTTGAGCAGTAAAATACAGGAAAACCACTAGAGGAATGAGAAACTAGTATGTTAGTGGTCTATTACACCAAAAGCAATCCTTATTTGCTAACATACTTTGCTTTTACAAGTGATCCTTCATTATGATCGCGGCGTCGTGAGGGAGATTCCTCAGATCATTCAAGACACTAATGTCTACGCCCACCGTGAAAGGAGGCACTCGTCGAACCGATTATACTCTTCTTCGTCCGTGACGCCCTCAACTCCGACAATCCTTCTTTTACCTGGAAGAACCACGTGGCGCCTTGGCTGATCGCTACTGCTAGTCTTCTCCTTCTGCTTTTTCGGTTTGCTATCCATGTCCATCACATAGAATACCTGTATCACATCATTAGCGAGCACGAACGGTTCATCCCTATAGGCTACTTGCTTGAGGTCCATAGTTGTCATACCGTACTTATCGATATCCACGGCTGTCAGTTTAACCCATTGGCACCGAAACAGAGGGACTTTTAATGGCCCGTACTCTAGCTCCTAGATCTCCTCTATGAAACCATAGTAGGTGTCCATCTTTCCATTTTTGTCCAAGGCATCTATCTGAGCGCCCATTGTTTTGGTTGGTGCTCTTGCTATCCCGAGTTGTCGTGTAAAATGTGTACCCATTTATCTCATACCCTTAAAATGATATGATTGTTGTGGATGGTCCTCGAGCCAAGAGTTTCAATTGTTCATCGCTCTGTCTGCTTGCCCAACAGCTTGCTTTTGTAACCAATCACGAAATGATCCATTTGCTCCATCGCGATCCACTTATCGACTTCTCTGGGTATTGGACGCGAGACTCATCTCGTGATCATAGATATATGGAGCCACTCTGCTTGCTTGTTTCAATCTTGTGAAATGTGCTTGTTTAAATGCAAGTAGATCGTCGCTATAGGACTCTTTTCTCCCTAAAGTCCCTTTTCCCGTAGCCTCCCCTCATGGCGTGATACAGGACGCCAATCGGATTCAGATCATCCATGTAACTAACACAAAACTCGATCACCTCCTCTCAGGTCTGACACCTGCGCAATGCATGACCTTCTCGGCGAGACCGATTCTAACATACTTCTTTAGGATACCCATGTACCTCTCGAAAGGGAACATATTGTGGAGGAACATAGGTCCAGAATTTCTATCTTTAACAATGTGGACCATGAGATGGACCATAATATCAAAGAAGGATGGAGGAAGATCATCTCAAGGCTAACCGGACTATTGACCATGTCATCATGCGGACTAGATACCTTATTCGCTCGATGACCTTCTGCGACACGCGTTGAAGAACGAACACGACTTTATGATTATCCTCGCACCCAATCTGGCGAATACCTCGCACCGCCATCGGAGCAATCAGTGTCATCAACACATGACAATCATGAGATTTTATGTGTACGATTTTATTCTCTTTCATGTTTATGAGTCTCCTTATGTTCGAGGAGTATCCGTAAGGACCTTCACACTGCTCAAGAACTTAATCATGTTTTTCTCTTCCTTGCTCGAGTGTAGCTCGCGGGGTGGAGGTAATGTTGTCCTTTCTCTCTCTCTCGGATGAAGGTCGTTCTCGAGTCCCAATAGTCAGAGGTCCTTTCGTGCTTGAAGTGTATCTTTTGACTTACCGTACATATCTAGGAAACCTAATAGGTTCACGCAGACATTCTTCGTGATATGCATGAAGTCCAATGAGTGGCGGACCTCTAAGTCTTTCCAAAGAAGATAAGTCCCAAAATATTGACTTCTTCTTCCAAATGGCCTTCGTGTGACCTTGTTCGGTGTGACAGTTTGCTATCGGGACCTTTTCCAAATACTACTTCGAGATCCTTTACCAAAGAAAATACAAGCGCCCCATCGCGATGCATGGGCTTCTTTACGTTCTCTTCTGTCCCATCAAAATTATCACCCTTCCTCCGTGAACGGGTCCTTCATATGGAGGAACCTACTGATGGCCCATGTACACAACCTTTCGAGAGTTTTTAGGTACTTGCTGTCCATATCCTCTAAGCGGTGGATCGAGTGCTTTATATCCTTTAATAGATAGGCCGATAGATTACCAAGTGCAGGCCGATCGTTGATGGTTACTGAATAGCAATGCACGAGAGTGAAGTGCTCTCTTTTGTACTCATCCCATACACGTACACCATCGCTCCACAGGTGTTAACAGATCTTCAACCAACGGTTTGAGGTACACATCAATGTCGTTTCAGGTTGCTTGGCCTTGGATAAGCAATGGCATCATAATGTACTTCCGCTTCATACACGTACCAAGGAGGAAGGTTGTAGATACATAGAGTCACGGCCAAGTGTTTGGATCGCTTGCTCATATCGCCGAACGGGTTCATCCCATCCGCACTCAACTCAAACCTTATATTCCTTGCATCGTCGGCAAAGTCGGGTATGTTCTATCGACTTTCCTCCACCGGGAGCCATCAAGAACGTGTTTTAGCCTTCCGTCGTCCTTACGGTCTTCCTTGTGCAACAAGATCATCCGGCATGCGCTTTGTTCGCAAATAAACGCTTCAACCGGGATTACAGGAAATACCACATCACCTTAGCAGAGGTCTCTTCTTCTTCTGCTGCCCTCTACCTCACCGGGTCATCACGCTGGTCTTATACCTGAAGTTTTGCACACGGACAAGCTTCCGAATCCTCATACTCATTGCGATAAAGGATACAATCATTCTGACATGCATGTATCTTCAGTACCTCCAACCCTAAAGGGCGCATAACTTGTTTGGCATCGCACGTAGTTTTCGCGGTGTGTTCCCTCGAAATAACTTCTTTATGAGGCATAACAACTCGTCGAATCCCTTATCGGACAATCCATTGGTCGCCTTCCATTGCATCAGTTCTAGTGTGATACGCAACTTTTTATGGCCCTGTCGACGCTTTGGGTAAACAGTGTTTCGTGGTCCTCCCATAAGTATTGGAACTTTTCGTAATGTCTTTCATCGATGTATTCTCCTCTCCATCACACAAAGATCTGGTCTAGGTCATCATCACCACACTCCCCAATGTATCTTCGAAGAACCGTGTTGACCAACGTCCGGATATTGTTGTCCGCCTCTTCTTCTTCACCGTCTTCTCCAGATAATCTCTTCTTCACCGTGCTTGGTCCAGCGGTATAGTTTGACATGAAACCTCTTGTGAGCAAATGAAAGTGAAGGTGGCTGGATTTTGGCCACTCCTTCTCATTCTTGCGGTCTATGCATGGACAAGACATATGTAGCCCGACGTCAGGTGTGCATCGGCCAAGACGAAGAAAATCTTGCAAACCCCGCAAGAACTCCCTGGAGCGCCGATCCATGTACATCCATCGCTGGTCCATCTACATTATGTTACATCAAGATAACTGTTAGCTCATTTTCCAATAATGAATTGTTGAACCAAAACCTAAATATTAGCTAGATCCACACCTTCAATCCGAGCTAAATAATAATCCAAGCAAAATATAAGCCCACACAACAAGTTTTTGCAACCTACAAAAAGAATTGGTCGATCGAGTGCGGATTCAAAATTCGAACAAAATTCACGGCGACTTTGTTTGTAAATTCTGTTGAAATTGTAGCACCCTAAAAATTTCTAAATTATTATTCAATCATTTATTTTATTTTTTCTAAATCTCTAGCACTTAATTAATGATGTTTTCAAAAATAATTTGTCGATGGAAATTAAAACCAAAATTATACTAGAAGTAATTTTCTAAGTTTAAAATATTCCAAAGTATTTTTGAAAACATTTTCAAATATTGAACTCATTTTATATTTTCTATAAAGCCATTCATATTTTTGATATTATTTTAATTCAAAATGAATTTAAATTTCTTCTTTTCCACATAACCATTGCCATTTGAAGATCCCAAACTCCATGATTTCCATGCACCATTCTCCCCCAACCACGTGCAACCAAACCTCATCCTTCATCGATCGATGGAACTAAAACCTAAATTTAAGCTAGATCCACACATTAAATGCGAGCTACATTATAATCCAAGCAAATTCTAAGCTTACACAACACGTTTTTGTATCCTATTTGAAAAGATCAAGCTAGATCTCTACATTCATATTAATCTTTCATCAATCATGGGAAAAGATCAATTTTTTTCATAATTCAAGCAAAAAGAGGCTCCATTTAACACCAAATGATGTGAGGAATGATGTTACTAACCTTAGTTACCTTGATTTGCGAGTAAAATGACCAAAATTTTGAAATTTGGGCAGCACCTCCTCTACATTCATAATCTTTGATCAATCATGGGAAAAGATCAAATTTTCTTCATAATTCAAGCAAAAAGAGGCTCCATTTAACACCAAATGAAGTGAGGAATGATATTACTAACCTTAGCTATCTTGGTTGTGAGTAAAATGACCAAAATTTTAAAATTTTGGGAAGACCTCCTCCTTCAAGCTCTTGGTCAAGCTCCACCGTTCTTTTCAGCGCCTTTGGAATGATCTGGAGTGCAGAGGCGGAGGAGGAAGAAGTTTAAATTGGGACTCGAGATGGGTTGAAGACCTGAACCGTCTTGATGAGATCACATCGATCTTGGCTCGTGTCACGTAACCGGTACTATTGAGCACCCACTAAATAATCTTGGTTCGTGACACGAACAGATCGATGTGATCTCATCGGCACCGATTCGTGTCTTCAACCGGTACTAATCGCTTCCTCGAGGCTCAGAGCGTTGAACCGGATCGATCTAACTATCGGCCCGGTTGCATCAACCGGTAATCTTGATAGGCGGTAGCAAAGGTCGGTTCTGTAGTAGTGATGAAACATGGGGATTGAGAGATGATGCACTTGGGTTTCTTAAAGACCGCGAAATGAGTAGTGCCCGCAGGGGCATATGCACCTAAATAGCCTATCCACCATCCAAGTCCATCTCGAGGTTCACGCAATATCTCTACTAATATAAATTTGCAGTTGGTGACGGTCCGCTCTTCCTAACCCCCCCTCGCAGCCATATCTCCAATAATGGTAGGTCATTATAGCTAATTATTTTTTCCTGATTTACATCCAGTCATATCTCTCTAAATATGGCTGATTATTATAGCAAAATCCCTGATTATTGCTGGTAATCAATAGCCGGCCAATCATTCCTTTTGTACTCTATATATGTTGTACAGTTTTCATAGAATCATACAAGGGAATTCATTCAAGATTTCTCATGTCATGCCGCCGCGGCGAATGAACTCGACGAACTGATCAATAAGTGATGGATCAACGTACATGGCCGCGAGGCGCAGGAGGCCGAGCGCCGTAGAAGGACAGCCAGAGCGTGACGCCCACCAGATGCCGTGACCTCAGCGCTGGCCAGTTGGATGTGAACAAAGCGTACAACGCTTCAACGCGATTGTCCGGCGACACCGGTGGACGTCGTCAGCGGTGAGAGAGTCATTGGCATAACCCTTGGAGATAAACGGGTTAATCCAGCTGAACGTCATGAGAGAGAGGAACGACGCAGCGACGCATGGTGTGGCGGGCCCCTCGGCGCTGGTGTTTTCTTGTTCACCTTTATGGGTTCCGGCGTCATGGCCAGTGAAGCCAGTGATGGCTATGTACGCCAAAAGTATGGAGACGAGTAGGTCGGTAAAGGCGAGAGGGTCATCTGGAAAGAGTAGCAAACCGTCGCGCGAATGGACCACCAGAAGCGGAGAAAAGCGCGGCAGGGGACGGTGGCAATGCGAAGACGCGAGGTGCAAAAGGCCGAGTGGCGGTGGCCCTTTCTCCAAAGCGGATCGACCACGCGGCCATGGCGTGCGCGACGAAGTGGGCGGCGAGGAAAGCGGACTCCACAGCGTGCCATGACGTGCTCGACAGGAGGAAGAACGCAAGCGAGAGGAGGACGGCGGACGCCCCGAGCATGACCGCATAGCGGCCAGTGGTCTGGAATGGCGGTGGCTTCGGCAGTAGCACCTCGTGCTTAGGGGAAGTCCTCGTGTCGCCCCTGTGAAGGCGGTGGATGACGAGGGCGAGCGAGGCGACGAGAAAGACGAGGTCAACAGCGCCGAGTAGCACGCGCTGCAGGCATGGCGAGAAAAAAGAGAAACGCGAGCTGGTAATATAAATTGTAAAAAGGGATAAAAATGATTGATTGATTTTTTTAGATTGGTAATATATATTGCTATGTACAATATATTTGGTTTTAATTCATACCGGAGAAGAAACCATAAAAACTTTTGTAATCGGGAGAAATAAATGTTTGATCATGTAGCATAATTTTCTTTTATTGTTTGACCTTTATGTTTCGTTACCAATTTTATTTTTTATAACAACGCACGGACATTGATCTATATTAGGTAAAAATGAAAAACGATCAATGTAAATGCATCTTCTGTACTCATTAAGATATGGAACCGTCTAGAGCCAATGATGTGTGCGACTGCATGGATTGAGGCCCACATGTAGGTGAGAGTGAAGATGGTACATCTTCTTACCGTCTCATTTTCTCTCTCATTCTCTTTCTCTCTCTTCTTTCGTTCAGATTTAGATCTAGATCTCGTGCTCTCTCTCTCACTCAGTGGCGGATCCACCATTGGGGCTGACTGGGGCGCTAGCCCCACCTCCGATCGGCTGAACCCCTCTCCTTCCAGTATCTCCAACGCTATGGCGGCAAATCGGTAGGTTTAGGAACTGGCAACTAGAAGTAAGATGTAAGAAAAAAAGGTAAGAAAATAATACTGTCAGGCAAGTGGGCCATCAAAATTAGTTATGGGCTCCCTTACTCTCATGGGGTTTCACAGTACAAGACTTCGGCATCCTTATCAGAAGGCGCAACACCGAGTCCGAGAGCGAACAATGTCGCGTAAGTCTCACAGCGTGAACGACGACGGATGATTGCGGGCGGCAAACGACGGCGGGTGTGACCACTGGCGGGCGTAATCGCGATCGCTAGAGAAGCACCGGGCAGAACGCGCATCATCAGCCGAAGCGCTGGGCGGAACATGCATTGTCGGGAGCTGGCAGAACATGCATTACTAGAGGAGAGGAATCGGCCGCTCAGAGCGTCGTTTAGCCGGCGGCCGAACATGCATCTTCAAAGCCCAAAGAGGAACCGAGGCTCGCTTCGTCCAGTCGGTGACCGAACGCGCATCGCCAGAGCTCAGATGGGAACCAAGACAATTGACAAGGAGGAGCGACTGAGGACGAGGAGCCTCTCAGCTTCATATTGGTCGATAGGACGATCACACCAAAGTTAGACTAATTCGCTAGCGCTATTGATTGCTTTGCTCGGTATAAAAAAATTGCCCCAAGCCCTAATGCAATGCCTCATGCCTGAATGCCTTTTGTTGTGATAACTGATGTTTGATTTTTGTATTATATTGTCCCAGGTCTATATTCTATTGATTGATTGATATTTTTGTCTCTCTGATTTAATATGTATGAATTTGGAATTTGGTTGGCAATAAATCGATAGATATAATATTAATATGCTTATGTTGAGTTCGAACTTCGACGTAGAAACCCCACCTCTATTTTCATTCTAGATTCGCCACTGCTCTCACTCTTTGTGGAGGCGATAGCAGTCGGCTGGCCGGCTGAAGATGTGGTAGGGCATAGAGAAAAAGAGTACCAGAGGAGGATCTGGCCACCTCGACATATAGGATGGTAGTGAGGCTAGCGGATCTAACCGTCCCTAGCACCATCCTGTGGCATACATTGCCGCGAGGACAAGCGGATCCAGCCGTCCCTAGCCAAGGCGCTGCCAGCTATAGGTCTGTGTGTTTTATTTCTTTTGGAATTTGATTTTCATTGTTGTGAGATCAAAGGACAACCTGTTCCAATTTCATTCTTTTAATTTCTACCCTTTCTTGTAGGTTGTGATGATCTGATTTTTTTTTCTTGGATGGAACATGTGTAATGTGCAGAGATGGAATACGTACGTTGTAATTAACCAAAAAAGATGTCCTGAATGATTTTTGCAAGTGTAGATGTGATTCTTGGTTTAATTTAGTTCATGTTGTAGCCTTGGTTCAATCCAAAAAGTCGTAAACTTTGTCTTGGTGGAAAAAAATGTTTAATTTGGTGGATCAGATTTTTGTGGAAACGAGATTATTTTGGTGATGACTTTGTGGAATATAAAATTCCATGCAATGCAATTTTTCTTGCATTTTCGGGTGCATGGAATCTTGCATTTTCAGTTTGCGTTTTCTTGAACATAGAAAATGGAGAAAAAAAGACCCGAAAATGCAATTCCTCTTGCATTTTCTCTTGTGTTTTCGGGAACAAAAAAATTAATGTTGATCATGAACGTAATCAATTGTAATGGATCTTGATAAATATGATTAAATTTGTTGGAGATGAAATCCGAAAATCAAACATCTTCCAAATTCTCGTGGATGGATAACCGCTCGGAAATTCAATACAACCCCATGCTCCCAGACACATGCATGCATGCACATGTGGGCTCCGCCATGTGGTTCAGTAAAATTTTCAGAGTATAATCAGCTCTGGGAATGTTTAGAAAAATCTTTCAGAGCTTCTGTCCTATTGAAGAAATCTATTATTTGATTCTTTAGAAGTATCAAATAAATTCAAAAATTCATGAAACTTTAAAATGGGTCCTTTGGACTATTTAGTATTTAAATAAAATATTTCTAGACTTTGAGATGATTTCGTTTAGAGATTTGAAAATCAGAAACAATAACTTTTTCGATAAAGGAAGCTTTTATTAATCTTATTAAATTACATCAAGGTGATACAATTAAACTAAGAAGACTCCCGGTCTCTACACACCTAGGGTGTACATAGCCAAACACACACACACACACAAAAAGACAAAGGAACCGACGTGGCAAACTACATCACGCAATATTGTTTTCAAGGTTATCCACCATCATAGCAACACTTGGACCGCGATAAAAGCTCTCTAATGACAACGCCTCCAAGAAGGACTCGATACGCACACGCACCGCCATTGCCATGATCCAACCAGTGAAGGCCAGACCAAAGGTTTTCACCTCGGAGAGTAAATCCTCAGACTACAAAACAATGCCTTCAACAAGGTCATTGCCAGGCACAACCAACTAAGGTCAGACCTAGGGATTTCTCCCTGAAGTCGAAGTACCGGAGATCCCAGTGTTGCAACCACCCTCATTCCGAGCTAGTGCCGCCATACCACTTAATCTTAGCCAATAGCAACGGCCACCTTCTCAAGGCCAGACAAACAATTTTTAGATGTTCAACTCTACGATGACAGATTCGCGAGCTAGCCAATAGGCACACGATCATCAAGTCCATAGAGTGCATCTAAAAAATGAGTTGTGTCGCCTAAGAAAGCGAATCCGCGAATCGATGCTAAGATGACATAGGTCAAAAGAAATGTATGAACAACGCTAGTAAGAGATGAAGACGCTGAAGCGAAGAGTAGTCACCTAGATCGTCCATCATCCACAAGTTGCCGGGCGACCACCAAAGCACAGTGTTGGCAACAAACAAGTGAGGATCCAACCATTGGTAACTCGTGCGGCGACCCAAAATCTGCTAGCTTCATCTTCCTTTGGTGAGCAAAATATTCTCGGCTTAATGTCCTGTGAACGACGCCCATCTGCGTGGCGATGCTTCACCACGCCATTAGACCCTTGATCACAATGGCAAGACTGCCGCCGGAGAACTCGCCCTCTCGCCATCTCGCCGGCGAGACGGCCGCCGTTCTGAGCTCCATGACGAGGTAGAACTTGTCGGCGTCCTCGAAGATGGCCTTGAGCGTGACAACGCCGGTGGCCCGAAGGTGTTGCATGATCTCCACCTCACGGTGGACCGTCTCTCTCGCCGTTCTTGGCGGCGCTGCGGCGAACCCTCGCCCGGCCTTGGCGTGGCGATCCGAAAGGACGGAACTTGCCTGGCCGATCTCCGCCGAGCTCGTACTCGCTCTCGAGCCGCTTCTTCCACCCCATCCGCGTGGCCGACTCAATGCATCCTAGCTTCCGCTTCATCCCCCTCCCGAGACTCTCCAGCCACTACTACAAAACAGCACATAGGTGACGCCCTATTTGTGGCGGTTCTTTTGGAACCGTCACAAATACATGTATCAGTGGCGGTTCTATATGGAAATTGGCGGGAGGATCATTTGTGGCGGTTTCATCCAAAAACCACCACAGATAATACATTATCTATGATGGTTTTTATTTGAAACCGCCACTGATAACTCTGGGACTATTTGTGGCGATTGGTAGATGGAACAAATCACAGATAATAAATTATCAGAAGCGGTTTGGTTTTAGAACCGCCACTAATCTAATTATCTGTGGCGGTTTGAATTTAAAACCACCACAAATAATGATTTCTATATATACCATTTGTCTTGTTGGTCATCTTCATCCTCTGTCATTGGTCATCTTCCTCCTTTGTTGCTGACTAGAAAAGTTAGCTTTTTATTTCAGATTTTGTTTGGTCAAGATCTTGTGCTTCTACTTTCTAGAATTGTTCCAAGGTGTGTAAAATATGTCTCCTCTCTTCATTTGTACTATAAAATTGCCATTAAAGGTTTATTTCCTAGTTTAATTAAGGTTTAGATGCAAGGTCTACATTTAGTTTGTTTTTATTTACCTAGCAATTTGTAGATGATGAATTTATTACCTTCTGTATTAGATTAAGTTGTCTACCTTGTTTAGATGATGAATTTTTGTCAAGCATATATCAAATTTATGTATTTACGATTATTGGATATTAATGAAAAATAAATTATAGTTAATATGATAGATGGGTGATCATGAAGTTAATTGCCTTGCATTTTGAGATGAGGAATTTATTATGTTGCTCTTCGAAGGATATGTATAAAATTACGTAGTTAATATTTTTCTTAGTTACCATTAATTGTTTTTGTTAGCACGTGCATATACATCCAATTTATGTTAGTGAATTTTAGTGAAGCATATAAACCCAATTTATGTAATTAAGATATGAGGAATTAGGCATTGTTAGTGAATTTTTATGAAGCATATAAACCCAATTTATGTAATTAAGATTGTTGGATGTGAATGATAAATAAATTTTAGTTAATATGGTAGTTGGGTGATTATGAAATTTTGAGGTGAGGAATTTATTATGTTGATCTTAGGAGGATATATATAATTTTTGGTTACATATGAGTATATATTAAAATTAATTAATTAAGTTTGCAATATTTACTTAGTATTAATGTTGTCCCGTTAGTGGATATTGTTGAATATTGAATAACAATTTATTTAATTAAGATTTTTGGATATTAATAAATTGCTTAAATTAATGAGCTGTAGATGGACCGAGATGGATGTACGATGCTGAACCGTTGCAACCAAGAATATTTCGACGGTGTATCTGTTTTCTAAGAGCACTGGGAAACGACTTGCAAAAGAAGGCGAGTACATACATCGTCCATGCATTGATTGCAAGAATGAGAAGATGTTTTCGAACAAAAACCATATCCATTTGCACTTGATCCGAGGGGTTTTGTACCAGCTATACAAGTTGGACAAGGCACGGTGAAGAGGAGATCATACTTCAACGTGATAACGTCGTGATTTACAGCGGAGCCGACAATGTGGCGGTGACATCGAGTTATGGATCCGATGAGGATAGGTTGGTCGTCGATGATGACAATAGTCGGCTCAAATGTTGCGCGATGCGAAGAGAACTACACTAGTCGAAAGAGTTTAATCAATTCAAGGGTTTGATGGAGGATTCGGAGAAACCTTTGTTCCGGGTTATAAGGAGGAATACACAAAGTTGCACACGTGCTCTCTTGCTGAAATTGAAGGTAGCCAATGGTTGGTCCGACAAGAGTTTCACGATGTTGTTACATCTCTTAGCGGACATCTTTGCTGAGGGAAGCGTGTTGCCTAAAACCACGTATCTAGCTAAGAAGGTTGTATGTCCCTTAGGATTGGAAGTAGAAAGAATACATGCTTGTCCAAACGATCAGATACTCTATCGCAAAGACTATGCGAGACATTCATGTATGTCCGGTGTGCAAAGCGTCGCGATACAAGCGTAAGGGCGATGATGAAATGGGCTATCGAGGTGAAGAAAGGAGCTCCATAAAAGTGGTGTGGTATTTGCAAGAATACCTCGCTTGAAGCGTTTATTTGGAAACAAAAAGCATGCCAAATTGATGCGATGGCACTCGAAGACCGTAAGAGGGATGGAAAATCGAGACACCGGTGATTCTCGCCCGATGGAGAACCATCGATAGACTCTTCAGGAGAACTTCGAAATGAACCGAGGAATGTAAGGTTTGGCTTGAGTACGGATGGAATGAATCCTTTCGGTAACATAAGCAAGATTCATAGCACTTGGCCCGTGACTTCGTGTATATACAACCTTCCACCTCGGTTGTGTATGAAGCGAAAGTACATTATGATGTCCTTGCTTATCTAAATTTGAGACAACATGGCAACGATATTGATGTATACCTACAACCATTGGTGGAAGATCTTGTGATATTGTGGAACGAAGGTGTACGGTATGGGACGAGTACAAACGAGAGTACTTAGCTCTACGCATTGTTGTTCTCGCACCATCAATGATTTTCCCGCACTTGGTAACTTTGTCCGACCGTACTATAAAAGGAGCAAAAGCATGCCCCGTGCATGGATGAAACCGCTAGTGTGTGGCTCAACAACTCGAGGAAAGCAAGGTACATGCGCCACGGAGGTTCCTTCGCAAGAATCATCCGCATCGCAATATGAAGAAACAATTGACGGGACAAAGGAGGACGGTTTAGCTCCAAGGCGCCTTCGTGGGGAAGAGGTGTATGATATAGTTAGGGATCTTAATGTTGTACTTGGAAAGGAGTCTTGGTAATACATCACGTCCCATACCGAGAAGACCACGAGAAGAAGAGATCCATCTTTTGGGACTTACCCTCTTTGGAAGGACTTGAAGTTCGACACTTGCATCGACGTCATGCATGTAGAGAAGAATGTATGTGACAGCGTGGTTGGTCTTTACTAAATATTCCTAGCAAAACAAAGGATGGATGAAGGCACGAAGGGATCTAGAAGACATGAAGATCGAGCCGAGCTACATCCTCAAGACACTGGAAAGGCCGCTTTACCTTCCTCGACTTGCTACACTTTGAGTAAGAAAGAGAAGCAGAACTTTGCAAGTACTGCATGGTGTGAAAGTTCCGTCCTACATACTCATAAACATCAAGAAACCGGTATCGATGAAAGATTTGAAGTTAAGCGGCATGAAGTCTCATGATTGTCATGTGATGATGACACAAATGCTCCTGTTGTAATTAGAGGTATTTTGCTCGACAAGGTCCGAGAGGCAATCACGAGGTTGTGTTCCTTCTTCAACAAGATTTCCTGAAGGTCATCGATCCGTTGGACTTTATGAACTTCAGTCGATGTGGTCAAGACTCGTGCCACCGAGATGTATTTTCCCCATCATTTTTGATATCATGGTTCATCTCATTGTTCACCTTGTCAATGAGATAAATATTTGTGGCCTCAGATTCTGCATCGATATACCCATTTGAAAGGTATATGGGTGTTTCAAGAAATATGTACGTAATCGATCTCGTAGGAAGGCTCCATTGTAGAAGGTTATGCAACCGAGGAGGTTATCGAGTTCGTGGTCGATTACATGGAGGAGGTCGAACCCAGTAGGAGTGCTCAGTATCTTGCCATGAGGGTAGGCTAGGTGGGAAAGGTGTAATAGAAAAGAAATCTACAAATTCTTACGATAATATTTTATTCAAACAAGCCCATTTCACAAGATTACCTTGATCGGTTGAGGTGTACCCGTATATGGACATACACAAGGGTAAGCTAAGGAGGGAAAACCGAGGAAAGTCAAAGCTTTGGATAACAAAAGAGCACAATCATTTGTTCAGTCATTGGTTCAGGGAGCACATGTCTGGTGAAGAAACGAGTGTTACATTGAGGTGGTTGGCAAAAGGGCCTTCAGGTACAATCACGACATGGCAAGGCAATGGATATACATTTTACACGAGAGCTCAGGATAGCAAGAGCACTTACCAAAACAGTGGTATCTGTATAGATGCCTATGACAACCAGCAAGATCTGAAGAGCTTCTACTATGGGTTCATAGAGGAGATTTGGGAGCTGGACTCTGCATTTTCAAGATCCCTTGTTTGATGTCATTGGGTACGACTCGAATGGTGTCAAGGTGGACAAGTACGGCTTTACTCATGTGGACATCGAACATGTCGGATCAGAGACGAACCATTCAGACATGCGAATCAAGTAGCACAAGAGTATTCTACATAATCGACTAGCAGATAAGAAGCGCCATGTAGTTACGCAAGGAAAAGAAGGATCGTTGGAGTTGAGAATGTCATGGATGAGGAAGAGTACAACCGCTTGATGAGTTGCCTCCTTTCGCAGTGACAAGATCGGGCGAGGAAGAAACCATCAAGAAGTTACCTATCATCGCGATGATCACAACGAAGGCCAAATTGTGAAAGAAAATAATTAGCTAGGAGTAATGGCAACATGTCGCCATTTATATGGAGTAATAGAAATGTGATGTAAGAAATGTACATTTCTGTGGATTTAATATAATTAGTACGTTTATTCTTAGACAAGTGAATTTAATATAATTAGTATGTTTTGGGTTAAACCAGGCCCCTCCCATTTTGTACTTCCATCTCACTTCTGCTTCTGCTTATTTGGATGACTTGTGAAAGTCTGTATCTGTGGCGGTTAAGAACAATAACCGTCACAGATAAACATTATCTGTGGCGGCGGTTATTTTTATTAACCGCCACAGATAATGTTTATCTGTGACGGTTATTGTTCTTAGCCGCCACGTATACACCCCTATAAAAACAGCGCCTAATTTCTGCGCACTTCAAAAATTTCCTCGCCTCGTGTTCTAGCTCCCACACTGCGCCAGCGGTAGCTATGCCGCAGACGGTTACCGCGCCGCCCCTCCAATGACTAGTTCCAGACCGACCGTCCTCGTCCGTCTGCGCCGCCCACCAAGCGACCGGCCGTCTGTGCCTTCCCATCGGCGCCGCTTACTCCAAGCGCCATCCCACACCGCCGCCCCTTCAACGCCCTCGCTTGGCGCCGCCCCTTCAACCCTACCTGTAAGCCCTTCTCTTCACGTTGCATCATTGTGTAGTTGTGGAAGAATTTGTTAAAGAATCAATAGTGATGGATGAAAGTATGTTGATTGATTAATGTTAAGTGTATGTGCGTGATTGATTGCTGAATTCCTTACGAATCTGAAGAAATGTATATATGGATCTATGTATTATTATTATTTTGTTATCCGTGGTGCTTGATTATCGATTGGAATTTGGTAATATGTCTTTGTCTTGTGATTGATATGTGTAGATTTGTGCTAGATATCTTACGTGAATAAATGGTTCGTGGTTTTTGGGCTGAAATTGATAAGCATACACATATATGATTGTGAAATTTCAGTTTATAAATAACAACTGCATGTCAATTAGTCAATATGTTGTAATCATGATTTATCTTCTTGCGATCAAAAATGTGTATGGCTCCCTCGAGTGATTCTTGTTGTGTTGTGAGTGTCTTACATGTATTGAAATGGTGAATTCTTAGTGCAAAAGAAGTCTTGGGTTAATGGTATTAGTTCAACTATCAGAGGTATTTTCGGCTCATGGTGATGCTAGTATGAATTTGTGGATAAGTGTGAGTGATGATAGCAAGTATTAGGGTACACATGTTCTGAAATGTGTTTAAACAGGAATGAGCTAGAGATATTTAGCGACAGTTTTCATTTACTGCCATCCTTTGCTCTTGTGCTTAACTGTGCATGTATTTTTACTTTTTTTTATGATTAGAACACACTGATGCACCGAGTTTATGTATGTGCTGTTATCTGTTGAAGAGTGTAGGTGTATGCTTGTTACTGTATTTTCTGATTATGAGAACCGAGATATTAGAATATGCAACCCTATTCTTAGATCATACTTTAGTCTTTTAATATGAGTAAGTCCTACGCTATTTTGCAATAGTACAAACTTTAAATTCACATGAAGCTCTTAATTTTCGATGGCACTACGCTAACTATTTCCATGAATGCATTATACTCTCACGCTATTTTTGTCCATCTTGTGAATGAATGAATGGCTTCACTTACAATGAATGAACTTAGCTTTACATTTGTGTCCTTCAAAGTATCATGATGCTAGCATTGAGTTATGTAATGTTTTTCATGCTGTTAATTGGAATAATCAATAGAATGTTAATCGGTTTTTGCCTTGTTGCCTTTAGGTCCGAGATTGGTGTGCTCTATGATGAACTTGGTTACTTGATATTGGCCACATTTACGTGAATGCAAAGGGCGGTCGGTTCTTTGGCATGGGGACCTTGCTTGTGGGCTTATCGTTCAATGATGATTTAGGGATGAAATAGACTATTTGTGATAACAAAACTTGACAGTTTATTACAAACTTGATTGATTAGATCAATTGTTATCTTTTCAGATATGCTAGTTTAGACACCTTGTGCTTCTTGTTGTTTATCATCTCCTTGCAAATTGTTCTAGTGTAACGTCTGAATTCAGTTCAATTTTAATTTTGGAGTTATTTGAATTTTTATGACTTAATCAACCCTTATTTGCATTTAATTTCATTTAACTGAATTTATCTGAATTTTTGGGGATTTATTGATTTAATAAACATTTATTTAAATTATCCTTCTCTAGATTAATTAATATGAGAATAAGTATTTATCAAAAATAGATAGAAATATTTTATTTAGGCTCAAAATGATCTGAAATATTTTTAGAATTTTTTAGAATTTTTCGGTATTTTAGTGCCCCAAATAATTACTTTGAATTTCTGTCTTTATTTTATTAAGTAAAACCGGAAAATGGCTAGCTACGGTTGTTGGTCAGGCCAACATCGTGCTCGATCGAAAACCCTAACGCCGCATCGATTATTCGCGCCGTCGGATCTTGATCAAACGGCTGTGATTGAATACCGTTTCGCCGACGCTGAGGATCAATCCGCGTCGTTGGATCGTGATCGGGTGGTGTGACGCGACCGCACAGTCTCGGGACGAGGCACTGTGCACCGCCGCCCGCCGTTGGTCGCCATGGATTTTGTCAGAGATTGTGCGCGCATTCCAAAGCTTGCCCGAGCAGAAGATATACCCCATTGCACGCGTGACTCCCTTCCGCTCATTTTGCCCCTTCTCTCGAACACTGCCATCCACCGTAGACCCCGTTCGAGCTCGCCGGAGTTGCATCCGTTCCTTGCCTCGGTTTTCTTCACGTTCCGCCGTTGTCCGCCGTTCCCCGTCGCAACCAAGGCGCTCTCCGAGTTCACCGTGCCAAGACGCATCCATCGGTCCACTTCTTCACGCCGGAGAAGTCCCGTAGCGCCACCGAGCTGGTCATCTTCCTCGTCTCGGCCAGAATCGCTGCGCCACCGCCGCCTCGCCCGAGCTTTTTCACCGCTCGATCTTCATTGCACGATCGAGGTATCGCCACGCCCACTCCTCTGTAGCGCTTGAATCAAATAGCCTCGATAGACCTTGTCCGTAGGATCTTGATCGTAAGGCTCGGGTAGGGCCACATTGGCGTATGAGCAGTGAACTGCTTGGTTAACAAAGGCCGTTAGATTTTCATCTGACCGTATATATGTGTCCAAGTCACCGCAGTCGTCGCGCTTGATGAAGTCCGTTCGATCTTGGATCTAGGGCTGTGGTCGCGCCACGTGTCATTCAGAACTTACAGACCTACAAAGAGAAGAAGTTTGTTGATATCAGCAAAGAGGACATGGAATTGGGTGAGGAAATGTTGAAGTTTGCTACTATTGTTTGTACGCTGTTTTGACAATTATTTGCATCACGTTAATTTATATTTGGATCATTTCCTGTATGAACAGATCATTGTGTTGAAGAATCATGTACTCATCTCCTGATGCATTTTTCTCAAATTGACAGCTCATGAAGGCACAATCACTTGGTGATACATCAAACTTAGAGTTCATGAGGGGAGAAGGATTTTCAAATTAACCTCGACCACCCTATTATCAAGGACTTGAATGTAAGATTCATTGCTCCTGCCACTCATGTATTTGAATGTAAGTTCATGTACCTCATACCACATTAGCAACTCAAACTTGTGCAATCTGAAACGTGCACTCACATGTTGAGAGTGATTCTGCTTGGTTTAGTTGGTATCTATGCCAAGTAGTGTTGTGGTCAAGATATTTGGTAATTCTCTTATATATATTCTCAGACAATGGGCATGGCTAGCACTCGCTGAGAGCATCTCCAAGAGGAGCCTTAAATAGGTTGCTAATTGTAATTATAGGGCTTTGATGGCAAAAAGCACTCCAATGAGATTGTATTTTGAGAAAAATTATCAAAATAGGTTTAGGACTTGAGACCTCAGAGGTATATTTGGCAACACTCCTCTCCCGCCCCATCCCTATCCGCTGGCCCCTCGAGTTGAGTTTAGGGTCTAATTGTCGAGTCAATAGTTATCTTGGGCCCTAATTTTTTAGTTTAGGCCCTATTTTGAGATATAGGACTCTATTTTAAGGCCTGATTGTTGAAGATGCTCTGAGGCTAGCCAAATATGCCAGTTTTTTATTTTTCTGTGTCAGACTATCAGTGACGGTTCTAGTCAAAAACCGCCACTGATACTAGTACTATCAGTGACGGTTTTTTATCAGTGACGGCTCTAACCAAAAACCGCCATCGATAGTACTAGTATCGATATGTTTTTGGCTAGAACCGTCATCGATATCCATGATATCGCGACGGTTCTAGCCAAAACCGTCACAAATAATGTTATCTGTGGCGGTTCTAGAATCGCGATAATCTTCGATTATCGTGGCACTAAATCGTGGCGTTCAAAACCGCCATCGATGGCGATTCGAGCCGCCATCGATTACCTTTTTCAGGTAGTGGGCGCCGCCTTCGCTTCGCCGGCGCCGTCATCACCACGCCGCCTGGTGGAGGCATCATCGGCATCGGCGCATCGCCGCCGGATGAGGGCTTCTTCTTCTCGAGTGCGGCTTAGGCTCCGGCAGTGCGCGCGGCGGCGGCGGCGGCGTGGAGGATCCGGCGAGGAAGCTGGCGCTTGCGCTTCCACGGCAGCGACTCCATGGGAAGGACTCGGAACCCTAGGCGGCGGTGTACTTGCGCCGCTTGCGGGTCATCAGCTGTGAGTTCATCCAAAAACCATAACTAGGCTATTTAAAAAGTATTTTTTAAATACAGAAATTCTAGAAAATTCAAAAAATACTAAGAATTCAAATCAGGGCCAAATGGTCAATTTAGATACTTGTATTTCAATCTTGATAAATTTTGGGACGCTACACAGGCGCGCTATCTTGAGGCTGGCAGCGGCGTGGTTCAAGGCGAGGCGGTGGAGCTTAGCAACGATGAGCATCCAATGGAGGGGGCTGCGGTGGTTGCGAGGACTGGCTTCACCGCGATGATGACACAGACATCGAGGCACGAATAGGCCGGAATCAGCAAAGACGTAGGTGAGGCAGCATGGCTAGGAGGTGCTCTTGTGCTTAATTTTGGTCGAAGACGAGCAAGACAACAATGGCGAGGTGCTTCTGTGCACGAAATGATAAATTGAGTAGGAGGAAATGGAGTTTAGGAGATGGAACACGAGATGACGATGAAGCTAACTAGTTGGATTGGAACATCGATTTGGATGCTGCAGCCGACGCGGACACGGTGATTGGATGACATCGCTGAAAACTGGACCATGGGACTGAGAGGGGCGATGAGGTAGACGGTCGAGGACTTGGACGAGGTCGTTCATCAATCTTATCTAACTCAAGGAGTACATTTGACCTGCTTCAAATATCGTGAATTGCGTATTCCAAACCCCACAAAAACTAGGTAACGGATGCTCCGGACTATCAATACCGTGCAAATCATCTCCTTACAGCAAATCTACCTTGGTTTTGCTGGTATGGCGTCAACTTGACAGTATCCATGTTGATGCCACATCAGCAAAACTGTGAGTGGAATTGTTGTGAGGGGCACATTATTGATAGTTCAAAGGAAACGGTTAACTCGATTTGAAGTTGTTGGTTGAAATATGGACTTTTATAATAGTTGAAGAGGATTAGATCGACTTGTTGTAGGTTGAAGTGCGTAGCCCAACAGGGAGGGGCTCCACGGCCCTAAAAATTCGACGGCTTGCGGGCCTCAGCTGCTAAAAACTAACTTCACAGCTGCGGTAGATGTGTTGGACTCCAGCTTCTACTGGCTTCAAAGCCAGAGTGTTAAGGCTCTATCAGCTCTAAATCTCAGCTCTATTTTAGATTTAAAGTTTGTAGATTAAAATAAAGTGAGTGTTGGTATAGCTCAAGTTTTAGCAGATCTGTAGATATGATGGAGCTGAGTATTCTTAGCTCCACCAGATCCGTGAAGTTAGAGCTGTGAGTATATTAAGAGTGTTTGGATAAGTCATCTTATTTACATTTTAGATTAAAATATAAATTTAATTTATTTTACTTTAATCTATAAATTTAGATCTAAAATAAAACTAAAATCAGAAGCTGAATCAAACAGCCTCGCTATGGCCAAATAGACTCTGTAGGGAGCTCTAGATGTTGCCCGAGAGTTAGCAGTAATCGACGAGCCCATTGACAAGTTAGAATCAGCGAGCAAAAGGCCCATTAGTACTAGGCCGCCCCAGCAATTCCTCATCTGCGGCGTGAAACGGCAAAGCGGAAGTCGAAAGAAACCGGGGCACCTCGACGCCGTCGCCGCCAGGAAGCTGCGCGTCCACGTCGCCGCCCCGCCTCCGGCCCCGAGTAGCGCGGCCACCCACGCGGAGCGCTTCCGAGATGGGCCGTGGGCTGCTCCTCCCCCACGCGAGGAGGCTGATGCTGTTCCTCGGCCGAGGGGCTTCTCCGCATCTGCTGCCGCGGTGTCCGAGCGGGAGCCGCTCCACGTCTGCGTCGTCGGCAGCGGCCCCGCCGGATTCTACACGGCGGACAAGGTGCGGGCCTGCGGTTCCCTTGGCTCCTCGCCCTTGCCTCTCTTCGTTCTTGCTTCGCAAGGCTTTGGGGGCGGGTTTCTTGGGTTCTTGCGCTGTGTTCGTTTTCTTCATAGGGATAGGGTACTTTCTTCAACCTTCACTGTGCTGTAGATGTAAAATGCGCTGGAATCCATTTCTATTCTGTGTATACACATCCAAATGCTAAGGCGTAGAGGTAATCATGGAATTGTTTAGTTTAGTAGCGTATCTGTGAAATGTGCTAGGATCTGGAACTAATTGCTTTATAATAATAGATCAAACGCCAAACCATGTTTAATTAGCAATGCATTTGGAACTACCCATTGCATATGTTGCAACGGGAAAAAGGAAAATAACATGGACAAGCAAATTTGTTGCAAATCTTTTCCTTTTGTAAGCTATTTGTTCTTTTCCGCATTACATTTCCATGGTGTTTGGTGAGTGTTCCTTTGGTGGATTAAGCAGATGCTGAAGGGTCATCAAGAGGCGCACGTCGATATAATTGATGGGGCTGCCAACACCGTTTGGCTTAGTCCGTTCTGGAGTGGCTCCAGATCATCCAGAAACAAAGGTGAGCGTTTCTTTCAGTTGGCTTAACGCGAACTGAAATTCAATCTATTTTTAATGTATCAGCAGCTGCTACCAGTTACTGCAAGAAAATAAGAAACACATTTGGTTTAGACTTTAGAGGTGGTGAGCCACTTCCTAATTCTTCACTTGTTTCTGGATGACTGGATTAGACCAATATTTGTAAATGCGACTCTCTTTTTGTTCAAGTAACTATTACCTGTTACAAGTTGCCTTGCCACCTCATGATTTTACTTGCCTTCTTAATGCATACTTGTAACACTAAATAAATTTCTTAGAAGATTAAGTTTTCATTAAACTTTGCAACAGATTGTGGTAAACCAATTTTCTCGTGTAGCTGCAAACGGCCGCTGTTCATTCTTGGGGAATGTAACACTTGGAAGTGATATATCTCTATCAGAGCTTCGGAAGACATATGATGTTGTAAGTTAAGGCTACAAGCAGATAACTTAGGGGCTATCTCTTTCGCCAAACAACTGCTCCCTCTGTTCTTTTTTACTTGACGTTTTTTGTTTTTTCATGGTCTCTGAGATGCGACTTTGACCGTTACTTTTTATAAGTTTGCATTAAGTTGTACTAGTAAAATTATAATATTACAAAAGTATTTTTAACAACGAATCTAATGATATAATTTTCATATAGCCTATCTAGACAGTTTTAACTTTAAACCTATTGGCGATTAAACTTTAGAAAATTTGACGGCACAGATTCTAGGATGTCAAGTAAAAAAGAATGGAGGGAGCATTTTTCTTTATACTATAAATCTATGAAGATCTTATATTAATAGAACGTTGACATTTTTTTACTACTGAACAGGTTGTTCTTGCTTATGGTGCAGAAAGTGATAGACCACTCGGTATTCCTGGGGAGGTATAACTTATTTTGACTTTTTAGACAATTGTTATGCCACAGATTTTGACAGGCACAAAGCCACAAACATCATCTTAGCTGTAGTCTTTCCGTTATTTATTTTTGACAAATTGAGATTTGCTTATGTAGCCCTCAAATATGCTTGTATCTAGATTTGACATAAACATTAGAGTGCCTGTGGTGTTTATGTTGATACTAACATCAAGAGAAAGGGCCAAGTAAGGTTGTGTTACCGCCAATAACCACACTTGAAAAGGTATCACAAAAATGTAAAAAAATAAATACAAGTTATGCACATATGCTGAAGCAGGCTGTTACATGCCAGCGACATAGCATTTTGTCATTTAGATCAAGCTATGTGCACGCTTATGTAGTGTTATCAATTTATCATATGATTTATGCTTTGCTTTCTTCGTCGGTAAGTGGGTTGTTTTATTTCTAATGTCATCATTTTATCTGAGGGGAATACATTCAGCTCGAGAGTTTGTATGGTGGTATAATGGGCACCCAGACATGTGTGACCTGGCTCCTGACTTGAAAAGCACAGATTCTGCTGTTGTCTTTGGACAGGTATCTTTATTTTTAACTATGAAGAGATTAGTATTTGAAAAGTGTACCAAAATTTTGGGACCAAGAGAATCAATTCATAGTTTCATAGTTTTATTTAAACTTGAGATACAACTAACCCCTAATTTGATTTTTACTTGAGAGATTACTATTGATCCATTACTTAATTTAATGATGCACCGTGTATTATTGTATGTAAAATGTAACTTTTGTCATCCAAGACAACACCAGTCCTTACATCAAAGTGGTAATACTGCACTGTGCACAACACCAAGATCAGAAGAGATTGAAAAGAGTATTACTGTATTAGGAACAATTATCATCAATGGTCACTGAGAAAGAATGCCCATCATATTTCAGTCCTACCTGTTGAAGTCAATTGCTGTATCATGTGGCTCCAGTTCATACTATGAGATACCATCAACCATGACATTCATGTATCTCCAGTGCTTCATATGATATAGTGCTATTTTTTCCACTCCATTCTCCATATGTTCCTTTGTAATGATTGTTTCTCTTGGAAAAGCATTGCATTCCGTCTTTGTTGGCTGGCTTTCTCAACGAGTCATTCTTCTCACGATCAACATGGCATCTCATCACCTATGAAGGCAACAAAGCAATGCCTTTGTCTGTTTATTAAATAATAAAAAGTAACTCAGTTAACAAGTCTTCGATGTGAAAAACTAGAATTATATACCACCTACTAAACAAAATTTGCAGACTAATATCTAATTTCTCTAAAAGCACTGGCACCTTCTCAATGGAGCAATCTTCTATTAGTATATAGTTGATGGCTCCCTCCATTTGAGATTTCTGTTGTCTGCTATGCTAATACTTTGTACTCTATAGCTGTGATAGAAAAATTCATACTTTGCTGTGTTTATTATCGTTCTTTTAGGATGAATATCGTACAAAAATTTCGTTTGTTTCCGCAAGCTTGCTGCAAAAGAAATGTATTAAGTTTAGAAAAAAATGAAAATGAGTGTTGAATCATGTGCCTAATTAAATAATTTTTTATCCTTTATGTAATATTCGTTTTCTGTCATGTTATTGATTATATACAGGGAAATGTTGCTCTTGATATTGCCCGTATTCTCCTTCGCTGTACAGCCGAGTTGTCTGCTACAGATATTGCTGATTATGCTTTGGATGCTCTCCGTGTCAGCACAATAAGGAATCTCTCCCCTTTTGATTTTGATAGAAGTCTTCCTTTTGGGGTTTTTTAGCTCTTGCATATGTTATGGATGATAAGACTACTTGTGTCACAATTTCTGGTGTACGTGAAGGAAGGTATACTTGGTAGGGCGACGGGGTCCTGTACAGGCAGCTTGCACAGCAAAGGAACTACGTGAAATCTTAGGTAGTTTTTTTATCTATTCAACTGTTTTAATGCTTAGTAGTTAATAATTTAATATTGGCTTATTTCATTGCTCGCATTTAAATACTAAATTAGACATGATGTACCTGCATGTTTAAAAAATGTCCATGTTTGCATCAAGAATGATGACCTTGTGACCTCGCCTGCAGATGAGGTTAGTATTTGATCGCTTGTTTTGATTCTGGTCAAGTTTTCTTATTATTCTTGCACATAAACATGTTATCCAAAATGTTCCTAAAAATACGGAAAAAGTATATCGGTAGAAGTGTAGTGCTTGGTTCTTTTAGCAAAATGCATTGCATTAGAAAAGCCAGTACACAGGAGAGGGTGCATGGGAAAGGGAGGTGTCGTGGTGTGGATGTGAGTCATTAAGCATCAGATAGGACGGAGTAAGGATAAAGAAGAAAGAAGACACAAGGAAAGGGTTGTGTGACCTTGGGCTGGGAGAAGGCGGGTGTAGAGGTGAAAATGGGTCGGATATGGGCGGATATTGCTCTTCCCGTATCCTAAGCCATATTTTTCCTGGATTCAGAACTGGACACGGATATGAATCCGGGTTATTCGGGAGACGGACACGCGATGGATACCTGATGGATTCGGATTGGAAATGGATACAGATATACGAATAGTACACGTGTACATAGAGTAGTATATATTGAATCAAACCACATGAGTACATGATAGGGCACATGTACATAGAGTAGTATGGATTGAATCAAACCACATGCCCTTCGATTACAAATAGTTGTCGTTTTGGAACTCCAATTTAAATATTTTAAAAGATATTTATAGTAAAGTTAGTTTGACTCTATCTATGTTCAAAACAGCAACTATTTGTGACTGGAGGGAATATATCATCAACCAAACTATCGATTGAACAAATAGAATTTGTAGATAGATAGGTGTAACATTCCAAAATTTGAGCTATTTTAAAATTTCCTCATTTTACAAATTTTTTATGAATTTAAAATTTGCACAAATGCATGTAAAACAAATTGAAAGAAATTTTAGAAGTTGAATTGAGTTCAATTTAATTTATTTGGGTTCCTTGTGTTCAGAGGTATTTTTTTAGTATTTTCTGGAATTTTCCTAATTTATTTGCTATTTATTTCAGCCTTTTTCGAATTTCTGGCGTTTCTTAAAAAGAAATATCATTTTCTTTTCTTGTTTTCCCGCGTTGGCCGCTTTCCCTGCACCCACTTTCTTTTCCCGTTGCCCCGACTCGAATTCGGCCTCTCCTTCGGCCGGCTTCCTTCTCCCGGCCTAGCTTTGCGCGCTTGTTCACTTACACCGTGATAGGTGGTCCACTGTTATGCACGCCCCTCTGTTTCCACGTCGGACTTCACCACCGCCACCGGTTTTGCAACCGCCACCGTGATTTCCTCACCCATCCGCGTCATATTCGAGTCGGAGACTTCGCCGTTTGAGCCTATTTAACCTTCCACCTCTTTCCCGTCCCTTCTCTCCATGTTTCGTTTCTTGTTTTTGTCGCCTGAGCAAACCCTAGTGCCCGAGCGTCGCCGTCGTGCCATTGAGCTTCCTCGCCGTTGATCTACGCTGTCGGTGAGCTGTCGTCATGACTGCCGGTGCCGCCAAGTTCCTCTCCTCGCCCGCTTTCTTTTGCCCCAAACCCGGGTTGATTTCATCGCGAAATCGCGCTCGATCGTGTCATCTTACTCTGCTTCGGCTAGCCCACGCCAGCCATCGAGCTGGCGAAGCCCTTTGCCGGCCGAGCCACGTGGCTCCACATTAGCGCCGCGTCATCGTCCTGTGTCTCGTGACGTCGCCGCCACCTCACACCTGCAGCTGACATGGTGGCTGTGTCAGCTGTGCCGCGTCTCGCACCGAGTGGCAACCACGTCATTGCCATGTCAGCTCTAGCCACCGCATGGCATGCCATGTCATCCCCGATTAGCCGTGTGATACCCTGTGTCAGCCGATCTGGCACGTACCCCCTAACCCTCGGTGAACCTGGTTCACTATGAGCCGAGTCACTGACGTGTGGGCCCCACGTGTCATCATCAACAACAACAACAACAAAGCCTTTTAGTCCCAAGCAAGTTGGGGTAGGCTAGAGTTGAAACCCAAAACGATCCGCTAACAAAGGGAGGAAGAGAGATGAGAAAGTAGAACAAAGCCTAAAACTATACCAAAACGTGGCATAAAACCTAATCAAGGTTCGTGCACCGGATAGCCGCTTTCACGCACTTCTATCCAAAGCCAACTCTTCGATATATTCCATCTTTTAAATCCTTTTGATTGCCTCCTCCCAAGTCAAGTTTGGTACCCTACCTCTCTTCACATTATTATCGCCTTATGATACCGCTTATGCACTTTGGTGCCTCGGAGGTCTTCGTTGTACATGTCCAAACCATCTCAACCAGGTGTTGTATAAGCTTTTCTTCAATTGGAGCTACCCCTAGCCGATCACATATTTTGTCGTTTCGAACTCGGTCCAATCTTGTATGACCACAAATCCAATGCAACATACGCATCTCTGCGACACTTAATTGCTGAATATGTTGCCATTTAGTAGGCCAACATTCTGCACCATATAACATCACAGGTCTAATAGCCGTCCTATTGAACTTGCCTTTTAACTTCTGTGGTACCCTTTTGTCATAGAGAACGCCAGATGTTTGACGCCATTTCATCCATCCCGCTTTAATTCTATTGCTAACATCTTCATCAATATCTCCATCTCTCTGTAGCATCGATCCCAAGTATCGAAAGGTATCCTTCTTGGGCACTACCTGACCTTCCAAACTCACATCTCTCTCCTCATGTCTAGTAGTACCGAAGTCACATCTCATATACTCGGTTTTAGTCCTCGCTAAGTCTAAAACCTTTCGACTCTAGGGTCCGCCACAACTCTAGTTTCCTATTTACTCCCGGCTTTCATCCACTAGAACTACATCGTCAAGAAGAGCATACACCACGGATATCTCCTTGAATATCCCTCGTGACCTCATCCATCACCAAGGCAAAGAGGTAAGCGCTCAGAGCTGACCCTTGATGTAGTCCTATTTTAATCGGGAAGTCATCTGTGTCACCAAGGCAAAGAGGTAAGGGCCCCACATGTCAGCTGATTCTTTTTCTTTTCCCTTTTCCAGAAATTCCAAAAATCCCGATTAATCACAGTGCGCCACGTGTTAACACTGTTCATTATCTCCTTTCCATTTTTCTGAATTTCTTGATTCGAGCCACTTTCGAGAGCTCGTTTGAGCTCCAAATTTAGTGATTCAAATTTCTAAATTCAAGCTCTACCTTCCAGTACCATTCTTTTCAATTTTTGAATTTTGTTTGTATTTCTTTTATTTATATGTATTCATTTTCGCATGTAGACGTTGTCGAAGCTTCGCCAAACCAGTAGTCAGAGGTAGACCTAGTAGCGTTCAGTGAAGGCAAGTCTTCCTTGACCTCGTTGATCCCAAATTTTTAAAATACTTATGTTGTTTGAAATTATTGTATGCTTACTTTTATGCAATGTATTTTAAATTCAATCATAGCGTTTAGTCAAATTCCAGAATTGTTATGACCTCATTGGCATTGATCATGATGTACCATTACTACCCTAGCTGGTTTTAGCTATATTATTCAGTGATAATTAGCAGGTAGCATAGTATGGTAGAATTGCTTAGTCTAGCTTAAACGTCTCAATATTATGCCATTATTGGAATCACTTCAAATATTGTTTAAAACCATTTATGAAGTTGCGGCAATAGGTATCACTACTGTTATTTAAATAAAATAAAATAGAAAATGGTTTAGACTAGGGAGGATGGAAAGTTAGGTGGGTGGAAGCACGAGACCTTGTAAAGTGAGTGTTCCACCCTAGTCATTAAGGACCAAAGCGTGTGTTATTTTAAACTGAGCATGATCGTATAACCACAAGTTTATATGGGTACGACTTAGCTAATTAATTTGTGCATCTCGTTGTTGGCTTTGCCAATTGGTGGAATGTGAGTGTCAGATAGAGAGGTTTTTTCCACAAGGCGCAAGAGGGGGCCTTCGATTGACTGGATGGAACTCTTTGGCGGTGAAACCTTAGCGAGTAAGGTTAATAGCAGAGTTGTACATTGTAAGGTTTTGTCATGATCTCTTTGCCGCACACCAAAGGAAGTGTTAATTGCATGCATGGCAACAAGAGCTGGTAATGTTTTGTGGGTAAAGTTGTAAACACTTTGCAGAGTTAAAACTACTTAAGTAGTCATGCACACGGTCAAGGGCAGGCAAGGTGCACTTTCACATGGTAGATTTTTTTAGTTTTGTTTTAAATAAAAATGATGGTTTTGGAATCTGTGAGTGGTTAGAACTCTCGGGTTATGGGATGACAGTTGGAGCCAGTTAGGTGGTTGGAATCTGTTTTAGTTGTCTTATTAATTTCGATTATTGCAACTATATTTGGTCAAATGATTCTTTGTGAAATTACTAGTTGTATTTAAAGTTTAAATATTGCTTTACGCTAAATGAGTCATACTATGCCTTCATTTGTTTAGACTTGCATATAATTATCATGCATTATATTTCCAAGACTTGTGAAGTACGTTTTGTACTCACCTTGCAACATTCCAACTATCCACAGAGGACTGCACAAAAGCAGAAGGTGACTACGAGTTTTTTCCTTATGGTTACGATAAAGGAGATCCGGATTACTAGGATGCATACCCTAGTTGATTGCCTGTTGGGCGAATGGATGGGCTTGTCTTATCGTCATTTATTTTGCCTCCGTTGTTTCTTTATTGAACTTGAACTATGTGACTATTTATTCGTATTTGTTGGCCATAAGGCCAATACTCGTTGCTTAATTAATAATATTTGGATTCGTGATATGGATGTGTTATTATCTTTGTTTCTACTGTGTGTACTAGCTTTTTCTGGACTAGTACAGTTGTACACAGAGGGTTTGGATTTGGAAATCCGGTCCCGACAATAGGTCTGTTTATCCTCACTCCATATTAGGTTTTTCTGCCTACACTTCGCTCAAATGACAGAGAAGGCTAGGTTAGCTGAAAGATGGTTATAGGTTTAAGGACACAATGTGACCTTGCTTTTTCAGGGTAAGGAGTAGAGAAAATGTCTCAAGCCGAGGTCCGAGTACCAAGCGCTGAAGTATGAGCCTTGTGGACTAGCTATTGCTTCTCCACGAGGCTCCTACCAGGTGCTACGGTTGCAAGGAGGGAGATTGAAAGAGAGATATGGTAGAAAAGGGGGAGAGATGGTAGAAGGAGATAGGAAGGGAATAAGGGGTTCTTTAGGTAGGAGAAAGGAGGGGGGAGGTTCGAACTTACCCGATAAGGAATTTCGATACCTTAGGACCGTAATAGTTACGAGCGCCTTTCATGCCAATTTGCTTAAAGATCTCCTGCAGCTTTATTGCAGTATAGTAATCTGCACCCCCTACCCACAAAACCTTCAAGATCTTACCCTTGTCCATTATTGTGCTATCTTGTGGAGTTTCACTCTTCTTATCTTTTGCACCTAGAAAGAATTACAGTCAAGTTGTGATCACTACCAGCAGAAAAGGTGATCATTAATTAGTAACAATATATGAATGGACCAATCTCTTGCATAATCTTAAAATTTAAGAAATGAGAAATCTACAAATGCCTATTTTTCTTCAGTGATAGACAAAACTATGGTGTATTGGTGTGTGAAACAAAGTTGCTTGGCGCTGTTTAGAACTGACCAACTTCTGAAACTTTCAGAGCAACATTTCCAAGCTCCACATGTACATGTTCCTAAGTCTTTCTGCACATCTAATTATTGCAATCAAAATGGTTTTGTGCCAGTGATATCGATCAAATTGCACTTTAAGTATTGCTGCATTTTGCACTATTCATTTGAATCTTGTAGCTCTCCCAAATGCAAAGAAGCCAACAACCAAATCCTTTTGGAAGAGACATTTTATATGAAAAACAGTGAATAATTGTAATTTGTACAGGTGCTCGTACTTAGCAGCATTTTCGGCACATAGATGATCGATTTCCAGATGATAAAATGTACCGCCTCTGTAACTTCCATTCCAACCGAAAGAACTACAGAAAGCACACAACCTGGAGATTGAACCAAGTTAACCCAACAAAAAGTATCCTTTAAATAATGCAAGTTTGTAACTGCTCATGGAATAAACCTAAATAATGCAAGTTTGTTACTGCTCAAGGAATAAACCTAACTAGTAGCTAATCATTTATAGCTAGTCAGTATGATCACCCACCGCTGGTGAAGCCTACAGACTACTGAATTGTGATGTTTAAGGCTTTAAGCACTACCCCCTATGCCTATAATCATATGACACCCAAAAAAAATCTGACATTTGCATTAAAAATCCACCAAAATCCAATGTTTCTGAACCAATTGAGCTAAGACTATGCCTATGACTAATCACTAATCATCCACAAGTGACACCATGCTACTATTGAACGAAAAGAGATGCTACACATCGAAGTTACCTTAGATCTACAAAACTTCCTATGAGACTATGCTATCAATTCTCTATGATGCTACACTTTTACCTATTTTAGCTAAAAGTTTCAAAAATTTAACCTGAACAAAGTCAGCAACCTTGAGCACCCCGTCCTCAGATATAAGCAGGTTGCCGGGCTTGAGGTCACGGTGCATGACGCCAGCGCGGTGGCAGGCGTTGATGCCTTCGAGCACCTGCAGCATCCAGCACTTGAGATAGGTGGCAGGGAGGCCCCCCGTCATGTACGATGGTGGTGAGGTCTAGCGGGAGCCACTCGAGGATGAGGATGTTGTTGTCGTAGTCTCCTCAAAGTTATCGAGGAGCCCCACAATGTTGCGGGAGGATTTAGCGGCAATGGAGAGGAGGGTGTCGGCCTTGCGGCGGGCGCTGACAGCATCTTGGACCTCCTTGAGGGCAACTGTGGCGCCGTTGGAGCGGCGGCAATCGCAGAAGATGTCGACGTAGGCGCCGGAGCCAGCGCGTATAAGGATCTCGTAGCGGGAGGTGATGTCCAAGCAGGCAGGATGCTCCAGCTCCTGCGCCGTTGCTCGCCATGGGGATGGGGGTAGAGGTTGAGAAACTGAACTAGGGTTAGTGCCTTAGGGTAGGGCAAGGAGAGCAATGTTTTTCATGTGCTGGGCCAGGCCCGCTAATGTACTTCTGGATATCTGGGCGTATTCATTATCCGACATTCAGGTCCCGTCCCATCTTTTCCGGATACTGCATGCTCCGAATCCGCGATTCAATTATCCACATCCAGTCCTGGATCCAACCGATATCTACAATTCTTCCCGAATCTGGCCCCGACCGGATCCGGATCCAGATCGGGCGGGAAATATCCGGCCCGTTTTCACCCCTACTTCGGAGGGAGAGCCGTCTACTATACAGAAAATGACACAAATCCCTTTTATTTTCTGCAAACTTGAGAAAATCATGAAACTAATTTTAGTGAAGGAACATGGGAAGGATTTTGTGTATACATATGATCACGTATTTAGCTAAAAATTATTACTATCTGAACTGAACTCCTAAAATGTTGGTGAATTTACTGAGTTCTGCACAAGGTGGACCTTCAAGCTTATGGGATTTTGGCTATTCAGCTGCCAGTTAGCTATGTTCTTTGCAAAATATCTTGGTTAGTTCTGAACTGTTGATTACTCCTATTATGCTTAAAATGACATTGGCTAACCAGCATTTGATCCTAGGCAACATATTCGGTGCAACCCCTCTTCAGTGAAACCATCGTGGTACTCAACTAAAAAAGTTTTAAAAATTCTGAAAAAAATCATGGATGTACATCTCAACTTACCCTACCTACATATAAAATTTCATGATCAAATTCATCCTATACTAGCAGTAACAAAAAAAAAACAAACAGCAAAAATGAATAGTGATGAACAGTAAAAAATCACTGTTCATGCTAAATTTGTCTTTTTTGTAACTGCTAGTATAAGATGAATTTGATCATGAAATTTTATATGTAGGTGGGGTAAGTTGAGATGTATATCCATGATTTTTTTCAGAATTTTTTGAAACTTTTTTTAGTTCAGTTGCACGGTGGTTTCACCAGGAGGGGTGATTGCACAGGATATTTTTCCTTGATCCTATATCAGTTTGAGAGATATTGATTGCAATAATATTTAAATTCACAATGTGATAGCATACTGAAAAGATGTCCCTCACTACTTTGGTATTTTGCTCTCAACACGCCGCTAAATGGACTTCTGAATGCTCCCTGTGCCTCTGATTTTGCCATCTTGTTTATGATAGAGAAAAGCTGTTGTCTGATTGCAGGAGGTGATGAGGAATAATAGAATTCAAAGAAGGGTATTTGAGTTGCTATCTAAAGCTGCATCCACGAATAAGGACAACAATAATGATGATCAAAAGGAGCTTCACTTTGTGTTTTTTAGGAAACCTACCAGATTTCTCCATTCAAAAGATGGTTCCACGGTTGCTGCTGTCCAACTTGAAAAGACTTATTTAAAAGGTTAGATGTCGAAGCGAATCTTCTTGATCTTTTTATTTCACATTTTTTGACAATTATTTTTGTTGGTTATGTAGATGATGGAGTAACAGGGAAGCAGGTGGCAGTCGGAACTGGTGAGTTTGAAGACTTGAAATGTGGGTAAGTGCTTTTGCTCATACTTTTCTTTTTTCTTATTGACTACTTAACTCTGTAGGTTTTGAAGATCCATCTAATATATTATCTATCTTCTAAGACTGGTCTTGAAAAGTATTGGATACAAATCGCTGCCAGTAGAAGGTTTGCCATTTGACAAATACAAAGGTGCCTGGTCTTACCTTTTTTGTTCGCTCCCTCGGAGCTTGTGCTTTGTTCTTCTTTTCATTCTTGATCCATGAAGAAGTTTTGTAATTATACTCGTTTAATGATCTGTTTGTTGCAGGAGTTGTCCCAAACTTGATGCCCTGTTCGCCGAAAGTGATCAAGTCTCACGGAACGCGACGTATACTAAACCGCCGCCGCCAGCCTTCCTCCCTTCCTCGCCACGCCACGGAGCGCCCCACCGAGAGGCTCAGGGCGCAAGGAAGGTGGCGGCGGGAGTTGCTCTTCCTCCATCCTCTGCGGCTCGTCCCTCCCTCTGCTCGCCGTTGTTGCCGGGCGGGTCTCCCGCCTTAGGAGGGTTGGATCCGCGCTCGGGCTCGATCTGCTCCCCTCCGCCGGATCTGTGGCTGTGGCGGGGGGCCATTGTGCGGGTTTGGGAAGGCTCGCTCATGCGGATGAAGGCCGCACGGGTTCTTCGGTGGTGCTGCGCGCGCGCCGCCGGCGGCGCTTGTTTAGCGGAATTGGTTGGCCCGGCCGTGGATGTGGCGGCGGCTTCGCTTACGCAGACTGCTCGCTGCCGCAAGCACCATAGGTGTTTCTAGGGTTCGTGGCGGCGTCGGACGTGAGGTGCGCTGGCCACGATGCGGTTCATGAGCTAACTCCTTCTTCGAGCAATGGTGAGGTTGGTCGTGTTTGGGCTAACGCCTTGGCCTTTATTTGAGCCGACGATGGTGACAACCACGGGTGCCACTGTCTTCCTTGGAAGCGCTGTCGTCAACACCTCCACCTCACCCCTGTCGGCGGCGTGAAGCGTCGTCTTTCCTCCGTGGGGCGCCATCTGCGTTCCGCTTTGTCCCGATGGTGTCACGCCCTTGTGGGTCGTTTCGTCACTTTCGTCGGCAAGTTTGGGTTGTCACCGGTGACTACTCTTCGCTCAGCGTCTTCATCTCTTTCTAGCGTTGTTCATACATTTCTTTTGACCTATGTCATCTTAGCATCGATTCATGGATTCGCTTTTCTTAGGCGACACAACTCATTTTTAGATGCACTCTATGGACTTGATGATCGTGTGCCTATTGATTAGTTCGCAAATCTGTCATCGTGAGAGTCAAACATCTAAAATTGTTTGTTTGGCCTTGAGAAGATGGCGTTGCTATTGGCTAAGATTAAGTGGTATGGCGGCATCGGCTCGGAATGCGGTGGTTGCAACACCGATCTCCCAGTGCCGACTTCGTGGAGAAATCCTAGATCTGACCTTAGTTGGTTATGCCTGACAATGGTCTTGTTGAAGGCATTGTTTTGTAGTCTGAGGATTTACTTTCCGAGGTGAAAACCTTTGGTCTGGCCTTCATTGATTGGATCATGGCAATGGCGGTGCACGTGTGTATCGAGTCCTTTTTGGAGGCGTTGTCATTGGAGAGTTTTTATCGCGGTCCAAGTGTTGCTATGATGGTGGATAGCCTTGAAGATAATATTGCGTGATGTAGTTTGCCGCGACGGTCCCTTTGTCTTGTGTGTGTGTGTGTTTGACTGTGTACACCCTAGCTGTGTAGAGGCCGGGAGTCTTCTTAGTATAATTGTATCACCTTGATGTAATTTACTAAGATTAATAAAAGCTTCCTTTATCGAAAAAAAACTTGAAGGGCAGAGTTCTGAGCAGTGAATCAGAGGCTGCCACAGTGGAACCTGGACTATATGTGGTAGGATGGTTAAAGAGAGGACCAACTGGAATTGTTGCTACAAATCTCCATTGTGCTGAAGAAACAGTATGTATCTTCCTTTTGTTGTTTTCTATACTTGTTGCTGCAGAAAATTTGCATGCACCACATTGATCTTAGTGTTACTTTATAGTTGGCTATTTTCACCTGTGGTGACTAGCTTTCATTTGTTGTCTCAGAAAGACCAGCAATATCTCCTGAAGTAGCCTGATTCCATGGAAACTGAAATTTATTTATAGCATGAGGTTTTGAAAATTCAATGTGGAAGTTCTTCATGTTCATGCTCATCGGCGGCGCGGCCTCCGGATCTCGATCTCCTCGCCTGTGCCTCTCGTCGCGCGCTCCCGGAAATGGCCGAGATTGTTCGGTCCGATTTCCTCCCCGCCTGTGCTGGTCGAGATGACGACCAAACATGCGAGAAATTCCCTCGTGCCGTTCGCGTCGGCACTTCCGCGGAGGCGCGGCGCCATGACCATCTGGCGTGGCGGCGCGTCCGGGGTGATTATCCCCGAGGCACAAGCGACGGATGTTGTCTTCACCGTGCGGTTCTATTCGAGTCGATGATTTGCGAGCTCCGATCGACCGCCTCTCCGTCGCCGCCGAGGCCTGCTCCGTCGGTGTCTTCGATTCGGTCGGTCGCGACATATCCTCGGCGATCTTCTAGCCCATGGATCTGGCGGCCGACGCAATGCCGTCGGCGGTGGGTCTGGATCTATCGTTTTCTATGAGGGCGCGATTCTTGGCGATGTGCATCTGGATGTGCAGGATATTGGGTGATGCTTTAAGAATCAATTTAAAGCGGTCATGGCGAGTGTGAACGGCTACGCGGTGGCGATCGATTTAATGGTCGCAACTATGGTGGTCCACTTTGTCCCGCTTTCGTGGTGGTCTTCGTCCCTCAAGATTTCAAGTTGGTGGTCATGGACGGTATGGAGTCTGTGATCGCGTTCAAGATTTTGGGGGGCGCAATGATTCAATTAGTCGCGGTGTTCTTAGTGGTGGCACCCAGAATGTTGGAAATTCAGGGGGTTGCCGGATTGTGGCACCCAGAATATTAGAAATCCAGGGGGCGGCCGGATTGCTTACGCGTTCTTTTTTCCTTTTTTTTGTTTTGTTTAAGGGTTGTGTGCTTCTTGTTGCGAGAGGCCGAGAAATTTTAAGGACTTGTATCATCTTGATGTAATGTTCTTGAGATTAATAAAATCTTCCTTCATCTAAAAAAAAATGCTCAGCCTCTATTATTGTGGAATGGCTTGGCTTTTATTGGACCCGCGGCCCTGCACTGAAATAGTTATTTTGGTAGGTACATTGCGTAGAGGGAATGGGGTTCTTTTGAAATCATCAAAACGATCTCTTTTGCATTTAGAGTTGTAATTTTAGTAAGTTTTTGCCAGGTACGTTATGTTCTATTTGTTGGTTGATTATCGGGTGGCTAGTATCCTTGAGGATGAGAAGAACGGTGTGTTAACATCACCATGTGATCCGAAGAAGCTAGGCAGGAGGGGACTCCTTGAGATTCTAGAACAAAAGAATGTCCGTTTTGTCCCCTTCGGTGGTTGGGAGAAGGTCGATTTAAAGGAAAAGATGGCAGGCCAGCTGAAGAACAAGCCTAGAGAGAAGATCTCAACCTCTGGGCAAACGGGGGATAAAAGTAGGGCAGTCCTCTGGGCAATTTTGTTTCCTTGCATGCCTGATGGTCACGTTAAAGAGAGCTCAGTACTATAAAGATAAACGGGTACAAATTTTTGTCTGAGAGTTTGTACACATTTACACAAAAAAAAACATTGCAATTCTGGGAAAGGAAAATTAGAAGTGACAATTTATGGAATCAACGTCTAAAAGTGATCTTTTTTCTTATTATTTAAGTTAGGGTTTGAAATTTCGTTTTCGCTTTACATTTTGGAGGTGAGTGAAATCCGAAATTTTGGCCAAATCTTGGAATTTCAGATGAAATCTGGTTAAAATTTAAAAAGTAAAATTGAAATTTGGCTGAAATTGCTGAAACCAACTATGAAAAATGATTGAAATAATATTAATTTTTTTGAATTTTTTATGAATGGTTCTAACATATCACTAATGTTCTCATAAAAATTTCGGATGTTGATCAAGTCTAAAAAATGTTTAAATATTTTAATAGTGCTACAGTCTTGATAAAAGGCTGATCAGCAAATTTCTTATTATTCAAGTCGTTCTTTGCCATCCAGTAGCATCAATTTGCAAAATTTACACACTAGCTAGAAACGGACAGGGCAATCAATTGCGAACTCTGGAGGCCACAGCTTCATATATTCTGTATGGTGCCACAAAAATCATGCAAATGCTGTAGTTTAATTTCATGAAGGGGCTTCAGGATGGGTGCTGGGCAGCTTCTGTTTGTGAGTGCTTGATAGACCTGCCGCATGGTTGGTCGGCGTTTTGGACAAATTTGCAGACAACCAAAGGCCACCAAGACAACCGAAATGACATCTTTCTCCTCGTCGCTCGATGGTGCTGCAATGCGTGGATCAAGGATATCCTCGAGCTTTGCATGCTGCTCTGTTCGGCAAAAGAACGGAAGCAACAACTCTCCTGGGTGTTTTCCCATCACCACTTCCAAGGAAACCACGCCGAAGCTATACACATCACACTTCTGTGTATACACCATTGTAGATGACAATTCTGCAATATGTAATAAAAACAGCAAGAACAAAACAAATTACTTTTAGGGTTTTATTAAACCACATCACATTCTCATATCAAAGGATTAAACCCATGTACCTGGGGCTATGTAGCCACATGTCCCTGCAAAGATGGTGCTCCAACTTGAGGAGTTGTGCTTCAACTTCCTTGCCATGCCAAAGTCCGATACATAAGCCTTGAAATCATGGTCTAGCAATATATTGCTACTTTTAATGTCACGATGTATGATGGGATCACCAAAATCATGGTGCAAGTAAGAGAGAGCTTGTGCTACATCCCTCACAATAGCAACTCTTTTAGGCCAATCAAGCTCCTTTGCTAGATCTTGCTCATGCAAAATGGATGCTAAACTCCCCTTTCGATGTTGAGAAATTAGACATTTTCCAGATTAAAGTCCTAATATAAATCATGAATAGCATCACGAAACTAGCATGCATCTCTAACATACTAGACAAAGACGAACAACATGATCGTCTTGATAAACATGATTAACCACAAAACAAGAACGATTGGACGATCGAGCGGTAGAAGATGCGCACGAAGTAGCCGGTGCAGATGCGGTGTTGACGTGGACGACGTTGATGACGGCGTTGCCGCAGAGTCATGGCGATGGCGACGCCCAAAGAGCAGGAACAGAAGACGAGCCGTGGCGAAGATCTTGAGCGGATCGCGGAGCGCTTCCAAAAACCTTATTTGCCCTCTCCGGTGCGGGATCGCAAAGACGAAGGGTTCCGGAGACCGCTCTCCCGATCGCGATGCACGCTTGCGCCGGATGGAGAAGGCTATGGTGGCGCGCAATGAGAGGTGGCAAAACCCTAATGTGTATTCTATCTCTACACGGGTGGCGGACGCAGATATATAGGGTTACTCGGTAATCGCGGACCGAACGTGACTCGAGGACGTGCCACGATCGGAGTCCGTTCTGAGTCCAGTATCTCATACCGCAAACGCAATAATCCCGAGTAGCAAAAGAATAAAGCGCAAAGGAGGCTGCGGCTCTGCAAGGCCCCGGACCGGATTTCGGCGGACCATTCACGCAGTGCCAGACGCCCGCCTCCGCCACCCCACCCGGCCTGCCGTGCGTGTCGAGCCCGGCCGGCGGCGAGGCGAGGCGAGGCGAGCTGTGGGCTTTCTCCTTTCTCCCACATGGTTCTTAGGAAGGTGGAGAGAACTCTCCTTATAAATTGATCATCCTCCACCTCCACAAGCAATATGGGACTAATGCATATACACATGCCTCCTCATGAGTGGGCCTTTGAGATTTTCTAGGAATTATTTGTCTCAATTAGTGGGCCAAGCCCAAATAATCCAACAATCCCCACCAGATCTCAAAGTCCATTTAGAGATTTGCCAATACTCACTCTGCTTAATATACCAAATGCTTTCTTTCAGAGACTTGTTGAACTTCGCCTAGAACTTCAAGTTATACCCATCCACAACTTGAACAATGGACTACGCCTTGAATTGCAAGTTTTGTGTGAACAGTTTCACTCAAAGTCATAATCGACACTGCCGCCAAGAGCCTTCTCATGGTGGAGCATATGAGTCGACTCCATGGTCTCTTCATGAGCTTACTAGAGATCACCCGAGTCTCATAGATCATGCGACTTTTAGACGATCGGGCTCATATAGGTGTGTTCTTTCAAGAATGCTCAGAGAACAAAGATCTTCGCTAGTTATAGCCAATAGAAACACATTAAGGCATATTGCCATCCCGCCTTACAAAGATTTTGAGAGTATTGCATCTTCACATAGAGAGGGTAACAGACATTACTCTCTCGGTTCGCCAATAGCTTGTTTTACCCAGACCTAATTCACGGGATCTCCGATCACAAAGGTCGGGTTACCACTATTGCAACTTATATGGGTCTCATACCCATCTCCTCGATGCACCTTCTATCACATTCCGTGATAGTCCCTTCGTAAAGGATCCGCCAGTTTTTGTCTGCTTGAATATAAGTCACACTTATTACTCCGGAGTTTCTCAATTTCTGACAGACTTCATGCGTCTTTTAACGTGTCTTGATGACTTCGCATTATCCTTAGCATCGTTTCACCTTAGCAATCACAGCATTGATTATCACAATTCATAAGGATAGCCGTATTGGTTTTTCAACCACCCAAGTCCATCAAGAGCTCACGCAGCCCAATCTGCCTCTACAATGGTCAGATCTAAAGCAAAGGAGCTCCGCCTCCATGGTTGACCTTGTCAAGATGGTCTGCTTGCACGACCTCCATGACACCGCACCACCACCAATGGTAAACACATATCCACCGGTGGCATAGAGCTCATCTACATCGAAATCCAGCCGAGTCATCAGATCCTCAAGCAATCGCAGGTGCCCTGAATAGTGAATCGCATAACTCATAGTACCTTTCAAATAGCGCATTACCCTTTCAAGTGCATGCCAATGATCTAAACCCGGTTTGACATGAACCTACTCAATTTGCTCACAAAGAAATGATATATCGTGTCTCGTTGCACCAAAGAAGATACATGAGCGAACCGACAACTGAGAATATCTCAATTGGTTTAAGCCAATTCTCTTATTCTTTCTCGGTCACATCGGGATCATAAGGAGGGAGAGGGCTTGTTTGTCCATAAAGCCAAACCGCTCAAGACCTTCTCCACATAGTGGGATTGCGAAAGAGTAATCCCACTCTCATCCTTAATAAGCTTGATGTTCTGAATTACATCGCTTTCTCCCTGATCTTTCATATCAAATTTCTTTGATAGAAAAGACTTGACCTCATTGATCACATCAATATTTGTGCCAAAGATCAAGATATCGTCCACATAAAGGCACAATATAACTCCTTCACCCCCACCATAGCGATAGTATACACATCTATCGGCCTCATTAATGACAAAGTTCGCAGGTCAAAGTGGTGTCGAACTTCTCATGCCATTGCTTAGGTGCTTGTTTCAGCCATACAAAGATTTCAATAATTTACACACCTTGCTCTCTTGACCCTTTACTACATACCCATCAGTCGCTCCATGTAGATTTCCTCATCTAACTCTCCATTAGGAAAGCTGTCTTCACGTCCATCCGATGAACGAGAAGACCATATGAGGCAACCAGGAAAGTAATACTCGAATGGTGGTCATTCTAGCAACAGTGAATAAGTATCAAAGAAATCTTCGCCTTCTTTTGGGTGTAACCCTTAGCCACAAGCCGAGCCTTGTACTTCTCAATAGTACCATCGTGCCTAAGCTTCTTCTTGAACACCCACTTACAACCCACGTGTTTACAACCATAGGGTCGTTCAACACCTCCCAAGTCCCATTGGCGAGAATCGAGTCCATCTCATTTCGACAGCTTCTTTCCAATTATCTCAGATCCGAGATGCATATGCCTCGCAATGGACGTGGGAGTATCATCCACGAGGTACATAATGAAATCATTGCCAAAGGATTTTTCAATCCTCTGTCTCTTGCTCTTTCTAGGAGCTTCATTGTCATCCTCCTCTAGGATTTTCTCAAGTGGTTGCTCAAGACTCAACAGTGTAATAGTCTCAGAATTATCTCGTAAGAAAATCTAGAAGTGCTATGCATATCTTTCATCGAAATATGTTCTCAAAAACGTAGCATCACGAGACTCCATAATAGTATCAACATACATATCGTGCACATCGATTTAACTACTAAAAATCTATAAGCGATGTTCACCGAGCATATCCCGTAAAGACACAATCCATGTTTTAGGCCCGAGCTTACGCTTTTTGTTAATCGGATATTGACTTTCGCTAAGCACCCCCATGTGCGCAAGTAAGAAAGTGATGGTTTTCTTCCAACCCACTTCTCGTAAGGGTCTTTCCATGTTTCGTTGGGAACTCTATTCAAGACATGACATGAAGTCAACACACCTCCCCACCATGCCTTAGATACACCAAGAAGGGTCTAACATGGCGCTCACCAAGTCACCAACAGGCGGTTTTTCCTCTCGGCAATCCCATTTGATTCAAGCGAGTAGGAGGTGTCCTCTCATGAATAATACCATGTTCCGCATGAAATCATCAAAGATTTTGGGAAAAACTCGCCACCACGATCCGACCTAAGACGTTTGATCTTTCTCTCTAGTTGATTTTCAACTTCACTTTATAGATTTTAAAGTAGTCTAACGCCTCGCCCTTAGTTTTCAACAAGTAAACATAGCAAAATCTAGTCGCATCATCAATCAATGTCATGAAATATCTCTTTCCACCCTTTGTCAACACACCATTCATCTCGCACAGATCGTAATGTATGAGTTCTAGAGGTGCCAAGTTCCTCTCCTCACCGCCTTTGTGAGGCTTTCGAGGTTGCTTCGATTGCACACAACTATGGCACTTAGAACCTTTGGCAATAGTGAAATTCGAATTAAACTCATGCTAGAAAGCCGATTCATAAGACCAAAATTAATGTGGCATAAACGAGAGTGCCAAGTACTCGATCATCATTAACACTACCACATATATGGTTCACAGACTTATTATTGAAATCTGAAAGGGAAAAGCGGAACAAGCCTCCGTGACTCATAGCCTTTACTAATAAATAGTCCATGCTTGGACACAACTACTTTATTGGACTCTAACACTACCTTAAACCCATCTCTCGCATAGAAGGGAGCCACTAACGAGATTCTTGTTCATAGAACGGACATGCTTGCACGCTCTCACCGCACGATCTTTCCCGGTGAACTTCAGATCCATGTGCGGTGCCATGAATGTAAGCATGTGACCCATTCCCCATCGGGACTAAGAATCTCAATGACCGTAAGAAGAGAACATATTGATGTCGAACACACATGAACGTTAGCACCAGATCAATCCACCAACCGGAAGACTCAAATATCGAGAATATGAAGGTAAATTACCATACCTCGCGTCTCAAAGATTAAGAAGCGGTCATCTTTGTGTTGATAGCCTTGACGCCTCTGTCATGTTGGCCTTTTTCCTCGACGGTCCGCACGATCGTGGCATTCCTTGGAAAAGTGTCCGACCTCACCACATGTGAAGCAGGCGCTCGGCCTTGTTCATCTTCTTCTTCTTGAAGTTGGTAGTCTTGTTAGGCTTATTTTTCCCTTTGTTCTTGCCGTAGTTCTTCTGAACCATGTTGGCGCTGGACTGGCCCTCGGCTCCTTTACCATTGGAATCCTTAGCCCGAGCCTTCTTCAACATCAAGGACGCCATCGGGTTTTCGATCGATATCTTTGTCCTCTTATGTTTTAGAGTAGTGCCGAAACTCCTCCACGAAGGAGGGAGTTTTGCAATGATGCAACCGGCCACAAAAGGATCAGGTAAGACACATTCCAGGAGTTCGAGTTCCTTGACAATGCACTGTATCTCATGGGCTTGCTCTACAACAGAGCGATTATCACCATCTTATAGTCATGAAAATTCTCCATGACATACGGATTCATCGTCAGCATCCGATGCACCGAACTTGGCGTTCAACAGATCCCACAAGACCTTCGCGTCTGTTATGTGCATGTACACATCACACGACGGCCGGCAAGAACGCTAAGAATGCATCCCACGAAGAGAGTATTGGCATCCGTGAAACTCTTCGCCGCTTTGCCAGAGAGATCACCTTCAGCTTGCCTTTACTAACCCGAGAATACATTCATAGTCAGAAGCAGAGCGTGACCTTGACTTGCCACCTCTTAAAGTGCACACTGAGAATTTCTCCGCCTCGGTCGTCGGCAAATCCAGCCATTGTTAATCCGTAAAAATGTCTACAATAAGGTTTTTGGATTGTTGAGAAATTAGACATTTTCCAGATTAAAGTCCTAATATAAATCATGAATAGCATCACGTAAACTAGCATGCATCTCTAACATACTAGACAAAGACGAACAACATGATCGTCTTGATAAACATGATTAACCACAAAACAAGAACAGATTGGACGATCTTGGCGGTAGAAGATGCGAGGCAAGTAGTCAGTGCAGATGCGGTGTTGACGTGGACGACGTTGATGACGGCTGTCGCAGAGTCGCCTGGCATTTACGCCCAAGCAGCGAGAACAGAAGACGAGCCGTGGCGAAGATCTTGAGCAGTCGCGCGGAGCGCTTCCCAAAAACCTTATTCGCCCTCTCCCGGTGCAGGATGGCAAAGACGAAGGGTTCCGGAGACCTGCTCTCCCGATCGCGGATGCACGTCGGCGCTCGGGATGGAGAAGGCTATGGTGGCGGCGCAGCAGCGAGAGGTGGCAAAACCCTAATGTGTATTCTATCTCTCTACACGGGTGGCAGGACGCAGTATATATAGGGTTACTCCTTTTCTCCCACATGGTTCTTAGGAAGGTGGAGAGAACTCTCCCTTATAAATTGATCATCCTCCACCTCCACAAGCAATATGGGACTAATGCATATACACATGCCTCCTCATGAGTGGGCCTTTGAGATTTTCTAGGAATTATTTGTCTCAATTAGTGGGCCAAGCCCAAATAATCCAACATTCGATGAGATCGTATACGAGAAATTTGCACTGGGAATGAGAACAGTACCCATACAGCTTGACTATGCATCGGTGCCTGATTTTTGTTAGCACTTCGATCTCAGTGTGAAACGTTGCCTCATCGGTGACAGCAAAGACACTCCCTCCTTTGTGCTCCACTCTGAAGACAGATCCGTATCCTCCAACACCAATGCAGTACTTTTCATCAAAATTTTCTGTTGCATCGAGTATGTCTTGGAAGGCAATCTTCCCATCGAAATTCCATATGGAAAGCATATCTCCAGACTGGCTTTTACTACTAACTTTCACCGTTTTTCTCCTCCGGAGAACAATGGTGATGATTGCTATAGCGAAACAAACAAAGGAGAAGAGAGCAAAAGCAAGAAGTAGGATCAAAATTAGATCATCAAGCTTCCGTGCTTCACATGGTTTCAAGCCATACAGTGGACGACCGCAGATGTCCTTATTGTGGTCAAGTAAAACCATAGCATCGTGTTGATAAATGATATATGTGCCATCAAATATTCCACTCAAACTGTTGTGTGATAAATCCAATTTGCCCATTCGGTTAGACATGGCAAGAACCATTGGAATGACACCACTTAAATTATTTCTGCTCAAATCCAGCTCATATAGGTTAGCAAGGTTCCCAAGCTCTTGCGGTATTGGTCCTGTCAATGAGTTGTTTGATATGCGCAACAACGACAAAAGGCGACACTGTCCTATTTGAGGAGGAATGCTTCCCGTAAATTGATTGGAACTTAAATCTAGAATTGAGAGATTGGCTAGAAGTCCTATGCTTTCAGGAATGGAACCCGTGATTACATTACTGGAGAGATCAAGGGAGGTTAGTTTTGTAAGATTACCGATGCTTGGTGAGATTTTCCCAGAGAGACGGTTGCCTTTGAGGTCGAGATGGACAAGACGAGGGAAATCTGCAAGGCGGAGCCTGTCCAATCTGCCATAGAAGCCACACTCCGGAAGCGAAATGTCGACCACAACTGGGGTAGCATCACGCCGGCCACGGCTATGAGGCGCCGCCGCGCGGCATCTAATGCCAGTCCAGTTGCATGGGCTAGTGCCCTTGCTCCATGAGTTGAGCTTGCAGTCAGGGGGCGAGTAGGAGTCGTTCAGGCCAGTCTTCCATTGGAGAAGTGCATCCGCTTGGTGATCCAACGGTGGCATCACAGCAGAATTTGCGAAGCAGAAGAGGTGCTGCAAGAAAAGTAGTAGCACTAGCACTGGCAGCAGCTCCAAGTGAAGGGGGTTCATGTTGTGTAGGTGAAGCTCTAAAACACACATACTACATGCATATACATGGTCTAGCGATTTTGAAATATATGCACATAACATTGCTGAGGCACGTTGAACCAAGGAGACCTTGACTCAGGTCAATAAATCACAATACTGATGTAAATTTCGGAGGCGTAGAATGGAAACTGACTATAGGACTTGCCGTGTTGCCCATGCTTCGATTCTCCAGTAAATTCCCGCGCACCTCTCCGTGCAAGACCTTGAAAGCCTGGTTCACACAAAGCACACATTGACTAGCTACTGTTGAGCACACATCGCTGCAGTTCCAGCTGTCCATCGGAAATGGAAAGCGTGTTTTGGTGATCGTCGTGGGACACTGCCGAGGGGCGTATTTGGTTGCCACCCTGGTGATCGAGCGCCTGGGAACCGCAGCACACTAACCTGATTATCACCAATACTAATCACCGCAGCTCACTAACCTGGTTGTCGCCACCATGGACGCCTCCATGCCGCTGCCACCACGCCCTCCTCACTCAGCGCGCCCCTCGCTGCCACCGTCTCTACTATCACAGATGACGCACCTCTCTCTTTTGGGCCTTCACATTAACATATTAGGAAAATATATTCACCCTTCTTGAGTGCTGATATTCTCAGCAGCACATCGTATACACGCAAATCTCAACCCCTGATTTTCTAGCTTGTTATCTTAACAAGTCGAGCCTGAGCTAACTCACAAGCCATTCGTTAGCTTGTTAAGGTTCGGTAACTAAATATTCACCATGATGGTTTGCTAATGTAAAAAAAACTTTTAATTAGCTAAATATTTAAATTAATATATATCCATGTAACCATGTTAGGTTGGACTATAATTGTTAACATTGTTATTTGGCTCCTCACTAATTACTTATGTTTTACTATATGCTAGATAATTTGCTATTGTTTCATTTATGTAATCCTCATGTTGCATGTATGTGTTAATCTGTGGCATGTCCCCACGACATGGCTTACTTTAGCTCCTAACTAATTATCATAGCTCACGTTAGGTAAAGTGGAACTTGCCTTTTGGGTCTATGACCTCACACAGCAAGAAGTAAAAAAGTTATCGTTGAATTTTTAAAAGATCGGCCTGTTCCAACACAATTATAGCGCATTGAAAAACCTATAGATGAGAAGACTAAACTTAGGCATATATAAATTGATAAATATGAAACAATGATTGCGCGATTGGCAAACATCTAGGTTATTGAGTTTCATTGTACCCATGATGAGTTGCATGTTGTGACAAATATATGTAGAATATACATAGGTTAGTTTCCTTGACTGCTGGTGGCACTACAAAAATAGAATTAGTTAGTTTGAGAGGCATTTTTATGGGGTATGATATAGGATTGATTATTATATACTAGCAGATATCGAAAACTTGAAATTGTGGTTCAGCTACGACCCTCCTTGGATGGCCCTCCACGAATTCTATATACTTTGAATGACCTATGTGACTTCAAAAAGTTAGCCTCAGCTATTCCACGAGCAACGTCTATCTTGAACGACCTACACCAGAGTTACCTATAGAGAAAATGTGATTATCTGTCGAGTAATTGTGCGACAGGCCTCAAGTCGTGCGATCGCCCTTTAAGGAATCAATGTAGATTACTAAGTTCTTTATTTATACAATTACAATAAAACCTAGTGAAACCTACGGTTTGTCACCATAGTCATGAAATCTAACTTCGAGTTGCATATAAAATAGAAATCAACAAGTATAGCAACTAGTGCAGCACTTACCTCAGGTTGTAGGATAAAAGCATATAGGATTTATCTCATTGAGCCAGCAATGCACTTGTCACGTAATCCTAGGCAGCTTGTAAATTGTCGTCCACGATTTGCTTGGAGACCATATGTAGGTCAAGGAAACCAACAAATTCATCCTTGATTTTAACTTCAAGGATCATGTTCTATGACTACTACAGAAAAGGTCATCACAGTAGGTTCAGAATCGTCATTACAGATGGTTTTCTGAACTGTTTGTAACCATGTGTCAGTGATGTTATGGTATCACAGATAGTTTCCCAATCGTCTATGATAGAAGATATCACGGATGGTTTTTAATTAGGACCGTCTGTGATATAGTAACATCACAAACGGTTTCGATATCACTGATGATTTCAGTTTGAAATCATCTGTTACATCATAACATCACAGACAGTTTCTACTTAAAAACCGTTTATGGTAAATCTTCCTACAGACAATCTTTTTTTTGTTTATTGGCTAGCCTCGGGAAATGCTAGCCATGCGTTCTGAAAAAAGTAGATTATTCAACTCAGATTACAAGCATTACATTCATTTCAAATTACAAACATTACATTGATTTTAGCAATCAACTCAGATTACATCACAGCGCAAGTAGATTACGTATAGATTTATATTGCACAGCACATCTATTTCAAAGATGAACTCGGATATATTAACCAGTGGAATTAAATATTATTAACCAATTAATTGAATGCACAACTACAATTCACAAATCCACAACACAAGTTTAACAAATTAACCCAAATGGTAATTCAGAAAAAACACAACTCCTGAAGTTAGGCAACTTAGAACTCGCTTGTTGGATTTAAGACTTGACTGAGCAAGAAGGAACAAAGCTGTCCTCGAATTCGCATTTGATCAGTCTCTTCCAACACAGTTATTACCTGACTGGTCATTTAGTATTGATGAGGAGTTCCATGTTGTGGCAAATATAAAATCCACAACGATTTTTTCCCTTTCCCTACTAGTGGCACTGCAAATATAGAAATTGGTTAGTTCTAGAGTCATTATTACATAGTTTATATAGGATTATTGTGTATAGTGGATATCGAAAACTTAAAATCGTGCATCAGCTTGGGCTTGTTCTTGCCAGAATGCCCTCCATAAAATTTGTACGCTCTGAATGTCCTTTGTGATTGCAAAAGGTTAGCCTCAACCATTCTATGAGCAATGTACACCTTTAACAACCTACATGACCATGTTATCTATAGAGAAAATGTGATTACCTGTTGAGTAATTAGCGATAGAATTCAAGTTACGGCTGCCACTCTGTAAGGAATCAAGGTAAATAACTCGATTTATGGCTAGATGAATTACAATTATAACCCAATGAAACCTATACAGGTATGTTGCCATGGTCAATTAACAAAACAAAGTTGCATGCACAGTGAAAGCAATAGAGAATGCGAAGAATAGTAGATTGATTTATTGAGAGAAAAGGCATGTACATATATAGGGGAGGAGGATCGAGAGGCAAAAGGAAACCGCAGGATCTCTTCCCGTATCTCTCTAACCAAATATACTAAACAGGGCGGCCGAGAGCTGAACATCGGGCCGCATAAGCACGAGACTCATGCTAACACCCCATAGCTTGAAGCGCCCGTGGAGCTTAACGTTGAGATCGGACCGAAATTCGATGAATACCGCAGATGGCAGTCCCTTGGTGAAAATGGCAGAACCGATGTCGCCGGGACATGAAGAACGCGACATCACCAAGGGCAACACGCCGCGAACAAAATGAAGATCAATCTCCACATGCTTGGTACGCTGATGCTGGATAGGGTTAGAAGACATGTAAACTGTGCTGATGTTGTCGCAATATACCAATGTTGTCTTGCGCAAAGGAGTGTGCAGCTCAGACAACAACTGACGAATCCAAGTAGCCAAGAATCGTGCATTGGCGGCAATGCGATATTTCGGCCTCAAGATCGAGCGGGACACGGTGTTCTGACGCTTGGATGACCAGGAGACAAGATTGTCGCCGAGAAACATAGCATATCCAGATGTGGATTTGCGAGTATCTGGACAACCAGCCCAATTAGCGTCGGAATAAACCACCAACTCAAACTGTGAAGAGGGGCGCACAAAAAGGCCCAAATGCAGTGTGCCTCGAACATAGCGCAGGATGCGCTTAAGGGCAGCAAGATGAGGTTCCCGCGGATCGTGCATGTGAAGACACACCTGCTGAACAGCATACGAAATGTCCGGTCTAGTGAATGTGAGATATCAAGAGCTCTCGCAAGGTCGCGAAACCGTGAGGATCCGAAACAGCACGCCATCGGGCAAAGCTTGGGATTCACATCGGCAGAGTAGTACACACTTGCGATCATACCATGCCACCGCCAAGAATCTCAATCATGTATTGGCTCTGATACCATATTGAGTTGCATGCACCAGCCAGTTCACCCACAAGCTTAAGCTGATGAGGAAAGGTGGGCAATTCACTTATACTTCAACACTCCCCCTCACGTGGAGGCGCCTTAGGCAGCACTCAACACGTGGAAATAGGAGCAGACGCTAAATTGCGTCTACCAGGACTCGAACTCGAGACCTCTGGCTCTGATACCATGAAAGCAATAGAGAATGCGAAGAATAGTAGATTGATTTATTGAGAGAAAAGGCATGTACATATACAGGGGAGGAGGATCGAGAGGCAAAAGGAAACCTGCAGGATCTCCTCCCCGTATCTCTCTCTAACCAAATATACTAAACAGGGCCGGCCGGCTGAGAGCCAGGCACTGGGCCGTACAAGCACAGGACTCATGCTAACACACAGTACAAATCAAAGTATAGTAAGTAGTGCAACACTTACCCTGAGTTGTGGGGTAAAAGTATAAACTCTTTATCTTTTGAGCCACTAATAATTGCTCGACGTATTGATCGACAAATTGTAAATATTTGTCCATTGTTTGCTTAGAGACTATGTGTGAGTACCCACTAATTGTTTATTCTCTCTTACTTCACGGATCATGTATCTATATATACGAAAGCATGGAGTTATATATATATATATATATATATATATATATATATATATATATATATATATATATATATATATATATGACATTTATTGTTATTACGTGAATATAGATTGTGATTGCACACGCTTACAAATATCCAGCATCTCAAGAGCACGGCGTCGAGGTTGAAGACATCGAATAGGTCTTAAAAGTCTATTATGAAGAATCCCACTGACTTGTTGAACAGATGCTTAGACATGAAGCTGACTGAGATACTCGTTATACATTCTAAACCTGGCTTTGTAGCTTGTTCCATGCACCAATTTTGTAGTCTAACACAAGCCATAGAAAGGTTCTTCAGGTGATCTCCCATTACTAGAGGCTCTCGTAGCTGGTATAACAAGGCCAATGGAGCAATCAGATAGTCCAATGTCTTTGTGATATGCTTTAAATTGCCTCTGCCTTGCTTTCTACTATAAGGAGTTTTTACGGGAGACGAGTGGGCACCATCCCATTGAAAGTCCTTTGACGCAGGGGCACTGAAGCCAATTTGGTGGCCTGCTGAGGTGCAGAAGATGACTCAGGCAATTGGGTACTTCCGGTGCTGGAGCACGGGTGTCCAGGGAGATGTCGCTGCTGGGCCACTGGATGAAGATGTGAATGGCATCCTCCAATGTCACGATCTCGTCGTTTGGGGGCATCGGTAGTGGGACAATTTTGAAATTGTCATTTACACCATCCACGTTGACCTTCGTGAAACCCAGCGCCACCAAAATACCATGACCAACGCCCCTTCAATGGATGGATATGTGAGCCCCCAAGTAGCCACAAGAGGAAGGGAGACATGCGCAAGTCTCACATGGAGAGTGCACCGCATGCACACTTACATAACAGTACATAATTAGCTAATGCACCCAATAGCTATATTTATGGAGCATTCAAGAGATATATATTAGTACCTTGATGTTATAGACATGAAATTTGCCGTATTCATTTATGGAAGTGGCGGACGCATAGCTGCTCTTCTTGGTGGTGGGGCTGATTTGAGCACATATGTCTAGGACTTGCGTAGGCTGTCTGTCCTAATTATTGAGCCTTTCCTCAAGACTTCTTATTTTATTATTGAATTCTTCTCTCAGCCTTTCCTCAATCTTTTGTACCAGCCATTCCTCATGCTCACCTTTGGTTCTGTTCCTACTCTGGTATTTGTCGGAGTCGTCTAGGAATCATGTTTTCCAAGGAACAAAAACCCCTTTGCCCCGCGTGCGACCATAGTGGTGTTCCTTGTCTGCAGGGCCTTGTGGGCTTTACTTTAATGCATGAATTCGTCCGTCATCTTCGCCTCAACAAAACTGTCATACATCCTTGGTAATGAACCCATATTTAGAGAGGGGAGTCATGTCCTTGTTGATATATTCCTTAACAAGCATAATCTTGAAGTTCTTCCACACCTTTCCCACTACTAGCAGTGCATACCGTCACACTGAGTCTTCTGGAATCTCAAATGAAGACAGAATTTCTGTCACCAAGTCGATGTAGATCTCGTTAGTCAGCAACTTCTAGGATAGACAAGTGATGGGGACCCGTTCCCATGCGACTATCCCGCACAATGTCATAAATGTTGTCGCTACCTTCTTGGTTCGGTAGGGGGCCCCATTCTTTGGATCAACTGCCGTGATGGTATATCGGTCCATGGGCCTTTTATTTGCTCTTCTTGGACCTCGATGAGGTTTTCCTTCTGATGGCTCATCACATCCTTGAGACGACGAATGAGAGGACACCATCTTGCAATCTAGGCTGATTTTTATGGCTCAACAGGAAAGAAAAGGAATCAAGCAAGGAAGGCTACCAATTGATGACTCCTTTTTAAAAACGCATACTATGACTAGTTGTAAACATTATTTATTTTTGTAGGATTAGATGATATCGAGCTATAGCATACAAACAAAGATCTTATATGCAAATTTAAACCTATGATTAATCACTAAGGTGGCGCTCACCCTACATTCTAATATGGACCCCTTGATTTTTTGCATATAAGATCTTTGTATTGGAAGGCTGAGTCAAATATTGGTCCAATTACACACAATAATTGGAAGGCTGAGTCAAATATCCTATTGAAAAGGAAGGCATATAATCTTATATTATTTTTCAAATTAAAGTGGTGCCTTTTCTACTACAGACTCACGTACAGGAAGAGAGTTTTGTTCAGTTTACTCATGTGCTTTAGCTTGGTCGAGTTTGTTGAACCAACGTGTATGTATAACAGCTGAAGTAGCCAACATCAGATGCATAATTAAATTTACTCCTCGAACGATTTAGATCGAATTTCAATCCACGAATTGGATTCATGCATTCAGACTCATCAGCACTGTATCATCATATCGTGTCGCAGAATATGTTCGTGTCTGATTTGTTGGTTACCACGAATAATAATCCAAGTCAAATATAACATGATGAACGTGCGCCCGACTCATAAAACTGGAGTAGTAGTTCAATTTGTCGAGTGGGAAATACTCCCAGAGCAAACTTCATCCCCTTAAATTTCACTATTGGCAGCAATTAAGTTGCAGATGTTCTTTTTTTACCAAAAAAAAATGAATTGCAACACAAAAAAAAAAAGAAAAAGAAAAGACGTATTGTAGAATTTTTCTTAATGCATATGTATCTTGAAAAGGATGCATGCATCAGATCGTGGAAAGTCTTAAAGTTTTCTAAGTCCCTGATGTTATAAAGCCTAATGTAATGTGGAGTGGAGATATATCATTGACAAGTACTATGCATTAGCTTGAAAATAATCTTTTACTTTTTTTTTCTTTTGGGATGATGGGATAATCTTTGAATTGGTGAACCAGTAGGAACAAAAATTTTGTGTGGGCATGCAAAACTGTGAGATTCAGGTCCACTTCGCCAAAAATATATTCTCTTACAAACTAGATGATGTCAGGTGTGTATACATGCATAGCCAATTCTTTTGAACTTCGAACATGCTATACAAAACAAATTTTCAACAACATGAAAATGATACTAATTTATTTATCAATTATCATAATTTCGTGGACTAAAATCATTTTTTTGTATGTTATAAGCAGCAAGCATATAGTTTGTATGATATGATTTACACGATTTAGGATTAGGAGAAAAGATAAGAGTATGAGACAATTTTTGTGGGGACTGTCCCGATGCCGTGTTGCCGTCCATCCGCGCTATATAGCACGTAATTGGATGGCACTTAGGGCAGTCCCCATGTGAGGACACTTTTCTGTAAAGTAGCCATTTTCAAGACCTAACATGAAGAATGATCACAAATACCAACATGCACACAGATCCAATCGAACACCCACATACACAAAACCTAGAATCGACCGTGCTACCTGGGTGCGCAGGAGGAGAAGAGGGGCCCGGCTTACCATGGCGAACAGGAGGAGAAGAGGTGAGGGGGCGGCGTCGGTGACCAAGGGCGACGTCGGTGACCGGCAGGAGGCACCGCGAGCAAGGAGACGGCGGGGGTGAGGCACCACAGGGGGAGACGCTGGCCTAGGAGGCGGCGAGGTCAGGGGGAGGCGCCGCAATGGGAGACGAAGAGTTTGGGAGACAAAGCTAGGGTTTTGAATGCTGGGGAGTGGTAACTGAACGATTTGAGCGAGGGACCTAATTCTAGAGGCTGTATCACATACGATTCTAGTTCAGAACTGTCTATGATAATACACATCATAAACAGTTTTAAACTAGAACCGTCTGTGATAGTTTACAATCACAGACGGTTCTATTTTATAACCGTCTGTGATAGTGTCTTATCACATATGGTTTAGAATCGTCTGTGATGTAGCTGGCACCCTACATTAGTGAAGAAATTGCATAATGTAAATGGAATTGTGGATGAACCAACATCAATGAAAGAATTTCATAATATACTAGAAATGTTTTCAAGGGCGTAATATACATGCAAGATCCGCTTTGCACTAAAACGAAAGGTCCTTTTCGTGGAAAACAGATAGAATGATCTAAACGTAATTATGCCATTTTTTTGGCATTTATTTCGGGTCTTTTCACGAAAGTTTCACGATTTTGCCGAACCAAAAGGTCTTTTTCGTAAAAAATTGCTGAAAGGACCTACATGTAACCACATTTTTTTGAGGGGCGCTTGTGGAGGGAGGGCATAAGACGCGCGATGCCGTGCTAGTCAAAAAAATTTAACCTGAATTTTTTATGCAAAAAATACAATTTCGTTGTTCTCGACGGTGTTGTTTTTAAATTGGCCACGTTTGCGCAAAATCGAAAGGTCATTTTTGCGAAAAATAGATGGAACGATTTAAACGTAATTACTTTTTTTTAATTTATTTAGGGTCCTTTCACAAAAAATTCACGATTTTGCTGAACCAAAATGTCATTTTCGTAAAAAACCGCTGAAAGAACCTAAACGTAATTACTTTTCGGACAAATTTTTGGAGTTAAAATTTTCAAAGTCAAAACTTTTTCAAGTCAAAACTTTTCGATTTGAATTCTTTCAAGGTAAAAACTTCTAGTATGAAATTTTTTGACTTAATTTTTTTCGAGATGAAACTTTCTGATTTGAATTTTTTGGTTGAATTTTTCGGCTTGAATTTTAAATAGAAACTTTTCGAATCGAAAGTTTTTTTAATCAAAACTTTTCGAACTGAAAGCTTTTGAATCGAAAGTTTTATGAGTTGAAACATTTCGATTTTGAAATTTTTCGAGTTGAAACTTGTTTATTTCAAACTTTCGAGTTGATACTTTTGTGGTTTGAAAATTTTTTATTTAAAACTTTTCATTTTGAAACTTTCGTAGTTGAAACTTTTTTGAGGCGAAACTTTCTTATTTGAAATTTTTCTAGTTGAAACTTTCTAATTTGAAATTTTTTTGAGTTGAATTTTTCTTAGTTGGAACTTTCTATTTAAATTTTCAGAGTTCCAGTCGAAAAAATTCAAACCGTGGCGCACTTGGATGTTGCGCTGCATGCCGCGTTGCACGGGGGAGATGGCATGACATGGTCAACCTTTTTTCGAAGCGCCGTGTGTCACGCTCGCATTCATTAGCAAATAAACATGACGAGTTTTCAGGCATGTTTAAGAGAACCGAATTTAATAGGAACCGAGACATTCAGTTAGAGTATATGTTTTCTTAAATTCATACATGATACACACATACGTACATGGTACATGATACGCACGTACGTACGTAGGGCCCATGCAGTTGCTTGACGGCCTCAAGTCGCGGGGATCAAACCCGTCTGATATGTGCAGGCAGAGCACGAAGGCGGATGCGACAGCAATACGCGGTATCGCGACCAACAGGCGCGTGCGTGTGTGCGGGGATGGATGGATCTTCTCTCGTCGTCAGTGCCGGCCGGCTCACGGCTGCATGCATACATACAAAAGGCGTTTTCGAGGGCCTGAGTTCTGGATTGAAGCCCACATGCAAATAATCTCAAGAAACATCCTAAAAATACATTCTCCCAAAAATAAAGTCTGTCTAGCTCTCTCCCGGATGTTTTGTGGTTAAAAATCATCCAAATTTCTAACCGTTGGATCAAACACATAAAACGTCCGATGTAAACACAGAAAATGGGGAGCTCTGTGTTTTGTATGAGTAGTTGTCAGCGCAAACGATGTGCAAGATGGGCCGAAAGATTGTGGGCTCAAACATCGCATGCAGTGAGACGACAAATCCAACTTGAACTCTAAGTTAAAATCGGTTGGGTCTGTTGGGGCCACATATCACAGAAACTCAACTAAAACGTGAGAAACTTGCAATCAAGCTTCTAACAGAAAAAAGGAAAAAAAAAGATTACACTTCCAAAGGAACAAAAAGGAAGCAAGTGCAGAAGGATCTGCCAATGCAAGAGGAGAAGAAGAAGAATCACGGAGGATCAACTGGATTTTAGAGGTACATACTCCATTTTTTGATTGTTCCCTCTGAAAATCATGGAGTCAATATCCGCATGCTGTTATTCTGTCCCCGATTTGCTCCACTTGTTCATCGTTGCTTCCTTACTGCATTGCTTCTTCCAGACCTGCATGTGAATGCAAGCAAATTAATTCCTATCCCAGGCTCTCAGATGGGGCTTCTCAAAAATTGGAGCAAACAAACTAGTTTTTCCTCTGGATTTTGGACTAGGAAGCAAAGCAAACATTGTAGATTAAAGAACAATACAACCCTCAGAGATATCAACAGAACTTAAAATCGGCCTTCCCCATCCTTTTATATCTCATCACTCTCTCCTGACTACCATCACAAAATCCAAAAATCTAAACCTAACAAGAAGGAAATACAAAAAAATCTGCACATCCATGTTCTTTTCTGCCCATATGATGCACTTGTTCATCCTTGCTTTACTTGCATGATTCGTTTTTGTTTCCCACATTGCTTCTTCGATACCTACACATCAATGCAAATAATCAAATTCTATCAAGGACACTTGCACCACTCACAAATATATCAATCGTATAAAGCAGTAAATCACTGAACTAAAATGGACCATTGAGCAAATGCTTTCAGTGGCATTCCACATGACATGAGTTGAAATGTTAACAGTTTGAGACAAGTAAAACAAAATTGAGGCAACTACTGCTTATAGAAATAGCACCTTCCTATCGTGCTCCATTACAAAACAGTGGCTGCAAATGGCTACAAAATTGGAGGGGAGGGCACTCACCTTGTTTGGAGCTTTGCTAGCACAATTATTAAGATCCTTCTCGCAAGTCAATGCATCATGCAAATAAACCACCATATCAATACAGTATGAAGACCAAACAGCAAAATAATCAAGTGAAAGCAATGCTCACCTCATCCTCAGGGACACTGCCATGCTCATTCAGGACACTGCCATTTGCTCCAACTTCATTGTCGGCATCATCCTACAAGCACACACAAGCTTTTTAGTTTCGTGAACACTACAACACACTCAAATTCAGCTACTTCAATAAAGACTCACAATCTTCAAATCCTCGCAGTCTGTATCCACTTCCTTAACCCGAGGTTTGCCTGAATGTTCAGCAGGATAACTCATAGGATCTGAAGAGGCCTCATCATCGTCTTCAATAGCAGTATTTGACCTGAAACCGTAGTGCAGAAAAATAACATCAACTAACAATTATGGTATTCTTTGCATAATCTCACAAAAAGCAATCGGACAACTGACTTCTTTAGAATCTCCAGCTTCCAAAGGCGGATCTTCTCCAGGACTGACGGATGAGTCTGTAAATTGGCTGCACAATCGGTTTAAATGACGCGCTCCACATTTCTACAAAGAACAAAAGCAACATGAAACAGTTAGATCAAAACACCAAATCTCACACATTCCGGTTCCAATCATACAAACAGTCAAAGTGTATACCTCGCAGCAGCCTCTGCGACTCGGCGTGGATAGAATTAAGCAGCACCCTCCTCTCTGGCACACAAGAACCCACGTCACCCATCAAACAAAACTAGCTTAATTGATAAACTCCCTACACCAAACTGTCCACACCAAACTAATTTCAAACCTCCCCACACCAAACCGTCCAATAATCAAACAAAACTAGATTAACTGAACAACATTTAATTTTTCTAATTAAACTAAACCAGCTTAACACTGATCAATTGCAATTTCACTAACAAAGAAAATAATTTCAAACCTCCCCAAACCAAACTGTCCACTAATCAGTTTATAAACTCATAAGACAAAACTGAACAACGTTAATTTTTCTAATCAAACAAACCTAGATTAATTGATGAAACTCATAAAGACAAAACTGTCTTAACACTTATCTGAACAAAATAATAGCTTCTCTCCTCCACTTTACACACACACATGAAATCCTGGTAGTCTTGCAGCATCTATTCACAGAGGACAAAAAATGAGTTAGCATGAGCCTATGATGTGGCTAATACACATGCGGTGTAGAAACTACCATAGGCCAGATCAGACATCAAAAAGGGTAAAATACATTAGTTTGAAGACCTTACTCTGGGTGAAGAGGTATCCCTCGTAAGGAGCCACCTGAAAGACAAACTGTGGTAAGAAACGTGTCACCTCATTCGTTAATAAACAAGTAAAATTAAACAAAAATTGCAAAGGACAAATTATCACTATTCTTTGCGAGATCTCAACTGTGATTGAGAAAAACAAGCACTTTTTTTGCACCCTTACCCGCAACTTCTCTTATACTAAGTATTTGTCATGTATTTATGCATGCACACGTAAACTGAAGATTTAGTAGAGTTACAAGCATGTGGGTGATTACCACAAACAATTCTATACACAATCACATTCCTAGCTATAGTCCAGCCCTGCCATTCATATATTCATGCCATTAAGCTGTAACTATTGCATATACACAGCACATTTGGCATTCTTATGTTTCATGGAACAACGTTAATTTTTGTAATCAAACAAAACTAGCTTACTTGATAAAATCATGTGACAAAACTATCTGAAACACTTATCTGAGCAAAGCGCAAGCTTGTAAGAGACAAAACAACTTCGCATTCTTATGTTTCACGGAACAACGTTAATTTTTCTAATCAAACAAAACTAGATTAACTAAACAACGTTAATTTTTCTAATCAAACATAACTAAACAACGTTAATTTTTCATAAAAATGTTTAACTGTTTTATCTCTTTATCAAACATTCACTGCATGGAAAAGTTAATTTAATGGAAGTAATAAAATGATTGTGTACCAGATGTGAGTGATTATGAGATTGGACTTGGATTACGAAAGGATAAATTGGAGCTGCTGTTGAGTTATAATTTTAGCTAATGTTGGAATGGCGTGTGTTACTATGGATGGTAGAGGATGCCGATGAGAAGGATGTTTGCCGGCGGGATTCTCTACATAGGTTATAATATAAGTTTCAACAAATTAACACTTGGGCAATGAGCCATAAATCTAGTATCAACCATGGTGTGTGAAATCGGTCGAAAAAGGTTGTCCCTACGATGGTATTAGAGCTCTCCACATGGGTAAGTATAAAGGGTGCACTTTGGGAAAGGCCGGTATGCCCCAAAGGCGAGAACCAATTGACAATGGTATATTTGAAGCCGGAGTACCCTCGTTGAGAGGAGTACAATCTGTATCTTGGAGTTGTGTGGCACCTGGGATAGGTGTCACAAACTCAAGATACTGGTGGAGAACTAATACTAGAGTAGTGATAAACGCTCGGGGCATCTCTTGTGGGTGTCACTATGGGTAAAGTGATACAAACCTGTAGGTAAAAATCTTGAATTCAAGCCGTCTCTTGGATTAGAGACTATGGAAGCTTCGGCTATCTCATATACAAGTGTTACTAGAGTTTTCTAAAGTCATAAAATCCACCAACCCTTAAATCCAAACTTAATTATTGTAAAAGGAATACTTGATAAAGGTGATTTTGAGATGGGATAGATGAAGTGAGAGTATTATTGAAAAGGATAAAACCACTTATGCATTCATACATATTATGTTTCTTTGAGTACTCAAGACTCACTCTTGCTTAAACCTCCCTTTCTTAGAAGGTGAGTCATATGGACAACCTTCCGAGGTTTGGGGTGAGGATCTTGCAGACCGGGACGATCGGAGGGTGACTACTACTACTACTACTATCGGGAGCGAGAGGGACTAGTAGGATGAACCCGGCTCTAGCGACCTCGTGAAATAGGAGGTCGTAATAGTTATCTATATCTTTTGCTGTAATTAGGTTTATGTAAATTAAGGTAATGTATGGACAATAGCCCTGCGTGGCTTATGGAATGTAATAAAGGAATTCCAATGTATGTCTCTAATTATTGTTCTACGCAAAACTCAGATACAAAGTATAGTAACTAATAAAACATCGGAAAAGTCCATTGTTTTGCTAGTTACCGTCTTTGAGATTCGTGTAGTTAACTCTAGGTGACAGTCGTTACCAAGGGTTAATTATACGGGTCACCACAATAGTCTCCTTTCCCCACTATTTCCGCTCAGGAACCAAGCGAGAGCATCGAAAAACATATGACCACACAAAACCATTGAGTAAAATCAATAACAAATTTGCCTTACACATCAATAATTCAAAAGTTCGCACAACCAATAATCCTTAACCACAACATGTGTTGAACTATGAAGACATGCCATTGTCAAGTACGAGCCTAAAGTTGCCGGTTGACTGGTTGTTGAATGGAATTAATAGCAAGTCCAATTATCAAATTCAGGGGACCGCGTGTCTACACGCATCCATGCACATTTTTGAAATTACAAAACACCGTTCGTTAGAGTCAAGTCAGCAAATGTTCCTACACCCCAATTAACATTATTCATCATAGAATCGGAGAACCAGGGAAGGATGACTCTGAAGAAGCCGATGAATTGGTACTGCACACGTCTCAAGTATATGCACTTGAACCTTAACATATATATATGCATAACTAAATTCTCATAAGATTGTAATGTGGTTAACACTACTCCAGAAGCAGTGTTCTCACCTCGTTTGTGGAAATTCACTTGTGTTTCAGAACACATCGATACCTTAACTAACAAGTTATATTTGTTAATTAGATTACATCCACACTCAGTAATCCAATTCATTAACAATGGTGCCCCGCCATCACATCATTAGCGAAAGCCAATCCACCATGTTGTCGCCTGTTCACGAACCCCCGCTCCAATGTCAAAGAGCCAACCCAGAGACAAGCAGCAAGAAATGTAAGGACCTCTTGTATGGAAATATATATGATAAAACATATTTTTGTTGCTAAGGCAGTGCATTAGACATGGCAATGCAAATTTCTGTTCATAAATATAGCATAGCAGTGATCCAATCCAACCAACACTTGTCGATTTCTAGATCATGATTATTACGTGCGATAAAGATTTAATATACCGAAATGTTAAGCTAGGATAAAATGTAAGTGTTTTCTGAATAAATAGGAAATTTACCTCTTTATGTTTACTCTTTTCTCGTTTATGATTCCTATTCTTGAGGATAACATGAGAAGGCAGATACATATCAGTTGCGTGCTGATAAAAACTAAAACAAGACATCACACATGTGTGCGTTACTGGGGCAGTACCTTCCTTGGCCTACCGCTCTTCTTATGCTTTTATGTGATTTGCCCGATGCTTCGTGGTCACTGTCATAAGAGCTTGTGCTACTACAAAAAAAGAATCAGATACTTCAGTATGCCGATAGTGGGGGCAACCTGACAAGAATATAAGTTTTGTAAGTAGAAGATAACATTATTGAATGTAGTCCAAACACCAAGACAGCTATAGTAATAGCTCATTTAGGAAGATAGGACAAAACAGAAGATTAGCTGTTGGAAATTAATAGATTTGTTCATTCTTAACCACAATCCCCCCAAAACCTGACTTCCTCCAGCTAATCACTGAACCATTATTAGCAAGTAACAAACCATCATTAGCAAGATTTTTCTCAATAATTATAAATTCTCAAGTGCTAATCACTGAACCATCATTAGCATGTAACTCTCATTATTTGTACGCAGTAGAGAGGTGACCAGTGTCGCATTACCATTTCCATTTCCAATCCGGATACACAAGATGAATTATGCAAATGATAAGTCTCATTTCATATGTCATGTGATACACGTGTATCTGACCAGCTTAAAAAGTACAGATACTTTTGCATCAGTTCATTGAGGGCACTTTTTTTTAATAACTGATGGCTTTCTTTGGTTAAAAATGCTAGATAAGTCAAATATCTCAAAATTTTCAACACAAGCAATCAGATGGTGATCATAGAATCTTCAGAAAACTTTTGCCAAATCGGTAAAAAATAAGGCAACGAAGAAGTTCTTGATGCATAAGGTAGTGTCGTTGTACTATCCAGAAACCAGAATGATAATGAATAACTTTGCAGGAAAGTCTGTTATCATGAGAAATCAACATACCATGTGATATTCATATATGCAATAGCTTCCCAAGCTGCCGGAAGGTAAGTCAAGGGGGTATCCAGTTTGGATAAATATCTGTTAGATGCAAGAAACATACCCATTAGGTGAGAAAGGGAAGGGGTGTGTTGGGGTGTCAGGAAAAAAAACAAACCTCAGGATTCTTCTCCATTTCTTTTGTGAGAGCTCCAATTGTCCCAGGATGCAGTCTCACATCATCATCCAGAAACAAAACATATTTGTTATCCTTATGCATCTTTTCAACACCGACCTGTTCCAATACATGAGCAAAAGTCCATTACACCGTCACCTCATTGGGCTTGTTGGGTAAACAGACAATAATACCAAAAGATGGTCCTATAAGAACTGCAGAAAAATTGAAATTTTTGGCCTTGAGTTCCTGTTGGATATCATCATCCCCATGCTTACAAGGTATAACACTTACAGGTTACAGCTTATCAACTTTTGAAATTCTTTAGATAATGTAAACTTTAAAGAGTGAGGAAAGAAAAATATGTAAAGAATTATGTAAGGTCGGACAGCCCTTGTGCATGTACATAACAATGACGTCCTTCACATACCAACTGATTATGAATTTTCTGGCTACAAGTTGTTGAGAACCCAGCTATAACCACCTTTGCCTCCAATTTGTCCTGAAAATTATATAATCTAGAAATATTACAACGGATGAAGAGAACTACGGACATATGAGATGCACAACTGGGGAGACTAAGATTATTAATTACTTATGAGGACTTCCACCAACCTTGTACTCTGTGATCAAACGGGAAACAGCATGATATGCTGGATCGTCTTTGCTTTCTACTACAAACAAGAATTCCAATGATCCCCCATAAAGAGATGTAATCTGTTTTTTATGTGTGTTAATAGACTAATAATTAACACTATAAAGATCAATGGTTAAATATGTTGCAGTCCTGTCGTACCTGAGTTCTCCAGTTTTGCAAATTGTATTTGCCAAAGCCCTTCAAGGGCATGATTACAGAGACCCTAGGTAATTTCTCCTGAACAGAGTGCTCAAGCTCATCTACGTCATCACAAAGAAATGCAAAACTATTTCCATCTACAATTTTGCGCCTCATCTTCCGTATTTCTTTTTTTCTGGTAAGAAAAAATTGATTGTAAAATAAAATCAGTTGCCGCTGGATTTCTGGCCTTAACAAAACATAGCAAAGAAAATTTTGATTACAAAATTGCTTTCATGAAGGTCCACATTACCTGACAAATCCGGCAACGACCCAACCAAGAGCAAGTGTTAAGCAGATTAAACACCCCTACATAAATTGTGGGGAATTGCATTAGAAACAAGGAGCAAACTTATACTGTAAAAGTAAAGTTGAAACACCAAAATGATGTGTGAGATCATGTGATGAAAAATTGGTTGAATGGTGAAATTGGCATTGTAAAGTGACTTTGGTTATAGCATGTGTGGTGCTTGTGCATGTGCTATGTTAATATGATTATTATGCTGGTGATAGCATGATGGATTTTGTTTGATGCAATGCACTCGTGTGAGTGGTTGCATGGATTAACCTTGAGTCAAGTCGTGGACTTGTGTTCGGACTCGTTTTTGTTAATTCATGTGCAGGTGTTGCTCGAGGGCGAACGTGGTCGATGACGGACCGAACTAGGTTCATGGAGGAACCGAGGTTCGAGACTAGGTTCAGGAGGAATCAAGGTCTTGGTGGTCAAGGATGTCATGCGGGACGTTCGGGCTAGAGAACATGCACGTGAAGGTGGTTAGTCACGTATGAACAGCAGGAGGGCTGATTATGCGTGCAAGATTCTTGTTTCGCCTTGTTAGGCCAAGTTGAGATAAATCTGAACTCTTTCCGTGATGGAAGTGGAGTTGTATTAAAATCTCTGATTTGTTTTTGGTCATGTTAGGCCAGATTGAGATGAATATGAACTCTTTCCATGTTGGAAGTGGAGTTGTATTCAACCTCTCGTTCTTGCTCAGTATAAATAGGTGGAGGTGTCCCTGCTTATGATTGAGCGTTTTGGGTTTTAGGGTTTGTACTCTTGTGTTGGAGTACTTTAGACAATGAAATAAAATCAATCTTCCGAAAGTTTTACTTCATGTCCGACGCATTGCTCATTGTGAGAGAAGACTCTGTTCTAAGATCGGTCCGCGAGTTGAAGCTTCCTTGAAAGTTAGGTCCGTCATAGTTGGCGTTTCAGAGAAAGTTCGGTCCGGCGTAGTGGGCGTTTCATCCGAGTTTGGTCCGTCACGGCTTTTGCAATCAATTTCTGTCATCATCTGTTTCAGTCATCTTGCGAAGGTAATATCTTTTGATTCGTAGATCCAATCGAGTTGATTTTTGTTGGGTTAGATTCATAATTGAATCTAGTTTCTACAGTTAAAATTTCATGTTAATCTAACGATTGGATCTCTGGTAATCTTGTTTTTAAGTTTGGTCCGTCACTGGTCTCATTTGGTCCGTCGTTATTAGATTATTAGATCGGGATTTGTTTCAGCTGTTTTGCGAGAGATATAACTTTAGATCTATAAGTCCGATTGAGTTGATTCTTTTTGGGTTAGCTTCGGAATGAAGTCTAGTTTCTACAGTTAAAATTTCACATCAATCCAACGGTTAGATCGTCGGGAATTTCATTTTTAGTGATTGCGTGTCATGCTGTAAAAGTTAGGTCCGGCATACACGTTCTGTAGAAAAAGTTAGGTCCGGCATACACATACCTTAGCAAAAAGTTAGGTCCGGCATACACATACCTTAGCAAAAAGTTAGGTCCGGCATACATAGGCTTTAGCAAAAGTTAGGTCCGCGCTCACATAAGTTTTGGTCTGTGTTTTAAGGTTTTGTTGAGTGCATTACAAATCTAATCAAGTATTTTGAGTTTGTTTCGGTGTGAATTTTTAAAAGATCAAAATTGAATTTGGCTTCGCGCAACCATTCACCCCCCTCGATTGCTAGATTAGTATCTTTCGATCCTACAAGTGGTATCGAGCAAGGTTTTTCTAATTAATCTTAACCGTGATTAGAAACCGTAGCGATGGATAGGTATTCGACAAAACCTTGCGTCTTCGATGGTGTTGATTTTCAGTTTTGGAAAGCGAAGATGGAGGCGTACATCCAAGCTCGTGGCTTTGCAACTGGGAGAAGGTGTACAAGCCATATCAAGTTCCCGAGAATGATCAAGTTAATGAAACCAATCGTGCACAAAGTTGAAGCAAACAAAGAAAGCAAGGAATTTGATCATCCAAGGACTAGGAAGAAGTGATTTTGATCGTGTGATTCATCTCAAGTCTCGCATATGAGGTATGGAAATCTCTTTGTGATTATCATGAAGGTTCTAACACCATCAAAGAGGTTAGGCAAGATATTTATAAGAAAGAATACATGCGATTTGAGATAAAACTGGTGAGTCTCTAGATGATTTCTTTGCACGCTTCAATAAAATTCTTAGCAATTTACGTCTTTGTTGGAGTTTTCTTTGATGAGGCTACAAATGCTAGACAATTGCTTGGTGCATTAGACATGTCTATTTGGGAGATGAAAGTTACATCTATTAGAGAATCCTTGTCATGAGTACACTTACTTTAGATGTTCTGTTCTCTAAATTAAAAACTCATGAGTTGGATGTTCTTGCTAGGAAGATCGATCATAAATCAATTGCATCGACCTCCCAATCTAGCATGTCTCGAATAATGCTTCTTCAAGCTTTGCTTTGTCCTCTTTGTCTTCACTAACCGATGAACAGATCGAAGAGTTTCTGAAGAAGATTTGGCACTACTCTCTTCTCGGTTTAACAAAGCTTTGCGAGAATGTGAGAATGAGAAAGAGAGTTGGTGGTGGCCTCCAAGATGCTATGAGTGTGGTGATCTCAATCACATTAGATCAAATTGTTCTAAGCTTCGGGTAAAACATCAAGGAGGAGAAGGACAACGACGTAAGAAAAGAAAAGAAGAAGTTTTCACCAAGTGATAGAAAGAAAAAGAGCTTCATCAACAAAAAGGTTGTTCATCGGGTTCTTTCTGCTCTTGAACAAGTGAATTTAAGTGATGTGGATTCAGAGAGCAGTGAGGATGACACAGTGGTTCCAAGCAAACATGATTTGACAGGATTATGTCTCATGGCTAGAAGTGATGGAAGCTTCACCGAGGATGATCATGACAGCGACTTCAATGAGGCTTCGCGCGCAAGGAAGGAGAACATTTGGCTAGTTGATTCCGGATGCTCACGCCACATGTCCGGTGATAAAAATTGGTTCTCCTCCCTCACTCGTGCATCTCGTGCTGAAAGTGTTACTTTTGGAGATGCATCTTCTACTTCTGTTGTGGCAAAAGGTACAGTAAAGGTAAATGACAAGTTTATGTTCAAGGATGTGGCTCTAGTTGAAAACCTGAAATACAACTTGTTGTCTGTTTCACAAATGATTGATGAAGATCTTGAAATATGCTTTAAGAAAAGTGGATGCAAAGTTTTAGATACTTCAGGAGACCTTGTGTTCAGGATTTCACGCTTTGGAAGAGTTTTTAAGGCTGATTTTGATGTGTCACTGTCTTCTAAGCATAGGTGTCTAGTTGCCAATGTTTCTAAAGATTTATTCTTTTGGCATCAAGACTTGGTCACGTTGGTTTTGATCATCTAACTCGCGTTAGTGGCTTAGATCTCATTCGTGGCTTGCCTAAGCTTAATGGTGATAGCAATTTAGTATGCTCTTCTTGTAGACATGGTAAGATGACCTGCAGTTCACATCTACCTCTTACCATGGTGATGACAAACGCTCCAGACAGCTACTACATCTTGACACGGTTGGACCTTCTCGAGTTCAATCCTTTGGAGGCAAATGGTATGTCTTGGTCATTGTTGATGATTATTCTAGATACTCTTGGGTTTATTTTATGGTATCTAAAGATGAGGCTTTTAGTCATTTTAGAAGTCTTGTTACTAGATTATCTGTTGATCACCCAGAGCACTTAGAGCTATCGAAGTGATAATGGAACTGAATTTAAAAATTCTTCGTTTGATCACTTTTGTGTTGAAAAGGAATTGACCATCAATATTCTTCACCTAGAGTGCCTCAAATGAATGGTGTAGTTGAAAGGAAAAATAGAACCTTGGTTGAGATGGCTAGAACTATGCTAGATGAACATCACACTCCTAGGAAGTTTTGAAATGAAGCAATCTCAATCGCATGCTATGTTTCCAACAGAGTGTTTTTGAGATCGAAGCTAGGCAAGACTCCTTATGAGCTTCGCTTTTGGTCATAGGCCTAGTGTATCTCATTTCGAGTTTTTGGATGCAAATGTTTTGTCTTGAAATCTGGAAATCTTGATAAATTTGAAGCTAGATCAACGATGGCATCTTTCTTGGATATCCTGCTCATACACGTGGTTATCGTGCACTTGTTTTGGAGACTAACAAAATTGTAGAAACCGTGAAATCACTTTCGATGAGGCTAGTCCAGCACTAGTCCAATTGATGCAGAACAGTACATATGTTCGGGGAGAGTATTTTTGTTGATGATGATAATGATGATGAGGATGAAGTGTTGATTCCTATTGCACAACCAATTTGTACCTCTTTGAGAACCTACCACTACATCACCTACAAATGAGCATCCTCAAGCAACAACATCTTCGTACATGCTGAAAATGAAGAAGAAGAAGGAATTTTGAAGCTCTGACTCCTTTGCACATTCAAAAAGACATCCACCTGAACAAATGATTGGAGATTTGAATGAGAGAGTCACCCGATCCAGGTTTATTGCCTCTGATTCTCATACTCACTCTGCTTTTGTTGCTTCTTTTGAACCCAAAGATATATCTCATGCATTAACTAACGAATATTGGATCAATGCCATGCATGAGGAATTAGAGAATTTTGAGCGTAACAAAGTTTGGAAGCTTGTTCCACCTCCTCTGATTTTAATATAATTGGAACTAGATGGGTTTTCAAAATAAACAAAGTGAGGATGGTGTTGTGGTCAGAATAAAGCTAGATTGGTTGCTCAAGGATTTTCTCAAATTGAAGGTTTAGACCTTGATGAAACCTTTGCTCTGTTGTTTAATTGAAGCCATTAGAATTCTTTTAGCATTTGCTGCATCTAGAGGTTTTAGACTATATCAAATGGATGTAAAAAGTGCTTTTCTTAATGGCTATATTAATGAAGAAGTATATGTTAAGCAACCTCCTGGTTTTGAAAATCCCAAATTTCCTGATCATGTGTTCAAATTGTCCAAAGCCTTGTATGGATTAAAACAAGCCCCTAGAGCATGGTATGATAGGCTAAAAACCTTTTTACTTGAAAAGGGGTTCACAATGGGAAAGGTTGACAAAACTCTCTTTTTACTCAAGCAAGGCAATGATCAACTATTCGTCCAGATTTATGTTGATGATATTATCTTTGGTGGTTCCTCTCATGCTTTAGTGTCTAAGTTTTCAGAAACTATGAGAATGGAATTTGAGATGAGCATGATGGGTGAGTTAACTTACTTTTTGGGACTACAAGTTAAACAAACGAAGGAAGGTACTTTTGTTCATCAAAGTAAGTACACCAAAGATTTACTTCGTCGCTTTGGGATGGAAAACTGCAAGCAAATCATGACACCCATGGGAGGCACTTGCACACTTGATCCGGATGAAGATGGTGAGATTGTTGATCAAAAGGAGTATAGAAGCATGATAGGCTCTTTGCTATATCTCACTGCATCAAGGCCGGATATTCAATTTGTTTGTGTGCTTGTGTGCTCGCTTTCAAGCTTCTCCACGTGTTTCACATCAACAAGGCATCAGCGGATCTTGTGTATCTCCATGGTACTCAAGATTTTGGCATATGGCTTTCGCTTCCTCATGCATTAGTTTAAGAGCATTCTCGATGCTGATTTTGGAGGTTGTAGAATTGATAGAAAAAGCACATCTGGCTCATGTCTTTTCTTGGGTAATTCACTTATTGCATGGTCATCTAGAAAACAATCTTCATTGCACAATCAACTGCTTGAATCAATATGTGGTCAGCTGCTAGTTGTTGTTCTCAAATTCTTTGGATAGTAGCTACACTTAAAGATTATGGGGTTAATTTGGATAGTGTTCTCTTTTATGTGATAACACCAGTGCAATATGCATTGCTAAGAACCCCGTGCAACATTCTAGAACAAAACATATTGAGATCGATTTCACTTTCTTAGAGATCATGTAGAAAAAGGAATATTGTGCTTCATCATGTGGATACTGAACATCAATTGGCGGACATTTTCACAAAACCTTTATCTTCCTCTCGTTTTGCTTTTATTCGGGGAGAACTTGGGTTGGTTCATCCAATGGGCTATCTTTGAGGGGGAGTTTTTGAAGTTTTTGTAATATTTTGTAACATACCCTTTCTTTAGTGTGTTTCTTAAATGAAAAACAAAAATAAAAAAAACAGTAAAAATACTGAGCATTGTATTTCATACACATATGTCATTTGAAGCCATGTTTATGCTACAAGGTCTTTTGCCACTTTCTATTTATACATATATGGTGTAGTTTATGGCATGACTATTTAAATGGAATGACAACTTGAATTAAATCTTGTCATGGTTGAACCTTCTTGACTATCTTAATCCTGTTCAAAAAGTGCTAAATATGAAAGTTAAGTGCTAAAGCTAAAAGAGTGATTGTTGATAAATGCAAGAACAAGGTTATGTACTATCACACTTCTTCTTTCTGAGGCGCTTATCATTGCACTTTGATATGAACTTGGAAGAGGTTGTGTATGACCGAAACCATGAAACCTTAAGCTTGTGATTGCTTGGCATGGTTGAGAAGTAAGGTGATGGTGCATGTAATTCCTTGCAATTGTTATTGTTGCAATCAAAGTATTGAATCATTTGTTTTCAAAGCACAAAATAAAGTGCACAAAAATTCAATGTTTTCAGGTTTTTAGATTGTTGAGAAAGGGAGATCATGCCATGCAAAAAATCATTAATAATACTTGATTATAGTTATGCTTACTCTACATTGTTTATGCGTAGATTTGAGGGTGCAAGTACTTTTGATAGTATGACTTGGTAATCAAGCTGTTCCATTTGTGCATGATTCATAATGCTCAGTACATAAAAAAAACAAACATAAAAAGGGAAAAGTTTCTCTTTTGCTCTCTTTTTGCATTCTTGATGAATCCATTGTCAAAGGGGGAGAAATTTTGGAATCAAAAGGAGAAATTTTGGTCACACATTGCACATTCACACACACATTTCTTCTTTACGTTAGGGGAGTCTTTCTTTTTCATAGGGGAGATTTCTTTTTAGATAGGGGGAGATTTTTGTTCTTCTTTTGGTCACTTTACTTCTTTTAAAAATGGTGTTGCCATTGTGAGGTGAATGCCAATGTTCGTTTCCAAATGGTGTTGCCAATGTTTTCATCAAGGGGGAGATTGTGAGATCATGTGATGAAAAATTGGTTGAATGGTGAAATTGGCATTGTAAAGTGACTTTGGTTATAGCATGTGTGGTGCTTGTGCATGTGCTATGTTAATATGATTATTATGCTGGTGATAGCATGATGGATTTTGTTTGATGCAATGCACTCGTGTGAGTGGTTGCATGGATTAACCTTGAGTCAAGTCGTGGACTTGTGTTCGGACTCGTTTTTGTTAATTCATGTGCAGGTGTTGCTCGAGGGCGAACGTGGTCGATGACGGGACCGGAACTAGGTTCATGGAGGAACTGAGGTTCGAGACTAGGTTCAGGGAGGAATCAAGGTCTTGGTGGTCAAGGATGTCATGCGGGACGTTCGGGCTAGAGAACATGCACGTGAAGGTGGTTAGTCACGTATGAACAGCAGGAGGGCTGATTATGTGCAAGATTCTTGTTTCGCCTTGTTAGGCCAAGTTGAGATAAATACTGAACTCTTTCCGTGATGGAAGTGGAGTTGTATTAAAATCTCAGATTTGTTTTTGGTCATGTTAGGCCGATTGAGATGAATATGAACTCTTTCCATGTTGGAAGTGGAGTTGTATTCAACCTCTCGTTCTTGCTCTGTATAAATAGGTGGAGGTGTCCCTGCTTATGATTGAGCGTTTTGGGTTTTAGGGTTTGTACTCTTGTGTTGGAGTACTTTAGACAATGAAATAAAAATCAATCTTCCGTAAAGTTTTACTTCATGTCCGGGCGGCTGTTCATTGTGAGAGAAGACTCTGTTCTAAGATCGGTCCGCGTAGTTGAAGCTTCCTTGAAAGTTAGGTCCGTCATAGTTGGCGTTTCAAGAGAAAGTTCGGTCCGGCGTAGTGGGCGTTTCATCTGGAGTTTGGTCCGTCACAGCTTTTGCAATCAATTTCTGTCATCATCTGTTTCAGTCATCTTGCGAAGGTAATATCTTTTGATTCGTAGATCCAATCGAGTTGATTTTTGTTGGGTTAGATTCATAATTGAATCTAGTTTCTACAGTTAAAATTTCATGTTAATCTAACGATTGGATCTCTGGTAATCTTGTTTTTAAGTTTGGTCCGTCACTGGTCTCATTTTGGTCCGTCGTTATTAGATCGGGATTTGTTTCAGCTGTTTTGCGAGAGATATAACTTTAGATCTATAAGTCCGATTGAGTTGATTCTTTTGGGTTAGCTTCGGAATGAAGTCTAGTTTCTACAGTTAAAATTTCACATCAATCCAACGGTTAGATCGTCGGAAATTTCATTTTAGTGATTGCGTGTCATGCTGTAAAAGTTAGGTCCGGCATACACGTTCTGTAGAAAAGTTAGGTCCGGCATACATACCTTAGCAAAAAGTTAGGTCCGCATACATACCTTAGCAAAAGTTAGGTCCGCATACATAGGCTTTAGCAAAAGTTAGGTCCGCGCTCACATAAGTTTTGGTCTGTGTTTTAAGGTTTTGTTGAGTGCATTACAAATCTAATCAAGTATTTTGAGTTTGTTTCGTGTGAATTTTAAAAGATCAAAATTGAATTTGGCTTCAGCGCAACCATTCACCCCTCTCGATTGCTAGATTAGTATCTTTCGATCCTACATGATGTAAACTAAGATGCAAAATACTCAGCTTCATAGTCACCCTTGGACTTCCACATGCCGGTGCGGACTTAGCGGTCGGCCTGCGGGATCCGGCGGAGAGCGGTGATGGCGAGGCCGACGGCGAGGTCGGGGGTGTTGGTGACGCGGATCCCCCACTCGCGGTACTTGGCGAGGTCAACGCGGTCGATGCCGACAGAGAAGGACGCGATGATCTCTAGGGACGGAGGGCATCGATGAGCGCTTGGCCGGGCGCCGTAGTTGGAGTTGCCGACGACGGCGCGGATGGAGGCAGCGTGGGCGTGGAGGAAGTCGGCGGTCCGACGAGGAGTCCCAGAGGCGGAAGAGGCGGCGGCGGCGGTCGAGCTCTGCCCGTAGGCGTTCATGGGACGCCAAGAGCGGCGGGCGCCAAGCCGGCGACGGGCGGCGAGGATTTGTGGGCTTGGCGGGGGGGGAAGTGCGACAAGACGTCTGGGGCGAGGATGGGGCGGCTGTGCAGCGATTGAGGGGAAAAGTCGGCGTGATTTGTGCGGAGCGGGGGAGGGGAAAAGTCGCCGCGATTTGTGCGGGGCGGGGGAGGGGAACAGTCGGCGCGACTTGTTAGATTAGATTAGAGGATAGATAGATGGATGAACCAAATGATCTGGACCATCTGATTTGATGAAGTGGTGTGACAAAATATCTTAGCGCTTGATTTTGAGGAAGGGGAATTTTTGGGTGCAAAACACTGTGTGGATGTAGGAAAGATTTAACTGGTGAATTATAAAGGGGTAAAGATATGGCTTCAACTGCAGTTATTTACACAACAAATTCATATTATTGCACGGCCCAAATTGATGAGATAAGGCAAAAAAAAGATGATCTCTAGCTCAACCACAAAGACGCATTGCTCATGATATCACCCACTTCCCTCTGCCTTGGCCTTAGGGGTGAAACGGATCGGATATGGATCGAAAACCACTTATATTGTATTTGATCCATATAATTTTATCAAATCGGATTTGGACACGGATAGTATCGGATACGGATTCGGACACAGATAGTGCTGGATACGAATATGGATAATATTCGAACAAATACGGATAAAATAAGTTCAGATAATCATCGGAACGGATATTTTTCGAATAATACGCGTAAACACTAAATACAAACGGAGTGATATGCTACAACGAATATTATCAATAAGAAACTAACATAAATTGTATAGGACATTGAGAGATCAAGACCGTTAAAACCATACAGTTTATAGTAATACACTGAGTCATATCTCGGAATTGCACTTATACATCATCTATAGAAGTTGCACACCATTCATAGGAAGTATACAAAAGTAACAAATCACATGCATGGCACTAAACACCAGCTTGTATATTTATTATTCAACTCAAGTCTAGATGGGTCGGCCGAACATACGGGCCAAGCCGCCGGGCTAAGTTAAAAAGGCTGGAATTCGGATATTATCCGGCGGATAGTATCCGAAAAAATGTTCGGATACTATCCAACGGATATTATCCGAGATATCCATATCCGTATCCGTATCCGTATCCGGGACACTTTATCCATATCCAATCCGTATCCGCACAAAATATCCGGATATCCGAAAAATTATCCGAATTGCTGTCCGAGACGCTTCGGTCGGTCTGTCAGTCGGAAATTATCCATACCATTTTCACCCCTACTTGGCCTGGGCTGAATTTTGATACGTACTATATTTTGGAACATTCAACTCCTTCCCCAGAGCTAATGAAGAACCATCAGTCCTTTTTTTGAAATGAGCACATGGCAAATCATGTCCGTCATATTTCTTAAGTCAACAAAAAAACATTTGGAAAGGAAAATTTGGGAGCTCCGATTATGCCATATTCGTTGTTTTTCTTTTTGTTAGGTGCTGTTAATATTTTCATATGTTCTCAGTTTTCCCCTATATTTTCAAGATTTTCCCTAATTAACCAGTTAAGTTGACTTTGCCAAATCATTCCATCTAAGGAAAGGAAAAGGACTAATGGTGCTCCCTGTTGCCGGTACCATGGCTAATATTCTAATTTTTGGCCCAGCAAGATGACAATTAATTACACTCTAGAAAGAAGAACAAGAAGAAAACCTCAGATATAAAATCAGACGGGAAGAAGTGGCTGCCTCTCATCAGATCCATGACCATGGGCCATGGGCTCGGGCGCTGAGGGAGGAGGCGCGCGGCGAGGGAGGACCGGAGGAGGCGCTGAGGGAGGAGGGGCTCCTGCTATCGGCGCTGGGGGAGGCCTAGGCGATGACTACTACAGCGCTGGGGGCGCTGAGCAGGGAGGAGGCGGTAGGGTGGTGGCGGACCGTGAGAGAGGGACTCGGGAGTCAGAGAGAGGGCTGAGTCTGGAGTGTTGGAGCCTTGGACTTTGGAGGCTAGGGTTAACTAAACTGAGAAATAGAATTTGACGACCGGGGTTGCAATCGGTCGGATATCCGATATATGAAATCTGGATATATCCGAAAAATGTTCAAAATATGCCGATCCGATGGATAGTTATCTATCGAATCCGAAATAAAATATCTGAAACCGAATCCGAATCCGAAAAATATCCGAAAAAATTATCCAAATCCGTTCCGAACTCATCCGGTCAGTTGGTCGGACAGAAAATATCCGATCCGATTGCAACCCTAGACGTTAGCCTTCGGCCCGCACCGTGGTGCACTCAAGTTGGGCTACATGCGTTGCAGGGGGGAGATGGCATGACACGGTCAACCTTTTTTTGGAGCGTCGTGTGTCACGCTTGCATTCCAGCCGCACGAAACGGCGTAAATTAATTCCTCCTATTTCCTTTGTCAAATAAACATGACGAGTTTTAAGGCTTGCTTAAGAGAACCGAATTTAGGGCCTGTTTGGTAGAGCTATAAATTCTAGCATCATCTGAGATCTGAAATTTATAGGCTAAAATAAAGTGAATTAAGTTTATATTTTTAGTCTAAAATGTAAATAAGATGATTCATCTAAACACTCTTAGGCCCCGTTTGGCAACTTGGAACCGGACTGTTTCTCCTAGAATCTGAAATAAATCTAACCAAACGGAATAGGACTCAGAACGTTTCAAAGTGAATCGTTTCTGATTTTTACACGCCGTGGTCGAATCGGCTAGCAACCCGTTCCTCCGGATTCTGATTCTACCTGAAACATTTCTACCAAGAATCCAGAACCGTTTCCGTTTCTACTAGAATTTGGAACCGTACCAAATAGGGCCTTAATGTAATCACAACTCCAGTTTCATGAATCTAGTGAAGCTAAAATTTTCAGCTTCTCATGAAGAAGCTGAATCCCTACCAAACAGGTTCTTAATAGGAACCGAGACATTCAGTTAGAGTATATACATGTTTTCTTAAATTCATACATGATACGCAGTTATGCACGTGTGTACGTGATACATGATACGCACGTACGTATGTGATACATGATACGCACGGCTACATCATCAGACGGCATATAATATACAAATGATACGCACGTACGTACGTAGGGCCCATGCAGTTGCTTGACGGCCTCAAGTCGCGGGGATCAAACCCGTCTGATATGTGCAGGCAGAGCACGAAGGCGGATGCGACAGCAATACGCGGTATCGCGACCAACAGGCGCGTGCGTGTGTGCGGGGATGGATGGATCTTCTCTCGTCGTCAGTGCCGGCCGGCTCACGGCTGCATGCATACATACAAAAGGCGTTTTCGAGGGCCTGAGTTCTGAATTCTTTTCAAGGAACGTCAAAGCGGGAGGAGTGGGGCCGACAACGCGTGCTCAACACCACGATGGATGCACCCATGCATGACTCCACGAGAGAGGGACTAGCGATTCAGCGCTTTAGACCCTTCCACTTCGGCACTACGTACAGAGGAGCACTTGGGTGCTCAAGACTTAAGGCCGCGAAATGACCACCGTATTGTGTCTGGGGATTTAATTAGTGCAAATCAAGAAAAAAATATGCTTACTTGGTAAACTATTTTTACTAGTCATGTGACCGTGCGTTGCCACGAAAACTCAATTTGTGACAAAAAAAATTTATTTGTAAAGAGTCTTATCTTTTTAGTTATGTTTTAGTAGTAGAAAAAGCTTGTTCATTCGAAGAGATTTGACTATCTGGTTAAATTCTCTTCCATTTCAGATTCGACAAATCAGATACTTTAAAGGAGAATAGACGACCACCACCAACTCCTAATTAGAATTAGTAGAGATTATCTGTTGTGTCACAGCCAAGAGCCAGCCCATCAAGCAGGGCAACCGGTCGTCCGCCTAGTATACTACCCAACCGAACAAGTCGGCAAAAAGATCTGACAGATGGGCTCTGCTGTGTTTGTCAATCATTCGCCACATCTGAGACTTGGTTAGTACAGAACTGTCGATTATACCTATTATGCTTAGAATTGTTACGAGATAAGGAAACCTAAATCAAATATGGTTAGGACTCTATCTTTTTATGGTGTGGTCGAATCCGAATTCTCTCCTCACGCCGCTATATATATGGGTGCCCCCTCATTGTAAAGAAGTGCATCAATAAAGAGAGAGATTTCCACCCTATATGTTGTGTGTTCTCGATTCTTGATTCGCGTGTTTGTGCATGCGTGCTGTTGATTCGAGTAGACAATCGTTGGTGTTCTTCAACGTTTTACAACACGTTATCAGCACGAGTCTCTACCGCAAGGAGGAGGAACGTCGACGACGAATGAACGACTACTACCGGCGATTGATCGCCCGATCCGATCTGCAACAACTCGTCATCACGTGATCGAGCACCTACTCGGATTGTCGAAAATGTCCTACGCGACTCTATCCTACGCGATAGCTTACAGATTTTTCTTCTACAGATTGAATCAAGGGAAGAATCACTGAATTTCCTGGAGAGAATTCAAGGTGATATCTGTGGACCAATTCAGCTCCTGTCGGGCCCATTCAGATATTTCATGGTGCTAATAGATGCTTCTACTAGATGATCTCATGTATGTCTCTTATCTACTAGGAACCATGCTTTTGCTAAATTAATCGCCCAAATCATTAGATTAAGAGCCTCTTTTCCAGAAGAAAGGATTAAGTCCATTCGAATGGACAATGTCAAGTGAAGTTTACCTCAAAAGCATTCAATGATTATTGTATGGCTTTAGGCATTAATATAGAGCATTCTGCACCCATGTCCACACCCAAAATGGCCTTGCGAGTCATTAATTAAGAGAGTAAAGCTTATTGCTTGGCGCTCTTGCAGAATAATTGGCTTCCCACCAGTTGTTGGGGCCACGCAGTGTTGCATATTGTGGTAATAATTCAACTCAGACCAACTGCATATTATAAAATTTCCCCGTTGCAGATAGTGCATGGAAAAGAATTAAGTATTTCCCATCTACGAAAATCTGGCTATGTCAGATACATGCCAATCTCTCCACCACAACAGACAACCATAGGACCTCACCGAAGTTGAGGATCTATATAGGTTATGAATCTCATCATGTATTAAAACACCTAGAGCCTATGACAGGATCTGCTCACTACTCTAAGACGCCGATCATACTAAGGACATTTTTTGGCATTAGGGGGAGATAAGTACCACATTTCAGAATGCCTAGTCCTTAGACCCACGCACTAAAGAAGCTGAACTTGAAGTTCCGAGGATAATAAGTCTGCAATAAATAAGCTAATAACCGCCAAATACCTTCACCGGTCATAAGGGAGTGAAAGATCTCATATACCAAGTATATGCACGAAAGAGTGGAGATACCTAGAAGGATATTGAACCTACTCTTGACCCTCATGATAAGAAGAGGGGGCCTCCAGTGCACGGGACTCAATTCATGAGACGCCCGCAGTAGAGAACCGAATAAATGAGAACACTACATAATAAGAGAAGAAGCTCAACTTGATGTTGAGAAAATCCTCAAGTGAGCCATCCTAGAGATGGTAACATCCTCAAGTGATCCATCCTGAAGATGATAACCCAACAGATATTTGTGCGCACAATTCCCACTGAAGTTGAACACCAGACTCGTCGTTGTGGGAAATCACGAGGAGCCGAAAGAAATTTATATAGACATATCCCTGAAGTGATGCAGGAGAAATAAATAAAAGAAAAGACTAAAATTGTCGACATATATTTGCCTCTAAAATTGCTAAAAACTGGATCCAGATCCAAAGTCCATGGCAGAGTGCCAAAAGCGCTCAGATAAGGTCAAACAAAAGAGGCAATTGAGGCAGCGCTCGCTTAATAAGAGGAAAATTTCTTGTCCTGTTGACTGAATATTTTCTAAAGTAATTCCCTGTAGGATCAAATGGGTTTTTCATCCAGAAGAGAAATGAAAATACCAAGGTGGTGAGATATAAAAAGCGAGGCTTGTAGCACAAGGGTTCACGTAGAAACCGGGCATCATTGAAACATATTCTCCTGTAATGAGTGAAATAACGTTCCGATATCTAATATCAATGGCAGCAGGCTTAAATTTAAAAATGCAGTTGATGGATATGGTGACCACATATTTATATAGGTCACTAGATTCAAACATTTATATGAAAGTCCCTGAAGGAGTAAAAGTTCCGGATCCTAATAATCGCAACATGTATAGCGTCAA